>OZ024688.1:31113592-31749719 GCA_964016905.1 Perithous albicinctus | reverse complement strand
TTCACGTTCCTGGAGTTGGGTATGTCAAAAATATTGTTATGAATATTGCGAGAGTCTATTTTAATGTATTTTTCTTATCTCGTGTAGAATTTCAGTTTGGTCGACGAGAATTTTGTGCCATACACCGTATTCCCAGTATGATCTTAGTATCTTTGGGAATACATTGAAGAAATATGAACGTCCATCGGAAGAGATTAATGCCGTGATATTGAGTTCAACATTGCTACGACTTTTGATATGGGGTCTTATCACTGTTGTCTTGAGGCATATGGGCTTTTTTAATAGACCGAAGCAGGAGCTATTAAAAGCTCTCAAGAGCGAAGAAGCAACGAGAATGAATATGCGTTACAAGGATGAAAAAAAATTTGAATCTACGCACGAGTGACTCATTGATACTTTTGGCAACAGCCATGCGTACTAGGGTGGTCCTTAAATGAGGTCAAATAATTCAAAAATACACCCCAAATTTTTTCAAAATAGAAACATATATTTACTCTCTGTACACGGGGGTTGAAGTTTCCCGTTTAAAATACATGTGTTTTTGAGTTTCTTTCGGCATCAATTTTATTCATGGACAAACTTCATAAAAATCTGAAATTTACAGATTACCTTGTTCAAGCATATCAATATTAGGGAGAAAAATGTCAACCAGTCTGCTCTGCTTAAAAAAACCAACGATTGTCGCAATTTTTGAACAACTATTACAAATTTGTACTTTGGAATTTTTAACTAAATTGTTGTACTTTTAAATTTGACTTCAGTTATCCTAAACACATAAATTTTAGTCAAATCATGATTTTATTACACAATGTAGAGACGAAAGAATATATACATGAGAGGGTTGCCAATTGTATGAGTTGCACCAGCCATTTTCCAAGAGCTGGGTGGTTAACTTTTTTTTTCCTAATAGCGAAATGCTTCAACAAGATGTCCAATAAATTTCAGATTTTTATGTACTAAATTAGTCCTTCAATAAAATGTAAGCGGAAAGAAAATCAAAAACATCACATGTATTTTAAACGGGAATCTTCAACCATTGTGGACAGAGGGTAAATATATATGTATAGAACTTTTTTTTTTCAAATTTTGGGTGTATTTTTGAATTATTTGTATCAATTTAGGGGGTGAAACGATTAAAATTTGATTTCACTCAGAGATTTTTCTCAGTTGAAAAAAAAATATATATTTACTTACTAATAAAGAAAGTGATGATGAACATTTTTATCTCGAGATTTCAATAGCATATTCGAAATATGCCAAAACATCTTGAAATCACATATATACTAAATTTTCGGTTATATGTGGCTGTGCGTAGTTGTCCGGTGAAAATTCAGAGTTACATAAATTTCGTTCTGTGTATTATTAATTACGTATGTGTTTTCCTTTTCCCAAGGCATGTATCGATACAGACCTACACATTCGTATGTTCTACGAAAAGTGGCATTAAGACTGATTGATATAAGTTTTGATAGACTATGCAATATTCATGCAGAATTCATATCTACTTCCTATCCTAAAACTAAGTCATAACTATTCCTTTTTACTTATGAATAATTCAAACAACTATGATGCTCAATTTATGACTTGATACAACAAATTTTGTTGAAATTACAAGAATGTATAAAAAAGACTACCCGAAAGCTACAACTGTCTATTAAGAAAGTCCAAGATTTGTATCATGCTTGCAGATTGTTTTATTTTTCTACAACGACCTACAATGAATCAGTGTCGGTAAGATGTCGGTAAGCTACGATTTTCTATGAGAATTTACAACAATCTACAAACTTGTACCAAACATCGATCTTTGTCATAGATAATTGTAACTTTTCTATATTCTAATATCTCAAATATATTGTAATTTTTAAAAATAATTGTAGTAAATTTTATTCTTGGCTAATAACTCGCTATCAAAATATGAATTTTACTGTTACTCTTAGCACTTATAACATTCTATAATAACTTACAACTGTCTACTAAAATATTTTGATTATTCCATCGAATGTATTTTTTTAAAGGATAATTCTTTCGAATGTATTTATCAGAATCTCAACATCACTTACCAGAAACAGTAGGGTTCATATTTAGATCCAGCTGGACAATTGCCTTTATAATGATCTAGATTAACGCAAAGGAACTTTATAGACTTGTCTGGTAACGTTCACTTTCGAGAAAGGTATCGTGAAGTGGCCATCTAGCGACTGAGTTGCAAACCTCAAAATCTCCTTCCTTTTCATCGAAAATTGTAGTTCATCGAAAAAATGTTCTTTAGCTAAGTTAATACAATTCAATGGAGTCGTAAAAAAGACAAATTCTACGAAAAATTACGACAAATAATTCTTCTGGATCCCTCCTTTTCTATTTTCGTCAAATGTTTTAGAAGCTTGTAATTTGTTTTAGAAATTTATACTTTCTATAAGAAGTTGCGACTAGCTGTGCTATAAATATTTTTTTTTAATCTGTTAACACTTCGATTGAGTAGAAATTATTATATGCCATACTAAATTGTAGTTTTTACAACAATTTTCAGAAAACAATGCCTCCTCATCGCGATTTTTCGGTTTTCCATCAAATGTTGTAGAGACTCGCAATTTTTAAAAAATTATCTTGTATTCTTTTCAACAATAATTAACGAGAAAGTATTACACGATTATACACGAATTTTCGACTATGTTCAACAGACTTACAGAATGTGGTAAAATCCCGTAAAAAATGGTAGCTTCAAATCATCTACAATTTCTATTGACTTTGCTACTTGACGTAGAAAGTTTTATTTAATCATAAATATAATTAATGTATATATGATAAAGTACAACTATTTTTCATGTTGTAGGAGGTTGTAAATTATCGGAAAAAGCTACACAAATATTTTACAACAAACAACAGATTTTCGCGAAATCTACGAGTTATAAATATTACATAATTTTTTGTAGAAATAAGTTATAGTTGTTGATATCGCGTAGTGAGTTGTAGATTTTTTTCCGCCAGCGTTCCAAAGAGCTTTTTATTCTTTCTCATTTTTCCCGATACTCTGTCTCATCTTTTTATTTCTGTCCTAGTGTTTGTCAATGATATTGCGTGTCGCTGATTAACTGTTTTAGAAATAGTTTGTCAAAAACGAACGTATACTTAATTACAACCACACTCTGGTACTTCCTAATAACAGCCCTTCCTGTACTTGAATACTCATAAGGAATTTAATGGTGACTTTATTCGATGATTACGTGAATTTGTGACATTTTCCTTGTGGGTATTCGCGTTTGGTGTCAGGACGGCAGTCTAAATGTCTACCGGAAATTATGACTGGCATTAAGTGGAACTCATCGTTCCCCAGTATGTGCTGAAGCGTTTGGCACACAGACAAGTTTTGCTTTCCTTATATTTGCGAAGACAAATCGCGATTTTTTACCGCAGACTTTACCACGGCGTTTCCCGAATATTACACAATCAGGCGATAACAAGTGTAAAGTACATCTTATTCACTTGACGATTTGAGTTCGGTTGAATGCAAGTGTTTATCATTCTCACGTTTCAAAAGTACAATTAACACGTGAAATTAATGTGTATTTTTTTTGTTCGTTTATAATTATGTTATTCCGTGAAAGTTGTCATCTTCGAGTGCACGGAAGTGGATATGAGTAATTTTGTAGATATCGGTGCTGTGAACGAGAAAACAATTAAATCATCTCCGCGAGTTTTGTCAGTTAAGTTTCAATATGAGAATCGCACTGCTGTTACTTGTTTTTCCTCTTTCAACTTCAGCTTATAATTTGCAAGTGGAAAATGCGATTATTCATACGGTACCTTCGTCGGATAAAAAATGTAATCAGAATAGCCGCTCTTTCTTCGGCTACAGTGTTCTTTTGTATTCAAAAAAGCTGAACTCATCTCCTGGCTACGAGTCATGGTATGTTATTATTAAATAACAATTAAAGTTAGGAGAAAAATATTTCATTTTTGCTTTCTCATAGAGGAAGCTATGGTGTCGTAAAAAATAAAAAAAAATTGGTTGTTCTTTCCGGAGCTATTATTTCTATGAGATGTTATTTACTCATGATTTTTTTCGGTGAATATTTTCTCCTCGGATGTATTTTACACGCGGATATTTTGTCCATCTGATATTTTTGGCGGATACCACAATAGCGTGGAAGACACGATCACTGAAAGATTTTTTTCAACGTAAGTTAACTATGTATATGGGGCAATCCACCCCGTTTCGACCTGGATTTGACCTCGACCTCTCCGATTTGGCTCATAATATTTTTTAGGATTAGTTGGACCCTCAACTGCACAAAAAATTTTTTTTATTGCAATTTTTTTAAAGTGACATATCGAATGCCATAATTTAAGAATCTGAAAAAATTCTGAAAAATACTTTGTTCAATAAGAAAATTATCTAGCTTATAGTCAAAGTGGGGAAGATTTTATATCTTATAGTTTTTAAGCTTTTTTATATAAAGAATTATAAAAAACAGAAAAAATAGTCAATCGACTATGGACGATATGTCAAACATTTCTATATATTAAACTGTATTTTTCAGAACTTTTTCATATTTTTCGAAACTAAAATTGCATTGCAGCGCCATACATGCCAAATTCTAACATCAGCAAGCCATATTTTAAAAATCTACAAAAGTCTGGAATACACTCTGTTAGATATTAACATTTTTTAGTTTAGAGCCAGAGCGGGCTCTACCTTTCTTCTTATAGTTTTTAAAGTTCTTATAGTTCCTATAACTTTTTGTTTAAAAAAATCTCAAATAGTAAAAAAAGATTTCTAAAAATCGGAAAAAAATCTAGGAAACCTGGTTTTACATCAATAAACATTTGACCGATCACCTGTAGTAGAATAATGATCTTTTCTATTTTTTAATAATTTTTTTGATAAAAAAAGCGTAAGAAATGCAAGAAGAAAAATCTTCCCCACTTTGGCTATAAGCTAGATAATTTTGTTATTGAACAAAGTATTTTTCAGAATTTTTCCAGATTTTTAAATTGTGGCATTCGATATGTCGCTTTACAAATATATTTTTTTTTAAATTGCAGTAAAAAAAAATAAATATTTTTTTTGTGAAGTTGAGTTGAAAAATTATGAGCCAAATTGGAGAGGTCGAGGTCAAATCCAGTTCGAAACGGGGTGGAATGCCCCACATATTTTGCCCCATATAAAAGTAATGATGATGATCACGATACTACAATAAAAACGTTTTATTTAATAATAGAGAACACGCAATTTGTTTTTCTTTTTTGTGAAAACATAGCTTTCTCTGCGAGGATGTCAAAATTGGTAAAGGAACTTTCTCATACATCGAATGTCAATAAATGAGGAAGCAATGTGCAAATTGAATTTGCATAATTTTTTGGTTTTTTATTTTTCGTCGCGTCAACTATGCAATGTTAGAAAAATTTTATTCACAATGTTCTTCTTCAAGGATGATCGTCGGTGCACCGAAAGCAAATTATACTGGACAGATTAATAACAAGGCTAAAATCCCAGAGGAACTTGGTGTCGCATATGTATGCCAGCTGCCTGGTGATTGCGAGGCAATAAATGTCCCGAATCCTCAGGATAGGGTTATTAAAGTATTCGGCATTGCCAATCCGTTCATAATAAAACAGGATCATGGTTGGTTCGGCGCGGCAATGTCTTTGCACGAAAATGATGGTTCATTGACGGTCAGTACCCAAAGAATAAGGAAATAAATTAAATTAACAATCGATATATTTCTATTTTCAATTAATTTTAATTATGATTGTTCAACTAATGCCTTCAGATTGATTGATAAACTCTGAGGTTGAAATTATTTTCTTAAGGAGGTTTTCTTTTCGAGTCAATTTATGACGATTTTTCGCAGGTAAATAAATTGCATTTAGAGAAGAAAAACGGAGAATATTAAACTAGAGTACGAAAGCAATGAAAGTATGTAGGTATTTTGCAAAAAATTGATTTCCAAAAATCAATATACCTTCAATAATTCAAAGTTCAACTTGAATTATCAGTGGGTTGTCATTTACGAATTTAGCGTTAAATTAATAAAGCAAGGAACAATTTTGTTAGACACATCAATTTTGTTCGTCAAATTGTCCTTTTGCCAATCATGTC
Source organism: Perithous albicinctus (assembly GCA_964016905.1). Classification (NCBI taxonomy): domain Eukaryota; kingdom Metazoa; phylum Arthropoda; class Insecta; order Hymenoptera; family Ichneumonidae; genus Perithous; species Perithous albicinctus. The sequence goes on along the minus strand of OZ024688.1, from coordinate 31,743,619 downwards.
ATTAAAAATATTATACTGTAGTTTTAATTGCAAAGCTAAAGCCAAACGGTTAGATAGTAAAATGACAAAACAAAAAGTTGTAGACGTTTGTGGACAAGAAATCGTGGTAAAAATGTGTAAAAATATTGTTACTGTTTGTATCGTTATAGGTAATAAAATTATAAGCTCCGAAGCTTTTCGTAATATGTTAATCTAATTTATTTCAGGTGTGCGCACCAAGAATGAGTCTAGACATTTATGAAAATGAAACAATAACTGAAAATACAATTCACGGAGCTTGTTACAACGGCTATTTGTCCTCTCGTAATTTATCTATTGAAAACGAGAACTTTTCGAATTATGGTAAGAACAGTTTCATTTGTAAATGACACGTGAGTGAACATAGAATTAAATTCATCATTGAACCCAACAAACCACAAAGTGGATTCACGTTGTCATTTCATTACAATTTCCTACTCAGCAATGTAACAATGACAACGACAGTATGTTACCTGCCGGGGAAAAAATGATTATGTATAATCAACATAAAGTCTTCACATGTAATCATTACATTTAAAAAAAAATTTCGTTATTAATTTGCGTATCCTGACATGAAAATTTCAAAGAAAAGAAATATCAAAAAGGAAGCATAAATAACATCATATTGGTATGGAATAACCCGTGCGACATTTGAAGAACAGGGGGTGGCAATTTTTTTCGTATAGCAGTATAATCGTATTAGCGTTATTACTGAAATTTTCAAATCTTTAGACTCCTAATGACTCCTACAATAAAGAAATAACTGTGAAGACAAAAATTCTCCATGTATTTCAAATGGAAAAGTTCAACCCCCGTGATCAAGGATATTGAAATGAAAAATCTGAAATCATTTTAGAATTTGCTTTGATTTATTTGAAAACGCTTTGGAGGTCATGATGAAAATTCGATCAGACCACAAATATAACGACCACCCTAATCATCATTTACGTAATTATATATACGCTCATATATAAACGTAGTTATATATTGTTATATATAATGATTTTTCTCCCGGGAATTGTGCTTACTGGGAAGTTAACCTGCATTATTGTAGATTTCTATGAGAACTGGATCAATCCTCTCAATGGTTTTGCTGTGCACTATCCCCGATCGCAGGTCAGTTGATTATTCTTCCGATGAGTTATATCTCCAACTATCACTACTGATTGAAATTCATTGTTATGAAATAAAGGTAGGCTCTGAGACTCCAGGACAGGAGACAGGAGACTTGTCTCCTGTCGTTGGATCACCGACGCATCAAGTAATTGGTACACTCCACAAAATGGGACACGAAGAATACGATGGACTGTGGAACTACCATTCTCTACCAGACTTCCCACTTTTTGGTTCGTATTAGCGTTGACATTCCGTCCATCACATTTTTTTTGTCATTGTTGTAGGCCTACATGGAGCAAGTCTCAATTGAGATTAAGATTTATCAATCATTTCCATGAGGAGTAGATAGTTTGGATGTTTATTCGTTCCAGGGTACGCTATTTCTTCCGGATATTATTTCAATAAATCCAAATTGATGGTTGCTGGTGGAGCTCCGGGATGGAAATACGTAGGACAGGTATGCTAAATGTGTGGAGTAGGATGGTTAAAAATGATCGTTAGTAAATTTATTAAGAATTAATCGATCCACACAAATTTTATGACATTTTGCATTTTTCCAAATACTGATACTGTGAGCTTTGATCAAATGAACACAACTTTATTGTTCACAAACGAACTATTAATCAGTGTTGTTAGATTTGTAATTTTGTGAGGGTCTATAAAAGAGTTCAGATTTTGTAGTTATTTGAACTTCCCATCTTGCAATTTCTCGTACTTTTGAATTCGACAAAACCAGGTTAAAACTGTATGTTTGACTTTTTTCTGATTTTTTTTTACTGACAAAAGTTGTTGTAAATCGTTCCAGTCATTTGAAGTTTATTGAACATTGAGTTTTTGTATTCAAGAATTGTGTATAAGGAAAATTATCTGTAACGCGAAAATGACTTGCACAATTAATGTCAAATTTTTCACTGTAGTTACTCGACATTAGTGACGATTGAAATGTAAAAAAATAGTTGACCTTCTGTTTCACCAATGTTTGTATTAAACAAGGATGCAAATACAACTTTGCACATTGCTTCATCCATTGTTTTTTAAAAATTGTTTGCACATCAGCTTGCTCTACGAGGAAACGAAAAAATTGCTGACCATACATCTTCGAAAAGACTTTGTGATTTGAGAAAATTGCAGAAAAATAGTGAGGAAGTAATGTGCTAGGTTCTACTTGATCTCCTTGTTTTTTTGGCTGAGCTGATGATCAATATTTTTGTTCCTTGTCATCAGGTTTACGCAAAAAGTGATTAGTTTAATGTAAAGCGTTGATTCACGAGGGTTTTAATTCTCAATTGAAAATTATTGTATTTGCTTCTCAATTTAATAGGTAGCAATAATGGATTACCATAAAAATACGACTTCACATTCGTTTACATCAAAAATTAATGGTACAGAGATGGGCGAATACTTTGGAGCGAGTCTTACAACTGGAGACATGGACAACGACGGTCTTGATGATCTGATAGTTGGTGCTCCACACTGGAAGAACGACAATGGCAGAGTGTACATATATCTGGGAAAAGAAGATGCAAGTTCAAACTGAACATCACAATTGTTTAGTCTTTTAGATCGACCTATACGAATTTTGTATATTCCAACAGGGATTTTTCAAAGCTGACATATTGCTGACAGGAAGCGTTGACGATGGACTCTACGGTTATGCATTAACTTGCGGTGATCTCGATGGCGATCATTTAGACGGTAAAAATTCTGATTATCTCTTTTAAAAATCGATATTAACAGAGTTTACGTATTTTCGAGCAGATCTCATAGTCGCCGCGCCTTGGGAAGAATCCGGAGTAATTTATGTCTACAATGGTAACGCTATGCTTCATAAACTTGATTCGATCGAAGCGTCACAAAGAATTACTGGCTATAGCGTCAACAGTGATATCCTGAGATTCGGATTTTCACTTTCCAAGATTCACGATGTTGACGGCAATGGGTATGTTATTGTCATTTTATGAAATGTAGACAAAGAATAAAATGGTTATGTAAAATAGCAACATTGCCAGAATATTTTGAAATCTATTAACATAACTGTAGATATTTTGAAACGATCTTGCAATGCCCGTTGAAAACATTCCATATGGGGGATTGTGAATCCATCTGAGTATGAGCTAAATAATCAAATTTTCCGACCGTTTGGACAATGTAAACTGACCCTAAAATCTCGTATTTATATTTTTTAATTATTCTTTGCAAAAACATAACTATCTTATGAGAAACCAGAACTAACGTTGGGCATAGAATTAATGAAAATAATATGAAATTCTTAAATTGGGGGTTTCCTTCACTTTTAATTAACGCTGAGTTTTTGTTAGTATAAAAAAATACGTCTAAAAGAAATCGGAAAAATTCTCAAAATATCTGTGACACATATGAAAATGTTCTGGTGACAGTTGAAGCAAATGTCAGCCCACTATGGATCTAGGCTTCAAAATGATTTTATCTGATACGTGATTTTTGACAATTTTTTCAGATTTTTCAATTAGGGCTAACAATATTTTCATATAAAAAATCGTAGTTAATCTTTTTTAAAGTGCATTTTTTTTCGGTGCTCCGTAGAGTTGGGAGAATATCACAAAAAATCGTGTAGGAAATCCGAGAGGTCGAGGATCAGACCAAAGTCGAATCGGCGTAGAATTCCCCATATGTAATATTCCGACAACATTGCAGAATAATAATTCCGTCTGTTATCCCGCTTGTCGCATTTTCGGACCACAATTGGTTCTGGTTTTGGATTATGCAAAATCGAACCTTCGTTCACATGCTTCATTAACCCACTACGTTAAATCAATATGAACAAATTGGTAGCCAAAAGACCAATAACAATATTCAGATTGAAATAAAAGTATATATTCATCCTAATAAAATTTATCTGAGCCCTTCAAGAACACGGCTAAACCTTCCGAAATAGAAACGTGGTCCGAAATTGAGTCTCTTAAAAATGTAAAAATCTCGCGTTTTCGTCTAGTTTTTCAGATGTTGCTGTCGGTGCGTACGTTTCGGAACACGCAGTGCTTTTAAAATCAAAACCGATCGTCAAAACGGAAATCACACTATCGACAATTCCGTCTATTTTGTTGCGAAACTCAACAAGCTTTTTATTAACTTTCTGCCGAAATCAGATTCCAAACAAAAAGTGGCGTGAGTTATTTATACACGAAACCCCATTTTCCGAATGATTGCTGTTTATCCATAGTATTTTAACGCTTTATAGATGGTGAAATTACAATCACCGTGGACAAACTCTACAATCGTGTATACGAGTCTGTATACAAAAGTGAGTTCATAGAGCCAGAAACTTGCGTCAACATAACTATTTTCCTGCAGGTAGTCGTCTCGAAATCAATACAATCTGTAATTATTATAATTTGTTAATACAACCTAAATTATCGGCTCTTATTTGCAGAACAACGTCAGTAATTATCTGGATGACATCGAAATCGTTGCGGAGCATAAATTTCTCGAGCGTAAGTTACGTCTGATTTCTTTGCAGTACCCACGATTATTTTGACTTTTAAACGTAATCGAAGGATTATGATACAGTTGGAAAATTGGATGGCTTAACAAAGAAAAGCTCGGGCAATCTATGTCCAGTAGAATATAAAAATAAAAATGGCAATGCTGAAATGAGGCTTTTATTTTATATCGACTGTGGAATGAACCGCATTTGCCAATCCTTTATACTCGCAGAACTGGTATTTCCAGACATAAGGTAATTGAATTACGTCATCCGGCAAATATATATTGATCTTTTTTTTTCTGTCAACGTACTTTAAACAGGAACTCTACATACATGATTGGATCTAATGATTTGGAGCTTGTATTGATGATTGAAAACAAAGAAGAGAATGCTTATTCGACGTATGTAACGTTTAACATTCCTAAGGGAATTTCTTTGAAAAAAATATGGCCTACGTGTCACGAATATGAAGATCGACAAGCGTTGAAGGTGACATGTAACGTTGGTAATCCTCTGGAAAGAAATGCAAAGGTGAGATCGTATTATCAGAATAATAAATGCTTGAAAGTTTGTATTTTGTATCCTTTTTTTTTCACTTTTTCACAGAAAAACATTAGCCTCATTCTAGATGCTAAGACCTTGCGCAACCCTTTATTAGTTGGGACTAAGCTAAATTTTACCGTGGACATCAAAACTCGCAGTAGAAACCATGGAAACTCGACTGTTGCCATTTCTCTTCAATTAAAAGCAAACGTTTCGGTTGCCTTGACAGGGTGAATTCATCACTCGGAAACCCGTTTATTTTTCATAAACTTGCACTTCTGAACTAAAATTCACGAATGTTACTTCTCAAATTTTAGGAACACCCGTGGCGATGTTTTGTATTACATATCCAACGTGAAATCCACCAATCTTGTTTTCCAAAATAATTATCATATTTGGAGATACGGGGTGACACCAATATCCGGGGTACTACTGAAAATCTTGGTCCCTTATAAATTGGGAGACACGAAGTTCTTAAAGATAGCGTATAATCGAAGAGTGAGAATTATTAATTATTTTATCATGCGCTTTTTTTTTATTTCCAAATAAGAATTTTTCTACTGATTATATTTCGTGAGTTACAGAATTCCTCTCAGGGACTCTATTCCCAGTGTTCAGTGAGCGATGTACCCATTTCGGAAGATGGCATTATTGCTGATAAATTGTCGTATAAAGTTACGACGGAAAATCACTCGAGAAATCGACGACAAGCGTCGTCAAAAGATAATTTAATAACATCTTTTTTGAAGGCGAATTCAACTTTTCATACGACACTAGCCAATAATAGAAGTCACGATGTTATTCTGGCGGAACTTTATAAGAAGTTGAAAGTTAAAAATGCCAATATTATTTATGTAAATTGTTCTACGCCCAATGTTATTTGCGGACAAGTTACGTGTAAGGTTTATTTTCACAACATGACTTATGATTTTGTGCCGCTTCAACTATTTGCCGATATCTCTAAATTAACAGGTAAACTATTAAAGATGCCATGTCTCTTTAAATACAGTTACACATTTTTTTTTAAATTACATTTTTCTCGATCAAAAATTTTGCAGATGTGGGCAAAAGAGTTATCAACTTTGCGACTGAAGCTTCGGTGCACGTTCAAAATACAAAATTGCCGTTTAAAGTTCCTGGAACTGGGTATGTCAAAGGATTTTCTTATGAACATTACGAGAGTTAAATTTTTAACGCATTTTACTTGTCTCATACAGAATTCCAATTCCATCTACGACTATTTTCTGTCGTACACGAAATGCGAGCCACAATAATAATATTTTTCGTATTATGGTGACGAATTATAATCGTCCGTCGGATGAGATTGATATGCGGATGATACTGGGTTCGGTACTGCTGGGACTTTTGATATTGGGTCTTTGCGCTGTTGTACTGAGGCATCTGGGCTTTTTCGAGAGAAAGAAGAAGACGAGAAAAAGAACCCTCTCGAGCGAAGAAGCAACGGAGATGAATATGTATGAAACACTACAAAAAAGAAACGATACGACACGATGATACAAATTATTTATCAACACGTTTCTGACAACAGTCATATGCTTAAATATAGTGTAACTATGCCTATTCGATCACATCGACACCGTGCTGATTCTTATTCTTATTCGACGACGTACTAGTCTTTTTTCAAGTGGAAGTCAAGCTTGAATTAAATAGACATTTTTGAGAGTGCTATGAGCGCTCAGTAACATCGTTCATTGTACACATCCCATCGAATAGGTGGAGTTGAATCGGTCGAATAGGTGATATATTCGAATAAGTGGATTTCGACTGTATATTATCGCCCTTCAAGTGTACATTTTTCTCGACTAAAAGAAATAAAAATATGTATATTGTAATGCCCAAATACCCAAAACCGTGTTTTTTATTATTTGCCCGTCAGCCACGCTCGTAGCTTGGTCCGAGCGGATTGTAGGTGAAAAAAGGAGATAGAATAAGGGTCGGTTCACTAAAAAAAATTTGTTCACTAAAAATTCTGGGATCAATTCCAAATTATTATTAAAATTACTGACGGACAAAAAAAATCCTACGAAAATCGTTGAAATCTACTTCATGCACACTCGCGATTTCTTATTCGCTAGGAAAAGGAATTCAATAAATATTTTACGATTACTGGAAATAGAGAAAATTAGTACACGATAATTTACGAAGAGATTGTTGCTGCTGGAAAACTATTCCCTTTATACGGCGTTTATAATGACCGAAATTTATCCACGACTAAAAGGATCTTAAATGTCGCATAATATTTCTGGTGACAAATTTCGATGCACTTATATAGAGTCACATTGAGTATCGATCGTAATACATTTTTTGTACCACAATGTACCAGAAATGTATTCAGAAAATGTTATTAAAAAGCACACAAAAAGTTCAACATCTTAAAAAAATCTAATATACATGTTAACAAAAATGTTTAGGATGTAAAAGTAAGAGGTAAAAAAAATTGTAAAAAGGTAATTGGGCTTTAGATAAAAGAAGAAAGGCTTCAGTTTATATATTCTGACTGTTATAGCTACGTGCAATGCAGACAGGTATTTTTATGATCATTATTATTAGATCGACGTACTTTTTTTTAGCTCTCAATCCACCTAAACCTATCGAAGATATGAATTTGCCATCGTGCTAATTTGTTCATAGTCTATATAAATAATAATGAAAATTTTCTCAATTATGGAGCACTATTAAAATGATCCCTCTCAATGAAATGTTTTTTAAACTTCGTTCCCCTTAAAAATGCGTGAAATTTATTTTGCACAGTTATGGAAATTTTTCAGTGGAAACTACATTCAAAGACCTACATTCCACATTATAACATTTTATTTGTACAATGCTTCGATTTTTATGTACAGCGAATCGAAAAAAAAACGCACAAAAATCAAAAATCTGTATATTGTGGGTGAAATATACGATTAAAAAATCTGAAATAATTTGTATTTATTCCAGGCACTCTAAACCACTCACAAAAAAAATTAAGAATTTTTTTTTGCAGACAATTTCTGAATGTCTCATTTAATAAAAAGCACTTTCGTAATGAGTTTGTCCGTGGTAAATTCCGACGCACAAAATAAACGCAAAATGAATGGAGAACTTTTACGAAATCCCAGAACAAAAACATGACATAATAACACTAAAGTACAATTAATTTTCACGGTAAACAAAATACTCATAATAATACCATTGATTACTACTAACCAACGTTAATTCGTGTGACCGGGGCTAATGATATCCCATGGAAAAAGGTAGGTAAGAATATATCTAAAATATACCCCATATATTTTCGATTATAAATTCTATATGCAATATATTGTTCCATATACATATTCAAATATATATCAGCTTATATGCGTACATATATTTCAAATATAAATTAAATACTTTCCAAATGTAATCCATAATTACAAGTTAGAAACATTTGTAGATGGGGCAATCCACCCCGTTTCGAACTGGGTCTGACCCTCGTCCTCTGCGATCTGGCTCGTAATTTTTTGTAGAATTAGTTAGACCCTCAAATGCACCAAATTTATATTTCTTTCCATTGCAATTTTTTTTAAAGAGACATATCGAATGTCATAATTTTAAAATCTGAAAAATACTTGTTTCAATATCAAAATTTTCTAACTTACAGCCAAAGTGGGCAAGATTTTTCTTCTTATAGTTCTTAAGCTTTTTGGATTAAAAAAATGATGAAAAAATGCTTTTTATATAATTTGAATAATTTTTTTTTATATAAACGCGATTATACATACGTACATATATTTTCCTTAGTAGTTTTCAAAATAAAGAGTATGTAAATAATACATGTAATTAAAAAATTAATACATAATCCATAATTTTTCAACATTCAATGATAATTCATAAAGATAGTTAAAAAAAAGTGTCGACATATGAATAAAGGGGGAAAGCACTTATTATAATTTTTCGTTGATGCTGCTGCCATCCGAGCTTCATGCCCATCTTCGGAATTCAGTCTAAAAGATTATTTCTTTAACAAAGAATTGACTGTAAACGTTTTTACAAAATCAACGACCGACATTGTTTGTATGCAGCCTATTAACGCGTCTCTAAGCTAGCTGAGAGAGGCGCAGATTCGTATGATTCAGAGAGAGTAGACAATGCGTTGACGAGCTCCTTGGAAGTTATAGAGGCCTTGCCTCCTCGGGAAGCATTCCTGTCACGTTGTACACACGGTACGCTAATATCTGTTCGAAATATAAGCACATCGGGAATTATTATTGCTAATACTTTCCGGTACTCATGTTGACCTGCAAATTCAGATTTCTCCATAAAAAAGAATGATGAAAACCCGGACATTAGAAAATGTCGCTTATCAATTGTAAATAATCCTATGAAATCTCTAGAGGCTTGTGATTAAGCAAGGTGAATGAAAATTCAGGATGCAAAGCAGAGTCTTGCACTTTGCTTCCTTGTAGTTTCACATTCATCTGAAAGAAAGTCTTTGTGAAAAAAGGGACATAATGTACGAGGTTCTACCTTACATACTTTGCTTTCTCATAGAGAAAGCTATGTTTTAGTATTCCGTGTGTCAATAATTCTATATTTCCCTTTTCCAAGACAAATCGATACGGATCTAAACATTCGTACGTTCATTCAAGAGCAGCAATGAAACTGATTGATATGTGTTGATTCACATTAAAAATATCAGCGATATGAAAAATAAATAAACTTCAAAGCTTTCGAAAAGCTAAAAAAGTTCTCTTGTTTTTGTTTTGTTTTTCCTTTTCGATTCAGGAACGTGCTTTAATTGTCATGTATGCATAGTTACAAACGCCACTCTGTATTTCCTAACGACTGTCCTTACCGCAAGCCCTTCCGGTACTTGAATACAGGATTTAAGTGAGGCTTCACTTGATAAAACCGAAGCACTTTCATCTAGTTGAAAGTGTTCTACGCTACTTACTTGCAAATATTAATCATACAGAATCTTTTTTTATGTTGTGTGCACTTAAGTCAGTTTCCTTGTTCGTGTCCGCATTAGTCAGAGTGAGTCATACTTAGCGCTACCACAAGAAACGAGTCAGGATACATGTCGCAGTTTACGAGTGAAGTTTCAACAATGAAGATTGCACTGCTCATACTTTTTCACCCACTTTTGACTGCTGGTTACAATTTAGAAGTACAGAATGTCATGATTTATATGGCAACTTCCTTGAATAATCAACCAATAGAGAGTGGCGATACCCTCTTCGGATATAGTGTCCATCTCTCATTGCAAAAGCAAGTTTTATCGAACGGATCATCCGTCTACGAGCCATGGTAAGTTAAAATTAAATATCTATAAAAATTGTTGTTAAGAGATGGTTAATGTTTATTTTTTAAAGGCTGTTCGTTGGAGCTCCCAAAGCGAATTATTCGCAACAGCCTGGTCACAGGGAGATGAGTACTCCACATGAACCTGGCGTTGCATATCGTTGCCCGTTGCCCCATGATTGTGTCCCCATAAAAGTAACAAGTCCAATGGACGAAACAGGATTTTTAGACCAATTGCAGATTAGTACATTGATCGAAAAGGGACATGGATGGTTTGGGGCTGCTATGTCTTTGTACGAGCCTACCAATTCGTTGACTGTGAGTATTCGTGAAATTAGTTCGAAATGTATTACAAAATCTGTCGATCTATATAAGGTTTATTCTCGGAGTGAATTCACTTTTTGGTCGATATTTTTGTTATTTTATTTAAACTTGACTATAGCACCATCGCAAGGGACGTCATACATCACATTTTTAAGCTTTATTTTATTCACGGATCTACACAGAAATGAGTGTTATTTTTTTCAATTTTTTACTCGTCCAGGGATTCAGTACTGTAGGAAGATGAGACAATTCAATGGAATATTTAAAAAATATATATATATATATATATATGTATAACTGATTTAGAAGAAAGGTGAATTTAAAAATAACATTCCTAGCAATTTTAAAAAGGCTTTTCTCGAAATGATTATTTGCACAAAATATTTTATTTTCTGTGCACCTGCATCGTGGGTACCTGAACAGGTACGTAAAGAAAAATTAAAAAATATGTTTTGTGCAAATTAATTATTATCTTTTAGAGAAATATCATTTTTTAAATTCCTCGGTTTTCTTAATTCAAAAAGCAATTTTCTGTTTTTTTTTTTTTTGGAAACCCCGTAAAACTCCTGATCGAAGTATCGTATAGCTCTGAAATTTTGGAGCAGTAGAAATTTAAAAACTCTAAATTTCGTGGAGATCAGTAAAACAAAAATAGCTGGAGCTCTAAAATATTGTGTGTTACATCCTTTGCGATGGTGTTAAAAGGAAGCCTAGTTTAAATAAAAAATTTTAAATATCAACCAGGAAGTGTGTTCACTTCAGTCAGAATACACCAGAAACAAATATCCTGACCGACTGACTGACTCATCAACACCCGACCCGAAATCTTAAATCTAGAAACATGAGATTCGGGAAGTACATCAACCTTATTGTTAAGCATTGGTAACAAAAGTTAGTGATCCATAGTAATATTAATCAAAATGTGAACAATGAAATAAATATACATTGATTTAAGTAATATATTTGTTTCAGGTCTGTGCACCAAGAACAATCATGAGAATGTACGACCCGTTAGAAAATCCTTATCATGAAACTATGCAAGGTTTTTGTTACAGCGGGAAATTGTATTCTGGAGATTTGCACATTGAAGACAAAAACTTATCAACTTACGGTAGGAAACTCTTTGATTTCCTCCCATAATGCTAAATAATTCTTTGGTCAACGGTTCATGAATGTTACTATGTTAAGTTTAACTGAAAAGCGAATTTGCGTTGTATTTCAGATTTTGACACGTTTTATTGGCGCGATCCCACTAACGGTTTTGCTGTGCACTATCCCATACAACAGGTAAGTCATTTCATCGACGTTTATATTTTCTTAAGTTATCCAAAAGCTTATAGAAATATTTCTTCAGACAGACAATCAACTCAATTCTGTTCATCCTATAATCGGCTCACCGACACACAAAGCATTTGGCACCGTTCACGAAATTGGGCAAAAGGAAACAGTCGATCTGCCGATTGGAGACGAGCTTTCAAAATTCGGTTTGAATTATTCAAGTCAATAATTTGTAGATTTTTATGAAGAATATAAAGAAATTTTAGTGGTTTTTTTTTTTAAGGCTTCGCTCTGACTTCTGGATATTATTTTAATCAAGAGCAATTGGTCGTGGCTGCTGGAGCACCGGGATGGAATTACGTGGGGCAGGTATGGTAAATATGTAGAGAGTATGCTCGAGTCGAAATTTAGACCCTCCATTCATCCGAAATTTAGGTTGAGCCGAGTGTCAGAAACCTCCGCCGAACCTTCGATGGCATTTATTATCCAAATGGAATGAACGAAAAGTATCGCAGAGTGATTTTTTAATGTCTTAACATGGGATTAGGTACTGCGGTGTGAGACGAGGTTTCTCGACCGTTCGGTTAACCTCTGAATGTAGTATATTTTCCCCATTCGGAAGTCAACGGAGGGTATTTGGAGTTTCCATATTTTAACCCAGCTCGATTTACAAGAATTAGCGACATTATATCCCGATTATAAATGATTAGATATGTATTTTTTATACGAGCTAATTCGTTCGATGAAAGGGTGAGAATAGCCCCTAAAGTTCACTCCCAAATAGTGCTTTTCCAAACAAGTTCTTTTTTCCAACTTATAGCTCATCACTAGCCGCTGGTATTTCGAACATTTGCGTTGACGATATTATGTCACTAGGATATTTGTCACCGGGATATATTGTGTCAGTATATCGATTCACAAAATATTCGTTAATGAACTAGACCCTTTTTTCTGTCTACGTTGGTGATAACAGGTGGCGTTAATAGACAGAGATACATTTTACGTCACATGGATAATTAACGGCAAAGAAGTTGGCGAGTATTTTGGAGCGAGTTTGTCTACTGGCGACATGAACAACGATGGTCTTGATGATTTGATTATCGGCGCTCCACACTGGAATAATGACAACGGCAGGGTTTACATTTTTTTGGGAAATAAAGATGCAAGTTTTTCTCTTAATACGCAATATTTGCAACGTTTGAATCGAAACGATAGTTCTACAAGAATTTTGTATCTAACTATAGGGTTTTTCTGAAGCTGACATATTGTTGGAAGGAAACGTAGATGATGGACTTTATGGCTATGCGATGACTTCCGGTGATCTCGATGGCGACGGCTTTGACGGTAAAAAGGATTTGAAAATATCCCATCAATGAATTGACATTAATCCTGTTTTCGATTACTTAAACAGATCTCGTAATTGGAGCACCATGGGAAGATTCTGGAGTTATTTATGTGTACAATGGTGATGCTAAGCTGCGAAAACGTAATTCCCTTGAGCCGTCACAAAGAATCGCATCTTCTATGATCAATAGGGATATTTTAAGATTTGGATTTTCCTTCTCCAAACCCGTCGACATTGATGGCAACGGGTACATTGAATTTTTATTTTCAAATTACATATACGGGACGATTTTCTTTTAGAAAGATTTACGGAAGTCAGTTAATGATAATGTACAAATTTCACGATTTTGATTAGATTTTCAGACATAGCTGTGGGTGCTTATGCTTCGGGACATGCAGTGATTTTAAGATCGAAACCAGCAGTGAAAACTGCAATGATACTCTCAACGATTCCGGAAAACTTGTACCAAAATACATCGAGCTTTATTTTGAGATTGTGCTTAGACCACTTTCCGAACTTTCACGACGGACATGAAAAGTGGGGTATGTTAAAGATTCCATAGAAATATTTTTGAAACCTTTTTAAATGATGACTTATTTTTATTTTTGAAATATTTCTTGCAGATGCTACGATTGATGTTATGGTCGATGATAGCTACAAGCGTGTTCTTCCATTCAATACAAAATTTCTGTTTCTACGATATCGATCAAGCACTTGTATTGGCAGAACCATTCATTTGCAGGTAGTTTTTTCTCGAAATGTTATTAGTAAATATCACTCGTAAATGAGTCAATACGAATGAAGTACGCCACCTCTGGTTTGAGGTGTCACAAGCAACGTTTATCATTTTTGAGAGTAGTGTAGAATATCTAGAATATGAATGAATTAATAAAAAAAAATTTATCTTATATTTTAGTCAAAATTAAATACCAATTTTTAATTACTATTAGATCGATTTAATTTTTTTAAGTTTGTATAAACAATAACAATAATTCTGTCTAATTTAGAGCGAAATGAAGATCGTACGACTCAAAAAAAAAAGAAAATGTTATCTTTATTCCTATCAAAAATCTATAAAATTTATTCTACGCAGCCGGTGAAAAATTTTCAGTGGAAACTACTTTCGAAGATCTAAATATTGTGTTAAAACATTTTGTGTCTACAATGGATCATTTTTTATATGTAGCAAAACGAAAAAAAAAATCAGAAAAATGAAAAATTGTTGTTAAATTCTGGGTGAAATATAGGATTAAAAAATCTGTACATAAATAATTTGTACATAACGTGTACAGTCTGTACCGTACTAAAAAAAAATTAAACATTTTTGTTGTGTCATCTCGAAAAAGGGGTGGCCCACTTTCTGCGGAATGTCTCATATGTAAAATTTATCAATTTTTTTGTTCTAGAAAAACATCAGTAATTATGTGGATCCCATTCAAATCGTTGGATATCATAATTTTTGGTACAGTGAGTGTTTGTAATATTTGTACAGTTATGTATCGTCATCTTGTGTTACACACTTTGTTTGCAATCTTTCTACAGTTCCACGACTGAATGATTGTAAAAAAAACATAACCATGGGTAGATTATGTCCAATTGAATATAAAGCACGAAATATAACTGCCCAAAAGGAACTGTCATTTCACATGGGGTGTGGAAAGGAAATATGCAATTCCTTCATATTTGCGTCACTGGAGTTTCAAGGCATCAGGTAATTTCACTGGAATATTAAGGCGCTGTATGGATTTAATTCTCTCATCTTACTTAATTAGAAATTCTACTTGGATCATTGGATCCGATGATCTGACACTTGTACTATGGATTGAAAATCGTGCGGAGCCCGCTTATCACACGACCGTAACGTTCAATATTCCCAAGGGAATAACATTGAAAAGTGTTTTGCCTTGGTGTCCGGAAGAAGAAGATTCAGAAATGTTGAGGGTAACGTGTAACGTTGGTAATCCGCTGAAAATGGCCATGGATGGTAAACAGGTGATATCAAACGAGGCACACCGAGCAAATGTTTGCGTTGATTCAATGAAAAAGAGAACATTTACATTTTACTGAACAAAATCAATGAAATATTTCTTTAATTCAAAGAAGCGACATATTTAAAAAGCAGGCCTTCAAGTACAATACTTTTTTATTGTACTTTTTTTGACGACATTCTGTCTCCTGATGGTTGACGTGAATGTGTTAATCGTTCCTTTCAAAAATCCTATCAAACATTTATTATGATCTTAAGGTATCATGACTTTGGTAGTGAAAAAAAATTGTCCTGTACGTTTCGTTATTGTAACTAAGAAAAAGCCAATGATGTTCGTTTTGCCAGCACAAAGTTTGGGAAACTTGAGAGTTAAAACAAGGATCCATATTGAATTTGGTAAAAGCAATAGAGTAATTTTAATTTCATAGCGTTTTGAATTCAATATATTCTATTATCATAATCCGAGTCTCAACTGTAAATATTTCATTGATGTCAGTGATAAAGTTTAGTTGACTTGATTGAAATTTACGTCGATACAATATATTTTATAGAATTTGAGATCTATCAAATAAAAGCCAAAATCTCTTTGATTCAATGAAACCTTTTCTCTACGTGAATTATCTGAAGAATTAAAAATGAAATGCTACGAACTTCTGTTCTCTAAAAACAAAGTCTTAACAATTATTTTTTACAGAAAAATATTAGTCTCGTGCTTGACATGAAGGGCTTGTGCAACGGTTC
The DNA here is from genome assembly GCA_964016905.1 of Perithous albicinctus. NCBI lineage: Eukaryota > Metazoa > Arthropoda > Insecta > Hymenoptera > Ichneumonidae > Perithous > Perithous albicinctus. The sequence goes on along the minus strand of OZ024688.1, from coordinate 31,727,521 downwards.
AGCCGATGGAACAATGTTAAATTTTACTGCGGAGCTGAAAACCTATAGCGTAAACAAAGGAACCCCGACGATTGCCATTCCACTTTATTTAAAATCCAACGTTTCAGTCGTTTTGAGCGGGTACGATGTTATCTTCGTATAAAATTATCCACCAAACACAGACTGTAACAGTTACCGGAGATCCAATAAATTCCTAAAAAAAATGTTATAAAAGGAACAAAAGGGGTGTCCACCCTTTTTGTTTCTTTTATATTGCATTTGAGGGCCATGATATAGTTAACTCATATAGAAACTACAATAGCGGAACAGGGATGGAACCTTTTTATACCGAGATACTTATTTGTAACGTAAATTTTACGTAATTTTACGAAATTGTTACATATATTTATTCCAATCTGCGATTATTTTGAGCGAGAAACAATTCAGCACTGGTGTATCATAAATCATTTTATTTCGATTTAACGCATTATTTCGTGAGATATAAATTTTTCCATCACTCACAAGGTTGTGTTTGGTTGGGATACTCTAAATCTTCCAGTATTTAGCAGGATGTTAGAATCGACTCTGCTTCTTGAATTTCAGAAAGGCCTACAACAGCAGCTACTATTACAAATACAACGAAGAGCCTACAAACGTCACTTTTCAACATACTTATCAGATATCACGATTCGGGGCAACACCTATTTCGTCGGTATTTCTGACAATTTACATTCCTTATAAATTATACGGTTTGGAGTTCTTGACGATAGCGCCAAACCCACAAGTGAGTAATCAAACTTGTCACAAGTGTTTTAATTTTTTTGACGATTCTTGCACTGTGTAAAAATTCGTGAATAATAGGTTTTCGTCATGAGTCGTAACTACGAATGCTCAGTGACCGGTGTATCCATCACAAAGCAGCGGCTCGTCGATATAACATCGATTACACGTAAAAAGGACGCATTTCGGTTGGATATGAATGCTATTCACACCAGAAGTCATTTCACCTCCTCTCAGCACAATCGTACGGATGTTCACAGAACTGATACAAATCCTCATTCGATGCTGACCAATCATTCTCAATGGGAGAACGAAAATAATACACAACCACGATTTTACACTATTTCCGATTTAGAGAATATCAATATTACATATGTCAATTGTTCTACGCCCAATATAACATGTGGTCAAGTCGTCTGCAAGATTCCTTCGCTGGAGACGTCACTCGACGTTGGCAAATTGGAGCTTGAATTTGTCGTCAACAATTCTAGACTGATTGGTAATTTACGAGATGGTGCCGAGAGAAAGGAAAACATTATCCACATAACGACAGAAGCTTTCGTCAAAATTGTAGACCCAAAAATGCAGTTTATCGTTCCTGGAGCAGAGTACGTTTTTCAAAGTTTAATCTGCATTTTTGTTGTTGTTGAAATTATTCAATTGTCACGTGTAATCTTTTTTGTGCAGAATTATTGTTCCCGTAACGACTACGCTTCATCATTCTTCAAACGTAAAGGATGGGGTCAGTATCTGGATGATATTGGGCTCAATATTACTGGGACTTTTAGTTCTGTGTCTTATAGTGGCCGCTCTGTGGAAAATCGGCTTTTTCAAGAGGCACAAGAAGGACGAGTTAAACAGTCTAATGAAGAGTGAAGATATACCCATGTGTTCCGATTCGACTCCTCAGGAACAAACCGATAATACATAAGCTATCCACCTAGTTTTGGAAAACAAAAATTTGTGTTTCTCTGCTAGAAACTAAGGTGAAAATTGACGGAGTTATTTTGTTCCAAAGTGAAAAGTTTCGAAAAGGTAACTTTGAAAAACAAAAAGAATAGAAAATAGAAGGTAAATTTTGTAGTTGTGATTACTTCACTTCTAGTTAGGAGTTAAATTATGCAATAAAACGTGAAATTACATTTTTTCTTCATTTTTCGTGTACTTACATTTATTAATGTATAGCCTCTTTGTCATTTTACAAACACATCTCAAACTCTGAAATACATATATTTTGGTACGTTCTTACACAATCTTTGTTATTATTCATTACATACATAATGATTTCACGTTTCAATATTCATTATTTCTGTATAATATTTTCCGGCGCAATTACTTATGTTTTCCAATCATTCCATTTTCGCAAATCACTTTTTTTTGTTCTTGCGAAAACTTGGTATTTGCAAAATTTTATATATTCTGATATTCGATTCTTGAAATAGTTGCGCGAATCCTAAAATTCCCCAAAATGCGAAAAATTATATGCATTATCCGCTGCCGATTCATCGGGTCCCGGACTTATCCATTTACGATGTGGTTAAATATTTTCTTGTTTATTTACCTAACTGATTATATTCCATTGTTTTTGCTTCCTCATAAAGGAAAATTCGTTTTTATGAAATTTTTTTTTCGTAATTTTCATGTCGGTATACTTAAAGACGGTGAGTCAGCAAAGAAAAAGTGATTTTCAGAGACTTGTATGTTTTATTCCAGACAACCGATGAATATGAAAATTATATATCACTTAAGGACTGGAACGAAGAACTTTTCTATCACTGTTGAAACCAATTTGATTAATCAGTTCCATTGTAAACCAGATTTGTGTTTTTTCAACTCTGCTCATGATTCAGAATTGACCACACGAAGGATTTTGCTCGTTGATGTCTCATTTTGTTTGTAACAACATTCTACACCGGCTAAACGGAGGGATTTCTTTTAAAGGTACCCAGGCCAAAGATATCTACTAATTTACAAATTTATACATTTCGAAATCTCTGAATTAGTGGATACCTTTGGTTTGGGGACCTTTAAAAAAAACTCTTCGCTTAGCCGGTGCTTTATATTCATTTTCAATTTGGTCGATAATTATTAATAAACTGTTATATCAACAATATGGGTAATAAATAAACTGCGAAATCCTCAAAGAGCGTTCTATATTTTTTTCCACAATTTTCTTCATTTTCCGACATTAATTTCGTTCATTCCTCATGCATCATCAGGAGTCATTGCTTAATCGTTTTATTAATAGATACATCTCCAACGATGTCTCTATAGTAACAATAGCAATTTTCCATTTCCTAACGATTGTGTTATCACACTGCTTCCTGTACTTGAATGCTCAAACACGATATAAACGAGGGCCCACTTGATGACTGAAGCTCTCATTTAGCTGTAAGTGTTTGATGCTTCATCGTTTAAAATATTCCATACGTTTATTTTGATTTAATTTTTTTTTAATAATCAAGTGAAGAGTGAGAGTGAGTCATATATTTGATGCTACCACAGTAAACGAGACAAGATAAATTTGCATCCGTCAGTTACAAGAGCGAAGACTCAACATGAGGATCACTCTGCTGCTCCTTATTCATCCACTTTTGACTTCTGCTTACAATTTAGAAGTGCAGCATGCCATGATTTATAAGGAACCTTCCTTAAATAATCAACCACGTCAGATTGGCGGCTCTTTCTTCGGTTATAGTGTTCTTCTCTCTTCGCAAACGCACATTCTTTCCAATGGAAAATCCAGTCGCAAGTCGTGGTACGTACATGCGTGCGTAAGTCATGGCTATAATATATATTACTCAAAACTGTTGTTAAAATATTGTTGTCCGTGCTTGGTTTTATAAGGTTGTACGTCGGTGCACCAAAAGCGAATTACGCGAGACAGCCGGGTCATGGGAACAACAAAATACCAGAACAACCTGGGGTTACCTATCGTTGTCCGTTGCCACATAATTGCGTGCCCATAAATGTTACAAATCCCGATGACGAGGTCGGATTTATTGATCAAGTGCAATTACACACATTGATCGAAAAGGGACAGGGCTGGTTTGGAGCTGCTATGTCTTTGGACGTACTCAGTGATTCGCTAACTGTGAGTATCGATAAAATTAGTTTTGAATGCCATATGATATCTACAATATAATAAAGGGCGGTGTATTTTTTTAGACACTAATACAGACATTCAAAGACACTCTCATAGGGGGGTTCTCATAACGAATTTATAAAAATTGTAATAATTTAATAATAATATAATATTTCCTCAGGTCTGCGCACCAAGGACAATCGTAAAAATTTACGGATCGGCAGTTATTGATTATCAAAATACCATGCAAGGCGTTTGCTACACCGGAAACTTGTATTCAGGAAATTTGCACATCGACGATAAAAACTTTTCAACATATAGTGGGAAACTTGTTTTTTTTTTATCACCCCATATTATATGATAATCCTTTGGTCAAATTGAGGAATAATAATTTATGATGCGTTTTAGACTTCGTCTCGGATTTTTGGTATAATCCCATGAATGGTTTTGCTGTGCATTATCCTGTACCACGGGTGAGTCATTTCACCAACGATTGTATTTACTCAAGTCATCCAATCTTGTGGGGGTATTTCTTCAGGAGGGAATGGGAATCCATTTAGTTGATCCTGTAATTGGATCACCGAAACACGAGTTCTTTGGTACCGTTCGCAAAATGGGACGAGACAATACAGTCGAACTTCCAATGGGGGATGACCTTGCTCATTTCGGTTTGTATTATTCAAATCAATAATGTGCAGGCTTTCATGAAGTCAATAAGAATATTTGAGTCGTTGTTTTCAGGTTACGCTCTGACTTCGGGATATTATTTTCATCCAAAACAATTGATGGTGGCTGGCGGAGCTCCAGGATGGCGATACGTGGGAGAGGTATGCTCGATCTATCGTGAGTACAATCAAGAGGGATTTTCAGTAACGATATAGAGCATTTTTTTCTGTCAATGCCGACGCAACAGGTGGCGATAATGGATTCACGCACAGATCCACTTACCATCACAGTGCAAATAAATGGCGTAGAAATTGGTGAGTATTTTGGAGCGAGTTTAGCAACTGGTGACATGAACAACGACGGTCTGGATGATTTGATCGTCGGCGCTCCACACTGGAAGAATGACAGAGGCAGAGCACACATTTTTTTGGGAAATAAAGATGCAAGTTTTGAATTTTTCTTCGGAACCTTTACATCGTTCCGATCAATAATAATTCTACAACTATTTTGTATATCTAATTGCAGGGATTTTTCGAAGCTGATATATTGTTGGAAGGAAGTGTGAACGATGCACTCTACGGATATGCGATGGCATCCGGTGATCTCGATGGCGACGGTTTTGACGGTATAAAATCTGAAAATCTTGGCAAAGTATTGACATTAACATTTTTCGATTTTTCCGCAGATCTCATAATTGGTGCGCCGTGGGAAAATTCTGGAGTGATTTACGTGTATAACGGTGACGCTAAATTACAAGAACTTAATTCGCTAGAAGCTTCGCAAAGAATTGCAGCTACTGAGATCAGTAGAGATATTCTAAGTTTTGGATTTTCCATCTCCAACCCTCACGACATTGACGGCAACAAGTCGGTTGAAATTTCATTATGTAACTCTGGGATGGCCGTTGGGTGGGGTCTGTTATTTGCACTCCAAATAAGTAAAAACAAATCCTGGCATTATTTCAGATTTTTATATCAAACATATTTATCCCTTGACCACGGGCGTTGAACATCTGCATTTGAAATACAAATAGAGTTTTTCAGTCTTCGCATTTTTTGTTTTATTGTAGGACTAGGTATGGGTCGAAAAATTCGAAATTTTCAGAAATTAGTATATGACTCAAATCAAAAGCTACATAGCTTTAAAAAACCTCGAAAGCATTGATATATATTTATGAATGTTTTTTGGTTTCTTTAGATTTTACATGGGATATTTTTTCAATATTATATGAACTTGACGTAAAGGAAATGTAATTTCTAATGTAAAACTGGACTCATGGGGGTTTCGACAATTTTAGACGTAAAAACGTGACTTATTTTTTTTATCGATAATAAAAATCGTATACAATTTTTCGATGTTTCGATGATTTAGACCATTTTGGGTATCTTGATAAGAAAATCTCGAGAAAAAGAATAAAAATGTGCATGAAAACAAAGCATGAAAATTGCCACCTCAGGGTAGTGACCATTTTTTTCCATACACATCTCTGCTCGTAAAGTAATTTCTGAAAATTTTCAATTTTTTTTACTTATAATTAGTCCTACAATGAAGTGATGACTGCGAAGATAGAAAAACGTATTTGAAATTTAAAAATTCCACCCCCGTGGTCACGGGGCAAATGTTGAAATAAAAATCTGTAATCATTTCAGGATTTGTTTTTATTTACTTGCAATCGTTTTGGGGGACGTCCCGATGAAAATTCAACGAGACCACTAACAACGGCCACCCTAATGTAATTCGGACAAAGAAAATTATGATAAAGAACAAAATTCACGCTTCTAATTAGCTGTTCAGATATAGCGGTGGGCGCTTATGCATCTGGACATGCAGTGATTTTAAGATCAAAACCAGCAGTGAAAACTAAAATGACACTCTCGACAATCCCGACAATATTGCAACGAAATTCAACGAGCTTTGTGCTGATGATATGTTTGGATCATCTTCCGCACAATGTCGACCTACAAAAAATGTGGGGTGAGTCAAAACTTATTTAAAAAAAAGATCGTACTTTCCGAATTATTTTACCATGAAAATTCTTTACAGACGCTAAAGTTTATGTCGTTGTGGATGAAGACTACAAACGTGTAAAGACAATCCGAGAAATGCGTACGTTTGTACGACAAACTCTTAAATCCTGTAGTAAAAATACATTTGTAATGGAGGTAAACGTTTTGGAATGAACTAGTAAACATAATTTATAAATGTATACCAGAGTGACAATATTTTCACTTATATATTTTTATTTATTGTCTTAATCCAGAATTCTATCCTTTGCGATCATAGTATTGACGTCTCTAAAATGGATCGATAATCGGCATAAAAAATATGTTCAGCATTGTTTTCTTATTTTCCGCGAATGATTCTTCAACTGAAAGGCACAGTACATACTTTAGTAAAAGAAAATCTCGAAAATTGTAAAGGGTCACAAACGTGCAAATTAGCTGAGATTTTTAGAGAGAATATTTGAAGCCCTTGAGTGATCATGAAGTATTGATATTTTTCTCTAAAATTTTGCACACTACCCAGGTATTCAGTGAAGATAAAAGAATATGGTATGAGAGGTATGATAACTTGAAAGCAAAAATCGATTTTTATATAATAATGGAAACTTGTGATCTCTAAATCTTATTTTACCGAGTAGAGCTTTTGCGAGGTAAATTCCACGAAAAGGAAGCATAGAATTCTGAGGTAAGACTAGGAATTAAATAATGTAGATCTAAATATTGTCATCCTAATGTGTAAAATGGATTACCAATTTATATATTTATTTTATTTTTTAGGAGAATATCCGTAATTACGTAGATGTCATCCAAATCGTTGTAAGACATGAATTCTGGCACCGTGAGTATTTCTGATATGTACCTATCAGTCAACTTATTTTACACGTATTTCATAATCTATATTTAGTTCCAAAATATGATGAATGTGCAAAAAATATCACCATGGGCAGTCTGTGTCCAATAGAATACAAAGCACACAATGCAACTACCCAAACAACACTTTCATTTGACATTGGCTGTGGAATGGACGATACTTGTCATTCCTTCATATTTACGAAAGTGGATTTCCAAGGCATAAGGTATATTTTGCCTGTAAATGTTGACGTCGTGTGTATTTACTTTTATAAGCGCATTTTTTAAAATAGGAATTCTACTTGGATCATTGGATCGGATGATCTGAGTCTCGTACTGCGGATTGGAAACCGTGCAGAGCCGGCTTATCTGACAACAGTGACATTCGATATTCCCAAAGGAATATATTTAAGAAGCATTTTGCCAACGTGTAAGGAAGAAGGAGATCCAGAAGTATTAAGGGTAACATGTGACGTTGCCAATCCACTGGAAACAGCTAATGAGGTGAGGTTTTATTTATCAGCATGCGTCTGAACGATTGAAAGCAAAATCATCGAACGATTGTCATGTAATAAAAAATATTATAAAACCGGCTTCTTCGATTGACCGAAAGTTCATCACCCAAAAGGATTCATAAATATTTCAACCGTAGAACCTGAATTACTCTAAAAAATTTCGACAAAGAATTTACATCTTTGTATCGATGGAAAACATTTTCTCAAATTGGAAAATAATATTCCCTTCACCTTATTATCTTCAAAAAATAATGGTCAAGGTTATAGTATTGATAAATATTAATGTTTCTTTTCCAACTTGTGTAATCATCATACAAAATGTACATTTCTGGAGAAGATTCAGATCAACGACTCGAAATGTAAAACATGTGTTTTACGTACGATGTCGATATTAACGACATCGGAAAACATGAAAGAATTTTTTAGGGTAAACCGAGTTTTATGGTTGAAATAATTTTTATAATTCTACTCTAAGACATTCTAATCGAAAATTCGCTCCCAAAGGAATTCACAAATATTTCAACAGTTGAACCCGGTTTATCCTAAAAAAATTCCTATAAGAATTAAAAAGTTTTCATTTTAATGAAAAAGAAATGTTCTCAGATTGGAAAACAATATTTCCCTCACCTTAATATTATACTAAGGTTCTTGTTCTCTTTCGGCCTTTTGTGCCGCGGCTATTTTTTCGTTGTTATTTTATTTTATTTTATTTTTATTTTATTTTATTTTTATTTTTTTTCAAGATTCCCATTTCTACTTCAAACTGAAAGTTTTAAGAATACGTATTTTATAGGAAAATGTTATCCTTGATCTCGACATGAAGAGCTTGCACAACGGATCAGCCGATGGAACCGTGCTAGATTTTACCGTGAAGATCAAAACCCTTAGCGTTAACAGAGGAGACTCGACGATTTCTATTCCACTATTTTTGAAAGCTAACGCTTCGGTCGCTCTGAGCGGGTGCTATATCACTTTTGGCTAAACTGTCTCTATATTTCTTCCATACAGTATTTACTAGAATTTTATAATTCACGGCGCATCTTAATTTTCAGGAAAGCACATGACAACAGCTACTATTTCAAGTACAATGAAAAGCCGTCAAATATCACTTTTCAACATACTTATCAGATCTCTCGATCCGGTTTGACACCGATTTCAAAGGCCTTTTTAACAGTCCAGATTCCTTATAAATTGAACGACTTGGAGTTTCTGTCACTAATGCATAAGCCGCAAGTGAGTTATTAACATACGGGACATTTCATGATAATTTGCACAGGATAAAATCAACCGTTTTCCATTTATCTAATATTTTTTTTATGCTGTTGTTATCACTGAAAGGAATATCTATGATTTTTATTAGAATTTGTATTCTGCGCCATTCTCGATTTTGCAACAAAAAAATTCCATCCTCAATTGTAAATTTGATTTCGACATAAACAGTATGAACATTTTTTTTTTTTTCGTCTTGTAATACAATATAGCTTAATAAAAAAATAATACAAAAATTGATAAACATAATATGGTGTATGTTTGTCTAGTTTAAAGTACAAAATATTAAATTTCATTAAGTAATCCCTCTTTTATCAGATTAGAAAAAATTGTAAAAATAATTTTTTTTAGAAATCAAGAACGGCTCGAAATAGAAATCTAATAATAATCACAGATGTTCTTTTCAGTGATAAGAACAATATTTTTTATAAACTAGGTTAAACACAGTGGAATGTCCCATCCTCTTTATACATCCTTTTATCTTTTCTGAAAATATCTCCATTGATTAAAATGATCGATTAATAGATTTCTGTCCTTGGACGAGTCAACGAATGCTCTGTAATCGGTGTATCCGTCGCGACGCAGAGCTATGCCGAGAAATCGCCGATTAAAGCTGAAAAGATGAACGGTTTTCACTTGGATACAGATACAAATCATTCGAGAAGTCGTCGCTCCACTTCACAGGACAATCACACCACTGTCCTGACTACTGATACAGTTTCTCATCAAATGCACCATAACTCTACTTTATGGGAGAACAAGAGCAATGATCAGTCGCAGATCTACACGATGACGGAATCAGAGAATGTCGATATTACTTATCTCAACTGTTCAACGCCGAAGATAACATGCGGACAGGTTGTATGTAAGATTCCATCCCTGAAAACGACGCAGGGTGTTGGAAAGTTTCAGCTTCAATTATTCGTCAACGTTTCTAAGCTGACTGGTAAGTCTACAAATCAAATAATGTAGAACATTTTTCTTCCTGATAACAGATATAATTATAGCTGATCTTGTTCGATAGAAGGTGGTGTCGACCAGGAGGACAAATTTATTTACATCACGACTCAAGCTTCTGTTGAAGTTGTAGATCCAAAACCGCAATTTATAATACCTGGATCTAGGTACGTTAAGAACTTCATCCTTACTTTGTAAAACTATTTAATTGCTAAGTATACTGTCCCTTTTTTTTTTACAGAATTATTGTTCCGGTGACGACTACGCTACACTATGCTTCAAAAATACGGAACGGCATCAGTATCTGGATAATACTGGCCTCAATTTTGCTAGGAGTTTTAGCTCTTTGTCTTATAGCGATCGTATTGTTGAAGATCGGCTTTTTTAAGAGAAACAAAATGGAGGAGCTACACTATCTGAAAACGCGTGAAAGCTTACTCTTGCGTTCTAATTCCCTTCCTGAGGAATAATACGATATGCATGATTGGGTTTTTGTCTAGTTTTAGTAAAAGCAAGCCTTGCTAGTTATTGTAATATTTTTTTTTTTTTGTAACTCACCCATTAATTCATATGAAAGAAATGACAATTATTAAACAGATTTACAGTATTCTCTGTATTATCGATTGTGCTTTTACCCTTTTCCTTGTTAAACACAACTCGGTAAGAACGTAAACTTCCGGACACACTCAAAAGAGCTTCGAAAGGTAAAATTCTACATGTGATTTTAGAACGAATTTTCGCAGCTGAATTCTTATTCTTCGTTTGGTTAGCGTACCATATAAAATTTTTTCTCTTTTAATTTAGGCAACTAAAAATACGATTGCAACGAACAAATAGTCGAAAGCCTATCTACCTACTTTAATCAGAGTTGGAAAAGCCCAAACCTAGATCAAAACTAATTTGGGAACTAATTAGCCAAATTCGTTTTGACACTGAGACAACATTTCTTCGTTCCAGCTTTAACTCAATAAATTATTAATCATATTTAACAGTTGATGATGGAAAAAAGAAAAATCATCCTGCAGACAATCTTAATTTTTCAGCTGATCCGACTCAAGCAAAAAGTGTTTCGTTCCTTACATATTTTTTCTGTGTATCCGCATTATTTTCCATCACTATATTTACATCAGCTTTTTGGTCTTACCTTTGACAGTTATAGTTACGTCCAGCCTCTCCAGTTTGCCGCCGAGGCGCGTTTCTTCCCTGCGATACCTTGACGATATTTCCACGAGATGGGGACACTCCAATCGTACGCTGTGTATCTCTGGAAGTGCTGGAGAACGACGCCGTCGAACCGCCACGTGCGAGCCAAATTTAAATCCACTACCGGGGGAACATCACGCGCGTGCCGCTGTTACCGCGCCAAAGTTTCACTAGCCGGCAAACGGCGAGCCACCGTCATTCAGTGTTGTCTGTTCTTGAATTCCGCGAGACAATCGAATTGTTTTTTTTGCAAGTTTCGCAACCATCATGCGCTCCTACTAAAAAAAAAACAAATTTTTTTTAGTAAGACAATAAGAAATTCTGTGTGTAGAGGTTTGCTATGTGAGTAAAAAAAGAGAGATGAGAAAGTCGTTCTGAATACTATCCAGCCTCTGCTCTCACAGCATCCGCAATAAACGTACATTTTACCTAAGACGAAAAATAAAAATAAAATAACGCCAATCCTGTTATATATATTTTATAGGGAAATAATGCAATTGTAGTGATAAAAGGAAATTCTTTAGTGGACCGCAATCACGATAAAGTAACGGGGAGTGCAAAGGAACGTAAAAGACGAAAGAACCGACGGGTCCTTTAGCCAGTGTCTCGTCGGCCGCGCGCGGTATCGGATCATGTTCGAAGGTGCGCTCCCGCAATTCGTCGCGAAGGAGAAGGACGGTTATCAGAGGTGGGGGAAAAGAAACGCCGCTATAAGACACAAGTAAAAAGAGAGAAAATCTAAAGAAGACGAAACATACACCCGCCGTGTATATATATATATATGTATGTATGTATATAGGGGCTATTCCATACGAACCGGACCCCTAATATTTCAGCTGAGATTTTTTTTTTTTTTAATAATTTTGGGGAAATTAATATTTTCTCTTTGTGCTTCCTTATAGAAGAAGCTTTATTTTCACGAAAAAAATGTTTTTTTGAGATTTTCATATCAGTATTTCGAAAATGGTCTAAGACGTCGAGTAAAATGATTTAGAAAAAGTGTTCCAGATCTATGTGTGGCTGTGTGTATATGCGTGATAGAATGGCTGTTATTCATGTTATTGAAATTTTTGTACTGTATACTGATGTACAGTCCAATGTTTCTTTCTGTCATACATGTAATAAAAATTGGTTGACGCATTTAGATTTTATTGGATTCTTAAGATTGTGGAAAATGTCATCTAATTCGAATCAATTTTCAGCTATCGAGTTGGGAATTGGCATAACACTTTATTAGAGTGATGCCACCTTTGGTTTTGAATTTGGGCGAATTCGATAGATTAGTTCAGATTTTATAGAAATTCGTGTTTTTGATTTTTTTTGAAAATGCAATAACTTGAGTTCAGTTCAGGCAGCTGATCTTAAAGGTCGCATAAAACTTAAATAGAATATGTCGGTGTTTAATTTTAGTGAGAATCCAACTAAGAGTTTATATTTTAGAGAATTTTACATTTTTCAGTAGTTTTGAATATTCAACAATTTCTCAGAGGTTTAAATAAATGACCTGACATTTTGCACGTTGGTCAAACAGATTCATCGAAATGGTTCATAAAGGTTCGTCTATGAGGAAGTAAAAATTCACCAACGAACTTTCTCATTGAAGGCTTTGTTGATGGCAGCTTAAAAAAATGAGGAAGCCATGTGCAAGGCTCTATCTTGCAGCCTTCTTTTATTAATATTTAAAAACGTGGGATGTCCCCGTAATTAAAGTACATTAATCTTGTCACCAGTGTTTCAAAACTAAAGTTTTTTGTACTTTCAAACAAATTGTAATTTATATAAAACACTTTCTCCGAAATCGAGGCAAGAAATGCAAAAATTGATTTATTTAGAAAAGAATTGTTGTTAAGATGTTCCAATCTTATTTTGATATCTTTCTTTGATGCCACTGAATTAACATAGTGATTCTTTTCGAGATCTTACACGATGTAAAATATTTTCGAATACGTAGACTAAATATTTTGTAGATTATACAAAATATTAAGTTTCATAAAAAAAATGTAGGCTACAGAAGTATTAAAAATAAATGACGAAATGGTATTAAATTTTAAAAAATTCTCTTTTTGCGATATATCGATTTTTGTCATTTTCTGTTGCATATTATGAGAAAACATTTTAATTACACCTAAGATATCCGTTTTAAAACACTGGCGGAAAAAAAATTATTTTATCTAGTTACAGAGATCTGCTAAAAATAAAAATATTTAAAAAGAGAAAATATTGATTTCAACATAACTTGATCGGAATTCAACTTACAGGTCTGAAAATTAAGGCAAAGGATTATTTCCATTGATACTATATAGTTTCGAAATTTCGAAAACATCAGCTAAAAAGGGACTTTGATTCGTATGGAATATCCCATATATACATACATATATATGTATATATGTAAATACGTAAGAGTGTATACATGAAAAAGACGGACTAGATAAGGGTGGTGGGGCATCGCGACGAGCCGGAGACGGACAGAGCGAGGGCGAAGTGAGCGGGTGGGGAAAAAGAGCCATGGAAGAGGCTGTATAATATCAGAGCTTGGCATTTTTTATGGTGCTTACGAGAGCGCCGCACGTGTATTTCAGGCCGGACGCGAGCGAATCGAAATCTACATTGTTTCGTGTATTTACATAAAGAAAAAGAAAAAAAATATTTGATACTCAAAAGTGAATTGAGATATTATATTTTGTTCTACGAGGCTCAAGAAGAACAGATCGATTAATATTATTTATTTGAATTGATCGAAAATCAATTGGATTTTAATACAAGACTGAAGAGAGAAATAAAGAGACTTGGGACAGGACAAAAAGTTGGATTGAATGACAAAAGTGATGCTGCATGGATCGGGACCGGAAATAAAAGCAGTGAAAAGTGCAAAACGATTGGTGGTCAACGGTCGAGTTTGACTAGCAAGTGTTGAACTAGACACGACACGCGTACCGCTTATTTGGCCCGGGGAGATCCAAAATTAGATCGACTGCCGAGGAAATTCCTTTGAAAAAGACCGCTGGAAAGAAGTCGGGAAGGAGTGATAGCGAACGGGGGAGATCGAGCCCAGTACTGTAGGAACATTTCGACGCCGGCTTCCCGCGTGACTCTTCGCGAGACAGCGTTATCAGATCCGTTTCCGTGCAACTCTTTCCGTTTCCACTTTCATATATTCGTTTGCTCGAGGCTGGAGAAGCTCGCTTTGACTCTCAGTGAAATTGTACGTTTTATCGATTCTACTGTCGATTGGTCTTTTGAAAGTTGATAGCTAAGACACTTTGAAAAATTGAAGTTTCGGACGGAAGTCGAGAGGAGGACATAAACTTTAACGGCTGAAGTATTCATGGAATGATTCATCATGAGAGTCAAGTATGTATAAAAAAAAGAACGTTAGATTTGCAATTAAGAATGCATGTTGCCCTTATTGTATTGTATTGTTGCCAACGCATGAGGCATTCCAGGCCAAATCGGATTCTGGATTCCGACTTTCTTATTTTTTGCTTTTGGTATATGTTGCAGAGAAAAAAAAATACATCACAGGAATGTTAATTTATTTGGTCGCTGTTAGAAAAAAATGTTAGTTACTAAAAAAAAAGAATGTTCAGTAGAAGCTTGCACTTATCTACCTCATTATTTTTCACCTTGCATAAATTCCCGTTTATGATGAAGTATGTCGACCAATTTTGGCTTCCTTATAGAGGAAGATTTGTAGAGAAAACAATTTGCAAAGTTCTACTTTGCATACATGTAAAGGTTTTAAAAAAATGTAAAATAATGAGGAAGCGATTTGCAAGGTTCTACTTTGCAGGCTTGTTTGTGCACGAAGTTTGAAATTTTACAATCGTCATGAAACTTAAACCTCTCAACCGATTTTCTTCAAATTTGTACTCAGACCTAGATTCACGGTGCTCAATACGTGAAATAAGTTTGAAGTCGGTATCTTTTAATTTGTGCAAGCTAGTGCGCAAACGAGATTTTTCAAAAAATAAAGAATCTTATAAAATTCGAACCACTCGACCCATTCCTGCCAAATTTAAATTAAAACCTTGTTTTATCATAGTCCAGAAGTAAAACAATTTTAATTTTTCAAAAGTTAAAAAACGTTATAAAATTTAAACCGCTCGACCGATTTGCGTAAAATTTATACCCAGACCTAGTTTTAGGACAATCAACATGTGTGCCAAATTTGATTGAAATCTGCCTAATAAAGTCGAAATTTTTTTTTTTATTCGCGACAGCAATGTTTTGCTTTTTTGGAATAAAATCGAAATTTATCGACATAGCGGCCGTTCCTTAAAATAAATTCATCTTCGATACTCAATAATTGTGAAATCACGTTGTAAATTGCAGCTGGTCATCCCAGAATTTAGAAAAGTAGAAGTGTTTACGGACATTAAAAAAGAAATTAAAATTACAATAAAATTTGAACCACTCTATCGATTCTCGCCAAACTTGGCACCAATTATGGTTAACTGTAAGTTCGTTTCTGTTCAAAATTTCAGCCCGATATCTCTTAATTTGCGGAAGTTATAGCCTGAAAACGATTTTTTCAAAATTTTCAAAATGCTCTCAAATTTGAATTTTTCAAACGATTCCCGTCAACTGCAATCCCAAACGTTGTTGTATGATAGCCCACTTGCGTGCCAAATTTGAAGCAGATGCATAGAAAATTATGACAGTTATCGTGCTAACAAGCCAATTTGCACATACACACACACAACACACACAGACATTTTGTACAAATAACTTTTCTCGACGTTTTGGACCATTCTGAGTATGCTGACGTGAAGATAGCGAAAAAAAAATGTTCACGAAAACAAAGTTTCCTCTATGAGGAAGCAAAAACAATATTTTGTATGAATTACTTCCTCGTAGAGGAAACTTTGTAAAAATAAAAATGTAAAATCTAAAACCATTATAAAAATTCAAAAATAATGTGGAAGTAATATGCGAAGTTCTGCTCTGGATCCTTTTTTGTCATTTTGTCAAAATGCGTAAAAAAAATCTCTAGAAGTTTAGAAAAAAAATCGTTTTACTGGAGTCGAGAAAAAAATTGAAAATATTGCTCCATTTTACCATTCTAAATTATGCAAAGATCAGCTCATGATCCTTTTTTGTCATTTTGTCAAAATACGTAATAAAAAAAAACGCAAAAATAAAAAAAGTTTAGAATTTTTTTTTTTTTGAGCCGATAAAAAAAATTGAATATATTACACCATTTTAGCATTCTAAATTAGGTTCCTCTCTTAATACTCAACTGACTTAACTGTACCGCAAGTCCAAGATTAAAGTTTGTAACATTAGTAAACGAGCATTCGGATGTGTGACCATCGCCGGTAATAAGTCACGTGTTTATAGAAACACGAGACGGCACAGTGGTTACATAGTGGCGTTGCAATCAAAGATCGGGTCTGTTCGCCTCATGAATGAAGCACCGCGGCGTGTGCAGTTCGATCGCGGTTGGCGTAGACTGTTATCGCGCGTAGGACCCGGCTATGTAAATTTGTCGCGCTCACGTTCCCTCGTTCAATTTGGATTAGGGAAAATGACCGCGCAGCTTTGTACCGGCGGCAACGAGGCTTCCTATAACGGAACGCCATGTCGATGGTATATATCCGGTATTAATTTCAAGCTCAAGTCGAGATCAATGCCAGGTACAGTTTCGTTGTTAATTATTAATTAGAATATTCTAGAAATATCACGTAATTCGCTTGACACTTTGGGATATTTAATGATGCTGACTCACGTATGAAAAAAATACGGATATTAGTGACCCTTTTTTGCCAATTAATCAAAGACATGTAAGAAGGGTTGATCTAATCTCAACGAAAGAGTCTGTGATATTTTTTTACAGTTTATAGATTTTTTTTTTTCAGAACAATAAACAGGGTTGGGTATCATTTAAATGGAGAATTATTCGATTTTTAAAAATAATTATTACTGATTTTTCTGCAGAAATAAAAATGTTCATTCTTGTGAAAAAACTACGTATTTGGCGTAATTAGTTTTTCACAATTAATGTTAATATTTCGTGGGCGTAATACTTTGTAATCATTTAGTCAACGAAATTAATTAACATACTTTTTAGCTTTTTAATTAATTTTAAAGTCTGGATCGAGTCTGAGGTTGAGTTGAGTTTGAGAATCTATTTTTTATATAGAACAAATATTTACATTTTATCTACAGAATTTTAGTCGATTTTATGGGTTTTTTCATTTTAGGATTTGAGTTCATTTTGTTGGGAAACTCAATTCGTTATAAAGCCGTTATGTTACATTTTTATTGCATTCTTCATATGGGAAATTACGCAATTAACTTAATGATTTTAGATACATGTAAACAAATTATTTCCATTTTTTGGCCGTTAAAAAGTATAATAAACTAAACAATATAATCCGGTAGATTTATAGAGGGCGCCGTAACATGTATAATGATATCATAAAAACACCGTAAGTTTTTATAGTTGACGGTTAAAAAAATCATGTGAAAATAAATCTTATGGGATATCGACATAAAACAGACTTTCTGACACATAAATCTCTAGTACAATTTTGCTGCGTCGAGAATTCTTCCATTCTACACGGATCTTCGTTAATATAGATTTTTCACGTAAAAAAAAATGTCCATACTATATTACACTTTTAACAAAACACATTAAAATATATCTCACTGTTGGGATAATTTAATTTAATTTTTTTATTATTTGATGTTGCGGCCGAACCCCGATTTATTTTATTAGTTCGACAAACGTAGGAATTAGCAACATGGTTCGAACATTTTTATTTTGATTTCGTTCTTTATTATACATTATTTTCTCCGAAATTCTTTTTCCTACGCTTTAGGGATCTCAAAATCTGAGAATTCCACTATTCTTCGGTGCTTTGTTCAGTTTTCTCCTTATCTTTTTTTTACATATATTTTTAATACGTTTTAATTTTATTGGCTACGACTTGGTAAACTGTCAGTGACAAATAAAATTTTGAAACACATTTACTTTTTATTATTTTTTAAATTTTCATTTCTCATGTGAAAATGATTTAATATTTAAATGAATTGTATACAATTATTCGAAAAACCGATGAAGTGTTTATTGTCAATTCTTAAAAATGAAACTATAACTTGTAACTCCTATAACTTTTTTTTTGGCTTAAAATTGGTATGACAATTTGTCGATATTTGTTAAATAATATATTTGCCTATTTTTTTTTAAATGATCAATATGTCCATATTTTTCTTAAATGATCCGTTTGTCGATATTTCTGCTTCCTTATAGAGGAAGCTTTATCATGAACATTCTTTTTTTCGAGATTTTCATGTCAGTATACTAAAATTGGTCTAAATCGACGAGAAAAAGGTTTCGAAAAAGTGTCCGAAGTTTCATTGGTATATATTTAATAAAAATCGGTTGAATCATTTTGATTTTATCATTTCTCTCTTTTTTTTTGAAGATCCAACAACTTCGCACAGTTCCAAATAAAAGATCTAACATTTTGCAAGTCGATCAAACAGGATCATCGAATTTTAAATACTATCTGAAAAAAATGGCTTTCTATAAAAGTACATGATAAATAAATGGTCCACAAAGCTTCCTCTACGAAGAAGCTAAAATTGCCCAACGTACTTTCTCATAATCTTGTGAACGGCGGCCAAAAAAAATAAGGAAGCAATGTGTAAAGTTCTACTTTACAATGTTTTTTTTGAAAAATAATCGATATTTTTTCTGACCGATTTTCCAATACTTCAAAAAACAATTGATTTGCCATTATTCATTAATAATAGATATTTAAATATTTTAAAAAATTTAACTGATTTTACCCAATTAATTTTCACAAAAATCGACAGTTTGTTTTTTGTTTTTTTTTCAACATCATCCATCCCTAATAGGAGCGCGAGTGTCCCTGAAAATGGAGTATGGCGAGGAATTGAATTTCCGGTGATAGTAATGTGAGTTAGGCTGATATCGGAAAACGACTTTCACGAAACGTTGAATGGATGTCAGGAGGGTAGATAAAGAGAGAAGTAGCGAGAGAGCAAAAGAGTTGAATGATGTGGGACGGAGGCGACGGGCACGTGGCTCTAAACGTCAGTCTATTCATAGAGAGAGAACGGCCGCGCACGACTCAACAGTCAGGTCTGTTGAGAGTGTCCGGCCTCTGTACGTGTGTATGTGTGGAGTGTGTATGCAAGTTAGCGGCAAATCCGTGTCGCAATGACTGCTAAATTATTGCCCTTGCCGCTTGTGGTACGCGGCTGGGGATGAGTTAACCAAGCGTATAGGAGCTGAGGTCACCGACTCTCACCCGCAGTCGCGGCCGTGGCCGCGCCCCTGCCCCTGTCCCTGTTCCATCGTTCGCCCGACAATATCCCGTACCTATAGTCACGCTCTATCAATTTGTATTTTTTTCACGCGCATATCGCTCGTCCACCTAAAAGGATTCGTAATATTGTTATCGAGAGCCCATTCGACACGTCATCATTCGACTGCATAATTTCATTACCTCTGCGTTTACTTTTTTCCTTGGCTTACATCATTCTTACAGGAAATATGATGCACAAGACAGATGAATCACGTCATATTCATATGTTGAAATGAATTATTAGAAAAAAAAGAGGAAGAATTTGTTTTATTTGCTAAGAATAAAAAACTATGCTATTTTTGATATTTTGATGTGGGGATTTTTTTTCTATATGATCAGAAAAGCTTAACGAATCAAGGATATGAACTTTTTTTTTTAATACGATTTTTTTTTTAACGGTAACAAAATATACAATATCCTTTTATTTGTTCATTATTTTATATTAAAGAGGAGGAAGATATCGATTTCCAATCTTTCGTAAAATAAGTTATGTACACTAAATTACCGAGACTCGTTAAAGTAAAGATTCCTTTTCCAGATAAAAATCGTATCAACGATCTGTAATAAAAACAAGGGTGCAGGGTGCAATCGGATATAAAATCGAATGCAATTGACATAAAAGTCGATATTGCGGTTGTCAATTTTCGAGAAATTGCTCTTTTACGGCTTTCAGTGGTGGCTATCTTAAGAAATTAGGTTCTGATAAGATGCTTAATGTGATATTATATCACATCTTAAAGATAGAACTTAAATATATTAATTATATGTTATATAATTAATTCATGTAATTATATTATTGTACTATAAGTTGATGGATTATATAGGAACTTACATAAGAAGAGTAGAATTTACATTTAAAACATGAACGATAAAACTGTTTTGAAAACGCAAATTCCCAAGATTAACATTTCAGTATAAATAATTGTCAGCATATTCCTTATCGCAAAACGCTAAGAATCACTCATTCTTTCTTAATGTTTTCTTAATAAATAAGTAGAACAGAAATTAATTAACAAAAAAATAATTTTTTGTTTTCATGAAGAAAGCTTTGTTTTTTTTTTGTTGTCATTCTCAGTCCTGATCAGTTAAAAGACCAATTAAAACAGATTCTCCTGACAATTTTTCAAAACCCTGACCAGTGGCCACCATATTCGAGAACAATGAACATTTTTTTTTGTACAAGAAAAATTATTGATAGATCTATACATCCCATCGACTATCGAATGGTACTATTTTCAACATTTTTGAGAAAATCAAATTGGTACACTTCATAGTTATCAATTACCTACACTCTGACACTTTATGTGCGTTTTGTGACTATAACTAAAACTTTTTTTGGGAACCGCTATCATGTGTTACTTGAGTAGTCAATCTACGAAATTCAGTGGTGTCAAGATTTTATACCTGACATAATGACATCAATGACTACAAAGCATTGAACACCCGATCGAATACTAATTGGCGAATTATGAACAACGGAAGTTACGAGACATAGAGTTCATCATCGTCTGAGAATTTGTTGCTCGGCAATGCCTCCCTTCTTGTCACGTATTCCAACGCCCTCGTCTTTCTTCACTCATCTACCATTAGTATCAAATACGACGATAGCATACGACATATACTAATCGTTTTAAAATCGTTCGGATATCCTGCCGAATTGACGTTTCAAGTGATGTCATAGTATTCGTGATCATCTAAGCTGTGACGTTTCTGATTTACGATGAACAGGGGATCGGCAGATAAACTCGCGATTCTCAATAGCATTTCTGTCGCTACAAAACGGCACAGCAACACGAGTCCTTGGCCTAATTCAATCCGCATAACGGTCACTACAAAATAAACTATATAATGTCAGCTGTGCTATAAGAATCCATTAATATCGTGCATGCATGAAATCACTCTCGTTTCCATGATTTCGTCATCCAAGAGATTATGACGAGAATCCTAATCGCCAGTAATATTAATTATGAGACACATGTAATTCTTCGAATGTCTCCTCGGTTACTTGACCAGTTCACGCCTTAAAGAAGCAACAAATTTGTATTAAGTCACACGTACCGATGATGTAAACTCTGAGAATAATTTTCATGATTATTCCGATGGGCAACAATGCTGGGTTTATGTGATAAACTTACGAACCAAACTTCAGAGAGTCACTAAAATCATTAAAATTTATGTTCCTATGAGAAACAACAAGATGTCGTCTATGATTGTCGCTGTCGGTTACCCAATTATACGGTGACTGCGTGCTCCCTTTGAAATAATGTAACCTTTCTATTGACGCGTTAATTAACATTTCTATCAGCCCGCATCGACGTTGACGCAATTCCCGCTCGATGGGCACATTAATATAATATCATTGTTGATTATACCGCTTTATACGTAGGTATAGAATTATACTATTTAATTTCTCAATTATGATAATTAAGCTTTCCTTCAACTAATTACTTTTTATTCTGTTAGAAAAAAAAAAGCCCAAAGACTGTAATATTAATGAGCCAATAATTAGTTTCAGAGCTCTCCTGCTCATCTCGACTGTGCTGCAGTGTGGGAGCCGTGTCCGAGCCGATTTTTTTGGCGAGAAAAAAGGTGAGTTGCCACATTCCCAATTTATTTGAAATCTGTTAATTGGCAATTGGCAATATACAGTGAAAAAAAAAATGTATACAAAAAATGCTATCTCGTATTTTGTATTTTCTACTGCAATTTTAATTCTGATACTTCCATATCGTTGAATCTATAACATATTATGTTGGCAATTTTTAAACAAGTCTATTTAATTTTTAAATCCCACTAAATTGTATATCTCTCTTGAGATCCGATTGAAAATTTATCGGAAAATCTATGTTCCGAACCTTCAAATAACTCCGTATTATGTTAGGTGTCGATCGGGCAAAATCAAAACATGACCAGTGCTTTTTAATCGTAGAAATGCTCCTTTTTAACAACTAAAGTAGTAATTATATTTGTAAAAAAAATATCCAACGCCCAAAAACGAAATTGTTATCGTAATTGTTTTTCGGCCCTTAGGGTCTACTTTATTTATTTCAAAATTTAACTGAATACAGTTCGAAGCTCCAGAAAGTTACGACAAAATTTTCAACTTGCCCTTTTCTTCGTTCGCTTCCAATTAAATAATAAGTGACATTGGAATACACATAAATATTTAATAATATTTCATGCAAGACAAATAAAAGAAAATAGAAAGCTGTACGGTAACGTTCTAACATCTTGAATTACATTCAATAAAATTTTGGAGTGAATAAAGTAGATGCTAACAGCAGAAAACATCAATTTTATTAACAGTAAATATTACATAATATTTAGTCAGAAGTAAAAAAAAACTAGAAGGCAAACTCGAAATTGTGTCGTATTTTTGTAATATCGTAAACTATGTTTTGTAAAATTTTAATAAAAAAAAGGAAATAAAAATTCTAACAATCAATAAATATCGGATGATATTTGATTGGGATCGATCGAACAAAAAAAGTAAATGAAGTAGACCCTAAGGGTAAAAAAAAATTATGATAAAAAAATAGTTTTGGGAGTTAGATATTTTTTTACAAATATCATAACTATTCAGGTTACTCTTCATTAAAAAGAGTGCATTTTACCGGCTAAAAACTAAACTTTAGTTTTAGTTGATCGACACCTAACATATTTAATATAACAAATAAATAAAAACAGTAGACTAATACGGTTTAGCAAATAATTATGCTTTTTCTTATCATATGGTCAGCCATATTGTCTACCGTTATTGATGTCCAGTTTAGAATTTTTCAGCTTCTTTGCATTTCTATGGTAAAGATATTTGACATCTCACGCTGACAAAATTAATATGACTCGAGTTTCGAAAATACACACTTGAATGATTTACGTCTACTGTCGTGTACCGTTTGTTTAAAGACTCATTCACGTTTAGGGAGATGGAGCGTGTGTAGCATATCAACTTTCACGACGACTATGAATGTACTTAAAAAGTCACTTACAAAGACAAAATCCTAAAGGGCTCTTAGCATTCCGAGGTATCGCGATTATGATGCGACCAAACGAAACGATTACTTCATTCACTCCCGCGTTCTTTTATTGTAACTATTGCCAAGTTACTGTATCTGCCTTGATTGTCCTCTGCTACACCAAAGGCTAAGTTAGTTGGGCTCAGAAATTTTTATCGTCAAATCGAGCGTCGTACTATAGCTGCGAAAGCGACAATAATTCGCGAGTAAATTCGAGGGTTGGAGGGAGAAATCCGCCGAGAGGGGTGAGAATATGCTGCGGGAAGAAGAAAAGAAAAAGAGAATTGTGAGAAGGAAGAATGAGGAGGCTTCTTTATCGCAAGTGTATAAATGCCGCGTCTTCCCCCTTCAAGGCTATAAAGCCAAGACGGCAGGGCGACCGTCGAGCTTATCCTGAGCTCCAGGGCCATCGTCAGCTGCTATTTCCCAGCGTTGCCCGACTCTTATCTCTGCGCACTTGATCATTCTTCGGTATTTTATTATACGAGCTGGAGCAGATGTCATATCCCCTCGAATCGTCAAAAGCTCCGCAGCCATTCAACCACCATCGTCATATTGGGTGCCGTGATTGATGTAACTTATTTAGATCATTGCTCTCGTAAAATGTTATTTCCTTGATTCTGCGATTTATCAGATACCTCGTTAACATCAATGACAGCCGGCGTTTTATCGGTGCAACAAAAAATTTCTTGTTGAGATTGGAAGCAATCAGTTTAGAATTTGTCATATGCAGTTCCGAGAAAATACGACATCATCTGGAAGTGTTACACTCATGACGTAACTTCAAGAAGTTTTCTTATTAAGACCTACTTAATGACGTCAGATATCATGACAGATGATAGGCAAAATGAACAAGATTTATTGAGTCTAGAGTTACTTTATAATAACGGCGAAGACAAGTTCTGTGTCGTAAATATAAACGGAGCGAGAGAATTAATGAAAAGTGTTTTAACATTATTATAGCCAGTTCATATATGTAATTGATATATTACATTCGATCATGCAACGTGTTAAAGGCAATGGGCGTAAACTTTTGACCAGTATCAACTCGTTTGATGTTTACACCGCCTCAAAAGTTTCAACATATTTAGAATGAGTAGATAAGAGTCAACAGACTGTTAACAATGAGTATAAAATCATGGTACGCACAAAATCCACAAAGACATTGTGGATATTGAATTGACATGTTCGTTACGCTATTTTCAAGTTAAATGTGCTGATAGTTCCGAGATCATATTGTAAATTTACACCAACTATTAGCCATTGTAATCTATTACGAAAAAGTCTTCACCAGGGCGACGCTTTTAGTCTACGGGGTGTAAACAATATTACGGTGAGATTTGTACCATTCAACAGCTGCGGAGCACCTGGTGGTGCAAACAATGCGAAGTGACAAGAAGAAAAAGGCGGCAGTCCTTCTTTATGGCGCATTTCGACTGTTCACATATGTTTCTCCACTCATTCCGTACTACGCATTCGCCTTACTAAGCAATTCAGATTGTACACATTTCCGTTCCATCACTTCCGCATACTACACCAACTTTTTACGCCACACCTTTATACTCCACAAGCTCTTTACGCCCTATATTTGGATACTCCACAGGTTATTTACGCCACATCCCGACACTACCCAGGCTCTTTCCAGCACCTCAATATCGCTCTTTATGCCACACCTTTATACTCCACAAGCTCTTTACGCCCTATATTTGGATACTCCACAGGTTATTGACGCCACATCCCGACACTACACAGGCTCTTTCCACCACCATCTCAATTGTCCAAATACATGCTGTATAGTGTTCTTTCTTACCAGCATAAGTATGATGGGATAAGCTTCTAAAGTGTCGATATAGTGTTATTAAGAGCTTGTGGAGTATCAAGATATGGCACAAAGAACTTATGTAGTATTGAAAAGTGGCGAAAATAATTCGTGGGGTATCATGGTGTGGTGTATAAAGTTTGTGGAGTATCAGGATGTGGTGTATACAGTTTGCAGATTATCGTGATGTGGTGTAAAGAGCTCGTGGAGTATGAAAGATAAGGAATAAAGCGCTTATGTAGTATGAGGATGTGGCAAAAAAAAGTTTGTGGAGTAACGTGGTATGGTGTACAGAGCTTGTGAAGTATCGGGATGTGGAGTAAAGACTTCTGGAGTATAAAAACAGGACATAAAGATCATATGTAGTATTGGAATGTGGTGAAAAGAGTTTGTGGAGTAACGTGGTGTGGTATATAGAGCTTGTAGAGAATCGGGATTCTGATGAATCGGAAATGCGTGGAACCAAGGTTTGGAGATGTAAATGTGGACAATCGTGTTGTGTATAGAAAAAGAATTTTGGAGAAACATGTGTGAGCAGTTGAAAATGTGTCGTACAAAGATATGAATTATGAAAAATGTTAGTTGGACATCGATCATTGATAGCAGACGTCAATATGAACTCAAATGATCACAGTGTAGGGTTTACTTTTCACATCGAAGTTTTAACATAGTGTAGCTACATAAGAACACAAGTATTACAAGATTCGACGCTGAAAGTTTCGGTTTTGCCAAGGAATGGAAAATCCTACGTGGGGCCCATATCAGCCACGTTTATCGAAGAACATTTGTCAACCGCCGTGTCCCGCGGTGTGTTAGGACGGTCTTTCGACGCACTGATCTTGACGCGTTACGAGGGTCGGCGAGGCGTTTTTCGCTTCACGAGCTTCTGCCGAAGGAGAAAAACGATGGATGGGCGAAATCACGCCTACAGCAGTAGCACCGAAAGCCCTGAGAGAGAGAGAGAAAGAGAGATCGAGATGAGTAGCGACGGTATATGAGGGAGTTTTTGGAATGGGACGAGAACCCTCGTGAAGATAATCGGCAGGTTTGAATACGAATTTCCTTTGGTCCTTCACGTTCGTAACTCGCAGACAGCCCGGTGTGAATATTGCCGTGAGATATTACACTCACGTTTTCTCTCATAGCGCGGCTATGAACCATTCTACGATTTCCCCTTTCTCGTTTTGTCTTCTCTTTTCCGTCCGTTTCTTTCTTTTTTTTCTTTGTCGTTGGTTCTTTCATTTCTTCGATCTTCTCGTTCGGCTGGGGTACGCCCACCCTCGGAACTACCCTAGCAGCGCCCCCCGTTGTGCTTTCCTTCGCTTCAATACTATACTTGTTTCTCGCCTTTTCTCCTTTGCGAATCACCCTCAATCTGCTATAGTTATAGCGCTCCAATGTATACCGCTTTTTCGGCAAGGTGGTATATGTATAAGCCATTGTATATCGCGAGATAGCGAAATAGAGATGCCGGGCATCCAAGTAGAAACCGGCCATCCAATCTCGCTTTAGTACCTTTACAATGCATTCTCATTAGTATTCAGGTATTTGGGCAAGCTGATTGCTTGACGTACTTTCCATGTCAACCTCTTGGTGAAATTTTATATTTTCTTACTTTTATATGAACACTAAGTAACTTAATGATGTATGGCAGAGTTAACATTCTTCGTGTACATAATGAATGATTTATTATTTTATCGTTTTGCTGATTTCCAGCTTGTAGACAATACGAAGGACTAACATACATTGAATCGTTGAATTTACGTATATTTTATAGAAAAAAAGTATTCTAGACAGCACATACTTTATTTAAAAAATGTATATGTCAATATATAATTTGACGTATCTCAACTTAATAAATAAATTTAAAAATACACTTCTTCTCCGAGAAGCTCGAAATAAATACGATTATGTATGTTATAAATAATTTGATATTAATTTTTCGTTGAAAATATTTTCTCGTATTGATAAGAAAATCTATAAAAATTTGCATTAAAGACAAAAATATTATTTTTTCCCACAGATTCGTTTACAAAAAGCCATTAATAGAAAAAATAATTATTTATTCATTCGCTCATTATGTACTTTGATTTTTGTGGCATTTGAAAATAAATTCTTATACATTTTTATTATATGATATACTAATAGAGTAGAATATTCTATTAATATATCAGTAATATCAAAGTATTTCTTGAATAAGTAGGCAAATAAAATGAGATTGAAAATAATAAGATGGCGAAAACTTAATTCACGACCACTGTGCAATTGTCAGAAACTGTATAAAGAAAATTGTGAATGGCGTAATCGCACCACGTGTCTGTCTCTCACGACATTTGGTGCGAAGTTATTATCCTGAAATTAATAGAGTAAATTTACGAACTATACAGAAATAAAATCCGTAGATTACTATTATATTTCTAATCCACGGGTAGCGCTAGATTTTTTTATCGCCACTTCACAAAATACGAGACATAGCGTAATATTACGAAACGTGCTGACGGGATGGCTTTGCGCGAAACGAGCTTTAATTTCGGCCGTTTTACTGTCGCGCTGACGTCCTGTTGAATTTACGTCACGACTGCACCAATAGTTTCACAGAATTTATTTTCTTCTCATTACTTTTGATATAAAAGTTATCGAAGGTTATGGCGCATAGATTTCTACGCCACAACTAGATGAGATGATTTAAAATATTTATGAAATCCTATATCAGGAATAAAAACCGTAAGTGTAAATGTTTTTATAACCTCAACGTCAAATCAGTTCTGTCAACGCAAGTTTAATACTCAATGTGAATAATAATCGGTATATTCTTTGCTAAAAATCAGTTAAAATCACTCTCTTTTTCTGTTTTTTAGGTCTGCAAGAAGATTCATATTTCAATTAATGCACATTTTTTTTTATAAAGCATGGTTTTCCATTTTTTATTTTTTTCACATTTTAGTTCGAGTGTTCGAAGGAATTGGTGTTATGATTTATATTTTCATATCAAATCAACATTTTATAGATAGAAGACACAGCAAACAGGTTTCACTGTAGTCCACAGTCTTTTAAAGAATCCTTTAAAACAGGACCTTGCAAAGTGCTTCCTCATTATTTTAGATCTTTGACAAAGCCAACTCTGTGATGAAATTTGTTGATCAATTTTGGCTTCCTGATAGAGGAAATTTTATGAAACGGTTGTGTAGTAGATTTCACCGATATATATTTATATTTCAAAAACTTATGAATATGCCATAAAAATTTGAAATATAAACTTTGAATATGCGATAAAAATTGAAATCCTTGATCGATTGGCATAAAATTCATTACCATGCATTTTGTTATATAATACTGAACTTGTGCACCAAATTTGGGTACTATATTTCAGACACACACAAACACACTTTTTTTTTAAACCACTTTTCTCGGTTTTGAACCTTTCTGAGTACACTGAAACGAAAATCTCGTAAAAAAAATGTTCACGAAAAAAAGATTCCTCTATGAGGCATAATTTATTGCGATTCCTCACGACACATCCAGACAGACAGACATGCATTTAATTTTCTGAAAATCACGGATATTAAAAAGCATATATTTGTCTCTATAATCTAAGTTTTTAAATTTCTAAAACAATGTTTCTTTATTTTTTTAAATACATCGTATATGCTGAGTAAGTGAAACCACTGTTAATATTGTATATAATTCTCTGCTATTCTTATTCCCCTTGAAAAATCGTACTTGTAACGACAATACCTAGGATTAAGCCTAATAATTAATTTGTCGTTGCATCAAAGGACTCGAAGCAGCTTATCTGGCATTTGTCTCAGTAACGCAGTACCGCCCACTGTAATGTGAGTTACATAAAGTAAATATAGTGGGAGGCGAGACACAGTTACAGCATCAGTTAAACCAAGTATGTAGGTAGCCGTTAATGTTAAGCGCGGAAAGGGCTTGGCTTCCAAGGAGCTGACGAACAAAGCAGCTACACCGACTGTATAGTACAACCACGAATATTTAATCGTCGCTATAGTGATTCCACAAGGCACGTATGCCCATTCAAGTAGATTGTAGAAACGTGTGCTCGGAAGACAGGAAGAAGGAGGAAGCTAGACTGGGGCTTAAGGTTCCGTTATCATAAAATATTTATACTTGTTGATAATGCAGCCGGACGTAGGTACAATAGAGCCCAGAGAGAGAGAGAGAGAGAAAGACAGCGAGTTGGAAATTCAATGTGACGAGAGGAAGCTCTCGTGGAGCGCAAAAGCCTTATTCGCGCTTCATCTCCCACATATATGCATATTCTAGAGCATCCTCATGTAAAGTCGAGATATATTGTTAGAGGCACTGAAAAGCTCGAGAAAAGGGCGCGCTATCGGCGAATGCAATTAAACCGATGTCAGCACTTATTATATACGTATAACGCAGGTTAGTTGGTGCGCACAGAAGCACAAGTATAATATTAATATATTATATTGGATACGAAGTGGAGGGAGGGAAGGGGGGTTGCTGTGGAATTGGTGCAGGATCGCGCTTCTCCCTCCAAGTTCTATGCTGGAAGCATGGACTCGCGTTTAATTTGGCCGAATTGCTTCACGCCTCGGTAGATCCGCCCATCCGAGTCGAAGCGAGGTGTGCGACTCTGTACAGAACCCAGATGAATGAATGCTGCTGCTGCTCTCCCTGTCGCGATACTGGTGCCTGACTGCCTGCTTGCACATATACGTTTTACTCTATGCTACACACGCTGAAACATCATTCGCGCCATAGCGCGAGCCTGTGACACTCAGACGGCTCGGCGAAGGAATGAGAACGTTCCAGCGAACGAAACGTACCATCCAAGCGGAATTGATGCGATTCCGGTAGGAAAAGGGTCCTGGAGTACATGCTCTTTACTATCACACGTATCTACTAGGGCCTACCGCTTTTTGAATGTAATGATGCACGTAACGTTTCTGTGTATACGCATTTCTACTAACACGCGTTATAATTTTTAGTTTCTCATCGCGTAAGATGCGAATTATGGGAGAAGAGGAAGTATTGCGATTCTAAAAGAGCATTCACTGAAATCTGGCTGGTATGTTCCCGCATGGAAATAATTATATGTCAAAATATACGCGAGAACACATAAATATATTTTACATATATTTTATATACGTAGATATATTTTGCTAAAAATTTGTTTGCTTCGCATATATTATTTTTGAATGTAAGTATATAAACCGTACGTATATAAAAATGTATGTGGACATATAAAACGCTTATACTGAGACATATATGTAGACATACGGATTTTATGAAAAGCAAAACTATTTTTTTACATAGAAAAAGTATACACTACCGTAGTACTGAGAGCGCCGAGAGATGGCGAGTGCGCGCCAGTGTTTCTCACAAGCGAGACGCGCCAGAAGTAAGATACAAGGTGGCCGCGAATCAACCTAGTCAGGGATTAGCAATCACCGATCATTCACGTAATAAGCAACATTGTTATCCTTTCTTAAAGAAGACGGCCTAAATATCCCCAAATTATCGAAATCATGAAACCATTAAGCCTGTTGATTGGTCCGTATATCGCAGAGCCAACTTTAGTCGTCTGCCGTGGACGGCGATGCAATGTGGCGACCAAATTGAATCGCAGGTCTTTTGCCGTGTACATTGCTTTCTTTTAGTATAACAAATGTATTATACTAAAAGCAAAAAAATAAAATAAAATAACGTAAGGCGCGCGCAGTGCGCTCGTTGTTGCTGGTGTCTTAAAAATAATAGTGCTGTTTTTTTTTAATAACAGCCCAAATATAGCATGATCCATTAGTACAAACAAAATTAAAAAAATTAAATCGATCTAACCATAATTGATATAAAAATAGTTCCCTGCAATTCACGTAGCTGAGACTGTCACAATATTTCTATATATCTATAAAGTCTTTCCTCTTTTGTTCTAAAGCCCTATTGCCTTTATTCAATCTTCTTTAATTTTTATCTTGCATTCTATTTATTTGTTTAGATTTTCTTTTACAATTTTCTCATTTTCATTTAGTTTTAATGACATTTTTTTAAAATGTGTATTAGATTTTGTTAAGATATTGGAATTTTCATGTGTTTTTACATTTTATTCATACCAGCTCCAATGTCAGTTACATGTACGACAACAGTTATAGGACGTCTCATGGACTGTACTTTCGATACGGTTTGTCGATTGACATATTATAGATTGAAGGATCACATTTATGTTTATTTGCAATCTAATTTCTTTTTCGTCTTTGAAGTTCTGCCCTCATAAAAAAATGCAAGAACAAATAAATTGCAATAATTGCAGTTGTGACTAGCAGACGAGGGCTGGATGTTGAAATTTATTAATTTATTAATATTATTATTAAATTGAAATTTATTTATATTCTATAATGAATAGTGGTTAAGCTGTTAATAGCACGTATTCGGCCATAGCGAAATGTTTAGAAATTCACATCAAACAAGGTCGCGCGTTGGTCCTTTACCGTACAACTGTGGCTCGATTTGCCAATTGGCCCTGCGGATATAGTACATACTTGGTATGTACAGAAAGCTTGCTCATCCACCAGGTACAAACTTGCATGCTTGTAGCAATCGTGTTTGAAACTCACTTGAGACGCGACTGATGAAAGACCATAGTCGTGTATATAGATATTGAGCGGGATACGTGCAGCCCGGACACACGGGAATTCCCATATTTGCACAAAACTCTGCGTGTGTTTGCACAGTTTGTCGCGAGCTTTTACCCCGTAGACGAGGAGAAACCTTTCTGGAAATCCAAGAAAAATGGTTGCCTTAAATTGCAGCCCCGCACAAGTTTAATTCTCAGAAAGATTAATGGCAGCTTTATTTTATTTATGAATCCATTCAATTTTATGCCAGTTTGAGTTTGATTTAATGAGAATAAATATATCGAGCGAGGTTAACACGATTCTATTAATTAAATAAAATTGAAGAAAAAGATGTATTTTTGCATCAATCTATTAAGAGTAGTGTGTTTTAAGATTTCTGTGGTCTAAATTTAAACCTCGATTTCACATTGACAATGAATCGAACTCATGGAAGTAGCACATTTTAAGAGAATAACCCTAAATTTGTAACTAAAAAATCTTTAAAGTTCTCATTTTAAAAAAAATATAATCGTTTATTCTTTACTTACATTTTTTTGGAACATGTCATTTATTTTGTCTCCACATTTAAGTTTTTTTCTCTATGAGAAAGCTATGTGCAAAGTTCTACTTGGCAGCGTTGATTCAGCAATGAATCATCAGATTCAAACTTTGAATTTGCTATTTCCATTATAAGACACACTTTTTAAGTCTCAATTTTCGTCGTAAAATTAATCGCTTCGATTATAAGTGATGTGTTCTGTTATTCCGGAGACAGTAACTATTAAAACTATGACATACTAAAGGATTAGGCGTTAAGAATTTAGCTCGAAAACTTTAATATCTACATATCTGGACGTGTAAAAAAAAAATTGGGCATAGTATAAATAGGAACATGTGAAGCCGCTGCAATCAGTCGCGTCAAAACTTCTTTTCTTTCACTCCAATAAACGCGCTACGAGAAAAGAAAATTGTTTATTTAAGCGGAGAAAAAGAGCGAAAGATGCGAGGTAGAGATGAGGCATAGCATCAGTAGGGCGCAGGTCACGTCGAGGACGTCCACTCAGACTTTTTGCTCCAGGCGTCTGCTAATAAACAATACAACGTATCCCTCATCCAGCCAACGAACACGGCTGACGCGCCCTCCCTCTCGACGAACGCGAGAGAGCCCGCAATGCTTGCAGAATCAACGGCCCATAGCAGCCCTGTTCGCCCTCTGGCTATTTGTCACCAGGATGGCTCGACTCTCGCTCACCACTCACCGCTCGCCACTCATCATTCCACGAAAAGTCGATTTTTCGCGTATTCACGCCGAGTTCCTCCGACTTCTCACAGTGTCTTCCATGCTAATAAGAGAGTGATGGTGATGATGAGACCGAGGTTGTTCCAGCTGGGATAACAATGTGGTCTCACAGATTTTTGTAATTTACAGAATGGAATAAGTTGAACAAGTGAGGGTAAAAAGCAAGTCTAAGTGAAAATGTAATTAAATTTATAAAAAATGTTAATTGCACTTTGATACACGGAGAACAAGATTGGTCTGTGAATTATTAAAATATTTATCGTTAATTGCATCATGTTTACCCAGTATTTTTTGCATTGATATAGGGTAATCCTACTAGTGAACGAACGGTTAGCAAGACGTCATATTTGTATCGGTATAAATGTATTATTAGGTAAATAAGTTCACATATTACAGTTCTTTTTGATAAGTTAGATCCCTAACAAGTCATTACAGTCATAATGTTCGATTACAATTGAAGGCAATATGAAAAAAAGACGTACTTTGTGAAGGTCCTACAAAAACCCAGCGAATGAACACCGCTCAATGACTTAGGACAATGAATGAACAGATGAAATCTAATTAATGAACACCAATTCGACACGAACGTAAAATCGAATAAATACGAGTAGGTCTATTCAATTAATGAACGTTTGCATAAACAAGTATATTTTAAAAAATTACTAGACTTTTTCTTACATAAGGTATTAACGCTATTACAAAGTTTACAATTAGTGAACGGCATTTAAATACTAGGTTTTGCCAGTTTTGTTGTTCTTTCTCACTGTTTGGAGTTTTTTTAGCCATTACTTTCTTTTTACTTATTTTCTTTATTTAGCTTAAAATATTTATATCCTAAAATAGAAATGTATAAGATAAAGATTGTATATTCTTGATGAATTTTTAGATACAAGAGTTACATCATGCATTGTCCAAAATAATCAAATTAATTTTTGATGGCGCTACGTCATATATACGATTTTATTTTAAGGTTCACAGAATATACAGAAATATGTAAAATTGCCAGAGTGGCAGTCGAATGTTTACACAGTCGAAACCTCATGAATATATCAGGCAATTTCGGTTAAAAACATTAAAAAAAAAAAAATACCTCCTGAAGTATTTAATTTCTACACTGCAGATTTTTCTGTGAATTTACAAACTTTTATAAAATCTGTCAAGTTTGAAGTAAAAAAAAGTTAATTTTATTATTACACACGAAAAATATTTTTGAGTGTAATAAAATTCTCACTCAAAAATTCCGTTTAGTTGGAAATCTAAGTAAAAATCTAACTATTGTTGCATTCAATGTTTCAACAAAAATATAATTTGTTTACCATTCTTTTTACTGGGCGAATTTTTTTTTTTTCAGCACAAAGCTTCATCTATGTTCATTCTTATGAAGTTTGATACTGTTACGATCAACCATGTGGGCGCTATGCGGGATTACATGGGTCATCGCCTTTGCTCGAAGAAAAATAAGTTAGCCAGAATGTGGAAAGTTCGTTCTCCTATTAGTTTTGAACAAAGTTGCAGAGTTAGCGACCAGGATGTAAATCTTCTATGCGAGATTAGTAAAATACCTATCTCCCTTGAAATGTCGTGGACGGGAGATAAGATGCTTCGAGAGGCCCGCATGTCCTTTGATTATTATGAGGGCACTATATAGCCCGAGACAATTAACTATCTAGTCGTCTGCCGCCCTAAAGTAGCGGGTTCGAGTGAATGCTCTTTCTCTATATCTCTGTTGGTCCAACTTCTCTGACAATTAACGTAACTTGCCTTGTAAATAAAACTTGGGCGTTTCTACTAGAAAGCTCCTGCGGCCAAGAGCCCGGAAATCCGCTGGCTGGCTGACTGAAGCGTACTTTCAATTTTTCTTACAGCTTTTCGACTTTCGCCTTAAGCTCCCACAGTACTTCCACTCGCGAGGAAATGAACTTTATTAATTTAACAGCGAGGTTCAAAATGTGCTCCTAACACTTAGTATAAATATGTAGATATATTACACATACATTTCAAATGAAAAGTTGGAATTAAGTGTTAAATTAAATAGAGAATTTTGTACTTTACCAGAATTTGCAAAAATGCTTTTAAAAATGTAGCACTGATAGAATTTAAAAAGCATTTCTAAATATAATTAAATATAAATTTAATAAAATTAATATAATTCATTGCAGATATTCCAAACACGTATGATTTTATATAAAGTTGATTTATTTTTAATTTTGAAAAAGGATTGAAAAATATATTGCACATCGTTTACGATAATATTGAAGGATTTACTGATACAAGCTTGGCTGTATGTGTTTGATGTGTTACAGAAGTTGTTTATGATCTGCTGCAAGCCGCAATGACAATGGATGAAAGCAAGCATCGGTATACCGAAGACGGTTTGGACGGATTTCTCGTATTTGGATTTCGGCCAGGTTCTGAGGTTAAACAGCCCTATCGGCTTTATTTACCGGAAAAGCTACCGGCTGAATTCACCTTAGTGGCGATCATGAAGCCAATGTCCGTCCGAACGAGCTATCTGTTCGCGGTTCTCAATCCCTTTGATACTGTCGTCCAATTGGGAATTCGTATTTCGGTAAGTAAGTAGTGAGTAAGACCTTTGTTGTCGCATCTGTACACCAAGAAAAAGGGACGGGGCGGGTCTGTTTTTTCGAATCGAATAAAACTTTGTTTGAATAAAATTAAATTTATTTGAATTAAATGCCTAATAGTTATTAGGCATTTTAAGAAATAATTTTATTTAAATTGAATGAATACATTTATTTAATCGCCGACCTAATAGGATTCATTTAATTCAAGTATATTTTATTTTATATTGCTTTCTGATAGGGAAAGCTTTGTTTTCATGGAAAAAAATATTTTTCGACATTTTTATGCCAGGGTACTTAAAATGGTCCAAAAACGTCGAGAAAAATGGTTTAGTAAAAAATGTTCGCGCCTGTGCAGAAGGCGTGGTCCCTCTAACTTTTGTAAAATATACCATATTTATCTAAATTGTTCTTCACATGTGCCAGGTATATTTAATGTTGTTTGATATTCAATATGGCAGAAATCGGAAAAGCCGTTCAGATTTTATGGGGTTTTCAAGTTTTCGTAATTTTTTTGAAAATGCTATGTCTCGACAATGGTTCAAGTAACTAATCTAAAGTCTTGCATAAAACTTAAATAGAGTATGTCAATGCTTCATACTAAATTAATGCGAAATCGATAAATTGGTTAAGATTTTATAGAAATTTGCATTTTCGTCATTTATTTTTAAATGCTGTAACTCGAAAACGGTTCAAGTAACCGATTAAAAAATGTTGAGTAAAACTTCAATACGATGTGTCGTTATTTGATGCTGAACCAAATAACGGAAAATAATCATTCCAATGATTACCGGAATGACGTTGTGAGTTGATAGTTATTCGTCGAAATGTATTACTTATTCTAAACTTTAATTGTTTGTTAATTTATTTCTAATATTGTATAACAATTTCAGTTTGCTTCCATCAATCATTAAATTTTTCAGGACTCAGATTGTGAGTCGAAACGTTAAACCCTTTTCACCTACATAGTGGTTGACCTTTCACTCAGATGAAAATACAGTTACTGGCATACTCGTGTCTCTTTTCACCCTTGCATGATTCATTACAAAGACTGTAAATTAATGACACCAGTCAATAAATGAAGTGCTTGGCACACAGAATTAACCGAACGTTCGAATGCTAGAAAGGCATGAACCGAGTATAATATTAGACTTTTATGATGCAGGAAGGACCAGCCTCCAACCAAAACGTGTCTCTGGTTTACACGAATTCCGACCAGCATACGCATTCCGAGGAGGTAGCCAAATTCACAGTGCCAAAGCTCGCGAAGAAATGGTCGAAAATCGTCATAAAGGTCTCAACGACGGACATTACACTTTATCTAAATTGTCATGAAATGGCAAGACAGAAAGTCACGAGGATACCACAGGAACTGGTATTCGACACTGCCAGCACGCTCTACATTGCTCAAGCCGGACCGCACATTCAGGAAAAGTACGATGTAAGTACTGTTTCGAATCTTTATTGATGCATTTATGGAATCGAGTCACGCCTGGATGTAATCAGCCATTGAATTTCTAGTGGAAACTATTACAGTTTATTTGACTGAACGTAACATTCGAGTCATGCAATATGACTAAATAATATTTTATTGTCTTAAATGTCTTTTCAGGCGAATTTACAAGATAAAAAGGTGTTTAATTTAATGGTGCATAAAGCTGATTGTCCAATATCATAAAAGAACACGTTTTATTAACATTCAGAAAACGTTCCCACGCCATAAGCCCGCACATTTGAACTATTCCTACATTTCAACCAGTTGAGATGGCTAAACCGATTTTTAGGTTCCAATCTCTGTTTCAGTCCTTTATCTCTATTTGAGAGTTTGTCACTTTTATCACGATCTTATGTGGTACGTGTAAGACGCGCACATATTGGGCGCTTAAAAACTTCTTTTTTTTTGTTTGAGCCTCTTATTGAGATGTGAGATCGGTGTCATAGAAGGAAGGTTTATTTGATTTATTTTCTTAAATGTCTTTTCAAATGAATGTATAAGGGAAAATTTAAATGATGTTAAATTTAAAGGAAGCATAAAGTTGTTAACTGATCCTAAAAGAACTCATTCTATTAACAATCGAAAAAAGTAAATGCACATTAATTAACATTTAATTAACAGCTTAATTAGGTTTTCTTTGAGCCAACTAAAGTATACAGGCACCATCTAAATTATAAGTTAACATGTTGGGACATAGATCCTAAACCGAGACGGTGCCAAAATGTAACATATTTTCTTTTTTTGAATGCTGTACCTTTCAGTTAGTTTTGGAACAAAAAATCAACCTCGGAATATTTTTTTAGCTATATTCATCGCAGAATTTTTTTTTTAATACACTCTAAGCAACCAAATTTTAGGTACAGATAATAATAACATGCTCTATTGTTTTTGATTGCTGATTGATTTAATTATTGATTTAATTATCTCAATACAACTTAATTAGATTTTTTTGAGCCAATTGAATTATACGAGCAACATCTAAATAGCTTTTTCCTGATAGGTGTGATACGAAGGCATTCTCTCGATGGCGTCTCTGTGATGCTTCGCGAAAATCGATAATGACTAATAATAAAGCTCGCTGTGTTGCAGTTTATCGCTATCAGGTAATAACTGCACAGCTTTTCGGTAAGCTCTGCATTTGCATATACATTCCCGTAGTGTAGGCGTTGAGGCAGCTCTTCTTTACCGACGACGAAGAGCTGAAACTGGTTCTCTTATTTTTTCGCGGACGGGCCATTACCGTGGGCAAACACGAACAGAGAGTCTTCGTCGATATAAAGATACCTCGCGAAGAATGAGGAGGTAAAACGAAATCGATTCCTCGACAATGTGCAGCTCGCGCATACTCGCTAAACTCTTGGCTCACTTTTCCCCCTCGATTTTCGAGAATTATTGGGTTCGTTCATAAGTGAACGCACAAAAGTGACGAACATAATCGCAAAATACTCCAATGTCGACATTAAACTGAACAAATATCCTCCCAAGTAGTGATTGATATTGATTTTCTCTGTGTACTTGCTCTCGATTAATCAAAAACATTTACCAATTGCAATCAATGTAACGAATTGTAATAATAAGCACTCATTCATTTTTGTTTGCTATCACCTAAAACCTTCTTTCTAATTTCGGTCAATATACATTTTTTCTTTTAAATTTTTAAAGCATCCATTTAATCGTCATATTAACGGCTACATTTTTTAGGGACTAATTGTAATTAAAGTTATTTTTTAAAAATGAAATTACTTTCGACAAAAGATCAACTGAAGAGAATCTGATGAGAATTTAGTCCCATATATGAAATATGAAGTATATTCCTGGCGAACAATCTTAAGTCCTTCCCCGTTTCTTCTCATAAGAAATTCGTACGAGAATCGAATTTTAAAATCTGGCATGGTACCTACGGGAGCGGTCCGTAGCCCACAGAATAGGTATCTATACTTGGAATGGTGGTGAACTCGTGGTTCTCTCGACCTAACACGTTCATACGTAACCCTCCAGTTGAAAGTTTGTCGGATTCGAGAATTACTCGATTCGAAATCCGTTTCGCATTCCAAGCGTATCTCAGAATAAATTTTCATTCGTTTATTACACTAAACTCTGCATGCTATATTGACACTGAACGCGGATAAGCCAATAAATGTAAAGAAACGTTGGTAAATACTTTGAAAAATATTTTAATCCACGTAGACACCCTGAAACTATTTTTTTCTATTAAGAGTGCGAAGTTGATAAAATGCCAAATATGCAGATAAGGGGACCTTCGCAACTTTCAGAGCAAGCTAGTAACTGGATTTTAATATTCTCATTTTGTTTCAGACAAAATGTTTTCGATCCGCCTACAGAGATTTTTATTTCAAGTCTATACGACAAAACTGCTAATTAGTATGTAGCGAAAGCAAATTATTACTGTGTAGTTGCAATGAACTGTTTTTGACGACAGACTACGATTTTTTCTTTTTAAATTTGGAAAAAAAAAAGTTTTTACATTTCAAAATAATGAAAGTACCCAAAAGTTTCTAAATTATTAGAAAATTTCGTTGATCACAATAATCCGCAGTATTTTTTTCAAGCCAATAAGATCACAAATAAAACCGATGAAGTATGAGATTATAGACTCTTTCAGGATACTGACGAATCCTGAAATCCACAAAAAGTTGGATTTATAACGTAGTGCATGTGTCAGCAGTTCAACACATGGGATTTCCATGCGTTGATGAGAAATTCATAAACTTATTTCAGAGAAAAAACGATGCCACGCCTTTGTAATAAAATATAGAATTTGTCTGAAAAAAAAATAGCGAGTTACCGGTAATTTAAGAGGAAATCTAACCTGATGTGAAGTAGCCGAGACGGACAATCTGAAGTTATATTTCGTTTGAGATCTCGCACTGCAACAGCAGCTGAAATTCAATCTTAAAGTTTGGTAAAATAAAGAAAAGGGCGTAACCTCAGTCTACGTATTTACTAAAATTATTGCTACCGAGTTTATTGGATAAAACGATTTCCTACTTTTATGATTAGTATAAAAAAGTGATTGGAAATTGGTTTACGTTTTAAAACAAAAAGATGGCGTCCAGAATAAAAAATCAGGTAGGTGCTGTAAAAAGTGTGTAAAACTCAATGTATCGTAGAAAAAGGCGTAACCTACATGTTTGTTACGCTATGGGGTTACGCCCTCTTCTTCGGTACATTGTAGCTTTTATTACGCCATTTTGGCAACAACTCTACAAAATGTGGTATTTTATTTGAAACCTCATGATAACATGGTCCAATAAGCAACAGTGCACTTCTCCGTTTTGAACTTTATCTGTACTGTACTTAATGGATAAACCGAATTTACAAAATCCTTGACTTTTGATGTGGGCTATTCCACTTTTCACGATAAAATCTATACAATAACACCAATTTTTCTTTTAATATAAATTATGAAAATTAATTTCTATCGGGCAATCCAAACCATTTCGACCTCTCGGATTTGGTCCATGACATTTTTATATTACCATTCCACCTTTAAAAAGCACTAGTATCTTTTTTTAGATTTGTTTTTTTTTCTAAATTTGACTTGGTTTTGATTTTTCAAAACTAACATACCTTTAGTCAGAATTAAAAAATCTAAAATGATTTTCAAAAATCCTGTCCCACATATAAACATTTTTAACTATAACATTATCAGAACATTTTTGTATGTAACAAGGGGTTTTTGAGATTTTTTTTTTTTAAACAAAGTCGCTTCTGAAAATCCCTTGTTATATATTAAAATATTCGAGCAACAGCCTACAGTGAGCTGACTTTATCTACTAATTTTTTAATTTTTTTTCCGACAAAGCTTGAAAAAACATAAAGAAGAACGCTGGCCCCCTCTGGGTCTAAGCTTAATTTTTGTTTATTTTTGGTAAATGATTTTTGAGAATTTTTTCAGATTTTTAAATTTTGGCTAACAATAAAAAAACGTGTGAAAAATCATAACTAAGTCAAATTTCGGAAAAGAAAAGTCCTTAAAACAATGTGAATGCTTTTCAGAGTTGGAACAATAATATCAAAAATGATGGACCAAATCCGATCGGTCGAGGGTCTGACTCAGGTTGCAATGGTATCGATTGCTCCATATAGAAGTTCACATTTTCAACAAATTCGCGTTGTTCCAAATAGACCTGTAACGACCCATTAATTTTGAATTTAAACTATTTGCTTATATTATTTGAAAAATATTTTTATCAAAATAAAACTATTTTTCCACGACAATTGATTAAAAATTGACACCAAAATCAAAGCAATATAGAAAGAAATAGCCCATTACTTTTCCAATTATGCATAATCCATCACATTTCTTTGAATGACTTTTATCAAGGAATCTGTATAGAAAAGATTTGTTTGCTTTTAATAAAATATTTACACATTTTCTTACAAATATCGTAGGATATAAAAAATATATTATTGACATTAAATTATTTCTGAAACAAAGAAGCATCAAATGGAGTTGATTCGAAAGTAATTAGATGTCACAATTCTGGTCCCAAGTCAAGCTGAATACCAAGACTTAAGTTGACTCAAGTAAACATTAAAGATCATCAGTTTTCAAACATTTATGCTATTATAATGCCGTTTTCTACGACAAAATGGACAAATTATTGATTATGCAATAATCGCAATTATATAAGTTAAACCTCTAAATACCATCCATTGACTTCAAATGAGTAAAATACGCTACATTCAGAGGTTTACCGTGGGATCTAAAAACCTCTTCCCATTCCGCAGTACCTAACCACAGGTTAAAACATAAATACTCCACTCTGCGATACTCTCCGTTCACCCCAATTGGGTATAATAAATGCTGTTTCCGAAGGCCCTACAGAGGGCTCCGACACTCAGCACACTCTAAATTTAGGGTGAATGGAGGGCCTAAATTTCAACTCGAATAGACTTTATGTTTTCGACGTAGCGACGTAGCTATTTTAAGAATTGATATGTGCAACGTAGATACGGACGTGCAACAACGACGGACACTCTACTGGGCCAGAACAATTAACTCCCAAATATACAGTACGAGGGAGACATGAAAAAAATATATGATATA
This sequence comes from Perithous albicinctus, assembly GCA_964016905.1. Classification (NCBI taxonomy): domain Eukaryota; kingdom Metazoa; phylum Arthropoda; class Insecta; order Hymenoptera; family Ichneumonidae; genus Perithous; species Perithous albicinctus. The sequence goes on along the minus strand of OZ024688.1, from coordinate 31,684,991 downwards.
TTCGTGGCTGCGAAGAAACGAAACGACGCATAGCGGCTAGTCGTCATTCCACGCCTGGGCTGTTAAACATGTATTGTCTTTTAATATTGCTCGGCACATTGTCGCTTCATTATCAAACGTGCGCCACTGTGTCTCTCATTTGTCCAAACCAGCCACTTTTTACCGATTGTGTTATTCTGCTTTATTTTTTTTTTTTTTCTCTCTTTCTTTTTTGTTACTCTCTATACTCGAGCGTCCTCAATTTTCTCTGCCGGACTGGGTGTGCGACTAAAGCGTCTGCGGCTGCATTCGTGCATGCGGATGCTACAACACATCGGCTAGGCGAGCAAAACCGCACGTAGTTGTACACGTAGCTGCTAGTTATATGTATTACATAGTACGTGAGAATGCGTCGTACGCGTATAGTTACGTGACACATATGTGGCTACATACGTATTATACGTTTGCCTTGTTCAGAGAAGCGTGTGGGCTTGACGAAATTTAGTCAGAAACCGGGTATACATTTACAGCACAGCAAAACTTTTCACTTCGAGGATGTATATCCTTATAGTGTAAGCGCTAATGGGGTACTTCGTTCGCATCAGGAGGCTGTGCGAGTCAGAATTGTACGTTTCGTATTAGAGGTAACTACAGTTGATGCATAGAAATATACAGTAAAAGTTTTTCTTTTGTTATCTGTTTATCTAAAAAATCAGTCAGGTAATTACTTTCTAATTTGGGTATAAGTTTTACGAAGTTTGTGAATGAGAGTTCGAGCTGCAATTTAGGCCGCCTTCATTCACCCGAAATTCAGAGTGAGTAATTCAGAACAATCGTGCCTTCATTGCCTTATATTACGTAGTACTTGAAATAGATAGAAATGGACGTCAAGAGAAATATGAATTTTGTCGCAGACCTACGGAAAGAGGAAATTATTAACACAGAGTCATTGATTACAAGCGTTTTTCAATGAGGATTTGCTGATAATGTTAGAAATCAGGAATGAGTATCCGCCTTTGTTGGGGGGACGTTTTGTTGAATTCGCCTATTCGCGATTCCCTATGGAGTGTTTACATCTTAATCCGGAAATTCAATTTTTAGTTTGAACTTGAATGTTAAGTTCCTATATCAGAAAATCGAATTTTATGTCCGGAATTATTGAGAAATTAGTTCAGAAATTCAATCTTACGTCAAAAAATTCGAACCCTAGAGTTCCTCGAATCAAAGTGAAGACAATGCAGTCGCGGCGAGCTGAGTCCTCCGAGCAAACTACAGCGATATTTGGAAGGATCCAAAGAGCCAAAGCAATATCCCGTGAAAAGGTAGCCAAAGCCAAGATCTAGTATAAAGGCTGTAGCGGCAACGTTCGAAATGCTCGGAAATTTAGAGACGTTTAATTTTCCAAAAAGCTGGATTTGCGGTGTCTGGTTGCCCAAGCCCAATGGCAGAGTGAGCGAGAGGGAGGAAAAGAGAGCTCGTCGGATTTATTGTCACGGGGTTCAAACCCGGGAGAACTCGTGGAGCTAACCCGATAAAGGCGCCTCTTCGCAACCCACAAGATTTATTCCACATTTATTCTTGTTCTTCTGACCATGCAACTCGAATATTCCGATTCGATGTTCAAAAAGTATCGAGTTTAAGAGGAACATCGCAGTCTCTATGTTATGTCTGAGTTCAACAGCCATAGAGATGCTGCCTCTGAGAAGAGGAGAAGGAGAGATCGAACGATTCAACCTCGAGATATATCAACCGATAACTACAGGGGGACTGATGGTCGAATAAATCTCGGTGCAATCGCAAGATGACCATCCTAGCAGTCGGCTAACCCGGACGGCGTCTTTCCACTCTACGCCTTGATTGCATTTACGTGAACGACTTCCTTGCAATGTTGCAGATCCGCCGATAACCGCTGATCTTTTAACATTATCGAGATAGGTAATTCCAAAGTATTCGATAAATCAAGCGAAGCGACTATTATATATTGTGGTGCCGGGTTGGTAAGCGGCAACTCTCGAGAACTCAATCTCGGGCTTCTCGCCATCGCGGCTAAAAACAACGATCCATTTTCATTTTTCATCGTAGAATAAATCACTTTTGTTCCACGGACTAGTGATAGTCGTGTTCAAATACGTCAAAAATGATAAGTGTACGTGTTACTCTCGAGTACGCTCTTCATCATTATTACCTACCGGCTATATATATATATATATATATATATTTTAGACTCTGCAAACAAATCAACTTTTATTGTCGATTGATGCTATACATAAAATCTAAATTTTATATATTATGTACAGTGTCTGGTTATGAGAATAAAATGAATTCCAAGGTTTTTTTTTGTCGCATGCACGTATTGTAGCTGAGTTTACTGAATTATGGCTTCATCATAGAGAAAAAAATGTTTATGTTTTTTTTAATGCCATACTGCTTAAGGGGACATCTATAAATAATGAAAATTAAATGCTGCAGCACATATAAAAACTTTTACTTTCACAAAAATTGCTACTAGACAACACAAAAAATGCGATTTTATTGTGAGCGCTTATTTTTTTGGTTTTGCAAGGACGAGTTATTAAAAAAGTTCAGTTATTGCGAGTTTAGAATCTTCCAAAAAAATTACGTTATCGTATTAACTTTGTTAAAACTTGAACTAGCGTGCCAAAAGTTTCTACAGAGATAATATACGACGTATTAAATATTTTTGTACACATCTAATAGAGTTAATTACGTGTTTGGTATAGAATTTAAACAAAGTGTATGAAGAGTTTTTAAAGTTATATTACATTTAATTTTTACTTTCATACCGCTATTGTGTCCAAAGACCTGTATATTATGAACTATTTATACAATGCCGCTAATAATTGGCACACAAGTGAAGCACTGAAAACTTATTAATTATTGTAAAGATCGTTACAATTTATATGAAGTCAGATTTTTAAAAGCTCGAACTGAAGGTGGTCGAAAATACTAAAGAACTCAACAAAAAAAGATACAAAGTAATATTGCATATTCTTTCTTTTTTCGTCCGTCGTCCACAAAGCTCCATTAGGAAGCTAAAATTCATAAAAGGACGTCCCCATAGAGGAGACTGTGTGAAATACGAATTGAAAGAACGGGGGAGCATCGTGCAGGGTACTTTTGCAATTTTTTTACTGTTTTTTGTTTGAACAAATGAGATTTTAATGATTTATGTAAAAACAATGCAAAGAAGAACTTTGAACACTGCTACTTTATAGATGAAGCAACTTGCAAAATTCGAGTTTTCATGTCTGTTTTAAAAAAAAATTAAGAATTCAGGTTTATCGAAATATGAGTGGTGAAAAAAAGAGGGAATACTGATTAACATTGGTCTCAAATTTCGGTTTCATTTCTCTGTTCGTTCTCGAGGTGGAAACGTTTATATTTTATTTATATTATGTTTTTGCAAAAAGTGATGAAATTTAAGGTTTGACTTAATTAAACAAAGTACCATCTCGGTATAAGAAGCAGTGGTAAAATATTTTTAATTATTGTCAAATGTAGGTAAATTTTCCTGTAAGGAAACATTATTATTGAATTTTTAAAAGCTGTTGACACACTCTAATAAAAAGCGTTCCGTAGCAGAAAATTATGCAAATACTTAACATAACGCTGAACCAATGGCATTTCGAATATTCGCAGCAGCAGCAAAATACAAAGTCATCAAACGTGACAACTTTAAGTGGAGTCACTCTATTATTGCAAATTTAATGCTTCGTGCAATTAATTCAAAAAGTAGCAACCTTGTTTTCTTTGTATAAGTGCCAAGCAGATGGTAGAAGAGCCACATTATATGCCTCGGTGAGTAAGGCAGTCGACTTTTTGCTTCTAGCTTGTGGAAGCTTGTACGCGTAATGTACAGCTGCACACGTACCTAACGGAAAGAGCAGTGAAGAACGAGTGGGCGGCGAAGGGTAAAGCGGGCGAGGGGAAGGGTTATGGGTCTGTGATAGGGATGCTCACCGAGCGTAGCTGAGGGTGTAAAAATACGTTGTCCGTCGTGCAAACAAGTGTCGTACACTAAAGTGTCGCGGGAACGAAGCATATGACTATATGTGGCTGTTGTAACGACCAGTCGGTCGTTACAGTAACACATACAGAAGTATTTTGTAGAATACAAGACCACCAATTCACAGAGTTGTCTGTAGCTTTACTTCACCGAACGCAACTTTCCTTCCTATACGAGTTTTTCACACTTTGTAACCCCATAACTTATACTTCCGCACACAGCCCTGCGTACAGTCAGTCTGTAATATTACTACTATCACTGGGCAGATATGGCAATTTGAGGAACGGACTCTTAAATGTTATTAAGCATTGAGATCTTTTCAGTTTTGTAGAGTGATTTACGTTAACATTTAGCCTGTAAACGTTTTCTTCTGGATGCAATATTGTCTATTCAGCTACCAAACATTTTTTTTAATATCCAATTTTTGGAAATCAATATTAATAAAAAAAGGATGCAAAGTAGAAAGTTGCATATTGCTTGCTCGTTATTTTTAAATGTTTACTATTTTGGTTTCCGCGTAGTGGAAGCTTTGTGAAAAATGAAAAAAATTGGAAATCTTCTAAGATCTGGACCACTCTACAGATGTGGATGAAACTTTACTTCAAACATCGCTTATATCATTTAGCTCGATTTTCGGGAAAGTTTATACGATAACGTTAATTGTACGGAAAATTCACTATTTCGTAATATCCGAACCGGTTTTACGAATTCAGCCAAAATCAAAATCAAAGTACCTTGAATTGCAAATATGGCAATTATAAAGAATTATTTATCTCGATAAATAAATTTGATAAACACTTTTATTTTAAAACATACACGAATGAAGTGGTGGTGTACTTGTGTGCCGGAATTGGGCGAGATCGATCATGACATTCTTAAGAGACAGCAGTCTGAATTTTTAGAGGCACGCACTCACACATTTTTCCTAAATATGATTCTCTGAGTAGGTGAATAATTTTCAGTACACTTGGCATAAAAATCTGAAAAAAAGGAAAACCGGCAAAGTAGAACCTTCCTCATTATTTTTTACCTTGCATAAAGTCTGTTTTATGAGGATACTTCTGTCTATCAGTTTTGGGTTTCACATAGGATTTGACATGTTTCACATAGGATTTGACATGGTTTCACATAGGATTTGACATGTTTGAAAAGATGTCAAAATTTTGAAACTATACCGTCGATTCTGGTTAAATGCAATACCAAGCAACCTAGGTCATAATTACACTTTCTGCGAAAGTTTTAGCTCGATAGATTGCAATTTTTTCAAATGGACGTGTTCAATACATTTTAGATTAAAAAAGAAAAACTCTTATAAAATTTGTATGACAGTGTAGATTTGTATCAATTTCACCACAGTACTTCTGCTAGTGAAATCTCTGCTTGTGTGTTACATTTCAGCTTCATACATAAATCCATTCTCGAGTTAAAGGACTTAAAGCAATGCAACATTAATACAGAGTTGAGAATTTTTTTGAATGTCGAAAATACCATTAAGAAAATCAATCATCGGATTTTTTCATATCACTTCTTTCCGGATGGGAAAGCACGCTTTCTGTCTGAAACAGGCAGACCCCCCCCCCCCCCGTCCGTTTTTAATGGATAAAGTGGGAAACACCAGGTGAATAGGGTGTCTCTTGATGGATATTCGTTCTATTTCGGTCACATACAAAGTTCATTGACCTAAAATGAAGTCCTGAACCCATGGTTTTTTATTAAAAAATGCTTTCCGATTTTTTATCAAACAGCGCGTATTGGTATAAAGCACAGTATTCCGTAGATAAAAAGTAGCTTAAAACTGTCATTAATTCTGTATTTATTTCTAGAGTAGACGCTCCAGAAATCCATGGTTAAGTAAAAATCAAAAAGTTGTTTTGGATAATGTTGAGAAGATGAAATGATTATACAATCTGATCTCGCTTGTGGATTTTTTATAGCTGGGTACGCTATTTGCCCAGTGACCAACATAACCACGATATTCCCTAGCAGTTAGCAGAAATTTTCGAATAAATGTCCTTAGCCATTCAGACATCAACTTCTGTAAATGTTTCAAGTAAATGCCGTTCAAATACTATTCAAATATGAATCGAGCGGAAATGAAGTACATCGCCTCCATGAAAGTTTTCTGAAATTTCAGAATAAATTATCTTATCATTCTAGAAGTCAAGTTTCGTGAATATGTCAATTAGCTGGGATTTATATTCGGTATTATACGAATGCCACTTCAAATAACAAATTAATAGATTAATAGAAGTTAATAAATGATCAAATCTCCACGATAAAAAAAAAGTTGAGAAAATCCGAGGTGTCAGAAATTGGATGAGTTAGAACTATTAAAAATTCGAAATATCTCAATATTATACAATTATAAACGCACAAAAATAGAATAAGGACGTTGTTGGAATTCCTCAAATAAATAAGTAAACTTTCGAAATCAAACTTGTAATAGATGCCCCATGTCAATTTACTCGCCCGCAAATTTAACAAACGACCCAGATGTCGAGTCGTGTGAGGATTCGTCCAACCAATACATGTTCACCAGTATTGTATAACGTACATTTTTTATCAACCAACTGGTTCGTTGAACGCACGGGGTAAATTCATTAGTTAATGAACAATCAGCAGTTTAAATAATTGATACGTTTTTAAGGGTGAGAATTTCTGTGGATTCAGGTCAACATTGATTTTTAAATTCGATTTTGGATTTTAGATTAGATTTTAGATTCGATCATATTAAGCGTCTTAGCCTCTTTGTATCAATTTTCTCGCTCGACAGAAACAAATAATGTTAATACATGAACTTGATCCTGGTCTTCGTATGTTTGACAACACCGAGTACCAGGACATATAAAACGGCAACAACGAGATATATCGTGACGTATGAACTTTTCAAGATAGAAAACCAGTGTTAGGTGGTTCCGGGCGCTTTTCCATCCGAGTGCCAACTTTGTCATTTGACATAAAATCATTTCAATACATGAACTTGGTCCCGGTCTTCGTGTGTTTGATGACATCGCCGACCAATCACACGGCGAATATAAAACGGCAACACTGGATTGGAGATATATCGTGTTGCATGAACTTTTAAAAGATGGAACTAGGGTTAGGGGGGCCGAAACGCTTTGCCATCCGAGTTCCTTTATGTCAACTTAGCCATTTGACATAAACAAAGCATTCCAATGCATGGACTTGATCCTGGTGCCAGTGAGTCTGACGACAGCCACGACTGATCACGGAACGAATAAAACTCCAATAACGGACTCGATATACAGGGTGTCCCATTTGAATCTTCCAGTTGATTCATCTCGAAAAATTCAGCCCAGATCAAGTAATGAGTATAATGAAGCTTTTATGGTTCGAAGGGAGACGTTAAAAAAAAAAATTCGTAATTGGTCCACCATTCAAAATGGCGGAGTTACGAACGCCGACATGTTTCTTTTAAAAATGGAATCGTGACTTTCCTTTCTATCCAAAACTTTGTCATATCAAAACTAACAACTTTAGCAGGAAACTTTTTTTGATAAAGTCGATATTTGTTAGGTTTGAAGACCATTTTCGACTATTTTGGTCGGTTGATTTATCTCTAAAAATACTGCCCAGAGCAAGTATTGAGTATAATGAAACTTTTAGGGTTCGAAGAGAAAAACTGGTCCACGATTCAAAATGGCGGTCTTACGACAACCGACATGTTTTTACAAAATGGAACCATGACTCTTTTATCTACCAAAAAATTCGTTATACCACGCGCTCGCGTCTGTGCTAGCGAGACACGAATATTCTAAGGAAGGATTCCTTTTTTAAGTTGTTCCATATAATTTCCAGTTTGTTGTTTAAAATTATCGGAGAACTTCTAAAACTATCACTTTTTGCAAAAACCTATAATTCTGCTAACTGTTTTTTCACGTGTGACTTTACCCCAGTTACCTTAGAAGAAAATCCGTACACACAGCGTGTATGTAGAATAATGCTATTATGTACGTCCATAGTCCGAGAGAAGTGGGTTGTAGCAATGGCAGATCGTTTGCCTGGATTTTCCCTCTTTCTCTACATACGAATCTATATACGTTTCTACGTATGAGTAAAGAGAAAAGCGGAAATACCGATACTAGCGCTGGCTGGTAGGACATTAGTCGAGATACTTTGGCCCCCGTGAAGGACGCTTGGAGGGTTGGAGCGGGCTGACTATTTATTGTCTATTTATTTAGCTGTGACGGCTATAGGGTGAAAGAGTGGGAGAACGAAGCGCTCGGAGGGAGTCTCACTAGTTCGGGCCCCCCCACTATCGCTCGGTTTCAAGCGTAGCATGGGTAGAAGGGTAAAAGCAGCGTAGATGCATCAGGACGCGACTGCGAGGCAAGGTGAGGGCGACGCGACGATCCTGGGGTGGTTGCGCGTCTCACACTCCGGCGGTTGTTTTACCTGCGCTCTGGTTAGTTCGTCAAGTGGCCGCGAGGTGGCAGCTTCGCACCCGCGAATCTCTCAAAAAAATATAGTGATAATAAAATTCTAATAAACATAATCTTACATTGCTTTCACGCTGAAGTTTTCCGTATTTTATCAACCATCAGATGGAAGATATTCAGATTAGTGAAATACAAACAAACTAACCAACCTCGATCGAACGAAAATGGTTTTGTGACGCTTAAAGTATTTAATTATACAATCGACAATTTTTATTTTTTTTTTTTAAAGGTTGTTCGTTTTTTTATGTGTGCGACGTGATGAGATTCGAAAAGAGCTGTTTACAATGGTTCCAAGTGCGCGTTTATGGGCTTCTTCTCTGTTCAGAAGATGGGGAAGGTGGTTAGCAAATATGGTGGCGTAACGGTCGCCATTAAAAGTTGCAAATAGGAAGAACAAAATATAAGGGCTTGTCTTCAATCGAAACTGTTGGAAAGTCCATGGCTGTTTCTCAGATCGTTATATTTGGATTACAATACTTTGATGTTATATAAGATCTGGAAAACTTAGTATGCTCCATCGCGCATGCACTTCGAGACTCCAATACACATCTTATGTACAGTAAGATAAACAAAAAGTGTTCACTGATGCAGAGAGTTTGAAGAGCGCTAAATACGATGGGTCGAATTGTCTCTAGTAGGAAATATGATTTTCATCCAACAATCAAATTACATTTTTCGGGTAGCAAGAGAAATTTTGACTTGATTTTGATATCGGAATATTTTCTTTTATGCAATTCTTTAGAATCCAATGTATGGAAAAATACAATAGAACCTTTTTCCAATTATCGAATTTTCATTCACGCTGAAGATTGGTTAAATTTATTGTCAATCAGGGTATTTGAAGATACGACGAAAATAGTTGACTGTGAATGTAATGTATTAAGTGGCTCTTCACCCGATAATGTTGACTTGTCGATATTGACTCGATATTGATAGTTCCTAAGTTAACTCGTATGTGTCACCAGGGTTTTCGGTTCAACTTTGGCTTAAGAATACTTCTCAGTTCAATACTACTGTTGAGTGAGATCTATTGTTTTTTAGACCGTGTCATTATTTTTATACTTATTTAATAGTTGGAGTATTTAACTATTAAGGATTGCTCCACCGGTTTTAAACTCAAAAGTGTTTTTTTTTTAATGTTGAAAAAAATTGTATTAAAATCCGATCCGATTGATTGTTTATGATGGTATTTTGATCAATTGACCCAACACTCGTATCCAAATATGAAAAATGTCCACAGGTCCAAATATAACAAAACTGTAGGAGGAGTTCAATTTATTTTTTTTTTTTTGGAAAATTGAAAATGTTTACAACATGGAACTCCTTCTACAATTTATTATATTCAGATTAGTGGATGTTGGTACTTGATAGAAACATCGTTTACGATCAATCAATCGCATGCAATTTTTTAAACCACTTTTTTTTTACCAATCATTAAAAATGCGAAACATCGAAAATACACAAACTATAGAAACTATAGATTGCAAATTTCAAACTATAGAACTAAAACTTTCACTATGAATGGAGTAAAGACCAAGTTTAATTGGTACTGCATTTGATCAGTACCGATAGAACGATTTAACACTTATGAAATTACAAAGTAACTATTATTCAAAATAATTATCATATCTCGTGGACGGCAGAAATTGAGCAGAAATTTAGCTCGCAAGCAGAGCAATCACAACCCGATTATGGTTGTGACGGTTAATGAAATTTATGAAGTCAATAAAAATTGTACGAGATTGAACTTTGTATGAATGCTAAGTGACTAAAAAACATTATCAAAAGAAAAATTACAACAGCCATCGTGCAAACAAGGAAATCTACACATACGCACACGTACATACATTTTTTCTAAACCACTTTTCTCAACGTTTTGGACCATTCTGAGAGTTCCGACATGAAAATCTATAAAAAAAAATGCACGGCAATAAAGCTCTCTCTAGAAGGAAGCAAAATGATAAAAAAGAACGTCAACACACACACACGCACGCACACACATACACACACGTGCGCGTGCACCAATCCACATTTCTAGAAGTTTTAGATCATTTTCTTAACATGAAAATCTCAGATATATTGGAAATGACATATTGCTCTACGAGAAAGCAAAAGATCGAATCTCAGAGTATGCCGTGTTATTATGATTCAAGAATTTGGGATAATTCCGGATAATGTACTCCGTTTCTTGTAGCTTTTTATCTTTCTAGAAAGAAACAAAAGAATGCTTTGTGTTGAATGCCATTATTTTCTTCCTCGCGGTAATCCTCTCGGATACTTTTGATGGTGCATCGTCTCTTCTGTTTCTAAGGACTACAGCATCACTCTCGCTGTATCTCATGTACGCGAATCTCTGCGTGAGATTTTGCTCTGTGGTGCAACGAAAAGTCCCTGTAGCCTGTGGAAAAATGGGACAAACGATAGAGCGTTCCGTCTCGAAAAAGATGCAAAGCAACAATGATACATGTGCCACGTGTCATCGTGAACTAAAGACACTAACCTACATACGTGTTACATTGAAATAGTTCATACATAAAGCAATGTGTCACGCAGTCAAAGAGTGCCCAAAGGGTTTGTAACAATCAGTGCAACGTGCACATCAGGAGCAAAACGCAGCGAAACATCGAAAACTGCCAAATGACTTTACGAAAAGTCGAGAGTGAAACATTGAGCGAAGCATCAGCGACGTTTCGTTATGGCGATGTGATTAAATGACAATTCTTTTTTTCCACGAGGGAAAGATGAAGCGATACAGTAGGATAGAAATCGTAGCTTGAAGTTCGTCATCCAATGAACGTGTCCACTGTCGGAATCTAGCCGACACGTGACTGCTGTCTTTGAAGACAAGAAGGAAAGAAAGGATAAGGGGAAAAAAGAGGAGAAGAGAGAACAAAATACACGGGGAAGATGGCAATGGTTATATCGCCACGTAGCAAGATATTAACGCTTATGCTACTGATTGGGATAACGAGCTTAATCGCTCTGGTTATAACGGGTATTGTGGGCATTTGGCGAAATCGGAAGCAAACACATTTGGATGAGACTCCTGTTCCGAAGACAATTAGCAGCAAACTTCAACAGTTTACTGGCTATACAGCAACGAAACACGTATGTATTCATACATGGGTAAACAGAAGGGTTGAAAATCGTTTGTTCTTATTACAAATATGCATATGAGGCGTTGAAGTAGAAAAATCAAAGTTCTTAAAAAATTCGGTGAGATTTAGGTACGACATGCTTTAAAAAAATCGATAAGTATAATAAAAATGTAGTAATTAACAAATGTAATTTCTATAAATTCAATTATTTACACAACTTACTTTATGAGAAAGGTAGAATTGATGAAAATATTATCTCATAGAAGTGTCTTTATGAAAAATAATGATAATAAATTTATGGGAAATATAGCTCAAGGAAAATGAATAATAAAGAAAGTATGTTTTTGATGATGTTAAAAAATTATGTGATTCAATTTTTTTTTTTTATCGGCTGTCTGGAAGACTCCAATCTGTACAGAAACTTTTTTTATATATCGTTAATTATAATAAAAATATAGCGATAAAACATGTAATTTCTATCAATTTAATTACATACACAACTTACTTTATGAAAAAGCTAGAATTGATGACCATAATTAAAATATAGTAATGAAAAAAATACTAACGTACTATCACGTAGCGGTGGCTTTATGAAAAATTAAAAATAATGAGGAGGCAAAGTGCAAAGTTCTGTTTTGCATCCTTTTACCCAAGAATATAGATGTTTCAATTTTTTGTAATTTTTCTACATTTTGGAAGGGAGACATTGCACAAGCAAAAATGTTTAATAAATAAATTATTTTTTTGATTATCTTTTGAATTCATCAGGAGTGGCATTTTAACTGTCTCATCACACACGAAGTATGTAAAAGAGAGAAAGTATTAAAATAAAATGATTTTCATAACTTTTTAAATAGACCACGGTGGTATTTTTCGTGCATATTATCTACTCTTTCTACACATAAAAAATACATCGATTTTAACGTTTTATAATTTCAAAATTAAAAATCGATTTACGTCGATTGCGGTTTTCGCCAATCAAATCTGTCATATTTCGGCAATACTTAAAAATTGAAAAATTCCAAATTTACTATTAAAAATTAAAATTGAACCGAATTCCATACGATTTTTGCTAATAAAATCAGACATATCACAGAAATATATTTTTTTGAAGAAAAAAAAAAAGGAATTTGTCGTTTCCCAATTTCTATGCAGGCTATGCGAGGACACTAAGAACCTGAGCCGCTATAACCTGCTAGACTACGTACGAAATACAGTTCTTTTATTCAAATTAAACTTGAAAATTTCCACATTTTCTGATACTTGAACTAGACGACGATAAATGATTCAGTATTGTGGTACCTTTGGTTTATTATGTAATCACTGAAATGAAATAAAAACAGACCATTGTTGGATACAAAGAAATGCAATTTTTTTTTTTTGAGTGACTGAACTCATATGGAATGCCTCATATAGGGTATGTGTATATCTATATTATTTTACTATAATATTCGGATAAACTTCGGTAGTGTAAGCTCGATGCAATAATGAACAATTTAGCCGGTGTCTAGTTTACAGCCGATCTAATTCTCCTTTTCGCTATGGTGCATGCACGCCTCGGTACCTTTCTGCGCCGGAACTCAGTCAAACTACTGTATATATGTTGTAAAGCACCGACACGCGACGCGCACAACGTGTGCCGCACCAGCGGCAGTTTTGGCTCCATTTTCGCCGGAAATTTTTGTTGACAAGCGACAGCTTGGATGGAAACTCTTCGAACCGATTAATACGACACTTCAGCACGATATCCTGATGAAATTTTCAGTTTGTAATTGCGTTGCCTTGCAGCGTTTGGATTAAAGTGTGCTAAATTTACCATCAATCCATGCATGCAACTCGTGTGCCTCTCGTTCCGCACCATAACGACGTTCACGAACTCCTTAATGTTACCAACTAAACATGAAAATATAAAATTATGTGTTAATTGAATTGTGTCATGAATATTGATTACTTCTTATTAAAGGGCGCCACGATCGCGAGATAAAAAGAGTCTCTTACTTTTTATTTCGGTTGAAAAAGTTGTATAAAAAATCCCATTCAATTGATTGTTGATAACGTTAATTTAATCATGTAAAAAACGCCCTAAGTCCGAGGATAAAAAACATTCTATTAGGAGAAGTTTCTTTTTTTAAACTCGTAAAATATTTAAAAGACGAAACTCGTTCTACGCGTTGTTATATATTTGGATCTGGATTTTTTTGACATGCTCAGAACATTGTTATGAACAATAAATTGTTTCGAAGTTTTTAATACAATTTGTTTGTACAGGCTAAAAAAATGTTAAATTAACTTTTTGTCCGAAGTCGGTGATAATCTATCTTAAAGGGGAATCACCTAAAAAACGGCATGATCAAAGAATTTTTTGTTTGTGAAACTATAGCGATTACAAAAAGATATATCAAACGCAATAATTTTACAATATTGGAGCTTTCGGATCTAACTCGATTCATTTTAGTTTTTGAGACTCTATATTATTCAGCATAATAAAAAAGTTTTTCTGTGTCATTTCTCATCTGCTTTTCAAAAGGCAGATGAACACTTTGTTTCGCTGACAAAAAGTTTAAACGCCAACAGGTTGAACCTGGAAATGTTTGAGATTTTGTAAAAAGGTAAAGCTTTCAGGCTTCCAATTCTCTATATAGATTAAGGCTATCATTTCGTTTTCTAAAATATCAACTGTTGCCGAGGCGAAACTTTTTCCAACCTCTTGTTGTGTGATGGACACAAATCTTTCACATTGCCTTAATACAAGTAACGCGTGGATATAAAATAGAATTATCCAAATATAATTATATCCAAATTAATGACAAGTACATTTGGCATACACATTTTTGTAATCGCAAGTAAAATCTCGATGATAATAAGGATGTGTGATAATATAAGAATCGAATGTTTATCAATAAAAAGTATGATTTACCTCTATTTCGAGGATTATATCGGAGACAATTCGACATCGATTCAACTTTGCAAACACTGTCTGAGCTGCAAATGCTCTATTTATGTGTCGAGACAAGTTATGCTTCCAGAAAAGATCCACAAATAATGTATGATCTAGTTACAGATATTCCAAGAGATCTAAATAAAGGGTTAAACGAATTTCGACCTAATTTGGCGAACAGCGTTATTTAATACTAGCGACCGCGCGCATTGCGCTCGCCCGCAAGATTAAATTATTTTAGATTACTTTAATTCAGTTGTTCAATCAATCCGGACAAAACACTGGGTGATTGCGTCCACAGTCATTTTAATCTCATATAATAGCCGCAGTAGCGGTTATTAACGTTCATTCCTAGCAGGTTTACGCACCGAAAAAAAATACTGATAGAACAAAGGTGAGCCACCGAAAAAGCACCGGTGAGCACTGAGTGATTTTCGAATATTAAAAGTACCGGAATTTTGGTCGAAAGCCCCGGGGATCGGTGTCATTTCAGGTCCAAAAAATGGGCTTTTCGGTGTTTTCTAGATGATTTTTCGGTAGCAAACAATAAAAAGACACTGCACTTTGAGAAATACAGTAAATGATTTCGCATTGCTTTTTTTTTTGTACAGGAGGTACCGAAAAAGTATGGCACTTTTACGACTCCAACACTCAATTTTTCGGTGCTTTTGTCAGTGTATAGACCTTCCACACAGCAATCCCTACTTCTCTTCACATTATCTTCGCTTATGTCACGTTTCAGTATTCGGGTCGACCGCGAGACAATTGACATGCTTTTAGGTTTGCCAAACCAAACGCCACCTCACTTCCATAAAGATACTGTTTCATAGAGTCCTGCACTCTAAAACCAAGCGCGTTGCGAAGTGTGTTGTTCATTAGCCTTTAATATTGTGACGCATTTTTATACACTTAAAACGTGTTATTTTTAAGCAACATGCTTTAATTGTGTGCAAATGCGTCACAAATATTCGTCAGGGTAATCGCGATTACAAACAGTTGATTATTGTAGTATATTAATTAACGAAGGCAGGGTATCTCGCAACTATGTGATGATATTTATATATTCGAATAGGGACGATCGGAATTCTTCAATCGTATTTACAAGAAAGCTCAGTTTCCCAATTATAACCGCTTTTGTAGGTTGGAATGTTGATATTTTTATTTGAGTTAATGTTCACATCTTCAATGAGGTTCAAAACCATCTTTTCGGGTATGTAAAATCGATAAAGGACCTGAGGAAAGTCGTTTTTGCCGCGTATCGAATGCTTACTTGGTAATAGTTGCTTATAATAGGATCACCGACCGACGATGGCTGTTATCTGTTATCTTAATGATCGGGAAATGTAGGTCCAATTAGTGTTTTCGATATTCGTTGAAAAAATGATTTACGCTATTATTTTCAAAGACGACTACGAAACGACGTAACAAATATTAAGCATTCATATCTGATATCTTCATATTTCAATATATGATATAGGATACCTTTATTCATTATTATATCTTAACGGTGCTATTGATTAATACTAATAGTCGTCATAAAATGAATTATATACCGACCACCGAGTAAATTTAATATACTAATAAATAGTTATACCCAGCTTTCGAAATTTTATTGTTATTTCATTTGCATGAATGAAGATCTTGAAATACATTACTCAGAATCCAATAATTAAGACCTCGCTTTATCAATTATATTTTATTGCAATGTTATGCATTAAAAAAAGGTTAAATTCTTCAGGTTATTTCACGTTCGTTATCCGTTCTCGTACATCATCGAATTTCCGAAATCGTAAAACAATGATATATCTCTTGCACGAAAACAACGAAAACATACGATTTCGGAAATCAATGTCTATTATAATATCTTTTATAAGATGTATATCTTATAAAATTATACAAAATCGACGTCACTCTGAAATAAAATATGCATAAAAGCCTGAAATAAAATATGCACAAAGCTTCAGGAGTTGCCATATCTCAAAAGAAGATATCAGATAACGTCACTCAACCGGCATTGCGTTAGGTGAATGGTAAAAGTGGAATTTCATTATAAGCCCCAACTTTTCACTTAACTGCTGTGACAGAGGGACGTGTCGCGATATCGGGAGATGCTCTCTTCTTCACAGTGGAAGTGTCCGAGTGTGAACAGGAATCTAGTGCATGTTCTATGCAACGGTATAGAGTAGAAGACCACTGTGTATTGAGTACAAATGCATAGAGAGTGAGATGTGAAGTTGGACCTGTGAACGAGACTACAGTAGATAGAGTGGTAGAGAAACACAGTACCGCCAAGTTACGAGGTGGAATCACGCCGAGCTTGAACGAATGCTGGTAGAGAGAGAGAGTGAGAGAGGATGGGAAGCTGAAGTGGCAGTGGGCGCGACAGAGTAGATGCGGTAGGACAGGCGAGACGATTCCGCGGGGACCGATGTAGAGCGAGAACAGTTCTGGAAGAGAGGAATCGAGTTATCTAGGCAGGTACCGCGTGCATACTGTCGTCTACGCTGTCCACGTTGGCGGCCCCCTAGCTCCATTATAATAATTGCATGCGCAGGACTCGGACGTCATTATGCACTCGCGCGGAATAACGAGATGCAAGCGCGAAAGCGCCAAGTGGAAGTCAAAGCTGTCCCCGCGGGTACATCGTGCATAGGATACGCCTGCAACTCCATTCTGTACGCATATAGATTTGCCGGTAGAGCGTAGTTGCTCGTGGATATTAGACAACCAACGGGTACATTGTCATCCTCTTGCCACACTCCGTTCACTGTATTCCTGTATTCCACATATTCAGATCTCTTACGAGCTTTTCCCCGGACCCCGTTCTATACGGTCCCTTATGAGACTTCTGTGCTATGTGTATGCGGTATGGGTGTCTGTTAAGATAGTCGTATTACTAAGGCATCCAAGCTCAACGAACCTCAAGCACCTGACGTTTCACGTAGGACAGCATTGGAAGATGTTGCCTAAAATGGCGACTGAATACGAGGGTTGACAGTGTTACTCTATTAGCGATTGGCGATTAAAAATACGCTTTGTTTTTTTGACCAAGCCTGTTGTTCCATCTAAAAAAAAGACTGCGAAGTTGAACCTTGCCAATTGCCTCCTCATTGTTTTGTATCTTTGCCAAAAAGATTTTCTTCTTTTCAAAGATACTTGTACGACAAAATGTGTTGATCAGTTTTGGCTTCCTCATAGAGTAAGCCTTGTAAAAGAAAAGCTTTGTCAAAGATACAAAATAATGAGGAAGCAATTTGCAAGGTTCTATTGTTTAAGTAGTTTACTATATGGCCAATTATGAAAGAGATCCAAAAGAGTAAAAAAAGTGGCCGAATTGGTGGAGAAAGCCTCATATGGCAAGAATTCTTTTGCATATATATATATTGATTGTTAGAAAATAAATGTTTCAGCGAAAACCAAATATGGTTACCGTGGCTTTCCATTTTTTTTTTTTTAAGTTTCTTCTCATTACCGGAATATTACAAAAATGGCATTTTTTTATTAACAATAAACGGTTCATAAAGAAATAAAAAATAAAAGTGCAACGTCTTTAGATTTCATAAGTTTTCTTTTGCGATAAAAAGTACGTACAATAGAACATTTCTATAAACAAACCCGTATTTGTCTAAAAAAAAATAAACCGTATTTATTTCAATCGTTTTGAAAATACTGGATTTATTTAAACCGTTTAAGTAAATTTTCTGTTTGATTTTAATAGGTCTTTCTGTAGGTGAAATTGCCAACCCAATTTAATGATGGCATGGATTAATTAATTTTAACCATCTAAATAAATCCGGTGTTTGCTTTTAATAGATCTTCTCTCGAGATAAAATTTCCAAATGAATTATCCAACCAACGAGAGATAAATAACATTCTGTGAACATTAATCTATTTACCGCATATGAGAATAGCAGAAAACGTTTCCTTGTTTGGATTAATAATTTATTCACTTGATGCGAAGGTTCGAGGAGTGTACACATTATTGCATTAATGACACAAGTGCTTTCAAAAATAGTGCACTCGCTTAACGTTTTATTAATTTACATATTAACATAAACGACGTTTCACACAATTAAACCTGAGATAATTTCTGTTATCGGTGATATGTCGCGGACAAGAACATGACAAACATTAATTTAATCGGTCTGAATACGAATAAGATTACCTTATTAAATTAAAAGTCAGAATTTACATACGGGTAGCATCTTTAGCAACGCTGTATGATATCGATAGGTAATTATATTCCGAAGTTTACACCCAGCTAAAGATTGGAATTTCATTATTTTCCCGGCACAATGGCTGTGCATATTTTGGGTGACATACATTTTAACGAACCGCATACGTAGCAGCTACTACAAAAAAAAAAACAAATAAAAACAAAAATGTAAAACAAGACACTGTTGAAAATCTAGTTTTTCATTACATAATGAAGAACGTGTATTCCAAGCACAAGACTAATGACATTAGCTGATTAGAGGCGACTCGGAGTATTTTTGTGCACACTTCTCCTCGCTCTGTATACGCTATACGGTCCCTTTTGAAAGAAAAATTTCCCTGACCTGGTCTACTGTAGTTCACGGGATGATCCGCAATTTGCTTATGCGACTTTAAATATAGCGAATACTGGACACAGAGCATAATTAAGCCTTACAAAGATAATAGGGTATGAGGAACGGAGATAACGAAGTGTTTGATTGCTACCATTCTCCAAGCTTAAACTCGTACGAGACATGATAAGAGTTTTGGACGAGGAATGAGAGAGAGAGAGAGAGAGTAGGAATAGAGTGAACTGCTACATATCGTGAAAGGTTAGGTCGGCGATGATGAGCGCAAGCCGGATTTACTGTTGCCTGTTTCGAGCTGTCTCGTGTATAGGCAGCAGGTGGTGCCGGCAGTGCGGCATGCAGAGGCCCATAACTGGCTGTCACTAACTTGTCGGATCTTGACGAGCCGTTGATTCATAAGTCAAATGTTGATGCACGCAAGCGTACCAAGTACTTTTCGCTCTACCACGCTCGCACGTATGGTCTTATATGTTGTAGTCCCGTTAATTCAACTAAATTGAGACTGTACATAAGTTATATTCGAAACATCGCGAAATTTGGATTACAACTAGTGCGAGAAATAAACATGGGCAAGGATTCTTTTTTATGCACGAGTTGCAAGTTTGGACGTTAATAAAAGTAATGTTGGACTTTGTATATAATATAACTGGTATAGTTCAGCTTATAGATATTTTGTATGTACTGTTGAGTCACTTCACAACTGAACATGCCAAATTCAAAGACTGCGCTAACTAAAATATCTATGATCTTCTTTAAAAAGTACAATCTGATACTGCTGGAAACTGTACAGAATTAGGCGGAAATGATATTTTTCGATATTTTACAGGCATTTTAGGTGGGTAAGCTTCTGACCAAAAAGTTATCGATATGAAAAAAAAAAAATTATAAACAGAAGTCATACCGCCTAAACCAACGTTTACATTTCTTAGGTTAGGTTAGATTAGGGTAGCTTCTGTTCTTTTGGTTTTTCCTTACTTCCCATTATTTAAATGACCTAGAATTTTTGAAAGTCTTCAAAGCAACCAAATGTCCTTTTGAAACGAATTTATATACAATATATAATAGAGGGTTCACGAAACCCTGCGCGCTACACGTGCCACCCCCGACCCTTCCACAATAATGTAAATGCCCTTCTCTTCGAAGTTTTGTAAATTTCGTAAATTTGGTCTATTTTCTAGAGGGAGACAGAGAAAGAGGGTCTCATGGGTGACATAGAGAAATTTGGGTGTTGGTTTGGCATTTGACCCCGGCCACCTAGATTGTCTATCACGACGACGCGATGTTTTTTATAATATAGAGAGATATGAGTTAAATTGTATTTTAAGGTAGCTATGTCAGTACGTCGACGTCAAGAACTTTGGCGACTATTAAATAATTTAAAAAAGTCAATCTCGCTGCAGGGAACGGTTATGTAATGGTATAAAAGATTAGTAACAATTTCCTAGAGCGTATAATAGTCAGCTCCTATATTTAATTTCGATAAAAAAATGTCTATGTTTCTATGACTCGATAACTAATCGATAATATTATTCTTGTCGATATATGTACGGTTGCTTATACTTATCGTCATGTAACGCATGTTACATTGTTTAAATTTAGACTTCAATATCTTAAAAGCAATGAGAGCAAAAGGTTGCTTTTAAGTCGTTAAAGAAACTCCAAATATTTCTTCATAAGATCCAGCGATTTTAGTTTAAAAAGGAGAAAAAATCCGGTATGCAATATTAATAAGAAATGTGATTTTTTTTTGTCGATTAAAAAACTCATATAAAAAACACATGCGTTTGATTGTTCGTAACAGTGTTTAGATAATGTTAAAAATTGAAATTTACAAATAGATAAAATTGCAAGAATCGATCCATTTTCGGAAAAATAGACAATATAAAAAACGATATATAAAAAAAATGAATCTTCTACAATTCGTTACATTCGAGATATTTTTGCACAATCCGAATACTATCACGAACAATCAATCGTATGGAACTTATCTATACGATTCTCTTTTATTAGGTGAAAAAATTATATGTTCATATTGAGTGAGTATTATTAAACCCACCATGTCGCATTATAAACTGCCATCATGAATATTGGAATTCAGAACAATCGATATTCATGCAAAATTGTAATGAAGAATTTTAAAAATTAAAAGAAATTTCCATCCACTTAACGTACAAGACTATGCGAAGAGAAAACACCAAGTAGATGCTGACGCTGCTTAGAATTTCCGATTAAAATTGATAGAACCCGATTAAATTAACCAAAATCCGATCAAAAATTAATCGGTTTTAAAAGGTTTTTGTCCGTTTAACTAATTTTAATGGGATCCTGTATTCAGGGTAGTTTCATTACTCGTAAAAGGAAAGCAGACTACCGCAAATATCTATTTTAGAAATGACAAGTCCTGTAAGAATGAATAACTCATTAAACTAATTCAAATAAATACTGTACTCTGCTTCCAAATGTGTCTTGTGACGTTTCATACTGTCCTGTGAGAGGAAATGTCAAATCTGGTATCATTTCAAGAATTGACTCGACAATGGTCCACAGTTTGTCGCTAGAAAAAAAAATGGAATTCGAAGTGGCATTACATTTTAATATATTTGGTCGAGTCGGTGAGAGTTTAACCGTTTATATCCGGATGGTTCAAATATGTAGATCATACCTAAATCCCAGAGCTCTAATTACTGAAACTTCGACAGACATCTGCCTGCTAATTATCAATACCACACCAACCATGTCGCTCATATGTACTCGAAACTTTGAATAGCAATCCAATTACCCTCAAAATAAGAATCGACCATGATATCACCATTAAACAATCAACAAGGACCAGGAAGCTCTATTACAACCCTTGTGCCTGAAAAGTTCTAGAACATTCTAGAAAAAAGTCTATCCATAAACGGTCACCATTTTTTTGCAGTCTTACAAAAATAAGTTTGAAAGTTTTAGGTTAAAAACTAGATAACGGCATGTAAAACAATTTTTAATATATTTTTTTTATATTCTTACAGAAAAAATGATAAATTTTGCAATTTTACTAAATTACATCATTCACATTGTTTAGAGTTTCGCGCATCATCTCCCTTTATCTCCCTCTCCATTTGTTTCCTTCCTTCAGAAACCCAAAATTTATAAAACATATTTTGTCATTTATAACAAAAATTTAATATGACATAATTACAAATTATTTTTTTGTTATTTTTCTAGTTCAAAGCAAAATCATAAACTCCACGGATTCACATTTAATTTGTCACTTTTTAAATTAAGAAAAAATTCGGGAAACAGGATTTTTTATTATCTTATATTGTCAAACATTTTCCAATGTTAAATAATATTAAACATTTTCAACATTTCAATGAATATTTTCCATGTGTCGAAAATATTTTTGACAGACCAGCTTCAAATTTACGGAAGTCAGCCAGTTAAATTTTACAGGAAATGAATGCTTACAGAATACTTAAAAGTTTTGTTTTTATTATTCTTAAGAAATATTTAAATCGAACTTTGTCAGTATTTAAAAATTAGGCTTGCCTTATAAACCTGACTTCAAGAAAGATTCCCTCGAACCTGACAGTCTTCGCCAACAGCGAAAATGAAAGGTGGGAGGGACTAAAGTTGAAATGTGAATTTATATTACCTAAAAATGAATATTCATACGAAAAATGCATTGAGAAATGAGTTATATGCAGGTTTATTAGAACTCCATGTCGCTTGTGAATGCGACAAGCCAAGGATGGCACCAAGTATACTGAATGCACTTGTCCGTGGTATATCTTTTGTATATACGTACGCACGAATGTGGAAGGGCCATAACTCCAGGGTGCACAGATAAGCGTACATAGATAAACGCAATAAGAGAGACGACATAGAAATTTATTGTACCGGTAGGACATATTAATTACTGGGTCGTTGCGGAAACACATTCGCGTAACATATAAAGGTCACTGGTCTAAACAACTTGTAGTCGTATATCGTCACAATTTATTATGATATCTTATTGTATCTTATCTGTCTATAGAAAACACATTGACAATTTAATTAAATTTGAATTAATGAATTCAATGACCAACTGCCTCGCTCCAGTCAAACATTAATTTGGCTTCTGATGTGCAACAGGGCTTGGTGCTCTTTCGCCTTTGAAACTTCCATTTAAAGTCGTAATTTAAACCTGATTTAATTGTCTCATTGCCTTCGTCTTTAGATCTCGCATGTCTGAGAATTCATTAAAGTCGGACGACTTTGATTTTTTTTTTTTTTTTAAGAATGTTCATTAATTAATGTAGCTTGAGCATGAAAAACCCATTTTATATTTTATATTTATATCGATGTTATTTGATTCCATTTTATATATATAAAAAAAGGTAAAAACTGAAACATCTACCTTACTGCTGAATTACCTTAATGCTGAAGAATAAAACGGTAAATATGGTACGTGCTCCGATTTCAAATACATACGCTTAAGGGCTTACATACAGTTAGAAGGCTTTAAAAAGACGGATTTTCAAGAATTTTTTTCGCGCAGACTATTCAATTTATTAATTTGAAAATTGGTGTACATATTATAATAACCTTATAATATATTAACATATTTTTTATTTGTAAAAATAATCATCGCGAATGTTGCTATCGCCGATCTCCTAGAGCTCCGCAAAAAAAAACAATTTTGCGGTGATCACGATATCTCTGGACCGGATTATCTGAAATGAAAAAACCAAATAAATTTCGTTAATATAATACATTATCTAGTATTTAATCGAAGGAATTAGCGAAAAAATAATTTTTGACAAAATGGCGGCTTCTCAAAATAAAAGACTCGATTTTGAACGAAAATTTAAGCCTTAAATTGTTTATAAAATGGAAAATATTTATCGGAGAAAAAAAATCTTCGATTAATTACTAAAAAATCTAGTTAAAAAGGTTGTGTTAAAATTTGAGACTGATCGGTTCAGCCGTTTTCGAGAAATCTTGATCACCGATTTTGAAAACATAGTTTTGAGAAAAACGTGTTTAAAGTTTCAAAAGCGTTTTACATGTGGTAAATTTTGTTTTTTTTCAACTTACATGGAGTCATCTATTCCAGGGCCATATAATAATCCGTTCGCATCGTTGGCAGCTTCTAATAATTCGATTTGATGCTGTCTGCGAGCCATTCTTCCCTCTCTGGTGCTCTCGTGTGATCTCAGGTCGGAGATCTTGATGCGCTGCGCATCTTCTTTATCTGTATATGAATGCGCATTGGACCCAAGTGAGACGCCCATTGCATTCATATAATATAAAAGGGCAGCTGTCCCTTCATTGAAGATGCCAGCAGCTATATATGCAGCCATTTCCACCGTTTTTGATCCGGCTGGAAGTACTTTTGGAGAGATCTTCCACACCAGTTGGTTACAGCTTTCATTATTGTTTTGGGTGAAACCACCCACACATCTTTCCAATAATTTTTCATTGCTGAGATCTTCATAAATGGGCCTCAGGGCCTCAGCAACTTCTTGTGGAAATGGCTGATAATCATGCTTATAAACTGATAAGTTATCAGCAGCTGCTGCCCGCTGCCAAGAGCACCATGAGTCCAATCCGATCGGACACTTTGCGTGTTGTTGATTTTCGTCTGTCGAGCAGTAATGATAAAATGTGGCCCAGATTGCATTACTCATATTCTCAACCGAATCACAATTTCTCCTAATTGCTAAGCCATAATAAACTGTCAACTTGTCGATCATTTTTGCTGTCAGCTTGCCTTTTCCACCGAGAGTTTTTCTTCGCTCTTGACTTGTACACTTTCGTTGATTTTCTAAGTTCTCTGCTAGACTTCATTTTCACGATATTATCGAAGGCACAAGTACACTGACACGACTTTACTGTTAGGCTTCTCTGCTGAGACTGACGACTACTTTTCAAATGTTGGCAACTGAGAAACATACAATAGAAAATGACAAAGGAAAGAGAGTAGGATAGACAAGGAAAGAAGGGACAGCGCCTCAGGTAGACAGCTGGCGCGCCGGTCCCCGACTGTGAGACGCGCCTCCCTAACGCGCCTTCATAAATGTGTCTATAACTTCGAAAATATTCGTCTGATTGACATAAAATTTTGAGTGTGTATGCTCAAATATATGTATATTCAGAAAATACAAAAAAAAAAAAAACGATTTTTTGAAAATTACAAGTGTATGTAAGCCCTTAAGCTACATCCAGACGTGAATCGATTGATAAATGTGATCTGTTGAAACCAATAGTAGAAATTTCATTATATGCTGCTTGTTTATTTGAAGGGTCTCCTTCAGTTGCTCAAACTCTATACAGGACATCCAGCGGATCTCACCAGATGCACTACAGATTTCGAGGTAAGATGTTTGCCCCAATTGTGAATGATATTTCTTTAGGATCTGTTCTAAGTACATCGCTTTGATCTCCCTTTCAATTATATACGAATTAAATACGACGCTATTGGCTCGGCGACTTTTTATATTAAGCAACGTGTTCGCGAAAATAAAATTAGTCAGGGATAATTTTTGTTTGTCATTACACCGCAATTATAGAACAGTGTTAATATACTTAAGGTGATGTTGGAGTGGATGAATGGAGGACTTTTTAATTTTAACTTTGCATTGTTAATACCATACGCATTTGCTTAAAACTGCTGTATTATTAATATCAAGGAATTTAATATTAATATCAACGCTTCGGGGTACACTCGAACTTCAATTGCAAAAGTATAAGTTATTGAAATAATTATTGGGATGGCGTCGGTGTAGATATTCGCCTCCAGCATCACCTTAAGGAAATCGAGTTACCTAAAAAAGGACTGCAGAAAATATTTATTATCAGTGATAATGCTTTACACATTCTTCATAGGTTATTTTCACGTTGAATTTTTCAAAATATCTTATAATTTTATTTATTACTTTCCGAGGTAACCAGGAATAAATAGAAAAACAATTAATGAACAAAAATCTTGCCCTATGTATTTTATTCTACTGACTCGAGATTAAAATGAAAAGCCAAAATGTGTTCAATGGTTTGATCCGAAAGTTGCGACATTTTAACGATTTTATAGATATTTCTTTGTGTAGAATTCTGCATATTATGATGTCTAATTAGTATTTAATGAGATTGACAAGTATTAAAATTAAATATAATGATGAATGACAAATTATTTCTAATGTCTTTTTTTAGTTGGCTCGGTCCTCTTTAAGAACTCATGACGACGTTTCAGTATTCATATAGCACTGAGACGTCTTTAAAAGTGCCAGGGAATTCCCATGAAAGGCATTCGCAGTCAGATCAGCTACTTTTTTCTGAAACTCTCGGATATTTCTCATAATTACTTAAGTGTACGCAATGACCTTTTCTCTAAAAAAATAAACACGATTTACATTTTTTTTACAATTTATTTCTTAAAATGTAACAATCACACAGGCAAAACAACAGTGTAACAGTTCTCTGTAGATTCTAGATCTATGTAAATTCTGGGAAGTTTGAAGTGAAATTAAAGTTGTCGCGTAGGATATAAAAAAATAACAATTTTATTATTATTACATTAAAAAAAAATGATAATCGGATTATTCCCTTTACATTTTTTCAGTTTAAATGCTAAGCTAAAATTGTTATTGAAAATTTAAAAAAAAATGTTCACCTTGTATTTTTTAAAAAAATCCGAAACAATTCACTACACTGAGAAAAATGATATTAACGTCTAACTTATTATGGGAAATATCGGAGGGGATCAGTAAAGGTCTTAGCTGACAGAGAATGCGTTATGGGTCTCTATATACTATGTATATAATTCTTGTAGTTTTTAATATTTAGAAAATGAGATTTTAATACCAAATGTATCGAATATCCTGAACTTTTAACGTACGCAAGGCTTTATCTGGCAGGAATCCAGATTTTCCGAGTTGGCAATCTTGAAATTGGTAGAAAGTAATACAACATATTTACTATACACATACTTATTGTCGTTAGAACTAAAAAAAAAAGACCAAGATATTGGTTCCCAATGAAAAGGTCCATATACGTAAAAGGTTACGAAGGATGATTCAAGTTTACGATCCGAAGAAGGGCGTTAATAAAAGGTCGTTCCACCGACTATGCAATTTCATGCTAAGGTGTGAAATTTGGACGATTTTGCGAAGGAGGAACCAAGAGGCGGCCGACACCGAGAAAAAAGCAAGACGCATAAGAGCGTAGAGAGAAAGAGAGTGAAACCACGGAGCGATTAAGAAATAATGCAAGTTGAGACAGGGAAGAGTGTAAAAAATAAAAGTATCAAGAGTTGTCGTGGCGAAAGAAGGGAGGATGAGATCGGGGAAAGGATTCAAAAACAGGGATGGAACGGTTCACCATGCTCGGTAGGTGTGGAGAGTCGAGATTGGAGCCAGCTTTAATGGTATAATGGTATTATGGCCTGGCTATAAAGAGTCGCACGTGCGCCGCTTTCGTAATTTAAATAAGCTCCGTGCTCTCCTCTCTTGCCGGCGGTTCTTGAGAGCAACGCGTGGTATAATTAACCAGTTGGGGGTGTGAGAAAGTAAGAGGTGCTGGCGGGAGACCCGCGGCCTCTATATGTATTTTCATGATGGGGGTCAGTGTGCAGAGCTTCAACGATCCTTGAGCCTTTACATCTGGAGCAGAGAATGCAAAAACTTAGCCGTTGTTCTCTCTGTGTGTTGCCAAAAGGACTTGAAATTTCACGCTATCTTCAAAGGTGAATGATCCGATTAAACGGCTGTAAGCGGTGGGCCTCTCGAGTCAAGAACAATGTTCAACAGGGCGACTCAAAAGTTTGATATTTCTTTTTTCTCGTCTCTCGTTTCAAATTTTGTTGGTTTTAGCATATAAGTGGGAATCCATATCATTTCGACCTGGGTCAGAACCTCGAGCTCTCGGATTTGGGTCATGATTTTTTATATTATTGTTGCACCTCTAAAAAGCATTCCGATTTTTTTGAAGATTTTTTTACCTTAAAATTGAATTAGTTTTGATTTTTCAAAACTAACACATTGTTAGTCCAGAGTCGAAATTCTGGAAAAATTCTCAAAAATCGTGTGTCCACAATATAACAAATTTTAAGCCTAGACCCAGAGTTTACCGACGTTCGTTTCTATTTTTTTTTAACTTTTTTCGGATAAGCAAATAAGAAAAATTAGTGGATAAGAAATTGGTCAGTGCACTGTGGGTTGTTACTCGAACATTTATATATATAACACGGAATTTTTTATTTTTTTTTCAGAATTTTCGAAAGTGACATTTTTATTTATTGAGGGCCCTCTAAATATTGTTCGTATGTATTTTATATTCACTTCGTAAAACCATTTGTAAACTATTGAAAGCAACAAGACTTGAGACGAGGGACGGAAGATACAAATATGCCTAAATTTAACGTCACCCATATATTCAAGAGCTGACATGCGGCGTAGAAAGGCGAAGAAATATGCGGCTGAATAGCAATTACTCCATCTCAACTGAAAAAGTAAACATAGTATTTTAAAAAAATAGTCTCGGACTCTATTATTATAAATTTAATCCGTTGAATTTATATGCATACGAAATTCTTTCATTTTTAAGGTACGACCAATTCCTCCGGAATATTGTTTGCTCGTGATGAGCTCCTATTTATTATTCATCAGATTCAGGATGGCGAGCAATACGGTTATTATTTTGTGAAGAATTGAGTTTCTATGGAGTGTACTACTTTCCTTTCAGTTTTTATCAACAGAACAGGGCTCTGGTGATGACAGTCCGATGCTCGAGGGCTCTGGATACATTGATTTTGACAAGGTAGAAAAGCAATCAGGTGCAAGCAATGGGAAATAATCATAACAATCGTGATATAACAAGCATGCGAGATAATCTATATGTTTTAAACAATAACTTGGTATTTGTGATGCTAGAATTGGAAGGCTTTGGGATGTACCATAAAACTGTGTCTAAATCGACTAATACATGTTTCGCAGGATCAACTTTACTGCCTTGTCCACTCTTTTTCCATTATTGTAGTTTTTTCCTTTATTTACGCTTTCTTTTAACCGTTCTATACCTGACATGGAGATTAATATAATAATATATACGGCAAATTTGGTGTCAATTCGTCAAACAACTGACAACTGACCATCTTTAATGTGGTTTATTATTATGATTTCATTTATTCACCAGAATAAGTAGAGTATGCTAAATTTTTTGTTAATCTTTTTATCGCATCTTTTGCAGACCAACGATTTTTTTTAAATTGCCAGAAAATAACACTTTCAATGTTTATATCACCTTGGATATAAGATTTGTTGTAAAAATGTTAAAAAAGATTAAAGTTCTTCTTCTGTTGTAACACTTCATTGGCAAACTTGTAAATAGGAAAGTAAAAGCTCAAAACTCTTCCAAGAAATCGAAAAGAAATCAATCCATTCACTGTGCTTAAAATTGTTCGTCGTTGCGTAGTATTTTAGAGGTTTTTTTTTTTGGAAACAAAAAGAAATTGTCGCAATTTCTGAAAATATAGCTTCTTAAGCTTCTTTACAAGCGCTGTAGAAGTGTTAAAAACAATTTTTAATTTCTTAGAAACTTTCATCCACTATAAGCGTTTGAAATTTTATTACTTAAAAGCAACTTTAAGAAATCGTAAAACGGGAAAAGTTGCGAGAAAAACGCTTTTAAAAAATGAGCCATGTAATTTATGTGGCTTAAGTGGAAGGAATCAGGTGAAATTTACGGATGTTAAAAGATTCTCACTTAGCCGCTCACATCATTTTTTTTAAATAAGTATTGTACTAACGACCATTCCAACAAAGAATTTCTTGCCCGGTAGCAAAAGCATACGGGTAAGGGGGCTCACCCACAATAATTTTTTTTCGTTTAAAAGAGAACTAATACCAAATAATTATCAGTTATGCTTGATATTAGCTTTTCCGGCGTGAGTGTAACGATTTGAGATGAAGTTAAAGTTGAAGCAATGCCGTAGGTTTGTATGGTTATTTAGAATATAATTTGCTTAAATGAATTATAACTTTACCAATTTTTACAAAGAAATAAAAAACTACATTCATGCCATAAGGATTTATGTTAAGCTCTTTGAAAAGTCTGCAGAGAGTAAGAATTGTTCTAGGCATTACCTACATGCTGTTGCCACCTAGTAAGCAATTCTTCGTTTAATAGGTCAATATTACATATTTATTTAAAAAAAAACACTAGCGACAACATAAATGAGATATTAATCTTTTAATAATCATAAATCTGACCGGACGCCGTCCCCTTAAATTGCAGTTCTTTAAAATCAATAGTTCCATTAAAAAAAAGACCGTTTCGCCGCAGATATTTTAGTAAAATACTAACAATTCTTTCCTAATCTATATAAGAGGCATGGAGAATGTCAATCAGTTGATCTACTTTTTTTCCTAATAATATTTTTCTCGCAAATTTCGTCATCTCTTTTATGCTCTTAATTTAATATAACCTACAGTAGTAAGTACAGAACCTATAGAAAAATGGTGTCACTGATAAAACGTATTTGGAGGAATCAAAAAGGATATTTTAAAAGTTGTAGTGATACAACTAACGGAGATTGCCTCGTACGACATGTTAGCTCCTATTGAGTGGCACCAGGACAAATCTTTCGATCCTTCTAGGAAATCTATTCGTAGAACAAAATCTAGAGTAATGGATTTGAATTAATTCGAGGCGGGTAATTGTTTCGCAGTTTGGTCAAGAGGACAATGACGAGCTGGATAAGAGTGACGAAGTTAATCCACCACCGTTAATCACGCCGCCACCACCAGATCCCGTTGGTAAGAGTTCTTTGTGTTAGTTCTAAGGTCAAGTGAATTGAATTCGATCCCTCAAGCTGAATAGAAATGCGCGGTGTGAATAGAATTAGGATTGATAGCCGCGAGCAAGGCACGAGTTTAATTAATACACCCGATATATACACGTTGATGTAGGGAAAGGAATCAGAGGTGAAAAAGGCGACAAGGGCGACAAGGGCGAGAGCGTGAGGGGACCTCCCGGTCCACCAGGACCACCGGGACCACCTGGAACAGGAAGCTATGATGCTACTGACGACAGTGAGGTAAAACAAACAAACTTTAATGACGTCGTTAAACTAGAAGTCTAATAATATTTTCAATTAACATAATTCAATTTTATATTCATTAAAATTCTAGGAAACTGTGATATGCACATAACATATAATAATTTTACATAACTTTTAGCCGTACAGTATGCACAGAAAAAAAAAACGAAACTGCTTTTTTGTAACTTTTGTGGATAAAAACTATTCAAAGAGGACCACAAAAGCTCATAATTGTTTTTTAATTCCATTAAAAAACGTTTCAAAGTCTCTAATTAAAAAAAAAAAGGCAAACATAATTTGTTAGAAATATGTATTCCCATTTCAGTGAAAATATGTACTGGCGTTTTATATTTAAAGAAGTATTATTCTTGCAGTAAATGATTTTGTTTACAAAGGTATCGAAATTCCTTTTGTTCGTATTAGAAACAAAATTTGAAGTTCTTAGTTTTACAAAGAAACCTACAAGAATAATCTACGTTTATTTTACAAATGATATCTTATCATCATTACAAAAAAAAAAAAAGAAAAAAAATGTTACCTCTTACAACTTATCTTTGTTCTCAAATGCCCACGAATGGGTTTCGTTAATTTCACAAATAAGTTTCGTAAGCTTTTCGTTTTACCAATAAAAATATAATAATATAGTATATTTTAGTAGAAATTCATACGTTCATTCTACAATAGATCTTTTGTTATTATTACAAATATAAGTTTTTATTAGCTTTTACAATTTTATTTTTTTCGTAAAAAAATGTATATTTGCCAATATTTTGTACTACTTGTAACTTTTTTTGCCAACTTACTAGACTGATGAAAAGTCCGTGAAACAAACGGATTTGTTACGTACAAAAATGTGAACACTCTTTTTTACAAATTATTTTTAAAAAATTACATTTTGTAATATTTGTAATATTAATCTTTATTCGAATTGGTATGACATTTTTATTAGGTATGGCCAATGGGCAATGGGAATGAAGATCAACGCAGTCGAATGGGTCAGAAGGGCGAGCCTGGTAGCTGCAGTTGCAACGCAACGGCTATCATGTCCAGTTTCACGATGCCGAAAATGATTCCAGGGCCAAAAGGAGAAATCGGAGTTCCGGGTAAAGAGGGCAAGCAGGGTCAGATGGGACGTGCGGTAATTACGAGACTTATTTGCATTGATAATAAAAAAATCTTCGTCACTTCTCATATAAACATTGTTAAGTTTCTAGCAGTGTCTTATTTTGACTTTGTTGAAAATATTTGTACAATTAATATACTTGTATAGGAATCATTTATACATAAACCGGAGTATTACATTTAATGTGTGACCATATAGTAACCTTGAAGTTCTTTTATATTATAACACGAATCTTTTAACGTCTTAAGGAGGTTGAAAAACAAATTGTGGATCTTAAGAATGTTCAATATGTCAAAAACTACGTATGTAACAAGACCTGGCTGTACCGGAGAAGCCTCATTAAAATTATTCTGTTCAATAATTTGACTTTATACTTCCAGTAGAGACAACCTTTCGGAAAAGTTAGTCTCGGAAAGATTTTTCGCTACTGTTGAAGCAGTCTCGAAACGATTCATATAAAGGAGAGTCCCTCCAAGATTTCTTATCATTGTTAAAAATAATCACGACAAAACCGTAATGGAAATTTTCATATAATGAGTCTGGATTGTCTGCTAAGCGTGACACTTTGCCGAGATTCATTCCGAAACTGAATTCCCATTTAATACACCAGGTTATGCATGAATGCTTTCTCAACAAGTATATTAATTGGTATAAAGAAGTGATTTACATGTAATCTGTTTTTAAACACAATTTTAATGCCTGCTACTCCATAACTAATAGTTATAAAATATTGTTTTCTCAGTGTTTATTGGAGTCATAATCTTTTAAGCTTTAACCATCTTTAACTTATCGTATCGACATTTCTGATCCGGCCCGTATATGGGATCGTATGTGATCACGCTCTGATTATCTGATCCCTTACGAGATTATATTTTTAAAATCAGATATACATAAAAGCAAATAACGCCAATTTAATAATTGTGAGTTTGATAATTGCATCGCATTCGTATTTTAGAAATTATATGTTTATTACAATGTGAGAGATGCCGAATTATTTAAAATTATTGCAAAAATATAATATGCCAAACATACCGATGCCTGAACCCAGTGTTATCTGAACTACTTCAAGATAAACTCATTTAAGATGCTGTGATGCATGATCAGGGTGGGATCTGGTCCAGATTTGACCAGCCGTATCGAAACCTGATTAGAACAGGTTTTAGAACGTGTTAAGGCAACCTAATATAACTTCAGGCAACCAGACGTAATTTCTGATCTCCACCAGCAATCCACCTGTTTCCCGTTTAATTTTATTTGAACGATTTTCTGCACGTTGTACATCAATATTTAAGCTTGAACTCCTGAAAATATGATGGCTCAAAGCGATAAGCAAAGTCTGCTGAATATTCTCAGATGTTAATTAGTAAAAACCCCATAAATTTGGTATACACGATAATACGTTATTACAAAACCGCCGCGGGAGAAATGTTGCATAGATATTAAGGCAGAGCCGAGCGCATAGATAAACAAGTGTATTAGCACGAGTTAAAATGATGAAGTTGCTGTTTATATACGATAAATGATAGGGGATGCCAGGACCACCCGGCGAAAGGGGGCGTACGGGAGCAAGTGGTGAGAAGGGCGACAAAGGGGATGTTGGTTCAGCAGGACCCGAGGGCCCTCAAGGCCAGAAAGGTGATCCTGGCAGAGATGGAATTCCAGGCGAGAAAGGAGCACAAGGACCACCCGGACCTCCGGGCAAGGGAGAATTCTCCGTTCACGACGTGAGTTTTACAACTACCACAAACATGATATTGCTGCATTAGGAAATAACGACGTATACTAAGGTTAATTATATTTGTAAGCCGCGCTATGAAACAATCTGTAATCCTTTTAGCAACCAACGTAAGATAATTTTTATGATGGAAGAATAGCTTTTTTTATGACATCTTCAATTTTAATGGAAAAAAAAGGTTCAAAGCTGATCACCATTACTGTTACTTTCGCATTCTTTTAGTCACTCGGCCACACAGCCTCCTGCATTTTGAACATCCATTTATCAATTTTAGCTTCCCAATAGAGGAACCTTTGTGGATAACGGAATTTTTATTACAAATTAATTAAATACTTGGGAGACACTTTTTGGAAACACCCGGTTTTTTTTACAAATGCCTAGGTTTAGGACATCTAGTGTACCTTTTTAGGGCTAAAAGTATCGAGAAGCAATAGGCGAGGTTCTGTTTTGCAATTTTTTTAACATTTAAGGAGACAGTTTTACCGTATCTTTAATAAACTTCAGTCTGAAGTTTTAAGAAAAAAATTACTGTTCATATATATTTTAGGTAAAATTGCTGGTAGGTAATCTGTTTCCACTGCTTTACTTTTGTGCGAAATCTTAACTATATTACTCAAGTGATTTGCAATGTGCAGGTTTTTTTTTCTAAAATGTAGCATTTAAACTTCTGCATCAATTTTATTAACATGTTATATATACATTCCTTATCGTTATTAAAATATAAAAAAAAATGTTAGCTCAACGTCTCAAGATTTTTGAAAGTTGCAGAAATGAAACATTCAAAATCCTCTAAAATCTGAACAATTGTACAGATGTTGGCAAAACTTCGGACTAAACATCGCTGAATATTTTTTTTATCTTTCTAAAGACTTTTTACATGTTAACTCAATTTTTGAAAAACTTATAGCGATAATGTTTGTTTTTGGAAAAAACTTAAATCCTTAAAATTGGAAACCCTTTTAGGATTTCGACCAAATGGAATATTAAAGTACCCTGAACATATCAGCAATTATAAACAATTACTTGCTTTGATACATGATGATCTACGTAGGTTAGAGCTTGCACGCCCCTTTTTCAAGAAATTTGACGTTCCACAATATTGGATTATTATGTATGAAAATTGTCCAAAATAAAGTGAGTGTGATATTGAAATTGAGAGCAATCGTTCGAGGCACTCGTGACACGTAGTTATTTGAATTTTTCGAGGCTAATGCACATACACAAACGCATACGAGATTTCAACTACTCCGGCAGAACAAAATTTTAACTACAATGGCCTCTTTTTTCGGAAAAACAATTCCCTGACTTTCCATGAGCCATTAATCAATTTTCGTTGACCAATGTTTCTGTTGGCGTTATCAATCAAAAACTATATATTAGAGTTATCAATCAATAACCCCAATTCTATATTGCATGACTTTGTTTTTAAAGTTATTTTCATCGGTAAATCTTGCAATGCTATAAGATCCATATATTAGAAATCACAGCTGTTTTTATTATAATTTCTTGCCTTTATGAGAGAAAAACGTTTTTTTTACTACTCTCGTTTTTTTACTTTACTGTGTGAAGAAAAATAGATCCAGGAAGAGAATTCGATTGACACATTTCCCAGAGAATTGCGGCAAGCTGATTTAGTTGTCTCTCGAGTTAGAATTTTTATCTCTATCGTTTAACGCGTTCAGCCCCGCGGCCGTGTGATGCACGTCAAGTAACCGTTGCAAGATTTCAAGCGTGATGGACTTGTTATCGAAAATTACTACTTGGCATGATCCGTAGAGATCGCTTTTAAAATATGCATAGTCTTTCAACGGTGGCTTCTTTCCATCGCAGTGTTCTGCATCGTGCTCTTGCATAAAAACACACAAGGAGCATCACTTTAGTATCTCCTCCGATTTTTATATAAAGCTATGTTGCAAAGCTTAAAATACTCAAAGACGTATTTTTTTATGTGTAAAAAATTGCTTTTAAGGGGTCAAATCATCAACCTTTGGAGGAAATATGATTTCATTGAAATGATAACAAAAATAATTCTTATCAGAAGTAATTAAGAGTCCACGCGGATATAAAAAAAAATTAATGTCCTAAAGGGGTGAAACTTGATTTCAGGGAATGCAATCAAAATTGAGATGACTTAGTTTTGTAGATGAACAAAACGCTTTCTTAAGAGGATAAACTACTTATTACAGCCGAGTATTTGATTTTTCATGGAGATTCTCTTTTCTCGCAATTCGTCCGTCTATATAAATTCAAAATATAACTTTAAAGTGCAAATCCTTGATCTGACGTTTAAACCATTTATTGCCGGTATTTCACGGAGTAAACTAAATCGGAGGAGGACATTGAAGTAGTGTTCCTTGTTAAGCAGAATCATGAATTGGAAACTCTGCATCAAAGGAGACTGAACGATAATCGAATATCTCACAAGCAGTCAGATGCGAGCAGTCAATTCCGAGAGACAAGTTTCGAATTACTCAACTGAAAGTACACAAGAAAAGTGTTAGAAATTGGTAGTTTCATTTTACAATAAGTAGTCTTCTTTGCAAATAAAAATCTGCCTAGGCATTTGACACTTTTAAGCCTAACAAACAAAAATTGTAAATTTGGCAAAATTATAAATATATTTGCCACTATTTTACTTTAACAACAAAGGAAGTATAGACTACACTTTTTTTCTGACTAGTATATACTTATACAACAAAGAATTCGTAATACGCAATGGATTTTTAAAACAAGTAAGCGACGAATTTCTTACTTATTTTACAAAATTACTTCAATTTTGGCAACATAATTTTTCTCCATGTAAAAAACTATATTATTTTTGGTGAGACAAAACTCTACACTTAGACCCTAGGTTTATGTTGCTACCATCAGTGATCATGTATCCACTTAGTATTCGCGTTTAGCGCTATACGTAAAATAGTTGGGGTATGTTAGCTCTGGGAAGGTAAGAACAAGGTAATCCGAGCGTTCGATTGTACAGAGGAGAAACGTCGGTCTGTGAGACCAGAGCCGTACTTCTGAGGCGGCGGCATTGTCTTACACGCTGTGTGTGGCTAGATGCACAAGACACACACGAGCGAGGATGCAATTTCCCCAGAGAATACAGAAACCAATTTCTCGGTTGCCTACTACATGCCGGCCTGGTCCGCTAGCCTTCCTCGCAGCTCGCTGGTTTTCCAACGTGTGTCTTAAGCCGTGAGCTTGTGCGCCAGGTGAGAGGTAACGGAGTATATAGAGAAGTCGTCGTCAACGACGAAACAGCTACTTTATTCGTCTGAATGAACGTATGTACGCACGAACTCACGGCAGTGCACTCGGACAACAATGCGCGTAGGTGTTCCAATGATGTTACCATGAGACCATAGTGAATGTAGAATGAACCGATGCGAAAGAGTCGAAAAGATGGCAAAATGAAAAAGGAGACAAATACAAAAGTATATACGCCAACTTGAGTTCGCTTCTCTCTCCGCCTACGCTGAAAAGTACGATGCAAAACTTTTCAAATTCTCGCATCGTTGACCTCGACAAATGCTCAAGCTTCACTTCCTTTCGTCTTATTCTTTATGGTTCTTTTCTTCCGTTTATTGATTCTCAACCCCTTCGTCGTTGGTCTGTTTATAAAATCTTTGAAAGACTACGAGACGTTCCTAAAATTAATTCCTGTTATAGTCTGCATTCTGCTGTAGTGAACATTTATCTGTATGAACTGACTTGGAATTTCGAATTTTTCGAATTTACGAGAAATAATATTACCAATGAAGAGAAAAATATTAACATACATCTTTTATTTCATAATTTATATACCTTCTCTTAATTTTCTTTTTAATAAATAAAAGGCAGAAAATCTAAGCAAAGCTAACCTAACTCAACCTAACGAATCTCTGGGGTTTTAAGACCCAATCATTGGTCTAAAAACTACTAATAGGATCTAAAAAACCCATAGGTTCTTAAGGTTTCTTTCTTAAATATGTATAATGTATTAATGAACGATAAGGTATTTATCGTTCTTTTTTTTCGTATATTGGTTGGTCAACCTCTTCGTCGTTCGTGTTCTTAAAAGAATCTTTGCAAGGCTACGAGAAATTGCTGAAATCCATTTTATTATTCATACTTTTAAACGTATTTCCAATTTATGAGATAATTTCAATTATATTTATTTATTAGATTTATTTATTTATTTAAAGAAGATTTATTTTAAGGGAGAATTAAAGTACTATGTCCTTTTACCGTCGAATCATAGATTCGGCTAATGGAAAATACATGCGAAATAATAGATCGAAATCCTCAGTAACAGTAGGACTTCAAGACTTACAATCAATCAACTTTTGTGTCCAAATATTTTCACAGTGAAGTCGATCACGTATGATTTTATAAATGATTTCAGTGATTTCATGGGTGATTCTAATGGTATAAGAAACCATGCGATTCTCTAAAAATTGAAAACGATTTTAAAGAGCTTCATAGAACTGGAATAATTGTTTAAGTATAGAACTAGTAGATTGCCAAATATTGTAATTGCAGCTAAGTCTAACCAAGAAGGAATGAAAACAAGAAAACTACTTCATACATCACTGCATTTTCCATATTTCATATAATCAGTACAGGTGTAAGCCGAATCTTTGATTAGTTCTTCCGAGCAGTAAAGTCTTACTTCGCCTAGAGACAAAGTGCTCCAGGCCTCCCATCCGTACTACGTGCATTTCACAGTCGAATAGGTGCGTCTGCACGTCGTTTGATTTGAATTATGTAAATATACGTATATATATATATATGCCTTTTATTATATTTGGCACAAAGGCAAATTCTATTTACTTAATTCGTCATAGCGTGGAACGTATATTGTGCGCCTCAACAAGCTTTGAGGCGCACATTGTCCTTTGAAGCACAGTGTATATATAAAAAGTCTCTGCAAATCGGTAACCCATAGAAATATGTAAGAAATATATAGTTTTTTCGTTTCTCTACTCAGTGATTACGAATCCCGGCGATAAGAATAAAAGCGTCAATATATGGGGATTTGCAGAAAAACGCGTTTGTTTCAAAG
The DNA here is from genome assembly GCA_964016905.1 of Perithous albicinctus. Lineage (NCBI taxonomy): Eukaryota > Metazoa > Arthropoda > Insecta > Hymenoptera > Ichneumonidae > Perithous > Perithous albicinctus. The sequence continues at coordinate 31,645,964 of OZ024688.1, read as the reverse complement.
GTCAATTGATACGGAATGGGTGTTTTAATTTAACAATTTTACAGAGCTGAAATGATGTTACTGTTGTATAGTTTGACGATTTTATATGATATTAATTTATATGGACGCAGCCAAGCTGGACTCCGCGAGGCATTTCTAGGGTAAGTGCGTCCCGATTGCACGATACAAGCAAATTGTTTGTCGCGCGTACACAAGAACACGTAAAATATGAGAATTTGAGTTACAACGAACGTCTTTATTATAATATATATGGTATTACGAAAGGTCATTGAACCAGTGTTTTAATCACTACCTGGATATGTTCTCAGGATGGAATTACGATGAGACCTGGACTGCCAGGTCACAAAGGTGACCCGGGTACTCCTGGCACGGTTGGACCAAAGGGAGAAGCTGGTATTCCAGGCGACAAAGGCCTTAAGGTAAGAAATACTGACTGAGTCGTCATGAATGCTAGACTCAGTGAGCTCTATTTCGTTTTAAGGGAGAAGCAGGGTTGAGGGGATCCAAGGGTGACAACGGAAAGGAAGGTCCAAGAGGTTTGCAGGGTTTCAAGGGTGAACCTGGGGCACCAGGTAGTCCAGGTATCAATGGTTCCCCCGGTGAGAATGGTCGACCAGCTGATAAAGGTGCTAAAGGTGACGCCGGTCCTGAAGGAAAAACAGGACCTCCAGGACCACCAGGTCCAGCTGCAGAGGGAGCTATTGGTGGAATATCGCGAGAAGGCGTTGGCTCAGGTTATTTACAATTATTTATTCTATTCTATTCCATTGGAGAAGGATATACTCCTTTCCCTGACCGATCCGAAAAAATTAGAAACGTTTCGAATATTTTCATACCTATATTGAGAAACATAAAATGTCATGAGAAAAATGAGTCTGGAAAGGTTAGTTGGGGGTACGGGCCTCAAAAACGAATGATGAAGGAAAAAATTCGATATCTCAATGTTTTTCGAAAAAAAGTGGTCGTTTACGAAACTTTCTCTCGAAATTTTGGCTTCGATAATCGACCAACAAATGTTGATCTCGAAAAATTACAATGATATCATGCCAATTAAATCATCAAATTAAAATAAAACAAAGTAACCTAGCTGGTATGGGTAGTAATTGCTGGGTACGAATAAGAAGTGCGATCAACTCTGTTACAGTATTGAGGTATTATTGGTAGCAGTTTTGGCGCTCAGTTATTTTTGTTGATGTTATTGTGTAGAGATATTTTTTCTTCAAGACAATTTTGCGTAAGATCATTTTGATCGAGCTGTTTCTATCACGACATCTTTCCGAGAATATTTTGACTTGGTCCTATTTATGACCTTTTAGAAGACCGTAAGTCAGAAAATTGTCTTTTAGACTTTCTGTTTGAGTTGCGTTTTCGACAAAACAGTTAATACCGTAGGACATGCAGTAGCATCTCAACGCAACCTATTAACAAAAATGAATCCATATAAAAATACGTTCTTTTAACGATTTCATACAACACATATTCCTAGGTTTCGAGGGTATCAAAGGAGACAAGGGCGATTTAGGTCCTCGTGGTTACAAGGGTGACTTAGGCCCAAAAGGAGAAAAGGGCGATAGAGGCGAGTCTGGTACACCGGGTGTTGCCGGATTAAACGGAATTCAGGGAGCTCTTGGCGACAAGGGTGAACCAGGAAATAACGGTATTCCTGGTGGCAAAGGCGCAAAGGGTGAGAGAGGCGAGCGCGGTCCTCCTTGGGATAAAGTTTTCTCAGGAACTGGAGATTTCATATCTATAAAGGGCGAAAAGGGTGCAGAAGGCAAGCGCGGAAGACGTGGAAAGATGGGACCCCCAGGACCTCAGGGTCCTCCTGGAATATCTGGACCTGAGGGAGAAATCGGTTTACCCGGTTGGATGGTAAATTCTTGAATTATTATTGTAAATCACGTAGATATATATATAATCACGAGGTAACTTTGTTTCAATACTAACAAAAAAAACGGGCATTTAATATACTATGTCGTTTAACGCATTCGGAAGAATTCGTTGAAGGTAGGTTAGATGGTTAATTTACAAATGTACGAAGTATTTACAAGTATTCACCGTTATCATTAAAACAGGGACGACCCGGAAATCCTGGTATGCACGGGACTCCAGGATCACCAGGTCTAAAAGGAGATAAGGGAGAACCGGGCGCACCTAGTCTAATGGGCGTAGCCGTTGGGGTAAGTCTGTCATCAGTGCAACGTTTAATAATATTTTATAAATTGTGTTTGAGCAAACATTGCAAAAATTTGTGGAAAATTGGTTGTCTCAATAAATTTAATTTAAGTACTGAGTTTCGATTTGTAATCGACGACCTCAAAAATCTTTTAATTCAAATCAAGTCACATTTTGCATTTTCGTCCTCCATTTTTAATTTCTCAATTTTGCATTTAGATTCGTAATGAGCCACCTGAAAACCTGAGTATCAAGTCTCATAAAAATCACGTCACTTTTTGCATTCTAATCCGCCATATATGAATCGACTTTTTCGTGTCTTCATTTTTATACCAAATTCGTAATCAGCAACACAAAAAATCCCTAATTAATGGTCTTCCATCGAAATCGAAGAACATTTTTTTATTTCCTGCCGTTGCATGTCGCTCAAGTGGTTAACAGAGTTTCGTTAATGGCAAATGACCTTTTATTCAAGTATTAGACGAATTTGTAACTTATATAATTAAACTATTTTTTGACGAAATGTAGTACTTCAATTGCAATAACTTATTGAATCTTTGCTTTGCAGATGAAGGGCGAAAAGGGTTCAGATGGATTTCCAGGAATGCCTGGACAGCCAGGAAGTGATGGTCAGAGAGGACCTCCCGGTCAGCCGGGTGCTCCAGGATTGCCAGCTCAAGGAAACTACGTGCCAGTTCCAGGACCACCTGGTCCTCCGGGTCCCCCAGGATTGCCGGGACTCTCGCCGGTTGGTCAAGAAAGCGAGCCTGGAATCGGTAGAAGTCGCATCTTTGAGGATCGTGAATATTACGCTACCCGACAAGGTGTGTATATGACACATGTGCGAATCATAAACTAGAACCACTCGATAATTCGTTACATAACACAACGACAATGTTACACGCTGCAAGGCGCAAGAATTAGCGAACTTAAAGCTCTTCAAGAATTGAAACAATTAAAAGAATTGAAGGAACATTTGGGTAAGGTTCAATTCACAAACAAAAAAAAACAAAAAAAAATTGTACAATCTTGCAAAATTTTGTAAGTTGAATGTGCAGCAAGTAGGATTGTAGAGAGCCATGTCTATTTAAGGATAAAATAATTTGAATTCGTGGAACAGGTGGATCGGGAACATCAGCGTCGAAGTTGACGACTGAGACGTCAACGAAGATCGTGCCAGGAGCGGTGACTTTCCAAAACACTGATGCAATGTCTAAGGTATTTCGACAAGATGCTAAGTAGCTTGTAGTGTTAGACATACAAGCTTTCACTGCCGTGTAGCATAAAGCTAACATGATTAAAATATTATTCAGATGTCAGGTGTCAGTCCTGTTGGTACACTGGCGTATATTATAGATGAAGAAGCGTTACTCGTTCGGGTCAACAACGGATGGCAATATATTGCGGTAAGTAAAATTTCCATATTTATTTAAGGAGCTGTTCATCACCGGCTTTTATGCAAAAGTGATTTTCGAGTTGAGGTGATTTCGCATAACTCCATAAGTGAATTCAACTATTTAATGGGTGATTTCATTAATTTTATAACTCATATGATGTCTTGCAATTTCCAATTATTTCAAGAAATCAGGTGAAGCATGAGAAGGGTTAATGTGCAGCTCCGAAATAGCATAAAAATGGAGAGCTTAAACTAATTCGTAACGTTTTAACTCAATGTAATACTTGAATCATGTCGTTAATTGAAGAATATTGAAAACAATTTTCGCTTATATAAAGTTTTTGACAGTTGATACTTTTGGCAGAGAACGTCCTAGGGAGAAAAAAAAATTTCTTTTGGGCGTTAACCGAAACTTTTCAGTACAACGTCGAAAAATGCACTTATCTGCACGGAGGACTGAAAAGTATATTCATTTTCTTGTATCTTATAGCTCGGTTCACTTCTGCCTATAACGACACCAGCACCACCAACAACACTTCCGCCGCCAGTAAATCCTCCCTTCGAAGCCTCAAATTTGATAAATCAGATACCTATGAAGACAGACAGCTCTGGCGTAAGTTTTAATGTTTCCTGCTCTAACGAAATTATTATAAAGGAAAATATAATGAATATAATATAATTAAACAATATCGTCCTATGATTATACGCTCTAATGGACGGCAGTGGTATCCAAAAATGGTAAGATTCAAACTCAGTCATAGTTGACGAACTGTGATTTAAAAACCTCACTTGGTGTAATTCTTTTCCAGTTTTACAAGTTTGTACTATGTGTCGACCTGCTAATGAATGTCGTGTCACTTATATCCATAGTTGAGAATGGCTGCTCTAAACGACCCAACAACAGGAGATATACATGGTGTACGAGGAGCAGACTACGCCTGCTATCGACAGGCAAAGCGGGCAGGTCTGAAAGGAACTTTCCGGGCATTTCTCAGCTCGAGAGTTCAGAATGTCGATAGTATAGTTCGACTGGGGGATAGAGATCTGCCGATTGTCAATATAAAGGGTGACGTTCTATTCAACTCCTGGAAAGATATGTTCAATGGGAACGGCGCCTATTTCTCTCAACATCCTCGAATCTACAGTTTTAACGGAAAAAATATACTTACCGATTTTACCTGGTGAGTAACTTTTGCTTTTCTTCTACGCACCGAATTTTCAGTCTTGTTTATATCATCGGCCACCAGCAATTCAAAAAAATTAGAAATAAATGCTAAAAAGTACTATGGCTGTACTTTTTAGTAGAAAAAAAATGGGATTAAAAAGTACAACCATTATAGTAGAAAAATACATTTATAAAGTTACAAACGAGGGAGGAGAAAGGTAGAAAGGGTCGAATAACGATCTTGAAAGGGCTAATAAAATATCTAAAGAATTTCGTCGATTATCCGTATCAATATGTGCAGTTATAATGATATTAGGAAAAATGGAGATTTCAACTGAAGCTCCATCTTATGTTCGAAGATGAAAAGGAACTTACGACTGAAAATTCGGTCCTAAGAATTTATACATTCGGTGATGCTAAAAAATGTGTCATTTAGGCCTGAGAAGATTGTCTGGCACGGCTCGAACAAACTTGGCGATCGAGCGATGGATACTTACTGCGATGCCTGGCACAGCGGCAGTTCCGACCGTTATGGTTTGGCATCGCCGTTAACGAATGGACAACTTCTCGAACAAGTGCGATACTCGTGCCACAAGAAATTCGCTCTACTATGCATAGAGGTAACGAGCGAGTATATGCGCAGGAAACGCAGGACTGTGCGCTCGAATGATGAAATCGACGATGACGACGAATTGTCGCAAGACGATTACGATCGATACCTCGAAAAATTGATGGTGAATTGAAAACCACTAAATGGTATCTTTGAAAACCCGTAAAACGAGAAAGCCTCGAAATTTAACTTAAGGTGGCATAAAACACCAAACGAGTATACGTGTAAGCTGTAAAACGTACCGACCAACAAGGTTTTCACATATTTCTTATTATTTCGAGCTAATTCGAACAAAATCGAATTAGTACACTCTCTGTCTACAAAATTCATTTATCTTGGATTTAAAAAAAAGGTGGATTTTGTTTTTATAGATAGTCAGTATTTTACGTGACCTTGAGATGATGTGAAAAGAAATTTATCCATCAAAATGTTCAATATTTATTATCTGGAAGACGATCCAATAATATAGATCGAAATTTTGTGATTGAACATTAAAATCATTAATGTGAATGACATAATTGACAGAAAATATGATTTCACATCACCTTAAGGTAATTCGATAAACCTTTAGAATCTGTAATTGGTAACAGAAACTGTAATTCCATTTATTCAGAGTCGATTTTAGACAAAAGCAAATCCATCTGTCAGGGGAATCGTAATTGATTTTTTCATGAATCAGATACAAGTCAATTGGATAACAGTTTCTGAAACAGCCCCACATTATGGCGATTGAAAAAAAAAAAAACACTTTGCTTTTTGGTTGAATTATTCATAGCTTTTTTTCCATTTCATAAAAAAACAAATTTACATGAAAAAGTCAACCTTTAACAATTCGTTTATTACCGTAGCGCGAATTTTTTAAACTTTTTAAAAAAGCATGATTTTCTTCAAATTTTAAATGCATTTGGGGTCGCAAACTTCCACATTCGTTTTCCTTCTCGCTTGAACGAATAAGAACACGTCCTCGGAAGATACGTGAACGTAAGATGTGAGAGCTTCTACCATACTTAAATGTACATATTGCTTGTGTTTGGTCACAATCAGTATGTTCATAAAGGAATTCCTAACATGTATGCATTTAAAATTTGGCTACATTTTTTTTTCATGTTTCTCCAATCTGTGCAGCAGTAATATATTTTTATAAATCTGACCATTTTGTGTAAACCTATTTTTTTCTGACAAGAAACAACTGCTTTCATGGGCACCTCAACCAAAAAATAAAGTGTTTAATTTTAATTGTCTTATTCTTATATTAACTTAAGGATGCATTAAAAATACACTCACAACCAAAACTTTGATCTGATTAGAAGTTGAGTACTTTAGAACATCAAAAATATTCATTTTGAATAATAATAATAATAATAATATGAGTAAAACAAATTTGTTTTACCTGCTGAATAGAAATTATTTTTTTTTACATATGAAATTTACTTTATGATTTTTTCTTAGAGTCACTTTACAAATGTGAAATTTCCACTTTCGAGAACTTAAAAAAATTCTATTTCTGAAACTGGTTCGTACAATAATTTTGAATATTCTTACGTGTAATGTGAAACCTTTCTACGAAATCATGGCCACAATTAATGGTTTTTCAGCCATTTCTAAAATAAGAAACAAATCATAATTATAAGAAAATTTATTTCCTGTAACATTTTTTTTTAGTTTTCTATCAAATTTATCAAACAACTTTGTTTTACTAATTTATTAAAAACTTGTTACTATTCAAAATATTCTTGGTATCTTCAATGACGTTAATTTTCAAGAAAATTTCTCTCGCCTGAAAGTACTCAAGTTCTAATCAAATCAATCTTTTGTTTGCTAATGAATATGTACAGCATTCTTAATTGATTTTGCGATGCCAATATGCTGAACTAAAGACTCTCGATTGGGCACATTAAAAAAAAAAAAAATGCTGCTTCTTCAATGTTTACACATAAAGAAAAAACAAAAAGACTTAATCACCATCTTATAACACTTAACCATGCATACTGTATTCGCACTCGAGCTGCTATGTGATTGTTTTACCGTTCTATCGGAAAAAAAGACTGATAGTGTCCGAGTTGGTGTTTGCTTACTATCTTGATATTGTCTCATATCGAATGTCAATCTTGTCATATCCAAACTACCTCTTGTAGTATCATCATCGATACAAGAAAACGAGGTGTATGTCCATACGTATGTGTGTGTGTGAATGAGTGCGAGTATGCGTGTGCGTTCACTATCCGTTATACAAGCGTCTCATTAAACGCGAGAGCAGCAGCATACTTGCGTTCTCACTTAATTGAAAAAAAAAGAAGAAAAATAACACAAACTAATGTTCGAAAAGCCCGCATTGTCGCTTCCGCATGTGATTCGGTAACGATAATTACGTTGATGCAATTTCTAATGTATAAGATCGGATATCGTCGGTGTGTGTGTACACACAAAACACAATTATATCGTTATAATAATCGTTCAGTCAAAGATCAACTTTCTGTCCGTGAAGAAAAGTTGATTCAACTCTCGAGTCAATGTCTATTGTACCACGAATAAGACTCGTCGTATCTCTACATTTATTGCCCGTTAGATTAACTCACTACATACCAGAATTGCAACCATCCCAATACTTCCGAAATCACTATATTTGTCTATTTATTCCATAAATCGTTTTAAGTAGTAATTAATTATTATTTTTTTACAATATCCTACAATTTTTTTATTTATTCTTCACATAGATTTGTTAAAAAATGCCGTGAATAGAAACACAAAATGTTTACAGACTAGTGGAAAAAAATAATAATAACGCACAACAACCTTCTCTATTACTCTAATTTTGGTAAATTTTAGTTTACAAATAATTTTTTTTTTTTTAACTGATTGTGGAAAAATTTTATTTTCTTGTTTTTTAAGGTAGTTCATATGCAACTAGAAACTATTTATATTTAGGACTTAATGAAATGAGTCTTTTCGTATGTTTGAAATATGTTATTATAAAGTAAACCAATATTTATAGTTAATTTCACATGACTATTATTTGTCTTAAATCTCAAGTTATTATTTTCCGTACTCATTTGACTAGTTTTCCGTCGGGGGTTACGTTCTGACAACCCGAAATATTAATTTATTTAACAGCTATAAGAAGTACGAAAAAAATTAGTTTTTCATGTCGTTGGACGACGGTGAAAGCTTGATTTCATACGGCCTGATCTGGCCCAATCAACGCCAGATTACTCAAATTTTTGATGAACCCATATTTTTTTGCTTTCAATTAACCATTTTCGTCAAGTTTACTTCGTATCGCTTACCGCTAGGTGCTCCACTGTCGTAAGGGGGTACAACGTCATCATGGTGTAAGCTAACCGATAATTTCTTACAAAATGTATGTTTTTCCGACATTAAAGCAAGAGGAATGACATCTGAAAGAGATTGGCATCTTCATTTCCGTAAAAAATATAATGAATGCTTTATCTTTGTTGTAAAATCAATATTGTTTATACCCCCTCGACTATAAGCGCCGCCCTGGTGGAGACTTTTTCGTATTCGGTAAAAAAGGCTAATAGATTCTTAAATTTCTATTAAGCCACTGAATTTGAATCGGCTTCGCGTCATAACTACCGAAATGTTTATACGTTTTCTTACCGACATATAGGATATTTTAAGAAAGTAGTAATTATTATATGGTATAAATAAACTCAGCTAGTTCGAAGGTAACGGGACGGTTACAACTCTGCTCACTACTATAGAGATAGAAGAATATACCGTTGTTTCATGCCGCGCACAAAGCAATTCAGATATTATTCATGTTTTTTTTTTTTTAATTAGCCAACAACCTAACGTGGCTTGAAGTCACGCAGTATTACGATAATAGCCACAAGGACAAACGAAAAATAGCAAAATACCAAATTAAACGAGACAAGGGAATCAAGTAAACAAGTTGTCGTCGATGGAGTTTGATTGCGCCGAAAATAGCTGCATTTATCAATTTTTCCATTATTTGTACACTGTAATATTGTTTCTATCGAGGATGTTGAGAGAGAAAACAAGGTGGTAAGAGGCGGCAAGGAAAGAGATATGAAGAATAAAGTGATGTAAAAAAAAGTAATGATTTTTTTTCAATAATGGTTAAATAAAATTGTAACTCTAGATGGACAGCCGGATGCTTGAGTAGAACCCGGTTCATGAGAGGGACGAGTCCGGAATTTATGCGATAAGGAAATCGTACGTAAGAATTGATATGAAAAGGTAAGGATCGAATGGCGTTGGACGTACTTGGTAGGTAATGGAGTTTCTTATTCTCTTATTCTCAGGATTTCAATACTGCGAGAGCCGCAGTCATGTTGAGACCTTCGAGAATGTAAGCAAGATTTTCTACGGACGCGTCCTCGTCCTCCTCCGCCCAGATTCCCAGCATTTCCTTGCACTGCTCGAACGGCGTTGGTTTACTTTGAAAAAAATTTATCTGCACAGAGAAAAGGTTTCAAGTTAGTAATAAAATAGAGTGTTAGCATGATTCTTTTACTCCAAAATTTATTTATGTTTCATTATATGAAACTATGTTTTTACAGCAACGTTTTTTTTTTAGATTTTCAAGCTAGATATAACAAAAGGATCCAAAACTTCAGACACGTGCGTAACAATATACGCACGTGTAATATTTGATATTAAATTTGGTTAATGTCGGTCTAGAGAATATAATTTGGACATAATAGTGATTTCAATTTTCTAAATCTAAGTAAAAATGACTCGTGGCGCTGAATATTTTAATAATTAAAATTCAATGTTCTGGAAAACCTTCTTCGTGTTTTAATTAGCAGAGCTGATGTCAGGAATCTAAAATTTTGTAACTACGGGCTTAAAAACTGAAAAATCAGCTGATCGCCGTGAAACGCATAACTCCCGTTTTTTTGCCCCGAGGCGCAGTCGGGAGTTAATGAAGGAACAATGTGCTACATTGCAACACGATTTTTAAACTTTTGAAATCCGGGATTTTTTTAAATTTTATTTTAATCCAATGAACGAGACGAACTCTATACCTCAGAAAGTGATCTATCCAAAATATAGGAAGCATTTAATAGCTCTAGACTCTCGAAAGTAGTAAAATGAATAAATAAATAAATAAATAAAAATACGAAACATAAATGTAGAAAGTAAAAAAATAATACAAACTTATGAACCTGATAATAATACGATAAATCGAACAGAAAAAGAACTAAGACGAGTGCTGGCCGAAAGGAAAAGAACACAAAGATAACTCACCTCGTCATTGTTGTACCCGAGTTTTTGAGCTAGCCTTGGCCAGTCCTCTTTCAAAGCTTCCGAGAGTCTCGCTACCATTTCCGAAGAAACGTGATTGAGTTTGTTGACTTTAACGTCAACGTTCATTGTCGCATCGACTTGCTCGGCGTCTTGCACGTCCTCGGTGAACTCTTGATCATTCGAATCGGGCGGTGGTGTCGATTCCGATTCAATTGCCACGGTGGAATGCGCTTGCTAAAATCACCATGACAAAGATGAAGTAATTGTACAAAATACACTTGAATGATCGATAGCGTATTAAACTGCGACTATAAACGACATATCTATAAAGGTGAAGTTTTGATATGTCACAACTTGGCTCATTATCGTTGTTAAGACTAATTAAAACCTAAAAGAAGATTCTATTTGTCTTGAGAAAAAAAATTATAATCATCCTTCGGTAGTGCTGCTCTGTGACATAAAAATGCATTCCGTTTGTCGTTTTCTGCGAAATCGAGGACCTCAGGAAGACGCTTTAACTTGTCAACGTTAAACAAACTTGACAAACTTGATACAAACTACTGTGGATATACAATATTTAAATTCCGCGGAATTTTACATAATTTTAATTGCAATAATATATTACTTTTAGCAATTTCAAGTAATACTTCATAATCCAATGAATATGTGCATATTTTAAACGAAAATGAATTAATCATAATCACAATACGTGAAGGAGTAATTCAGAATTATTTTTGTTCAGTTTTCTTCTATATTTAATTTAATCCATTGTAATATGGTAAATTCTGCCACATGCCTTTGAAATCCGATGTAATTCATAACATTTTGTTGTAATCAATCATGCATGATCTTAGGATATCGCATTCACATGTAATCAATGTAAACTTTCATTACCGGTAATCTGGCCTGGACAGAAAACCAGAGTGGTTAATTTCCTATGTAGTTTCAATGTTTTATTTAATTTATTTTTCCATATACTCACAGGTCTGTCCTTGGCAATTTTCTTTATCATCGTCTCAAGATATTCCGGAAGTTTGTTTATCGGATAGTTCCCATGAACGAAGAAATGCGGACTTCGTCTTGCTAATAATCTCAGTGCCCTCCAGCCAAAATTGCCGTCATTGACTTTTCTGAAATATTGGCGAGAATCAAACAAGATCATCGGCTTATAATCTTAACATTAAATAAAAATTACCTTTGAAAAAAAATCAATAAAAACCAAAACATACTTGTACTCATCGTCGACCATCGCCGAGGGATCTAACTGTACAATAGCTTCCTCAAAGTATGTTTCCAACGATGGAAGAAAATCGCGTTCCCTCGATTTACAAGCCTCGAGATTATTCGGACAGAGATTCCACAATTTTGTGAGTTCGGGACTATAAACATTACATTATTAAATCAACACTTCTAAATTGATGAATTGAATTCGAAATGCTTTGTAGATCAGTGTGCTCGATTTTCTAATGAAAAAATCGTTGCAGTTGTAAAAGTGATCCGTAGGAATACAATTCATTTTTTTTTTTGTTAACGTATATTATAATCGGTAACGCACTTTCCCATGTGGTATTTCCCAGCGCTCTCGGCGTCTCTGATAACGTCGCCGAGTCGACGTCGCGGCCGTTTCGCTTTCCTCGGCTCCTCGTTATCGGCACTCGCACTGCTCTCCAATGCCGGTCTCTTGAACGCCGGGCAGCCCTCGTTTTTCCAAGAATTCCAGTGTTGTTCTCTCTTCAATATGTTTTTAACGCTCTCGGCAAAACTCGAACCGTCCGGCGGCGTTTCTTCCAGAAGGGCGTACACTTGCTGCGTGGTAGTTTTTACCCAATCGACTTGATCGGCCTTGAGCTCGTGACTCTCACTATAAATAAAGACAGTTAAAAATATTTTAATTCTTTATAGATTTTGTTTTCATTGATAAAAGTGGTTTAGAAAAAATATCCGTAGGAATATATTAGGGTGGTCTCCAAAATTCAGATTTTTTCTATCTTTTTCCGTTGAGCAACCTCTTAGTATCTTTGTTTAAAAAAAGGAACTAGAATTTTTTCGACTTAAAAAAAAAAGAACATTTTCGTAGAGTTCCAAGGCTACTTGGGGGATCCATCAACTTTAATAGTTTTTATAAATTAATGACGAAAAAAAACAAAAATATATTTTTTAAAGCTGTTTTATGTATTGAAAAATGTAACATATAGACGAAGCCAAAAATAAGATAGTTAAGGGGGTTCGATTTGCAAAATTGACCGAAAATATATTTCGAAGGAATGGGATTTTAGAGAATTTTGAGCCTTCTATTTCTTGTACACTGAATTTCGTTGAATTGTCGTTTCTACAATTTCTTCAAAGAAGGATGCAAAGTAGACCTCTTCAAACTGCTTCCTCATTATTTTTCATTTTTCATACTACTTCCTGTATGAGTAAGCCAACTTTTGTCAATCTACTTTCTTATATTTGGTAATTGATGAAAAATAATGAGAAAACAATGTGGAAAATGTGGAAGTTCGCATCCTTGCCCTAAATTAATTTTAAATTAATGAGACATCTTGAACAATCTACTTACGCTTTAAATTTGACCGTGCTGTTGAGATACTGAAAGAGTATAAGAAATTGGAGCAGCACGTATCGTCGAAAATTTGAATCGGAAAGCTGAAGTTCTAGCAACTTTTGATTCGTTAGATATTTTGCAAAATAGTGCGTCTCTTTGTGCGGTGTGTCTACGGAAGATGGACAGGCGCGCTGCTCTTCTAATTTAAAAGACGAGAAGGCCGAGAGAACGTTGGATGCGTGCTGAAATAAAAAAAAAAGAATTGCAAATATACGAGAAACAGCTTAAATATTGCTTAAGATAGTATACATAATAAAAGCAATATTCAACACTCCTAATAATTCGCTTTACGAAGTGAATTTTGTAACGCCTGTGGGGCTTTAAAAATCTAAACGTGTACCACCAAATCATCATTTATTTTTCAATCTGTTCGATTGATTCTGTGTGTAAAGCCAGATGAAAAATTGCTTATTTAAGGCGTTGTGAAACATTTATGAGCACAAGAGAGAAAGAGTTACTCTTGCGATCCCGAATTTCTCTGCCTCGATTGATCCGCCGAATACAAAACGAACGTCATTCTATAGTATTATTAGATTGAAAGCAATGTTCGCGGTTTTTGTCCAATAGATCAAATATGACAGAGGAAATTGGATTTTAGTCTCGATTACTGCGTGAGTAGTTTTCCATGTTCTTGACGAAATTGGTGTAATCTGAATCAGTGCTTAATTCATTTGTTGGTTTTTAAAATGTTTTATGCATATTAGGGTATGCGATGAACATTTTTATTACATGCGCACTTAGTCCAGCAAAAAAACACATTATCCGCGATCGATATGCATAAACGTTAGCTGCATAACGTTAATTTCCAAAGAGGTACGTTTTCGCAATATTTTTTCCAAGAATAGACTTTAATTTTTTAAATGCTTTTAAAGAATTGAAACTTACATACGAATGCTATTCTACATCCAAACAAATCTTAGAAAAAGCGGTAGCAATGTTTCCTCCTTGCCCATTAAGAATGAAAATTATCTTACCGCTGAAAAAACCTTCCAATGTACTTTGTTATAACACTGATTGGGGTTTCTAAAAAAATCCTGCAGTGCCCAAAATTTTCTATACAAATTATAGTCAATAAGAATCTTGTTCTCAGCTTTATCTTCGATAGTCTCATCCAGGATGTCTTCATCCTGAGATTTTTCCGTTCCAAATTCCGTATGATTCTCCAGATTGAATTCACTGACAATGTTCAAGCCGGAGCGCTCGGAAAAGGGAAAAAATTTGGCAAGAAACAGTAGTATCCTGCCGCAGAATACAGTTTGTTGAGAACGAGATAATCGCCGCAGGAGATCGTTGCACATTCGTAACAAATTATTTTTGCACGAACTGAAGAATATATCCTCCTTCCATACAGCGACGTTATTTTCCACAAAAGTAAAGAGTCGCTCGCATCTGTCGAGTGTCATCGCTGCAAATATGTCGCTGAGCAACATTACAGGCATGCTGGCACTAGCCATGTCCTTTCTGCACATTTCTATTGACAATTTTATATACGGCTCCAGAGCCTCGACGTTTCCTATGGCATCATCACCAATTATCGTCAACAAGGAGTCACGCAGTGCTTGATCTATCGCAGCTTTCCGATCTGCCTCGTTTGCGCACGCTTGTATACATTTTTTCTGGAATTTTGTGAGTTCGGAACTTTTGAAACATTCTCGAAGATTTTCCTGTAAACATTTTATACAATTTAACATTAATTAAGAACAATCTTTCAACTAGATGAAATTAAGTGCTAACAATTAGAAACAATCTCTGGGCTCGAGGAGGAAAGTTCAATTTAGAATATAATTCATTAAAAAGCTAATATCAGTACTATGAGACAAAATATTTGATTAATTCATTTTTTTTATTCAAAATAAAAAAAGAGAAACTTGAAAAATTTTAAATTGTCTAAAATCTGAATCACTTTACAGATTATGATAAAACTATTAACCACCAATCATCCCTGTATCGCACTTTGTTTATATAGAAAATTTCAGGATACCAGGTAGAGTTTTGCAGAAATTAGTGCAATAAAGTCAGTTTTTCTTTTTTTAAATAAAAAGTCTCATAAAATTTGAACTACTTTACTGATCTTGTCGAAATTCAATACAAGAAATCTGAATAGCTGCATATTTTTAGTCAGAAATAGCAGCATTCAAAGAGCGACACTTCTCTTGTATGCCAAAATTCAGTCTATTCCAACGATTACTAAGTAAGAGGCAATTACATTTTCAAAGCCCTGCACATACACATTTTTTCTAAACCACTTCTCTGGACGTTTTGGACCATTTAGAGCATCCTGACGTGAAAAATCTCGAAAAAATGTTATTCAGAGAAATTGTCAGACAAATCTTTTCACAAAAGTATTACTAAACTCTGTTCTTTTTTTTGTATTCATGATCTTAATTATTAGGTGATTCCAGAGAAAAGAAGTTCAACAATTTTCATTCTGTAAAATTTTAATAACAATAATAATAATTTGGTGTTTGTATAAACAAAACTTCTAAATTCTGTGATTCTAACCTCAAAATGACGAATAACCTCAAAAAGGACACATAAATACGTTGCTGTGACACTTACGCTGAATTCCTTCCGGAGATCCTCGAAGGATGCCATTCTTATCACAAACTTCTCAAATTCTCGAGGTTTTAACTTTATATTTCGGGGTAGGGGGACTAAAATAAAAAAAACACCGCTTGTGTTGCTAATCTCGTCAGCTGTTTACGAAAAAGACGCGCGCGTTGCGCGCACCGAATTCATGCGCACAATCTCCCAGCACATACACCGCGTGTTTGGCGCTGTGCTGCCGGTGTTTCATATTCTTTGAGATTACCGCAGTCAGATAATTCATAATGGAATGTAAAATAATTAAGTAATGTATTAGTTTAACTGACATAACGTGTGTGGGTGACTGAAATAAATGATTTAGTGAAAGTGCGTATATAGATTGTTTTAATAATTTATTTCTTTATAGACTCTCTAGTGTGTAAAATAATTATTTTCTTGAAGGAATTCAACGTCCTTTGTTTTGACCCATTCTTCGGCTGTAGTTATTACACACGCTGTCCGCGACTCTTTTGTTCAGATTCACGGGATTATACAGACTACATCAGTACGTACCGGGAAATCCATGACAAATCAACAGGGCCGGGCGTCTCATATTTTAAATATTTCTTTCTTGTATATGTATAGTGCAGTATCAAAAAAACAGTTAACACCATTTTTTAAAATTGTCTTCGAAAATTTATTTGGTCGTAATCACCAAAAATGTTATTTATTAAAACTCAGTTGAGGATTATTCTGAAAATTTTACTGTAATATTTTTTGTAGAAAAACTGTTTTTTTTTTAATGATCCTGAAGATTTCTGCGTCTGAAAATTTGATACTTATGCCAGCCATAAATTTATAAAACTGCGTTCAATTAATCTATTTCTAAGGCAGGTTTTTTCATTTTAAGATTATCTAATGGTAGTTTTAGTTTTCTTTTCAACGTTCCTGAAAATTAGCAGTCATTTTTGATCTATCTTATTGTTTATTTTATAATCGGCAAAAAATGACAACAATCACTGCTAATTTTTTAAGATCATCGAAAAAAAGCTAAAAAACCGCCATTAGATAATCACATTAATTAGATTAATTATTTTCGTGAGCAGGTGAAAAGATACAGTTGACAATAAGCGAAAACAAAAGACAAAAATGACTTCTAATTATTCAAGGTCTTCAAGAAAGAAAACTAAAGATACCCGTCGTTAGGTAATCTTCAAGTGAAAAAAAAATCTGCCTTAAAAATAAATTAAATGAGCTGTGAGTTACAAAGTGATTACAAAGTTATGATTGGCATAAATATCGTAGCAGATGCAGAAATCTTCGGAATCATTTGTTTTCACTTTGGCCCCAAGATGGACGTGATAATAGAATTAGAATAAAAATAGGGCTTCAAGTTATTTTATTTGAATCTAATTGTTGTTTTCAGACGGAAGCATTTACTGCGTGTACACACTAAATACAGACAAAAACATGTCGAAGATGATAATATTAGCAGCTATTGGATTACTGGGGACGGAGATTGCATGGAAAATTTGGAAATTTTACATAGCGAGAAGTAAAACGGCTACAGAGATTGAAGAAAAGAAAAAATTGATTGCTGAAGTACTGGCGTTTTCGGAATATAGTCTTCTCTGTCGAGATCACGCGAACGCCAGAATACCATGCCATAAGCCCGCCTGTCCCGTCGCTCACGTTAGGTAGTAAAATATTACTTTTTACTAGAAAGCTAATTTAACTCTAAGTAGTAAAAAAAATTATTCAGCGTTATCTCGAACATTTATTATTTCCGTCTGCGATTACAACGAATGTCATTCATTTCTATCATTTTGCCTAGAAATTAAATACAAACTAAATCACAATTATAATAGTGTATTGCGATACGAGTGCGATCAAATTTTTTCTGACGAGTGTTGCAACCACTCGAGTTGAGAAAAAGTTTGTCGCACGAGTTTCGTATAACAACTTTATTTCACGAGTGGTATATTATGCCACATGGCTGTAAATTACGGTTTTACCTCCAAATATTAAAAAATAAAATTCTGTACGAAAATAATTATTTCGATTTCGGCCAATAAACAAGTTTATTTTATTTTATTAATTTAAAGAAAAACCTCCTTTTCTCGGTATACATTTTTTTTAAATTTGTATTCTGATAATTAATTTTTTCCCTCTTTTCCTGTTATTATCAAAACCTTCACTCTCGTCTACGCCGTACACGAATAAAAACAGGAGAATCGTGTCGTATTTGAGCAGTCCCTCAAGCACTTTGGACGTGTGTATGTACGTTATGACGTGTGATGATTTAACCAAGGCTATTATCGGGTCTCACAGACGGGGTGTTCGCGTTAGGCTTGTAGTAGATTCAGGCATGAGTGAGCATCCCGCTTGCAACGATCAAGTCCTGCGTATGAGACGCGCTGGTATGTACATTTTTTCTCCCACCCCACTAACATTGTACCATTTAAATGAATCTCCTTGTAACGAGTGATAATAATTGAGAATATGGAAATAATTATTTTTGCAGGTATCGAAGTTAGAATGAATCGACTCCAGACGGCAAGCCTGATGCATCACAAGTTCGCTATAGTTGACAAAAGTATCGTACTGCTTGGAAGTACGAATTGGACAATGCAGGCTTTTTATGGAAACTACGACGGAATTTTTATAACAAATGTCGAAGAATGTGTGAAATCTTATTTAGCACAATTTGAGAAGATGTGGCTTGACTTTGGAGTGTAAATACTCAGAGTTGCATGAGCAGCTTTTTTTTAAAATCGTATCTTGAATAAATGTTACTCACGATTTTTACAATTTCTATCTTCTGTATTGGATTGATAAAAAGTTTTAATAATGATTCCAGGAGAAAGTCATATTTAAAGAAAATGCATTTTGATCAAATATAAAAAGACTTCCAGGGCCGACTATAAAAAATTGTAGGTGTTTCAATTAGTATTATAAAAAGATTTCGAAAACATTAAATTAAAAACATAAAACTTGTATATTTTGTTATCTTTGAAAGTGGGGGATATTTATTTTTAAAAATGAAACGTCGTTATAAACATACAATCGGATGGGATTTTTTAAATAATCTTTTTTCACTGATCAAAAAAGTAATCTTTTTTTTTTGTCCAATATCGATTAAAAGTAGATCATAATCCCCCTTAACGAAACTTTTACGAGAGACGTTCGAATAATATGCAGCTAGCAGTTTAAAAGAAGGTTGGTCGATCTCCAGGGTTGCCAGCAGCGTTAATAACTAATTATCGGGAGTAACGCCGGAGGAGCGAAGCAGAATCATACATTATAGAAGGGTACGCATATGAGGCGTTTTCCACCAACCCGGCTACGTTTTTTTACCCTCTCCGATCTGTTTCATAATTGGCCATATAGTAGTAATACTTAAAAGTACTCTCTTTGATTTTTTTTCAAATTTTTTAATTCACTCGTTTCGGAAATGGGAGTTTTTTTTTCAAACTCGTATATTATATGGAAGATCGAAGGTCGGGAAAAAAATGTAAAAACAAACAAGTTATGTTTCTTCATGAATTATTTAATGCAACATATATATTGTATTTTTGACGGTATCAAAAATATTACATATACTGCATTAAATAGTTAACTGAAATGAAGAACTCAGATGTGCCTTAAAGATTATTTTTTACTCGGCAAGAATGTGGCGTTCCACGATGTCAATTTTTTAAATACGTTCTCAATAAACCGCCAAATACCTAAGTGTAAAATTTGCAGTGAAATAAAAGGTGCCGCATTGAAAGAAAAGAAATATTAAAAATATCTTTTTCGTTGATAATAGTCTTTTTAATGTCCTCAAAAGTACTATGTATGTCGATTTAGAGCATAATTGCTCTAACAATTTTTGAGTTATAGTAAGGCAATAAACATGTTCGCCCTTTGTAATAATTTTGAAGGGACTTGGAGATTCTCTTAAAATGAATTATAATATTTTTTTCTTTCGAAAAGTGCCCATTCCGGTATAGGACATATATGTATACATATATAATCGTTATTGCCTTACATGGAGATTTGCTCGGTCGTCCACGTGGGTAATTTGCTGGCCGAGTAGTCATCATCTCGATCTTGATCATTTATAAGGAGATTGAACCTGACCGTTCACCCTAAGGGTGAATCAACTCGACAGAGAGTCAATGTCTTTCGTTGGTCCTTATTGCTCGCTACTTCTTCCAGTTTTACAGTCAACTTAATCGCTATTTCAAGCACACAGCAGTATATTCATATGAATAAATCCGACGATCTCTTGCCAAAAGCGTATTTATTTTTGTCAAAAGATTCCTGTAAAAAAACCACCAGAGGGGAATGCCAAAAAATATGGGAGATCCACTTTTTTTTCAATAGAATCTTTTTTTCATTACATATTTAAAAGAAATGGAACTCCACCAATATCATCCAATGTTATATTTGGACCTGATGATTTACGGGTTTATAGCAACTTTATGAACTATTAATCGCATGGAATTTGTAACACGATAGTTTTTACCAAGAAAAATATGTTAAAGCATGCTTTTAACAATTAATTTTATTATATTAACATGTCTTTCAAGTTCACAAAGTTATATTTTTTTTATGTCTCAGAGTCAACCAGTACAAAAAGCGCACACATTCGATTACGGTATATTGGTCGATGACTTGGAAGACTATTCAACCTTATCGACGATGCACGATGTCAACATTTCTCTTACAGACCACGTTGAAGACTACACGGCTGGTGGGATATGAAAAAAAAACCTTCTCTTATCGCCCAATTCTGCATCCCGTTCATATAATACCTGCTATATATATACGTAAGAAAGTCGTCGGTCGACCGACTCCTAACATAAAGAATACGATCGCTGGAACTAGCATGAAATAAAAGGCCCAATCTTATTGGGTATGACGACGTCGTCCAGACGCAGGAGTTGTTATTTGTAAATACGGAATACACATTTTAATTAAAAACAAATACTCTCCTATTGTAGTGTTGAGAATGAATCGACTTAATTATATGAATTTTTGTTCAGCTTCTCCTGGTAACTAAATAAAACATTACACAACTAAGGTGATTATTAATTAAACAAATAAAATACACGATAAATAACATGCACATTAAATGGCACTGCACTTTTTAGAAAGATGCGACTTCTACATCAATATATACAATAGCCTCTTTGTAAGAGATTTTGTATTAAGTGCGTACGTAGATATTTATTCTGGAAAACCTACAATTTATCATATTCGGAGCTGTGGATTTTTGTCAGCAGGATCGAAACACCTTTATGAATAATTAATAGCACCGGATTTTGAATACGATTTGTTGTGTAGTATATAAAAAAAAATGTTGCCGGGAGTCAGTGGGGAATTTTTTAATTCGCGTGAAAATCTAACGGTGCGCACTTAAAGAGAGACTACTGTAAATTGCAGGTGACACATTTTTTTGAAAAATCTTTCGTCTTACTACTGGGATAAATTTTTCAGTGTCAACTCTATTTTTCGGAAGAATCTGTGGAATCATCTGAGTCATCGGACCCCGAATGTGTGGAGGACGAGGACGTTAAAGTATACTCTGAATAAACGCCGTATCCATCACAGCAGGAGCAGCTGCTTCTTGAGCTGGAGAACGAAGAATCGGAGCATGACGTGTAAGATGAAGAATCTGAGGACGATGAGGTACAACAGCAGCTGCATCGAGAGCTGGAAGATGAAGATGATGCGGACGGCGAAGCGTCACAATCTGAAGAGCGGCTGCTACTGTCGTCGCTGCTATCCGAATCGCTTTCCGAGTCAATCGACACATCAATGGGTCCGGTTTTATCTAGTAGGAAAAAGTTAGCAAAGTAGAATCTTCCTTTGCATATTGCTTCCTCATTTATTTAGCCCGCCATCCGAGAAAGAATATAATTGAATATACCAAATGTTTCACTTAATTCAAATAAATGAATTCTTTGAATGGATGCAAATGCAGGGTTTATTTGAATCAATTATATATTTAATTCTTCGATTTGTCGAATTAAGATCTTTATTTTCAGTCAACAAAATATTTTATCTTTCTGAGTAATATTTTGCTGAGTCAATAAAATTCTTTCATGCATACATCAGGCAATATACGTTTTTATATTATATTGTCAATTCGATCCAGTAAATCTATCATTAAATAAAAAAAAAAATTTTCATTGTGAACAATATTTATTACAACCTGTTAAATATTCAATTGCTCCAATTAAATCGTTCTTTAAAAATAAAACATAGCCGAATTTATTTGAAGCAACTACTTGAAGTTATATTTTTTTATTTCCTGCGAAAAACAAAATATTTAATGGTCGAATTAATGAAATATCTATATAAGTAGAAAGGTTTTGATTTGACACACAAACAGTGACAGGCGTCCTTCAAATTCACTTATTAATTGATTCTTAGTACGAAATGTTTATTTTGTTAAAGAAGGAAGCTGCGAACGTATTCGCGTGGAAATAATTATTACGCGAGACATGATCAATGAGCAGTATCTACACACACATACGCATGAAAATAAATAGACATAACAAAACGTATATTTACGTTTGTTATACAAGTTAATAAATTAAAATAAACTTGGATTCTGTGTTTCTATTTCCAATTTTAAGATCTAGCTTATTCAATGAAATATTTTTGCGTTTCAATATAAAACATTTAATTCCCTCAAATAAGGAATAATTGAATCAATCCGACTTTACGTAAATGGTTTCACATATACACAGGTTGAATTTGAAAGGTTCTATATTGATTGAAATATGTATTGAACCGTTACAATCGTTTGTTTAATTAATTCAACAAAATCTATGGCTGCTTCAATTGTACTGTTTTATATGGATTCAAATAAATTGGGTCTTCAGACGCACTTTTAATTACATTATGTACTTCATTAAATGCAACGTATTCGAGTTTTGACTGCATGTATAGTTGCTTTAAATAAAAGATACTTCAATCAATTATACCGCTTAAAAAAAACATTTATTTGCTGGATCCCAATATATTTTTCTCTCTGTGTGCGTTAGTCAGTTTTGATTTTCTCATAGAGGAAGCTTTGTGAATCATTTATTTATTATATATTTCTATAAAAAGCAATTTTTGAAGATAGTTTTAAATATACGATGTTTCTGTTTGATCGTCGTGCGAAACGTCAGGTCATTTATTTGAACCTGTGGAAAATTGTTGAATTTTCAAAAAAAAAAAAATTGAAAAGTGTTAATTCTCTAAAATATGAACACTTTATTAGATTCCCATACTAAATTCAGTATGAAACATCGACACATATTAAAGTTTTATGCAACATTTTCGATCAGTCAAAAAATATATACGAAAAAATAAGAATTTCTATAAAATCTGACCGATAATTTATCGATTTCGTCAATTTGCCATCTTGTAGCCCGATAGCTCTAAAACTGTTCAAATTAGAGTAATAACAGGTATTCTTCAAAATCTCAAATGCACGCACGAATATATCCGGATATTTTTTTCTAATCATTTTTCTCAACATTTTAAATCATTCTTTGAGTACATACTGACATGAAAATCTCGATTTTTATTTATTTATGAAAACAAAAATTTCCTCTATCAAAAACGCATAATTAGCAAGATAAATGTAGTCAAAATAATACGATAGCAGTACTTACAGTTTTGCGAGTATTCTATTCTATTGCTGTACTTGACAAATTGTTTGCCAAACTTGTCAAAAGCCTTGGCCATTTTTTCATCTTCTTTTCTGGCATGCTTTGATTCGCATTTATTATTGTTGCGCTCTGCAACCCTTTCTTTCATTGGTTCTGCGCTTGCTAAAATACAAAAAAAAAGTGCTGTAGACTTTTTAACTTTCTTCGCTTGTCAAGTATCTATTTTCAATCAAGTTTGTACATTTTTTTAAGCTTGTTTTCCCTTAAAATATGTGAATATTTAAATGGGACTATAAAAGGTTTTGGAATTTAAAAAAGAGTTAACATTTTTTTTGTTGGGAATTGATAAACATGATCAGATGCATGTTGTAGTTGATTTCACTGGAAACATTTTTTTTTCGTGACAAAATGTCGATTTTTTATACATATTCTTTTTTACCTAGAAAAAAATCGGGGTCTCATAACTGTGTAATCAAATCACACTGCGAGGAATATATACAAACATATGAAATGCATGTTTTTGTTAAAAACAACTAAAGCCTGTTCCCAAAACTGATTACGAAATACAAATTTGCATGAATAAATTTTCCTTTAAATTTACTTAATCGAAACATAAAATTTGCTGACCTTTTCGGAATGCAGAAAAAAAGACTTTCGCTCACCTGATCGTGCTTTCATGGTCGATGGCTTTTTCGGTGAATTTGTTGCCGCTCTTCTCAATACACTATTCTTCCTATTTTCAGAGTCCGGTTCCGGCTTCGCATCCAGTGTGGTTGAACAGAGAATCTCGGAATTTGTATTCGCTACGTGACCAGCGAGTATGGTTTCGTGTTGAATGAAACAATCACTATCGCTGGTTTCATCAATTGGAAGTTCAGTTGCTTCCTTATTTCGCAATTGATCATTTTTCAGAGTCAACGGAGAAGCGGATTTTCGAATTTCTTGACGACTGTCGGCGGCTAAAGTATCATCAACAAAACCAACACTTATTTCAGTCACTTCCTCGCTAATTGTCTTCTCTGTAATTCTCTCGAGTTTATCTTCATCTTTCCTTCCTTCTTCGAAGCTTTTCGTACTTTTGTTGTCACGTTTATAATCTGCGTTAATATTTTTTTCAACGACGAAGGTTAAACTGGCTTTGTCAGAAGTAGGAAGCCAGTATTGAAACTTATCATTGTTCTTATTTTGTTTCATAGCGGAATGTCCTTCAGCAGTCTTATTGCTAGCGATTGGTTTCATCGACGAGACAGAGACACGTGTTTCTCCAGCCGATCTTCGCTTGACACGATTTATTGGCTTGGAGGATTTTTCTCTTATCTCTTCGAGTCTCTCCGTCTTTTCTTCTTCTACATTTATTTCCTCGGTATTTTGATTGTCACTTGTATTGTTCGCAGAGACAATTTTCAGGATATCGATGGACGAATCATTAACGCTCAACTCACTTATCCCGTCTTGTATTTCATCGTTTTCTTTCCTTTCGTTTTTCGCTGATTTCTCTTTAAGGACCTCGCTACTAATATCTGTTTTTGTCGAGGATGTTGCTTCTCGACTTTTTGATGTTGATTTCCTTTTATTTTGCTTATCTTTGAGCATAATTTCGTCGCGATTTATTGACTTGGAGGACTTTTCTTTTTTCTCTTCAAGATTGTCGTCTTCTATTTCTTCGTTTACGATTTTTTCCTCGGTATTTTCATTGGCGTTTGTATTCCCTGTGGACATTTTTTCAGATTTTCGATGATACCAAGAATAATGATTTTAAATAATAGTAATGCTAAAAAGTTTATAAGAAATTAAGTAAAAAGTATATTCGAAAAAATCAGAAAACTCATTTTATATCATTTAAAAAAAAAGAATCATTTTTCTAATTCATTAATAACTTCTCGTCATTATTATTATTATTATGATAAAAAATATATTTTTTTCTCTTTTCTTGAAGTTTCTAAATTCTAATTAAATCAAACTTTTAGCAAAGCTGCGTCTTACCATTTTTCTTCTTTTCTTTTTTCGCAGCTTCCTCTTCATTGCTATTCGATACTTTTGTCGATGAAGTTGATCCTCGATTTTTTCCCACCGATTTACGTTTATTTATTTTATCATTAAGAACCATATCGTTGAAATGACCAAGAATTTCTTGAATCTGTCCCGTTTCTTCTTTATCGTATTTCTCCATATCTTTCCACGGATCTATTTTCGCGATTTTCTCGAAATCGAGACGTTCTTCATCCAAACTCGGAATTTTATTCATGCTCGATCTTTTTGACAACGATTTTTGACTCATTATCGACTACTTAAAATTTGTTCTCAGGATAAATTAATAAAAATTTGCGCACTCTATATTTGGTGGATATGTCCAAATCAATGAAACAACTACTCTCGGTGAATCGTGCCGGTTTACTGATGCTTCGAATTCTACAAAACGCCTGTGTGCGATGTCTGTTTGTTGACATTCGCAAATATAGTCGCTCCAATTTGAATCGACGAAAATAAGTGGTCTTGATGAGGCTATTTTGCTGTCTTGTCATCGTCAAAATTTCTCCAATTTTCGTATTAAAGATTCACTATGAACGGCTGCAGCTGATTGATAAATTAATAAAAGTTAAAGGCTAGAAGCTAGAATTAGGCATTTTTATTTTGATTATTATTACATTATTATAATAAAAATATAAAAATATTAATAATGCTATATCGTCTCATTAAAAAATAAATTGAATTAATAATCTAATAGTATGAGTGTTGTTTTCTTTATAAAAGGAACTTTGTAGTGTAAAATTTTTTTGTTAATTTTGCAATGCAAATGGGTTCATAATATGCCAAAACATAATTTGGCTAATACTTTGACTTAAAAATCGCAACAAAAAAATGCCCGAAAACAAATCTTTGTCTATGAGGAAGCAAAATTAAGAAACTATAAGCAGAAATTGTCGATTTTTATTTCCATGACTGTTATGGTTATTACCGTAATAGAAGTCAATAAAAAAAATTGATAATGCTAATAAAATTTGTCAATATAAAATTGCTTAATTTACGCTAATAATTATTAAATTCAATCAAATATTAGATTAAATAGTCGCCCGTATTACTAATGCTGACATTAGTGTTTCAATAATTATTTATTATGGATAATTCGGATGTAAATGTAAATTGGGATTCGGATGACAGGTGAGGGGAATTGTAAAGCGTGGAGTGAGAGCGTAAAGCCAGGGGACATTGCACGTTTATCGAGAATCAGGTTTTCTGACGTTACACCGGTGGCAAGAAACGAGAGAAAAGGAAACAGCAGATGAAGAAAAAAAAGAAAAAAAAAATAGCCCGCAGCTACGAGGAGTCACAAAAATAAATGTTGCTTCGTGTTGTCAGACCGGTATAAGTTGCCAACTTGGACGTATCTACTTGTTATGAGAGTATAGTGCTTATTTCCCCTTCTATCCGAACGCACACGCATATATACATGGTTTTCATTTGCAGATATAGTCTGTAGGTATAGAAGATATATCGTAGCAATTCATCGAACTTGCTTATACCTACTACGTGATGGTATAAAAGTGTCATCAAGAGGTTCCTCCGATTAGTTGCTCAAGACAACTACTCGCGCGAGGATGTTCAAGGTGAGGAGACGCACTTTTACTTTCATTGGTTTTCATTTTTGTCATTTTAACGCATGTACGATAAACCTGGTTTTTATAGAAATTTTACGAGAAATTGATATTTACGAAATTACGCATTTATTTTTCATTATTAGCCGGATTTAACTACTATACTTAATGACACGAAGACACGTAGACACGTATACGCATCATATCGATTTTTATGTGAACCTTTTGATAAAAAAAAATTATTGTCGAGTGCTGCGAGATGAAGTTCAGTATTTTTCGCTTATATAAGAATTTTTTTTTGTGCCCCGGTGCGGCAACGTTCTGTACTGGAATTTGTAAAACCAATTGCATTTTTTTTCAAACTGACTGAATAATTGATAACGATTAATTCAATTCCACACTGCATGGTACCTCAAAAATAAAAACACATGGACCGGTTTGACGCAAAAGATGTGATGAGAGAAAAATATTTTTTGATATTTGTAATAGTTTGAAAGATTTATTTGGATAACCCACATTTTTGTGTGATTAAACATATGCTATTTGAGTGATATCAGTGCATAGTTCAAAGCTGAACCAATTTATTGATAACAAGAAAGTTATATTTATGAAATTGCGAATTTATTTTTTGTTATTAGCAAGGTTTTACTACTACTGCTACTATTTAATGACATGAAGGCACCTTAAAAAAGTTTATATTTTTTGTGAACCTCTTCATTGAAAAAAAAAACTGGCATTTACGCCTCATAACATTTATAAGTCACCATAATTTTGCAATTATATAGAGTGCTGTGAAATGAAGTTTACTTTTCTTCACTAATTTTATAATATAGGTAATATTGTTCTTGAGAGTATTTTCTGTGCATTTTTTTAAATTTTCAAACCCAGGATTTCAGGAAATTATCAAATTCGTTTATGTCAACGTATCTCGAAAATTGTGATGCATATAAAAAAAGATTCACCATAAAAATTGTAGTTTTATATCAACTGTGCAATAAAATTAAAAAAATAATATTATCCACCTGTTAATGTTATTTTTTCACCGAAAACGTGAGGTTTACGTTTACTTTAAGAACAGTTACAGTTATTTTGCTGTAAAGATGCCAGAATAATTTAAGGCGTATGACAAAATTGCATCTTTTTTTAAATTAAAAAATTAAAGCAATCATTCCAACGTTCGGTAGTAAAAAATGTTCAATTACGCTGGAATCTTATAAAAACCAAAAACATTATCTCGTTGGAAATATTTTAATTGCGAGAAACTATAAATTACTTTGTGTTTGCATTAAAAACATACGAATCAAACTAAGAACCTAAGGAACCTACCGTTTTCAAGGAATAAAAAAAAATCTACTTCAGGATCTCCTTAACAGCTCTCAAACTATTTTTTAAAGGCAACATTTTTTTTAACAGTTTAACCCCTTTAACTCTGATCACTCGTTTGCTATCGCTGCAAAAATCATGCCATTAAATGTATAAATAAAGGCTTAAACAGTACTAATTTAACTTATGAAACCTTTATTATAGTTCTGACTAGAATATTTTGTTCTATGTCACGTTAAAAATCGTCAATTATCTGGTGTGTTGCAGGCGATTGCTCTAATGACGGTGTGCATCGTGTACGGGGTGGTTTCATCGCCTACGGTGCTTTTCTCCAAGCCGGTCGTTGTACAGGACGTTATACTAGATCTGCAGCCACCTCATCTGCCAGGTGTCTCGAATCTCGCAGAGAAATCCTTGGCGGGCGTCGAGTCTCAGAAACCTATTTCATCCCCGAGTGGCTCGCACTTTCAATCATTCACGCCGCTACCAGGCACGAGAAACAACGCCGAGAGGATTCAAATTGCACCGACGTCGTTTCGAGGCACCGAGAATCTCGCCGAAAAAGCTATACCCGCAGACGTTATTATCCGAATGTCCCAAAAACAGGGAAACTAGTCAAGTACGGAATTTTTGTTAGAACATATAATGTTATACCAATGCTACGACGAATTGTCAACAATATAATGTAATAGTATAATGATGTGACGATTTAAAAAATTATTTTCATCGAAGTGTAAATAGATACTTTTGGTTAAAATGAGAATTGATCATTTTAAGTATTTCCATAGCAGACCGAACTTTATTTTTATTTATAATTTAATAATCAAAGGTATCAGCAAGATATATTGCAAAATTAGTTTAAATGTCATTCGATTGAAGTTTCTCGTTGTGCCATTTTTCTCAATGGCGCAATAATTATTGTAGAGTTGCTATACAAGCACTTAATAAAGACAGAAATTTATGCAAGTGATATATATATGCAAAAAGTATGTATGAAGTATAGATGATTTAGGCGTACGAAATATATGTTTCGTATATTTTTTTTACATTAAATGTGAAACTTTGTTAATTCAGCCACCTTTTTCTAATCCGTGAAGATGATTTACATTATTAGACAGATTTGAATACTAATTGAGAGTACTTTTTGCACATTTTTCCAGATTTATAAATACAATAGTTTAGAAAGTGTTGTTCTTTTTCTTGTTGACGTATCTCGAAAACTATAAGTCACTCGAAAATATAAGTAAATTCAGAGAGCCATTTATATAACCATTATTATTAGATCGATATAAATTTTTGATGATGAACCTGTTTTAGAATTTAATGACTTTAGACCAGTTGAAAATATGAATATGCTATCGTGCTGATTTTTCGGTACTTTGTATAGGTAATAACCAATTTTTTAATGAAATTTGGAGCAAAATCAAGACGGTCTCATTCAACAAATTTTTTTTTAATATCTACATTTTATGTTTCAACATTTTGCTTGTATAATGGATCATTTTTTATACACAGCGAATCAAAAAAATGATAAAATAAAAAAACAGGTATTTAATTTTGGGTGAAATAGAAGATTCAAAATTTTTTAATAAATTCTTTTGTGACATCTCGAAACAGGGGTAGCCCTGCCTCATAAACATATATTTCCATGCAGGTCTGATCAAACGCCGCCCTGTTTATCAGCAAAAGGCCATTTACCATAAGCAGATTCGGACGGGCGCATTTCTACAACAAGGACGCATCGATTTTTTTAGTCTCGTACTTTCACTGATACACTTACCAAGAGATGTCCTTCCATTCTCTTCAGCAATTCTTGATAAAACTGTTTTGTATATTTTAAAAGGATTTTTGCTCTCCAGCAAAGATGTTATGGGGTATTTCATAGGAAGTAGGACAGATTTTGGCCGAATGTCCACGAATCTGATGCCTCTATTGAGAATCTCGTTTCTTAATATTAAGTATATAAAAAGTGTCTCCAATAGTTGCAGGTTCTAATAAATTTTTTATTACTCTTGAGACTCAAGTAAAAATGTTTAAAAAAAGTTGCGACAAAACCTCCAGCTAGCTTGCCTTGTTCTTTTATTCACTTGCAATTAAATACGATTTAATATTTTTTTATCGTTAACATTTTCATTTTTTTTCGGCCTTCACAATCTCTACTTTCTTTACTTGAAAATATTACTGAACATAGCTCAAGATGTGACAAAAACATGACAAAACTTTCAGCTGGATGCTTTTTCTTGTTCACCGTTTCACCTCATTGAATCCCACGCAACAGAATATTCGATTAATCATTACAAAATTATATTTTTTTATAGACATCGATAAGAAAGACAAGCTGAAAAATTTTTCCGTAGAATATTGTCACATTTTGAACTACGTTCAGTAAAATTTTCAAGTAAATAAAGTAGATTCAAAGGGCAGAGATAAAAAAATGCATCCAAATTTTATTAATAAAAAAAAGAAATTCTTGTTTAATTGGAAACGAGCAAAAGAAAAAGGCTAGCTGAAAATTTGGTCGTACCTTTTCGATACTTTGAGTAAAATCTTCAAGTACATAGAGTACTTGAAGATTTAAGAATTGGTAAGGACCGAAAACAAAAATAACGGTATAAATGTAATTTTGGGGCACTAAACACTTTCTTTCAAAATATATTTACTATTCTGGTTGCATCATTGAAAATAGCGCATTTTTATGGTTACAAAGGAGTGGTCAACATTCGGTTTTACACGATCGATATGGAGTTGAAGGTATGGAACATAAATTTTACGATAAATATAAATTGAAATATAAGTATAATTTTACATCAAATTTTACTCCGTTCTCACGAGTTATAAAAAGTTTTTTTGGGACCTACAATTATGAGAGATACCTTGTATTATATTACGTCTATTTTCGATAGACGTGAGATCCGTGGACCTTCGGCCAAAATCTATCCCACTTCCGGTGAAATATCCCCAAGTAAATTTATGATTACATTATGTAATCTCCTCTTCTGCCCTATATTGGAAAAATGTTATACGGTGACCAGCAGATATCCTATAACAGAAAGTATTGAACTAGCTAGGGTTGGTTGCTCGGCTTACATGGATCTTGTCGGTGTTGATGATGATTAAATCCTCGCACGTGTTCAACCGCTAATCCCTTGGCGTCTAACGTACAGAATCCGAAGAAGGGTAATACACACATGGATCTGTTCTCACACGCGCTGAGATTAAATAATCACGAGCTTCGCAGCATTGTTAACTTGGATTGTTGGATGACTTAATCTTACACGATGAGAGTGGATGCATATCGCACGATGTAACGTGACGTGAGAAGATACCGTGCAAGAGCACACATGCAGAACAGCAATTACACGCTCAATTAAAATTCCCGGGCTTACTCGCGAGAGATTTCATTTCATCCCTTGCTTCATTACTTTTTAATATCACAAGAATTTTATGCTAGCATAAAGCTACAATGTAACATTTTATTCACTGCCCAGTTAAAATGAAAATTACATTTGTACTTTTAACAAAAGGATCTTTTCGACAAAAGACCACGAATTGTTTTTTGTTTGGTTACAAAAGAAAAAAGTTTTCAAAGTAATC
Source organism: Perithous albicinctus (assembly GCA_964016905.1). Classification (NCBI taxonomy): domain Eukaryota; kingdom Metazoa; phylum Arthropoda; class Insecta; order Hymenoptera; family Ichneumonidae; genus Perithous; species Perithous albicinctus. Next base: position 31,614,084 of record OZ024688.1, on the reverse strand, counting down.
TTGTTCTTGTAAAAAATGACAAACATATTCTTTTTAATGAAAATACAAGTTTTCAACAAATTACTTTTGTATTTTCATTAGAAAGAAAATATTTTTGTCATTTTTTGTCATTTTCAAAAAGAATTATTTCTTACATTATAAGTGAGAAATAAAAGATTTCTTTGCAAATTACATTTTCGTTTTCTTGTAAAAAATAACAAAAATACTTTCTTTTTAATGAAAATACAAGTTTTTAACAAATTAATTTTGTATTTTTATTAAAAAGGAAATATTTTAAAATATTTCTCATAAATAAAAAAAAAAACATTTTCGGGAATAGAACATTTTCGCAATTAAAAATGTTTTACTGTTCTTCTAATTTCCAATAGGTTTTCATCCGAAAAATTGGATGCTTGTACGATAATATTTAGAGCTTTACTCACAAAATTATATTTTCAATTCTGGGATCCAAGGATTTATGTATTTACATTTGATTAATTAATTAAAATCAAGGTTTAAGTATACGAAAAAAATCGACAAGCGATAGAATATTCCAATGTTTGACAAAAATCGATTTCCAAAATTGTGTTTATAAATAAGAAAGTTCAATTTTTTGTTTCTGCAGGTATCAAACTTTGCTATTTTTAATTAAATGTAAAACGATATAAAAATCTAAATTTCCAAAAAAACAAAAATATTTTTAGAAAACTATTTGGCGATATTTATTAAAAATCTCTGTCGCACTATTAAATATCATCTCAAAACAGCTTGGACCAGAATCATTTTTACTTTAATGTTTCAAATATAAATGAACAATTCACTAGTTCCAAAAGGTTTTTTTTTAACCACCCTAATAAACGTAAATTTTCTACATATTATAAAATTTCTACAGACTTTTTTTATTCCAAACTTATTCAATTATTGAACTTTTGTATATATGCTACTAATAGCAGTAATATACTCGCAATAATTGGGAATAGCAATCGCCCTTGCATACAGATTTACATGGAAGTTACCAATAGCGATGACGTTGGAGCAGAGAGTTATAGTCGAAGGGATGGAATTAACTGGGGATAGAACCTCGGGCGATCCACGATGCGCCCGCGAAACGTAACAATCCCGTGAATTATCAGCCGGGGCTGCGCATAATCGGGTTACTTCATCAATTATATCCGACGTCGGTCGGCGTCAATTAACAAGTGTGGCGGGGTTGGGGGCCCGAACGGGACCGACTGCAAAATGCTTTCGTGCCATTAATTAAGCGAGCTCTGTCGCGATTAAGGACGAAAGAATCTACGAAGGACCGGTTAAAGGAAGAAGAAAAAAAAAGGACATTGAAAAACGAAGGAACAAAAAAACGCTGTTGGTAAGAGAGAACGGTGGCAAGGGCACTCAGAGCGCGTTGACGAGAGGGAGTCTCCAGAGTCTTCGCTTCGCGAACCACCCGGTTTCCTCAGCTATCTCCGCGTACAACCAAAGACTCACGTACTTCATCGCACTAAGACACGATGCTGTTTTATTGAGTTGAGCTCTGCAATTTACTTAGAATCCGCGAGCCCTAAACGAATTATCGCGGCCGAGATCCTCTGCATCAGTCAACTATTCTCGCTCCCTTCTTATACATGCTACAACCCTAACATTTTGCTTACATAAGTGAGTTTTATTTCTTCTTATGTTATCCCTACGGAAAAAGAAACAACATTTTAATTTCGATAAAAACAAAACCAAAGACCGAAAAAAAATGTTAATGTACAAGAATAATTGAATAATTTTACAAACTAGGAAGAAATATCCATTTTTCAATGTTTTTAAAATTCCAAATTTTTTACACGTTCAAATAAAAATTCAACGCACAAAAAATATTTTTTAGATGACTCGTGAGTGTGAAAAATATATTTAGGGAGGCTGCAGGGGGCATCAATCAGTTTTCGCAGTCCTATCAAATCACCAATGATTCGATAGGAAATGAAAAATAGAAAGATTGAGGGACTTTTATTTTCTAATTTAAAGAAAAATGGATATTTAAAAATCTGGGATTTATTCTACTTTGAAAAAAAAGTTGATATAGCGAAAAAACGTATTCTCAGAGGTTTTATGGGAAAAGAATCTAAAAAAATGGTTTGTCGGAAATCGATTGACATGGATATAAAATTGAAGTCCTTATAGATTCCTCTTAATATGAACGTTCTATTTTTTTTTTAATTTACAAATAATTTCTGAATTTGATCAGAGCTGCCGTTAGCTCTTTAAACCTTTTTTCTAGGAGCCTTTTTAGTAGGTATCTTGATTGAGTCACAGGCAACATGAGCAAGGCTGGTGCCGGAATCGGTATATTAGGAGTCAAGGGTTCATTCGGGCTCGTCCAGCCGGCTGGAGGAAATTAATTCGCCGAGGTGGGAAGCATTTCCGTGTTTAGCCGAAATTGGTCCCCGATGTCACATTCCAACTTTGCCTCGAGGCATATCCTCGCACACCTATTTGTACATTCCACTCTATAATATATCTAATATACCGCATAACCGTTGGTGATCCAAATTCTGATCTAATTTATGAGTGGAATAAAAACTTTTAATTTCAAGTTACTTAATATCTATTCAATATTAACCTTATTTGGTATTATTTATCATTCATACGACAGATTCAATTAAATCTAAATGTATAAAATTAATTTGACCTAAAAACAATTAAGTAAGCACAAAATTGCAATGTGATCATTGGAAAGCCTGTAAATTTTTGTTTATAAATATGATGATATTTCGATGATCGAAAAATAAGATGTCTATACCACCCAAATTCATCATTAAAAGACCGTGAAAAATCCAAAATTCTTGTTTTTAATGTAATAAATTTGTCAGTTCAATCTTTCATCAAAACGAAGACAGCCAGCGGATGCTAAATAAAACGCGCACGCACACCGAGAGGACCGTCAATCAATTTTTTCTAATTCATAAGTTTTAGACAATTTACCACACGTGAATCTCAGAAAAAAATGTTTGATGGAAGAAACAGATAAATGAATGAAATTAATAAGCTCACGAAAAGGCCAACGGAATAAATTTCGTATAAATGAATGTAAATGAGGGCAAAAAAAAATAGTAACCAGTTATAGTGACTATAGATCCCTTAATAAATCAATTTTATAGCAAAGACTTCTTGTATATTGCGTCTTTACCGAGTAAGCTACCAATACAGATTAGAAATGATCGTGGTAACATATTCTCGACTTCCGCGCCTTTTCGCTTTCATAATATAACACCGAGGTGCTCTTTACAGAGAGCGAGGTGAGCTTTGTAGCACTGAGCATGTCTCACGCACCCTCGACATTGCGTTTCATCTGATGAACTGTGTTTATTCGTCATAATTAGTCGCCCGAATACAGCGTAGACACACGAGCATGCATTTGCCTGTGAACCTCGTGGGTAAGTGATAATGATTGCGCACCGACGTACCTCGCACTTCTCCTGGTCGTACAAACAGCTACCCGCTCTACCTTATTATACAGCCCGCAATAGCTGAGAAACTCCTAAGCGAAATAACGTTGCACTGTATGTCGGTCTGTTTACAGCGTAATAGCTCAGAGCTGTGTCTCACTGCCACTTAAGATAAATGGGAAACACGTATAGATGCAGTTGGAGAAGATAGTCGTAGGGTTCACATCATCTTACAGGGTTCAGTTGTGACGTAGTTGCGGCTTTTACAACTTCGCGAAACTCGTACGTGTACGCGTATTACAATTTCGAAATTTCCACCAACAGTGCAAGCAAAAAAAAATCGAACATCGCAAATTGCTTCCTCATTTTTCGAAGTGGAAAAATGAGGAAGCAATTTGCAAAGTTTGACTTTGCAGCCTTGTTTAACTTCTTTTTCACTAGAAAATAAAATATCTCGTGATTTGCGGGAGCTACTCTGCCCGACCGACATTTTTCAAAATGCCATCAAATTTTAACCGTTTCACCGATTTGCGTCAGATTTGTTCTGAAACACTGTTCTAGGGTCATACACATTGATTCACTCTATTTAAGTTTTATGCGAAAAATTTAGATCAGTTGCTTGAACCGTTCTCGAGTTATAGAATTTTCAAAAAAAAATCCGAAAGTTTAAAAATGCCGGAAAATCCGAACCGCTTTACCGATTTCATCCAAATTCAATACCAAACAACATTGAACGTATCTCCAGTTATGAAGAACTATTTAGCTAAATCGGCGAACTTTCAACAAATTAAAACCTACATAAAATCTTAATGACAGTATATATTCTGTCAAAAATCGCAACATTCAAAGGCAGACAAATGCTCTACTTGCCTGCGAAATTTGAGCATGATCGCTCAAACGGTTACTGAGTGGGAGGCGATTGAATTTTCGAAGCCCTGCGCACACACACACACACACACACGTACATACGGCCATTTTTTCTAAATCACTTTTCTCGACGTATTGGACCATTCTGAGTATACTGACATGAAAACCTCGAAGCAATTTTTTTTTAATGAAAACAAAGCTTCCTCTATGAGGAAGCAAAAAAGGGGAAATCGATTTATTCGAATCGTGTAAAACTTTATTTAAATAAAATAAAATGTAGTTGAATTAAATCAATCATATTAGGTCGGCTATTATATAGATGTATTTATTCATTTCAACATCCTGTTCAATTTAACGTATATGTGTAGCGTATTAACGACGACTAGTGTAAAGTACGAAATTGCCTATTGTCACCGACCATATAGTCGGTAACAAAATTGACTCCAGTATATCCCCTTAACAGTGGATACCAATGGACTCCAGTGTCGACTAATGAATTATTCCCCAGACCACAGCAACGTTTCTCTATATTTGGTTCATCCCTTCGCGATGGGAAGCTTCGGTATACGAGTCGTTTACAGAGGAAGTGAGTAAGAGAGGGAGCAAAGGATTGATGTAGTGCTGAGGCGAAGGATCGCCCAGTCCGATACCGGAATCTCCAGAAAGCGACACGAATCTATGGATTCAGTAGTTGATGTGACCGCGCGCCAGTGCAGCCAGTAAGCCGGGGAGTGTGGTTAAGCCATTATCCCAATGACGCGATTGCACGAGGTATCATCCACTTGCGTAATGCCCTGGTAGAGATACAAACACGTCATGTATAGAATGTAATTCCGATTGAGAAAATGTACGCTCGAATCGATGCTGATGATTGTGAGAGATTATGCTTCAAAGTGTATGTCGGTGCGAATATTATGTCCTTCGATTGTACGACTCTTAATATTCTCTGTAATACAAGGATAAGATAAACTGCAAACGTACAATATTGTAATTAGAGTCGTAACAATCATTAGAACTTTATGCGGCAGTAGATGATCGAATGATAATTTTAGAAGGCTACGTATTGGCCATCAAACGAAAGGAATAAGTATTTGTTGGAGAAAAATTTATTATATAATCTCTTCATGTGTTTCACGTTTCGGTTCTGGGTGTGGATCCTCCTCAAAGTAATATATTTCGTCTCTGTAATGAATAGACAAAAGGTGTGCCACAGGTGTGGTCACAATAAAAAAAGGATGCAAAGTAGAACTTTGCACATTTGCTTCCACATCATTTTATTAATTTTTACGAATTTAGATGATGTGCGGTAATATAAAAATTATGTAAAACAAAAGAAAATCTTTCTTAGGGTTTAAAGCATTTTATCGAAAAAATGGAATTTCTTGTAAAATTACAACCGCTTCATCGATTGCTATAGGTTACGTATAGGCAAGGTTTACAAGTCAAATCAACGAAAATGAACGTTTAGAAAAAAAAGTCCTCATCATCCCATAACAAAATTTGATGTAAAAATCTATATTTGGGGAAACAATTATCCGTAACCGCAACGAGTAGACGAATTGGAATATAAAACGTAAGAAAAAAAATTATAATCGTTTTTCAATTTTTTCTTTTTTACGCTAACCATTTTTTAAAATAATATAAAAATATCATTTGCATGCCGATAACGTTCGGATTTTTTCAAAAATGGCAACAATTTTTTTGTTCAACATTTTTTTTTTCAACAACAAAAAATTCAATATTTTGACAACAGTTTATACAGAAAATGAGTCAGAAAAAAAAATTGCCACAACTTTACGACCAATAGATGTGTCAGAATGGGAATGTCAAAAACCAATTTGAAAAAAAGGAACTGCAATCCCAAACTTGGTCTAATTGATTCGATGATCTTTCCATACGTTTAAAATAAAATTTAAAAACTATGTTTGCGATTTGCGATAAACCTTGTTTTGATAAGAATTAAAGATTCAAATGTTGTTTCCAAAAAAATGTCAAAAATAAAATTATCGACAGTATAACATTCTTTCACTAGGAATATAATGAAAGGGTAAGAAACATCGCATTTCTAACACGATTAGATAAAAAATGTACGAAAATTCGTGGTTTTTAAAAAATAATATTAATTTTTTTTTAATTAAAAAAAAACACACACGCGAATTTATGAAAAAACCAATAAAACACATAATTTCCGTCTTTTTGACCGGGGAGCCAATTAGGTAGCGAAAAAACAGTACAATTTAAAAAGTTGCAAAGTCCTCGGTGAACGTGTTAGATTATAGTTTGTAGCGTTGGAAGTAGTATTTGCAAGATTTTTTTCCCCGTGCCTTGGGCTAGGTACTCTCTGAAGCTTGAGTTTAAACGTTCACCCTCCATGTACCTACCGTCTCGAGTGCGATAAGGAGAGTGGAAAACGAGAATCTCAGACACTTCATTTAACCCGTGCCGTAGCAATTTTTTACTCTTTTAACGAGGCTTAAACAGTCTGGCCAAATGAGTACTAATATATAAATGGTGAAAAAAAAAAAAATGAAAAATTAAATGAAGAATTGAATATCTCGACTTAATATCAATTTAAACTTTCGATATACCTACCCTATATTCGCATTTACAATTTTATGCTGTAATGCTAAGAATCGCCTGGGTCCAGAGGCAATCTTTTGATCCGTGCACTGACTTCCGTTAGGAGATGGATCGATTTCCGTCGTTGGTGCCAGTGCGCCGTGATGGATCGGCCGTAACTTCCTACTTATACCTTCTCGTGCTTGAAAAAAAACGCTACCAGTCAGCGCTTATCGTTCGCTTCGACTCTTTGAATCTCTCCTTTCAGTTGCGAGCTGTTGTGTCGCATGCAATTGTTTTCGTTCTCGTCAAACCACAAAAAAAAAAAAAAAAAAAAACAACACGTAAATTAATTACCGGACAGTCAAACGGCGATTATACTGATAAAAATTTCATGGTAAGATTTTTCTTCGTTTCGACGATTGAGAATGAACGTTTGTCGTCATATCAGCTATTCTGATTTAAAAAATGTACTTTCATTTTGAACATGCAACGTTTGTTATGTCGAGACAGACATTTGTTTCTGTATGTCATTACCTATTCATATTTTTTTTTTTTTTACGTTTCAAGAATTTAAGTTGTACAATTTTGTGTATTGTGCCAAATAGTTCGGCATAAGTGCAGATACGTTCGAGTTTGAATTGAATTTAACCGAATTTGTTCAATTTATTAACATCCAACATTAAACGAACTATCAACCACTAATCAGGGTTGGGTAAGTCCACGATTGCAACTTCACTTCAAAGTACAATGCATAAGACACTCCTCCTTTTTCCGTCGCGTGTTAAAAAATAATAAAACGATTATTTTGTTAACCACCCTACTAACAATCCTTGTTTCACAGTACTCGATATTACTTCTTCTTCTTCTTACTTTTACTAAAACAACCCAGTGTACGTGAGCGTCCACTGCAGTCACAACCATAAATGTGCCAGTCAACCGGGGTATTCGATTACAAATGCTGACCGGTGCACTCTTACAGAACCGTCCTACTTATCGAAACTCCTTCGCATGTTCTAGTCTCCCGTTACGCGTTCCTGTCGTCAATTTCGAGTTGAACGTTGTCTCGACGGTAAAGTGTACTATTTGTTTATATATCTGTACATATATATAAAATAGTACATGTGAATTGGTCCGGTTGTCTATACCTAGTGTGGTACATCACGATAATGGTAGAGGAGGACACCGTCGCCATCGGCAATGTCAGTTCTCGAGGCTTACTCTAAAAGCTTGAAAGTTGGAAGAACTGGAAACCCCAGTGTCTCAACTAGCCCGGCTATAGGGTGGCAAGAAGGCGTGCGAGAACCGAATAGAAGCGGACAAGAAAGCGAGCGACAATTGAATCGACGTGAGAACGTGACTGGAATCTTCCTTCTGCTGTCTGGTATTCGCTCTTAAATGTTTTCTTTTGCGTCCACTACTACTGCGCTGGCGCGTTTTTGGTTCGACGGTGTCTCTCTGCCTTCAACTCGCGCGATTCTGCCAGACTTCTCCGATGGAAACTGCTGTGTTATGACTCTCCGTCTCTCTCTCTTATACGCCGCAGATCGAACAATTTGTCCAACCTTACAAGCGACCACACCACAGTATGTCTGTATAGTCACTTTATACTTGCATGTCGGCTTCTCTATATGGGACAATCCACACCATTCCGACCTGGGTCAGACCCTCGACCTCTCGGATTTGGTCCATAATTTTTTATATTATTGTTTCAGCTCTAAAAAAAAAATTTTTTAGATTTGTTTTTTGCGATATTTGACTTAGTTATAATTTTTCAAAAATAACATATCGGACATAATTGAAAAATCTCGAAAAATACTCAAAAATCCTATGCCAAATATCAAAAAATTTAGACACAAATTTCAAGATTTGTTGAACATTTTTATGCATAATATGGGTATTTGAGAATTTGGAAAAAAAAATCAAGCCTGCAAAGTAGAACCTTGCAAATTGTTTCCTCATTATTTTACATTTAAGAATAAATGTTTACATGTATATACAAAGTAGAACTTTGCAAATTGTTTTCTCTACAAAGCTTCCACTATGAGGAAGTACGTTGATCTACTTTGGCTTCCTCGTAGAGGAAGCTTTGTAGAGAAAACAATTTACAATTTTTTATTTTGCATACATGTAAACATTTAAAAAAAAAGTAAAATAATGAGGAAGAAATTTGCAAGGTTCTACTTCGCAGGCTTCTTTGTGTGTAATATAAAAAAATATTGAAAAATTTGTCTACTAAGAAATCGCATTCACAAGCTTTTTGAAATTTTAAAATCGTCATGAAATTTCAACCTCTCAACCGATTTTCTTCACATTTGTATTCAAACCTTGCTTCACGGGGCTCAATACGTGAAATAAATTTGAAGTCGGTATCTTTTAATAAAAATAGAAAATCTTATAAAACTCGATCTACTCGACCGATTTGTGCCAAATTTGAATTAAAACCTTGTTTTATCATAGTCTAGAAGTAAAACAAATTTAATAATCTCGCAACTTGCGCGAGTGAATGCTCCAAGGACATTTTTCAAAAGTTAAAAAACGTTATAAAATTTGAACCACTCGACCGAATTCCATAAAATATATATCCAGGCCTAGTTCTAGGACAATCGACATGTGTGCCAAATTCGATTGAAATCTGCCTAAAGAAGTCGAATTTTTTTTTTCGCGACAGCATTGTTTTGCTTTTTTGGAATAAAATCGAGATTTATCAACATAGCGACCGTTCCTTAAAATAAATTCATCTTCGATACTCAATAATTGTGAAATCACGTGGTAAATTGCAGCCGGTCATCCCAGAATTTAGTACAAATCAATTTAGTACAGAGATTTAGTACAAATCACTTTTCTCGACGTTTTGGACCATTCTGAATATGCTGACATGAAAATCTCGAAAAAAAATATTGCACATAAACAAAGCTTCCTCCACGAGGAAGCAAAATGATATATTTCTTAGTGACCGTGATTCCTTCGATTTTCCCCAAATTGTTGACGAATTAGGGAGTTGCAAGTCCGTTGGAGGTCGAGCGATGCCCGGACCTCGAGCGACCCCTCCGATTAGCGTTGCTTGCAATTTTATCATTGCGTTCCTTATGTTCTTGAGATTCCGAGGCGAGATAATTGTCGGTAGACTTTAATTCCTTATCTCGTGGTGTGGTGATTAATCGGGCTCGCGATAAAACCGCCGGGCGCGAGAACTTAAGGTACACCGTAAGGAAGGATCGTACATTGTTGATGGGCGAAACACGCGATCTCACTGCGCTGGACAAAATCCTTACGCCATAGGCACTCGCACTGGCCAACTGCTTAATAAACTCTTAAAGTCTTACTCGAGCTAATGTATCGCACTGAGTTATAGTAGTGGCTATCTTGTGTTTCAAACGGGTTGCGAGATACTTGTATCGTGTACCTTCTATCTAACTATATGATTGGTTGCGATAGATGTACGAGGCAATCCATGTTAAATCAGCCAACCAAAAAAAAAGAAAAGAAAAATTCAAACCATGTCTAAAAATCAGGTTCAGTGGTTTCAATAGATACACCAAATTTCAAACTTAAAAAAAAATCCTGCCGGAATATGCCTGTTGTCTTCCATTTCAATTTTTAAAAAATATTTCATGTTTCACTTTTTTTTTTATTTGAAATTTGGTGTATCTATTGGAACCACTAAACCTGATGTTTAGATATTTTATGGTAGGGTGGCTCTATTGATGTGAAATGCCTCATATACAGAATTATAAATCTTAGGAATTTTTTTCTTCACTTTTTAGAAATCTTACTTGAGAGGATTAATCATGCATTACGATTAAATTTCCAACAAAATGGTTGATTTCCTTAGAATCTCGGTATCTCCAGGGACTTCTACTTATTTTTGTTCTATGTTGAATTGAATTTACGACCACCTGAAATTTTTATCGATGTAAACACCAAGAATTAATGCTAGAACGGTACGCTGGGTATATTCCACCCGATTGACTTCAATAAACGGCGGATTCCGCTGCAATCAAGACATTTTAATAAATGGAACGCTGAATCTGAAAAATGTGAAATCTGAAAAAATCGGATTTTGGAACAATTTATAATAAATAAATAATGTTTTTCAAATAAAATTTTCAGAATTCCATGCTCGGCCCAATATTGCAAAGCCCTACATGGTTAGGAACAATATGCAGTGATATTAAAGTAAAAACAGTTACAAATGCCTAAAACATGCACCTGCATATATTCCCGCAATGGTTAAAAATCTGAACAATGGCTTCTGCGTTGTTATTTGAATTAAAAGGCTTTAGGAGTAGGTAGATAAAAGAAAAATATGGTTAAATCTCCTGATATACGTACATGGATACATGTATACATTCCGAATGAGGAAAAAAAAAAGGAGAACTGTCCGAAAATAAAAACAGTTACAAATACCTAAAAGTTGCACCTGCATATATTCCCGCAATGGTTAAAAATCTGAACAATGGCTTCTGCATTGTTATTTGAATCAAAAGGCTTTAGGAGTAGGTAGATAAAAGAAAAATATGGTTAAATCTCCTGCTATACGTATATAGACACATGTATACATTCCGAATCAGGAAAAAAGAAAGGAGAACTGTCCGAAACATATATAAAAGCTAGCATTTCCTTTCAACGGCAAATCCAGGCGTGTGCCGACTGTCCGAAGCTAAGCTTTGTCGAGAGGCGACACAGCACGACCATCAGAAATTGGAGCCTCTCTTTCTCTCGCACAATGAAGGTAGCTATCATCGTCTCTCGTTCAAAAGTCTCGCTGTCCATTGCATGCGTGCTTCTATTACCGCGATGCATGCATGTAACAATGAGTCACTATATGAGCTCGGTGCAAAAAAGAAATCTGCATAGAGGTGTGCGGAGATAAAAATTGTTAAAAGGCACTGAGGTATGTCAGCGTCGACGAATCGAGGACAATGCGTCTACTCGCCGTGACGTCTCATCGTCGCTGTCGTGTCCATCCTACCTACTGGTGTTACTGTACTTTATTTTTCGCTCATTTTTAGCTTTTCTCTTTTTGTTTTTCTTTTTTTTTTTTTTTTCTTTTTTTGCATTTTGTGCGGTACGCTGTTGGTCGTACATTGGGGGATTCTCTGCCTTTCTCCGCGTCAACCCGGTTGCTCGCTATTACGTACCATCCAGCCGCCTCTCCCTTGCTGGACACTACGAAGCGATGGAGCTCGTGGACGTTCATTGTTGAAGCAAAAAAAAAAAAAAAAAAAAGAAACGACTACGAAGAAGGGGGTGATGCGAGACTCGAGTTCGTATAGTCGTTTTTTTCCACCCATCGCCTCACTTCCGCTTTTAATGAGGCTGCATGTGAAACTGCAACGAAACTCTCACCGCCTCGTCCACGCGATGTGTGTGGCTTCGTTCGAGTTCGTGCATACATCGGCTCAATCATACGTGAAGCTGGGGATTGGATGGGTCTTGCAAATCCGCATATAAGGGGGCTTTAACTGCCTTCGCTACTATGATTATTACGAAAATTAACAACGCTGCTCATACGAGCTTTCGAGATGCGACGAAAATGAACAGTAAAAAAAGAAGTGTTTGTGAAAGATCCCTTAATTATTTCGTGGTTAATCTCGGAAACATTGGGGAACACTATTAATTTTGAAAAAAATTGTAAATTCCCGATTGAAGTAGGAGTTTAATGCACGAACAAAATGGATAAACAGCCCATAAAGTATAGAATATGGCAGAAATATTGTATAAATGTTTCTAATACTTCATTAACAATTGAAATAGTATCGAAAATTTGTGGTCGAAAATTGAGAAAAATTTTAATTTTATTCGGCATGTTACAATTTTGTGAAATATTCCTGAGAATCTACAAATATTTCATTATTTCGAAAATATTTTAGAATCGTACTTTTGAAAACGTATGTTTTTTCTTATTTCAATAATATTCTTGAATGCTTCGTATGAACGATCCTAGTTTAATATTTCTAAAGATTTCTTACACGACATGCGAAATTATATTTCAAAGATAAGTATCGATAAAACGTTCTGTTTCTTGTTTCTTAAAAGTCCCAATAGATTAGAAAATCGTACAACGAATATTAATAGGATGATTTATATCCTGTCAGTTTCATCCTGTTTTCTCTTAAGTTCTAAAGCAACTGAGCGGAATATAAATGATGTTGACTCCTACCGCGTTGAACCCGAAAATAACAGCTGTGTCAAAATTATAGCGTAATAGGTCGAATCCAACACAACAGCGTTACTGAATAAAATCCTTTCGGAATTTAGAATTCATCAATTTTAACGTTATATTTAAAATCAGAAACCTCTTAAAGCGTCGGGGGATACTAATTTTGCCAGATTAGATTTCTTTTTTGAGACTATTTCAACGTATAATACAATAATAATACAATTTGTATAAATATATATGAGGCAAAACACGTCAAATTAGCTTCCCCAATTTTTTATGCCAACAAAACGTCCTCAAATTTATTCAGGTTGTTGGTCTGGTTGAAAAAAATGTTTCAGATTTTTTATTGCATATTTCAGCTATTAAAAATTTCTGAAAATAATCATTGTTTATTCTTTAACGCTGATACTACGGCTCACACCAAAAAATCATAACATCAAATTTTGGATTCTCAGCGTACTTTCCAACAAAATTCTTTGTAAAATTCTCCGATTTTATTTTGCAATAAAAAAAATCAGAAAAAATTCATACGTATTTTCGTCAATTAGACCAACATCCTAAAGAAATGCGAGGACGTTTTGTTGAGGTTAAAAATTGGGGGGGCCGACTTGACGTGTTTTGCCCCATATACAACGTATATTTTTGATTAATGATAAAGATCGATGAGAAAAATGATGTTTATTTGTTTCAAAAGTTTTTGCAATATTTTGTTAGTATATTATTACAATGTTACTCTGAAATGTTGTTCAAATATTGCATATATGGAATATTTTGAGTGGACATTTAAAGATTCCTGCAATATTTGCACAGTTGAATTAATATGTTTCAAAATATTCTGACAATATTTCTATGTTACAAAGTAACATTTTCGAAATATTTCGGTGCTATTTGAGAAAATATTATGAACTACTAAACGCATATATTATCGGCGGGAGATTTGTTCGTAGAAATCACCCGACAAAAATATGCAAAGGATAATGTATTATTTTACAATTTTCCATTTATCCAATTTGCTTATCAATTAAACTCCTTTTTCATTCGGGAGTTTTCTAATTGGTGTAAAATTACTTTTACTTCAACCTTTTTAAAGCAATTAACTATTACACTCGAAATGAGGCGAAGAAAATATTTCCTCATATTAATACACAGCAGACGATATAGATTTGTGTAATGGCGATCTAAATCGATATTTTCAAATTGGTAATTTATAAAAGCCGTAGGTTTACCGCACTAGAATATGCCTTAAAACCAGTGCACATATTACCGGAATCAATGTGCCAAATTTGGCTTAGCTATTTTTGTGTCGTTTTCGAGAATATCCATGGCATAGAAAATCGTATCGATCAGTCGGTTACCATTAAACGTACAATTCCGAACTTTTTGCTCGGCGGGCAGTCAGGAGTGCAAATCCACAATTCAAAAATGAACTAGTGCATATTTTCAACACCAATGAAAAGTTCAATTGTTGGGTTTTTATTTTAAGTAAATATTTTATTTTTTAAATTCAATTTTTAATTTTATTTTACTATCTATATTTGATAGAATTTATTGCGTCGCTTTCGAGTATTTATGAAAAATGAAATTTCGTTGCGTTGCACTTTATTTTAATTTATAATTTCTCGACTTTATTGTAATTCTTTTGAGTATTTATAATTTTAACTGTTGAGAAGATAAATATGCAACATCAACCTAGTTTTATTTGTACGTTCATGTTGCAATAAATATTGTCGATTCGCTGAGTCAATGCCCTAAGGTAAAATAACTTACAGTGCCCTAAGGTATAGTTTACCGTTAGAACATATCATTCTGTCAATATTACGATCGCGGAGCACTTTGTATACCTTTGTCTTCTGTATAAAATGTAATATGTTAATATCGGTTTCCTGAGTATCCACTTGTGCTTTATCTGCTATAAGGAGAGCGAGAAATAATGTTTGAAATACAGAAAGAGATTATTAATATGAGCCAATCGTGTAACTTGGATACAAAGCAAATAATATAATAAATTAACGTAATTAAGCCGAAAAATATAATTAAAACATTTTTCATGAATAATTATTTACAATTCTTATAAATATTTCTGAAGAGAAATGTATATTTAGTGGCGAAAGGTCTCCTCTGTCGATTCTTAATTTATGAACTTTTTTTTGGGTTAAATTATCCTCTGTTATTGATGTTATAAGCGTGTAATTAGATATGGACCGGATTGTTAGGTCAGCGAAGACGTATAGTAGATGCAATGAATTAATAACACGCTGACCAAACTCACCGGTCCACATCTAATTTCATATTCATAACATTAATACACGTATAGAAGGATATTAACAAAATTATCATATATTTTGTAGAAAGGGCTATAAATATTCAGTACATGGAGTGTGCAGCGATATTTTGACAATTTTTTCTTATAAACAAATTCTATTAGATATAATAATTTTCGCTGTCTCAAATGTCACCATGAACTGTGATAATATTTACTAGAATTACGTCCTTTTGTCTTAAACAAAATCCCCGTAAATATTAATCATCATACTATAGTATTTTTTTAATAAAAATGTAACTTTTTTAATTTTCACATTTAAAAAATCTTCACCCAGAATTAAATATCGATTTTTTTATTTCTGTGTGTTTCTCGACTCGTCCTATATAAAAAACGATCCATTGCATACAACGAAAGTTACAACATAAAATGTATGTCATTGAATGTAGCTTCGACTGAAAAATGTTTATAGCTGCACAGAATAAATATCATAGATTTTTGAGAGGAATAAAGTGAATATATTTATTTTTTTTTGGCCGATCTAGATTTTGCTCCAAAATTGAAAACATTTTTGATATTATGTATGCAGTCTACAAACAAAAATCGGCTTGATGGATAAGTTTTAATCGGACTTAAGCACGATATCTAAAAAATAGCAGAAGCTCGCGTGCTCATTCACAAACATATTTTTACTTTCTTATCACATATAGAGTATGTAAAAGAGAAAGTGTTGAAAATTCGACTTCCAGATTTTTATGATTGAAATATGAAGTTCTAGATTCCAAAAGACACATTTACTAATTTCTGTCTGTCTGTCTGTGCTGTCGAACAGCAGAATAACTTTTGAAAGAAACTGCAGACTGCACTAAAATTAACTTTGTGTCCTCTATGAATTAAATATAGTTTTGGTATTGAACTTGAAAACAAACCACCCAACAGTTTTAGTACTTTTCCTTCAATGCGAAAAAAAAACTGTATTCACGTAAAGTATCAAAAAGCATTGGTGTTTTGTTTTCAACTTGAATATTAAAACTATATTTTATTCACCAAAGATACGCAACAAATATTGATGCGGCCTATTAGTCTCTATCAAAAGTTATTACTTACTCATCGCATATAAATTATATCTTAAAATGACTTGCCCCAGACACGATAACTATTTCAGGAGTTTGTGGATGTATATTTTTGTATTGGAATTTAAAAAAAAACATTAATTCCCTGTAATATTTTATCTGAAACGTGAAAATGTTAAATACTGGTCAAAAGCGTATATTTGATGTGCAGACTGATTCAAAAATAGCCACTAGACAATGAATAATTCAGTACGGCAGTCCCTTCTATACCTTAGTAATTACTCAAATGAGATGAAAAATCTAAAAAAATCTAAAAAAAAAAAAATTACTAACGCAGGAGTGCTTTTAAGCAATTTTCAAATAGAAATGTACTGATAACTATATTCACACCGAATGATAAACTCGAAAAATTTAATTCACGAAACAGATTTAACGTTGAGGTTGTAAACACATTATACATTTTATTCCCGATATGGTATTTCAGAAAAATTAGGAATCGTCGCGCCTTAACTTCCAATAACTTTGAGATGAAGAAAATCGAGAAAAAAGAGTAAATCCCAAACTATTGACAACTTCATTCGTACATTCAGCAGGGCGCTGATACATTAATCATTACACCCGAGTTGTTAGACATGGCCATTTCGAAAAAAAAAATAATTTCACGAAAACAAAGCTTCCTCTATGAGGATGAAGCAAAAAAACGATTCTTAGAATTCATTAGAATCCGTTGATATTATGTATATTGCAATTTGCTCATGCATAGGCATACATGTATGTCCGGTATGGTAATAGATACTATTCCAACAGGGTCGCGATACATTTGGCATGTATAGACGAGGAAATATGTAAGTTGGATGATGGTGTGTGGTAATGGTGTTGGTCTGGAAGCCTGGAACGAAGCGACACCGAGCCGCACAGGTCGGTCGTGGTTGCCTCGTTAACTCACTACGCGAGGATAACACGATGCATGCACACACGGCGTCGATCCACCCTCGGGGGCCTCATCGCCGCACGCGAACCATTCACCTACTCACCACAAACGTTCATCGCATGTACGTACCTCTTTCTATATATTTGCAGCCAGATACGAAATGCATAAACGATTTTGTAATATATCCTGTTTACAAAAAAACCTCGACTGCAATGAAAAACGCAATGAAAGCTCCCATAATAATTTGACTCTCAAGAGGGGAAAAATATTTGTCAGCCATCAGAACTAACACAATTGTGTACTTTTACTTCAGATGACTAATTAATAATGTCACTCATTCGACGGATTACCCAGCTAATTAGTTAGCTAAAGTGCAACTTCGTCCATTACGAAGTTTTGCCTTTGCCAACTGACATTTTTTTCTCTGTAAAATACATTTTTATCTAATTTGTCAAATTTGTCACGTAAAGCTTTGGGTCTCTTACTATTCTGTTTATGGGGCATTCTAGGCCAAGTAAATTGGATCGTAATCATTATATTTTTATATTATTTTCAATTATAAGTATAAGATATAAAACAACGCCCCACCAATTTATAGAATTTTCCGAAAATTGGTTTGGTCATTATTACCAAAAATGTGAATTACTATGAATCTGCGTCATCGATTTTCTCTTCAATTTGCATATTAAATTCCTTTCTGAAAAACAAATTTGTTGAGAGTACTCGGAAGATTGGCATAAATCGTGGGTTACGGCAAAAGTAATTAAAAAAAAAAAAAAAATTCAGAATAGGATCTGGTTTTAATTTTTAAGTTTCGACAGCTTTTTTCAAGTCGTTAATATGAATAGGCATCAGGCTCAATAAACGTCAATTAGAAATTAATTTCTTAATTTTTTTTTCTAGTTCAAAAAATTCTCAACTATAGATTTCCTATATATTTCTTTGATAAAGCTGTATTTACAATTAGTCATTAATTTATAAAAAGCAGAAAAAATTGGCAGTGAAAATGTGCCGAGATTTGAAAATTTCACGCCCATTTTCCAAGTTGTTTTCAATAAATTATTGACTGTAACAGTTTTTTTACTGTAATAGTTATTATCACGATTTAACTCCACACAGACAAGTTAAAATAGGTTTGTGGTAACTACAATAAAGCTTAATTTAACTCAATTTCCAGAAGGATTATTTGAGGACACTTTTGTCAGGAATAGTGTCGCCAAAGATGTCTTCACATTATAAAACTACGAGTCTCGCAACCCTACTAATTTAGCCTGGAATGCCCGTTAGACTTCCAACAAATATTCATACATAAACGCCACGAAGGGTGTAAAAAAAACGCAAAAAAAAAAAAAAAAAAAACAATAAAATTAAAATAGAATTAGAGCGTTGTAACCAGAGTTATAATAGTCTCGTGCGAAAAAAGTGTAGCTGGGTGGCACCAGCAGTAGGCCAAGAGCTGACGCTAAGAGTGACATAAGACAAGAGTCGCACCCTCCAATTAGAGCTTTTAAAAAATAGAATACGAGTCTCAGTGACTCTACTCAGTGACTCTCTCGGGGATTAAGCAGAGTGCGATGTACATAGTATAGAATACACATCTCTTGGTGTACAACGTTATGCACCAGTTTTGCGTACCGTAGCCGTTACATAATAATTGGAGGGAGAGGCCGAGCTATAGCTTCACGAGGGTTGTTCTCCACCGCTTTTATACATACACGTAGTTATATAGCTAGTATTGCGCATCAGAAGTGAACACATCGCGGAGAACTGTGGCTGTTTAATTTAGGGATGCTCGACCGTGCGCTTAGTACATTCTACCGCTTGATATATGTGTAAACCACCAAGAGCTCTGTCAGTGAGGGAACGTTGTATAGATGTATCAGTGGATGGACTAGGTAAGAGCAGTGGGCGAGAGAGCGAGTAAGTGAGGTAGACGTACAACACATAGCAATAGTATCATGCTACTCGGCCCTAGTGTACCGGCTTCTGGCTCTCTGTCTACTCATGGTAATTAAATGCCAGGCAATTTGGAAGCGGCATCGTGCACTTGGCCAAGTCCACGCGCGAGCCTGGTTGAGAGCCACGCGCTTCCGTAACTGCTTATACGAACCCGGCGTTATATGTACTGAACACACTCAACTAGAGACAACCCATTCAACCAATATCGGGCGCTTATCGTCCGCGATATAACAACGATACTACACTGGACCGGACTATGAGAGGATTGTGGTAATATCAAGAGAATTCAAATATTCCGTCCTCTCTTACAATGGCTCTCGAAATTTTACTCGTGTTTTACACCAGCGCCATATAGGGTTTATTAAACAATGTAATGAATTGGAATTATATTATACCAGAAACATCGCGCAATGTATTGTTTATTGGTAGAAATTTTGTAGGGCTCTGCAGTACCGTTCATGATAGT
The DNA here is from genome assembly GCA_964016905.1 of Perithous albicinctus. Lineage (NCBI taxonomy): Eukaryota > Metazoa > Arthropoda > Insecta > Hymenoptera > Ichneumonidae > Perithous > Perithous albicinctus. The sequence goes on along the minus strand of OZ024688.1, from coordinate 31,594,393 downwards.
AGACGACTGAATTGGATTCTGCGACATGTCGACCAATCAACGGGCTTATAAACTGACTTCAAGATCTCGATATATTTCGATGTATTATCGCAATGTCTTTTACTATTTTTTAAAACGATAATGGACGTTCTCACACCTTGTGAAGTAAAATATTGTACAACACTCGTTGGGAGAACTATTTCTTAACTCGTATGATTGCAACACTCGTCAGAAAAAGTTTAACCGCACTCACATCGTAATGTACTATCTTAACAGGGCATATTCCAAATGAATATTTTTTGTAACTTCTCAAAAGTTTACAGATCATATCATAAATGCTGCATGTTATTATTTTCTAAAACATAATCGCAAAGTCAATTGCACTATCAATTTTATTTGAAAAATAATTACGGATTTACAACTCTACTCATCACTTAACATCAGAGTTACTTTTGTATTTACACATGTTTAGAACATTGATTGAGGTTCGTAGATTTTTATATAGATCCATGCAGATTGTTTTCTTAATCAGGCCTGAATACAGGAGACTCCGAAATATCAACGATGAAACGCCAGAAAAATAATTCATCCACACGACATACCCATAAGGGCACATAAATTCATCATTATTGCATAAGATTCAACATTCCTTTCGATTACCGCACGCTGAGAAAGGATGCAATTGAATGAACTAAAATGAGCATTTACCGATATCCGACAAATTTCTTTATCACAATCAAAAATGTTGGTTGTCTCAAAAATATGTGGATCAACCTGTGCGAATAATAATTGAACAAACTAATTATCTCTCTTTAAACCAATAATTCAGTCGAACGCCGATAAACTCATATTTACATTGAAAATAACTATATTTCTTTCTCACGGAATACTGGATTATTTCACCGCAATGAACCATATTGACCGTCAATCGAACTCCACAAGTACAGTCCATAAATACATATGTACGATACGTAGAGTTGACTCGTACTCGACTCTTCTCACTCTATCGCACTCGACTACCTCCTCGATTGGACTCGTCGTTTGCACGGCTTTATAGCTGTCTGTATGTTTATATATATATATATATATATATGGATTCGCGTATTGCGATTAATCTAAGCCAATTAACGCCAAGCGCCAGACCGATGACCCTTCCTCCGTTATAGTATAGTATTGCATGTGGATTGCTATACTGCAGGCAAACTATTTGCAGAGCTTGTGCATGCACCCTTCTGCGACAGCCGCATCACATGGCTCACGCTATATTTCCCTCCGCCTCCTGCACCCTTGCCGATCTATAACGAGAGATCGTATTCATGTGAGTCCGCGTGGCTTAGACCTCAACTAGCGATGATACTCGATCACTGACACGTTCAACGCACGCGTTACACGACAAACTGCATTTTAATGTACTGCATAGCAAATTTGGATTGCTTTCAATCACTTAACTATCCAGCTATGCACCGGGTTAAAGCGTACAAACCTAGTTTGCGTACTTACATTATAAGGAAGCTGTTGAGAAGCGCTAAGAAAGCGTTGTTGATCCAAGAGGAAGCACTTTGATCGCTCGAAACGAGGGAGGCGAAGGGGGTTGTGTTTTTGATTTGTTGACTCCCTTAGTGTGCTCGAGCGTTGAAGGAGTTTGTCGTGGTGTTACGTGGACTTGGAGGTAAAAGGAGAGGGTCGTGATAGTCGACGAAGCCATGGATGGGCTAGAAACGGGAGACGCAAAAACCAGCATCGAGCGCGGATAGTGTAGAGAGAGAGAGAGAGAAAAAGAGAGGGAGAGAGAAATAGATAGAGACTGAGTGAGAGCAGAAGTCGCGTGGAGGAATCAAGTGGAGAATGGGGCCGCTACGACTGCAGAGTCCCGGGTAACCGCACATTATGTGATTTCTACAGGGAGCGGGGCTAACTTTGCGATTGAATTCTGAAGCGACAATGGCAGTCTGCCACGCTTTCACGTTCCTCGGCACATACCACAACTCTTCGAGACTTGTATGCGTTGCACCTGCGATATTTCTGCAGGGTGTTTCTTTACTTTATCATTTTTCCAAGTCACACGTGTCGTCGACGTACGACATTATATAACTACTTTGTTAACTCAATTTGGTTCACGGTAATCTTTCACTTGCAGATGTTTTACATTAAGAAATGTGCGTACAAGTCAAGTTTTCGGTTTCAAACCTTAGTTATTATTTGTACTGTTAAAGTAATGACTGTATTTATCGTTTACAAAAGGCTGGTTTTTATTGAAGCAGTTATGTTGCTTTGTCGGACACTCGGAAATATTGAATAATAAAAAAAAAAGGAAATTTCATCACCGGAAATGGCTTTATAATAGCATGACAGATTAATAAAGCGTTTCCAACAGTGGGTTTATAATTATTCAATGCTGTTTTTGTTTCAATTTATAAATGATGAATTTTTATGTTCGTATGTTTTAATTGTGGCCTTAACACGTATTGTTTGAAAACATACGGACTTTTATGTGAATCACATTGCATTTTTTAATGAAAAAACATGAGATTAAAACAATGCTCGATGTACAGGGCGTATCAAAAATTCTGGACTCCAACTTGGCCAGAATATTTTTCAACTCGCGCCAGGCGAAGATCACCCCCAAACAAGATCCGTTTTGACGTTTAATTTCGAGATCGAATTTATTTATTGTGTCAATAAATTCTTGAGAGGATCAAAATACCATAGATCACAAATCAGTGAAATACTTTTTTTTTATGTATCGAAAATACAGAAACCGAAGCAGAAACACAATATCGTTAAACAGAAGCATCATAAGCCTGTGCGTGTGGTAATATTTTTACGTCATATGTACATTTTTTAACCTAATATCTCATCGGTATGGTATTAAAATTGAATAAATATATTTTTCGCTCTATAAATATATATTTTCTTTTAATTTTTATACGTAATACATTTTTTTTTAATTATATGGAAAGTTAAACTTATTAGAACTCTTAGGAAAAAGAAAAGGTATAAAATTAGGTTTAAAAATCTAAAAAAAAAGTACAACACTCGGAGCACTGCATACTCTAAATATCCTGAAGTTATAAACCGATCGAAGATTATAACATCCACGAATGTGTAATTTATTACCAAAAAAAAAACACCCATATAGTAGATTTATGCCACAATAAACACCACTTTTTATTGGGATGAAGCTTCATCGTGTTAGCATTGTACTTTGTACTGATAGAAGAATATGCGAGGAAGTATGGCAAACTTATCGGCAAAACGTACTTGCGTAATAACTTGCGACTAGGGGCACATTTTTAAGAAAAAAAAAAAAATCTATACGCTGTTCGATCGCTTCATCCTATACGCGGATGCTCCAGTGTCGCCCGTGCAGCTGCTGGTTTTTTGTAACGAGCAAGTCTTCATAGTGTATAGGTATCTGCTATAGGTGGCACAGAGGGCTCTGAACCAGCGACACATTAGAAATTCTAATAGCTCTGCGCACTCTTTATATTCTCTCGCGAGCTTACTTCTACATGCACGTCGTATAAGTTTGCATGCACCCTACGGATAGTGTCCTTAGTCTTCCGAAAGGTAAGCGTAAGCTCCTGGCCTGACGAAGAGACCTAAGATAAAGGAGAAAAAAGAAGTGTTGAATATATTTTTCCTTGAAAACTGGGGAGAATTTTGTTCGGGTTCGTTTTAGCTTTCCAAGCGGGTTTTATAAGTAAAAAGTTGTGTTTTTCGCTCGACTAAGAAATGTCGGTTTAGCAGATAAAATATAAGAATATGAGTGATATCCGCTCAACTTCGATTTCACATTATTATTTTGCAAAATAATTTTGCATAGTCGGTGTGTTACTATTTCGTAAAAAAATATTCTGGTTTTTTCCCGAATCTTTTTGTTAAATTATGTTGACACAAAAAATTGATATGTTTGTCGAGTTTATAGTTTTTTTTTTGTTGATTAAACTAGAATAGTGACAAAATCGAATTTATAGATTTGGCGAATTGAATTTTTATTGTTGTTATTGTTAAACTAAAAAAAAAGAGATATTAAAAAATGGTAAATTTGCCGAATTGTACTGGACTCTGTATTTTTCCAAAAAATGTCTGGGCGCGCTACATCGCCGCAATTTTTTTTTAGCCATCAAGCTAAATAGTTTCCTTATAAATGAAAGCAACGATAAATAACGACAATATTATTTTAGTCCGCAGAAGACAAAATATCTACTGCGGAATGTCGTTCGTAAATGTCGTCTGCGCGAAGACAAATGAGAAAGGAATGTTTTACTTGCCAACTGTTTCTTTTTCTCAAACTAGAAAAATAAGAAAAAAAATGTGTAGATATTTGTGGGCGAGAACTTTTTTTCAATAGTTTTTTCTTTAATTTTGGGAAAATATTCTGACGGTATTGTTATATTTCAAAGTAATATTTCTATCATACTTTCAAAATATTTTGATACTATAAGGGTAGTCATCGGAAGTATATGAGGAAAAACACGTGAAACTGACCACCCCAATTTTTCATGTCAACAAAACGTTCTCAGCTTTATTCAGGATGTCGAAGAGCTGTAACTCTGGAGTGAAATCGCCGCCCATCTCGCCAATTTTTTCTAAGATTTTAGGCATTTCAACGAACAAAATGTGAACATTTCAACGAAATCGGAAATGCCGTTTCGGAGGGGAAAAAGTGGCAACATTATTTAATTGAAAAATAGTATAAAATGAAATCGGAGAATTAAAAAAAAAATGTTGTTGAAAAGTAAGCTGAAAATCCAAAATTTAATTTTCTTATGATATTTTCTTTGCGAGCCGTAGTATTGGCGTTAAAAAATAAACAATGATTATATTTAGCGATTTTTAATGGCTGGAATATGCAATAAAAAAATCTGAAAAAATTCCTACGTTTTTTCTTCAACTAGACAGAAAAATTGAAAAATTGGGGTGGTCGACTTGACGTGTTTTGCCCCATGTATAAGACAGATAACTAATTTGACGTAATTAAAATATCTGATAAAGTCAGAGCTTTGAAATCTCCCAAATTGCAAGAGAAATAACAGCCAGACAACATCGATTTTGTTTCAGGAAAAAAGGTTTTTGTCGATAACTTTATTCGCAATTCAATGTTATGACGTATCTCATCACTGGATTTGAGTTCGACAAATATTGTAGTAAATTGCCCGCGGCGTTGCTCCATCGGAAACCCGATGGTCGCTGATATGGTACAATATATACATGTCATCATCGCTGAAACATTGGTAACACAGTGCGGAGGCTTTTCAGATGCAAATATAGAAGATAGCTGTTGGCAAAGTGCACTTTGAATATCCGAACGACATTTCTTGTCGTTGAATCCGCCTTCATAGTATTATATCAGTTTATGTATACGCTGAGTAGTATTCTGAGAGCTTTTATTTCTAGTGACAGGTAAGGACAACTGATGTGCAGAGGAGACCGGGGCAAGATAGCAATATTTGAATAGTTTTAGTTTTTTAAGCTTCGTCATTTATTAAAGAAAGATAAAAAGTCTAGAATAGTATATGAAAACCTAGTAGACTGTAATTTAAGAATTCTATTGGATTTTTAGTCTTGGAATGTTTTAGTGTCAGAATCTATGATGATGTTTTTATAATTTTAGTACCTCATTTGAGGCAGAAGTTTGAAGAAAGAAGCCATCAATAATTAAGCTTTATCCGCTGTCATCAACTGGGCAATTATCTTACCGCTCTTTCGGATATTAATTTAATCATTATAAACATAGATTCATACGGCGATGCGAGGATTCCCCGAGTCCAACAGAAATAGAGGTCTACTGATGACGCTTACAGCGGGACGAGACAGAATACTGAGGGTTGTGTTTTACCTCGCCTTAAGAGGGACGAGACAGTAAAAAAGGAAAAGATTTTAAAAGATTCATATTTTTTCTTCTAGTCATCCAATAAATATGAAATAAATATATTATTTCACCATTAGATTGAACTATTTTTCTGTCAGTATTAAAATCAGTTTTGTTGACTGATACTATTTTTCAACTTTACGTGTGATCCAGAATTAAGTATTCACGGTATTCAAGTCTATGGAATCTTATTTTATTTGTATACAATATTATACGTCACCGCTTATTTCCTGAATTTGTAAATTATTTGATATCCTTGGTCTGGGGGCCTTTAAAAAAAATCCACCCGCTTAGCTGATGTAGAATGTTGTTACAAACAAAATGAGTTGCTATAAGCTTGAATCCTATGAGTGCTTAATTCTGGCCTAATTCTCACGCGCAGAATTGAAAAAGTCTAAAACTGATTCACAATAGTATCAGTCAATAAAACTGATTTTAATACTGTACAGAAATATAGTTCATTCTAATCCTGAAAAAATATATTTAGTTCATATTTATTGGATGACTAGAATAAAAAACATTAATCTCTTTAAATAGCTTTTTTTTACGTCACTCGCCCCTCTTAAAGCGAAGCTCGATAACCACGTGCGGTGGTATAAATTAATTTATAATTACGCAAGATTATAATCTCAGTCCTAAAACTTGAATCTCAGCATGAACAGATTTTTTCTCTGATATTTAAACTGTGAGAAAAATCGGGTATAGATGAATATAAACAGAAGGTTAAAAAAACCTCTAACACATTTTACAAATCAGGATATTTAACATTACTATAGTTAGGAATCGTATCATAACATTTTTGGATAATGTTAATATAACAGAGAGTAAGAACTTCGTGTGTAAAAGCCAGCTTTGTTGCATAAACGATTACGGAGTGATGTCGCTATAGTAAGATTTCATAAATTGACGGAATTATATGATTTCATGCAAATTGAAATCTGTTACCGCGATTTTGAAAAACTGAGGAAGCATTAAAAAATCGGAAAATGAGTATTGGTAAAAAGTCATGTTTCGGATATATTTAGCGAATAAGTCGCGTTGTGCTTCATATTAATATAACCCCGAACATCTATTGGAACAGATATCAAGCGCGGCGATGAAACTACTTCATATCAATTACAAACAACATGCTAGTGGCTGAATGCCAGAAATTCGATGCTTTGCCGCTTGAAGTGCTTTAAACGATGCCATAAAACGCATTTTTTTTATTGCAGCCTGCCCACAGTATTGCGATCGGTAGCGAAAAAATAATGTCCGTGATTTCAAGCGATTTACCGAGTTCCCGCTGTTTGGCTTTCATTTCAAGTGACTTCTCGAGATATCACTTAGATTTCACTTTGATTTCGACGATATTTTTGTCAAGAGGAATTCAGATGGTTTGCTGTGGTATCGCGTGACTTCATGTGATTTTTTGCGAAATTATATCTGATTTTATATGAAGTTGTTCAATGATTTCAAGAGTGAGATAACAGAGCAGCGACGATGGCGGGACTGCCACGAATACTGTGAGTGTTTACAACGGAAAAAATAAATGACAATTTAGATTGACGAATTAGGACATTATACCTTGCAATATTCATATAACAATAAAATAGAAATCCCCAAAGATTCATTTGACGATCACACTCATATTGTAGAGACAAGAGTGTTCTTACAATACATTTATTTGTAGTTACTTTTAGCATACTTCGAAACAACATCCTATTCGTGTGTTCCCTTAAGTATGTTATATCGATACGTAGGATACTTCGAGGAAGAGTCAAGACAAAGTAAGAGGCGTTCCTCTGATTGGAACCATAATTTTTTAAACAGCTGTATTAAAGCCAATGTAACGCAAATGGTAGTAAATAAGTGATAGCTTATATTTGTGTATCGCACGTGAATAAGATCTAAACATGACGTCCCGCCGGTGAATTGTCTTCATTCCGCCTAGAAAGGCTCCAGCGCCAAGGATTCACAGGCATACGCGAACCCGCTCCGCGGTGTCGCATCCGGTAGAGTCAGGTGGAACTACGGTTAAAGAGCAAAGACCTTCCGAATGTAAGATGCATTCGGTATGCAGGATGCACGTAAGCGCCGTACACACGATAGGCATACTGTGTATGAGTCAAGGAAAAGAATGGAACGGTATATAAAACGTCGAAAAATAAAGGAAACTCGGACAAGGTTTTCGCCTCTTCTTCGTCCTCTCGTCGTCGGTCGGGAGGTCTCGGAATACTCGCGAGCGAGAAACGTGTTAGAGAGCGCTAATAATTCACGTTTACCATCCTCTACTCCCGGGGTTCCTCGACGTTTCAGCGTTGCGCGAGCTCGCGCCCTGCACCCTCTCTTTCTCTCTCTCTCTCTGTCTCTCTCTCTCGTGCCACCTATCCCGAGGGAACTGGCACGAAGAGAGTGAAAGCACGCGCGCGCCTTTCCCGTTCGTTGGCACGAGTGAAACTCCCTTATAAAGAAGCGGAATGAGATGAAAGAAGACGGAATTTGCCACTGCGCGAACTGACCACGTATCTAACTCTACCTCGAGTTTTCCACCGTGTTATATAGCGTGTCTCGGGCATTCAACCACCTATCTCAACTGGCTGGCGTCGGAGGCATTACGATTTTAAGAGAGAGAGAGAGACCGATTGTTTCGGTGGCGTGAGCCAAGTGCAAACGAGCCGGTTCCGCGAAGCCGCTTGACGCCCACCTCCGCCGGAAGAGGCAGCGCTGTTCAAACATTTACGGTCGTTCTTGAACCACTATGGCAGTCTTGTACCTTTCCATTCCTGGATACACTATAGCTGGTATAGAACTATAGTGAACCACGTAGCGTAGCCAGATCTCATACCGATCGATCGATCTCACTCTTGTCTTTCATCTCTCTGCATCCAGCTCGAGCTCTCCCACACCTGTCGCACAATCCAATGCCAGTCCTTTCATCATGCTTTATGTCGGATATATATCTCTGTATGGATAATAGGCGGAAGCTCTGCACGCGTTTGTAGACACTTTGGTTGTAACGCTCCGTCAGGATTCGCGGTGGCCTTGATGTGTAACTCTAGTCTCGGCTCATGCTGTATTTGTTTTTCGTTAAGCGGAATTGCACGCTCGCCCCTGGACGCCGAAGCATTTCTCGAGGGCTTGGTAAACTGTGCTAACCGTTGACCGGTATACTTGTAGCGTGTCCTAAGAAGAAGCCGTAGCGCGGAAGAGGGATATGTATAGTTCGCTGGTATGTATGTAGATATGTGCGAGAGGTCAAGTTGTATATAAGGACTTTTTTTTTTTTTCATCTGGAAGACTTTTGTATTATGATACCGAAGACCCGGAAAAGTGTGCGGCGAAATGTGTGCATGAAATGCATGAAATGCAGACATATGTCTTTCTTTTAGCAATTTGATGGCGTGTTGAATCTTTTGAGTCGGTAAATGCTTTAGTTTTCCCAAACGTTGAGATGTCGGCTCCATAGTTTTTTTATAAATAATGTAATGTTCAGTAACGATTAGTACTAAATTTCGGCTGAATCTAAAACGTTTAGATTTTAACGGACTTTTAATTACAGAAATAAAATACTGTTGGGTCTACACCATGAATTGTGCAACTAAGTGTGTAACATCTAGTTTGTGTGGAAAGCATTGTGTATCCTCGAAATGGCTACGATCGAAACGTTCGTTGTAGTGTGAATGATAAAAATGTGAAGCAAAAGCTGTGTGTAAGAAAGATTTTGCTCGGGAACGAATGTGTTGGATCGACATTGTGGCGAATCGAGTCGTTTCCACCGCCGTGGATAAATTGAAGAGAATTGTGTTGGAAAGAAGGGCTCGCAAAGAAAGAAGGTAATCAGTGGAAAATTATAATTCGGTCGAGGAACGTAATGGAAAAGCCAAAGAACTTGTTCCACTACTCCTATAATGTTAAAAATTCGGTTTCGAAACATCAACTCTGTGTCGATAAAGTAAGCAACGTGACAATGATCGGTGTTCACATAGTTGGTGTCAATTTGCATTACTGCCTCAAATCTTTCAACACATTCTACTTAAAAATAGGTCAATAAAATTCAGTTATATCTTATAACTTTATTTAAACCGTAATTCTGAAATGATTAATAACAATTTATTGACTTTTTCATCAATTTATCCCGATCATAAGTGGATGTAAAGTATTGATGTATGCCAGCCCAATAATTTTACTTCACCCTCGTTTGTATGAATTTAGCACTGACAGAAGTGTTACTATTAACACCAAATTAGACAACACTAGTTAAAAGCACACAACCAATTGCTGCTAACAAGCCGTATTTTTAACAGTGCATTTAGTGATAAAAATGGTCGCATGGGGTTAAAATTATAAGTCGTCAGTTAATATTTGCCGGGACATCAGAGTATCTCTGAGTGCAGGCAACTGTGTGCATGTTATATTCAACTCGAGAGTTACAAAGTCAACTGTAAATTAAGGATGCGAAAGAGATGAGTAAAGATGACGGGTTTTCTCACCTCCTCAAGTCTACTCACTTTGCCTCTTTGGGGTAAAGTTGGTTTTACGTGCTTGATCCTTCGCCGATCGCGTTCTCTCTCATATCGTATACTCGGTGATGTTTCTATATCGGGCTCTCAACGCGCGCTTGGTATGCTCGAGTGGCGCTTGGCTGTATAGCTGCGGTGGCAGCATTCTCAATCCACTACCCAGATACTACGTGCATGTATAGGATGTTAAAGTACACGAAGTTCCGCAACCAACAATATACCGCGAATTTCGACGAGTATGACGCGGCAAATCTTTTTATCTTATACTTGTCGACATTGCGAGGTGAAGGCAGATGCCGATGTCGAGACGAATCATGCCTTTCACATTGCTGCCAACATCGGCGACCCTTAAGTCCGCCTCAGGGCACAACGACAGCGCGCTTCGATTCTACAACGGTCACACAACGCTCTACGTTTTGATCCTTTTCAGTTCCTTCAGGCAGAATTTTTCTGTTCTGTATACTACATCATTCTTGTGGAATTACATTTCCTTCTGAGGGTTTATATTGCCATGACAGAGTATTTTTTTAAGGGTCCTCCAATATTTGTAATGATAGCTTTATCGTTGTCAGATTGTATGTTGACACAATCAAGAGTATAGGAAAACATATTTTTGTAAAATTGATATGCCACGAGAAAATATAAATAAAAAGTTGCAAAGGACGTTGTCAAAACGCGAAACTTTCTCATCTTATTTAAATTGGGGCGAAATTGTTGTCGTGAAATGACTGGGGTGAAGGTAATGAACGATATAGAAAACACATTCTGGAGCTTCCGTTGAACAATGGTAATTCACTCTGTTCTTCACTAAAATTGTTGTTCGTCACGTCACAAAGTTGAGATATATCACAATGCTACGATACGCATTCACGAGGTGGCCTTTTATACAATAGACATTAGGAACTCTTAGGCTGCAATTTGATACAAGCGCCGTTCAGACACGGTGAATGGAATAGAGAGGAAGATAGGAACGACTGATAGAGTGTATCTGTTCGTCTCGCTCACACCCACCGCAAAATATGGCGTTAGAAGGCAGTGTGTCGAAATAAAAACGCAGCTTTATTGTTTCGCCGTGGATGCCCTGTTGATCTTGTAAGCAGAGCCCGGATCTCGAATCGCTAAAGGCAACAAATTAATGTTTGAGGTAGCGTGCGGAGAACAGAGACGTCACAGCTCATGTAACGTGATGGTGTTAGAGACTTTCACGCTGAGCTTCACGTCGGATGAAAAAAAAATTGCGACACGTTCGATCGTACGAAAAATACTAAAATAAATAAATAAAACTTGTCAAGGTTGCACGAGCTTTACACCATTTTCAATGTATTTTTCGATATTGTAAATTAATATAAACTGTGCAGATGGCTTAGTTTAGAATAGCCGCACATTTGCGCTTTGAAAAAAAAAAAACAATTTTAGGAACAGTATGAATCTTTACTTCACCTTCCGTAAACATACCGATTGAAACAATTACCTTTGCTCGCATGAACGTAGCACGTAAATTTTATGGCCGTCATCCTGCATCTCGAAAATTCCTTCATCCACCCAAAAAAAGATCAAATAAATGTGTAAAACTTATACTGTCTCCACAGTCTTTACAAATAAAATATTCATTACTTTGTTAACTAAAATGGTAGAAAGAGATTCATTTCATCCAATAAATGTTCAAAATATTTTCAATAAAAAAAAGGTAGAATTTTCAATATTCAAACCTAAAGCTGTAAGTAGCCATAATATCATTATCCGTAATATAATTTAACAAAGCACAGTCTGTAATGGTCTCTGCATTACAATTGGTTTATTCCACGTAGTGTATTGTAATACGCGTATGGTAAATTTCAGTAGTAGTATCAGAGCCTGTGCAGGCGAGACAGTCTGGCGGAAATTTATGGCACGTAGTCGCGAGGCGCTACCTGCTATGGGGTGTCTCTCTGTAGATTACGTATGGCTCAACTATATGTGCTACCTCTTTGGTTGCACAAGTAACTTCGAGGAGTCGTTAAATCAGCGTGTATGGTATAGTGTGCCGTCGAATCTGTAGAGTTTATGCATATGTACATAGGGGTAACCACTTGAGTCCCTTCGCCCTGCTCGACAATTCTTCTCATCCCAAGCATTGTACGAAAACGAGATCGAAGAGTTTGCTGGCGCATGGTAGAGGACAGAGTAGGGATGAGAACAGAGACTTTGTGTTTGTATTCCCTGTTGCAACACATATCTTCTTACGTACTGCATTTTCCATGTTCTTCGCTGGCTCTTGTCCCCGCCCCTCGCCGCCCCCGCTCTTCCCGACCCTTACATCTCGCCATTCTGACTACAGAGTTTGGGAGGTTGAAATCCTCCAGGGAGGTTTCGACAACATCGAGAGACCAGAAAAGTCTTGCACCAGCCAGAGCTCGAAGGTATACATATAGGTATACCTATTAAGGGGCCGAGTCACTAAATAATGGCATTGGGAATAATGACTTTTTTATGAAACTGTTAATTTATAAAGACTTTCATTTAAAAATCATAATACACGTATCAAACACTATGATTCTGTAATTTTTGTACTGCTGTGGTGCACCTGAACGCTGTGAGGTGAAATAGAATATATTTAACTTGTCGTAATTTTCGGATCAATCCAGTCAAGAGATTTTAACTATTGAGGTATCATTCTATTCTTGAAAGGTTTAAGGGACCAGTACTTATTTTCAGTCATCTAATGATAATGAGTTTAATCAATAAATAACATTAAAGTTTGATGTTCTTTCAGCCAGGATCGAATATATATTTCAGGGCATTGATCAAAATAAATTCCTGGTCGATTAATTAATATTAAATTTTGATTAATTCGTTCGGGAATTGAATCAATTTTAATTCCTATAGATGAAATAGTTGAAAAATGGATTACGTCTGTTGAATTGGATCCATGTGACTATATACCAAACAAATTGAAGCCTGTAAAATTATGTATTATTCAGTGTTCGGAATAAAATTAGCGGGGTTCATTTGGTTTTGGGATCAACTTGTTTTTGGATCATTTTACAGAATTTATGTTGTTTGGGTTATAATCATCAAATCATATTATTTTTATGGTTTTTAGATGACCAAGCCCTGGTGACATAGTCTCGTATGTGACGCAGATTTTTAACTTTCAGCCACAGGTGGACCAGAGCCATATAGACTGCGGGAAAAAAAATACAACGTACAACATCCACAGCTATTGGACAAATCTGGCCGTCACTCCCGGAATTGATCTGGTTGACGTATGAAAAAGAAGCTTCACGTTACGTAGATCCAATTAATTGGATTGTACATGTACTTGATTGTCCTCTCAGCAATTGAATTATTCTAGATCGAAACCCTTTATAAGAGAACTCTATAGAAGAGGTCGGATGGTCGACTGTTGCATGCTAACGCAGCTTTTGAAAGAGCCCATAGAGTCGAGTTGCACGCTTCAGCGAGCTCTTGTCCGTGGATGAGAGCTACATAACATGGTCAGGTAATGTACTCCGATGAAATGGTATGATTCCCAATACTTGGAATATAATGAATTAATTCTATATGGATCTGTGATACCTTTTTGCATTTACATTAATTCATAAATGTGATACTAATGATGTAAATGTATGTATTAAATTAACGATAAAGTTAAGCGAATTGCGAGCTAACGATCATTATTCCTGCATTGGAAAACCATTCAAATTATTATTTTCAGATACAGTTATAAATAGTTAATCGCTCGTTGAACGCATGTATGTACATTCCATTTCAGTTTGATCACGCTCCCGAAGGACTACTTCTAATTCACGCGAAACTTTTCTCCTGATTTACGTTTACTTAGAAACGTGAAATTATTAAAGAATTTTTTTAGAACGCGTGACAGAACAGGATTTTCATGGTGGTCTGAATTTTACTTATATTTTATAATAACGTTTGGCATTGTTTGAATTTAGATCATATTTGGTTCACATATGGATAACACTAGAACATTTGACGAAAATCAGTTAGCGGTTAAAATTACGAGATACCGGAATGAAATTTTCTATCTGAATGGACTAACACGGAACAATAATTGTTTGGTGAGAATCCACAAACTGGTTCTAATTTAACAAGAATTACATTTCTTAAAATATAAAATGGTATTCAATAAAATATTAGTGAAAAATATTTATATTTCTGATAAAAATTATAGACGTTGTCAAATTTTTTGTAAAAAATTTAAAATTATTTTATGTACAACTGATGCATACGGCATATAAACAAGCCTGCAAAGTAGAACCTTGCAAATTGCTTCCACGTTATGTTTTACCTTTGACAAAGCTTCTCCTATGAGGAAGCCAAAATTGATCAACATACTTCCCCGTACAAAATAACGAGAAAGTTATTAGCAAGATTCTACTTTGCAGGCTTGTTTTCCGTGTGGAAATGAATAAAAAGTAATTTATAGTTTTTTCTTTTACAACGAGAGCTTTTTTTTTATCTTTTTAATAGTACCAGCATTTAATATGGTCTCAAGCAGCACTGAAAATAAATGGTACTATAAACCAGTTGCCCGGTTCCTGTATAACTTTGTAAATTGATTAAAGAAATTGACGTGTTCCTTATGCGCGTTTCCTCAATGACGGTGGCGTTGGTTAACGTAACGCGAGAGAGGACGTTGGAGCTGCGTGGTTGCCGCTCCTTTTCATTCCCGGAGCAATACCACGTGCTTGGGGTCAACTGGACTTATTTACGAGTAGCAGGGTGTGGCTGCCGGTCTGCCGAGAGAACGAACGACCCAACGAACCGACGAACGACGTACCAAACGACCGACTTTCACACCCGCACGCTAATTCGAGAACCCTCTACCCGAGCGTGAATGCTCCGCTGTCGTGCTAGGTGCACCACCATCACAGTGAACCCCCCCCCGTCGTCCCTCATCCTCCTAGCACCATCCGACAGCGATTCTTAATCAGATTAGGCTGATCGATTTTTTTTCCAGCTGCCTCGGGACGCTAGCCTCAAGCACGCACCGCGTGTTCATACCGGATTCTCGAGTTCCGCTCGTTTTTACGATCCTCATGAAAGAAAAAAAAAAAAAAGACTTGACAATCCCTGATAGAAAATATTCTATCGATTTTTTTGCTGTTAAAGAATGTAAATTTCCTTTGTGTGAAATATGTGTGTTTCGTGTGCGTGTCATTGAGGCTATATTGAAAACAAGCCCTGCAAAGTAAAAACCCTTGCACAGTTTTTCTGCATTAGTTTCCCAACTTTCATAAAATCGGATACTTGAGAAAGTATCAAACAGCGTCGGTGTAAACATATGTAAGTTTTATGCAATATTTTAGATCAGTTACTTGAACCTCTCTCGAGTTGTATTAGTATTTTTGAGGAGATAATGAAAATACGAATTTCTGTAAAATGTTAACTACTTCATCGCTTATTCCTAAATTCAATATCAAAGGTCGTAGTCACTCCGATAAAGTTTTATGCCAACGTTCAGTCCGATAGCTAGAAAATTCTTTTTCAAAATTTAACAAAAATCTCATACAATCAAAATGCGCGCATACGCAAATCCGGAAACTTTTTCCAAATCACTTTTCTCAACTTTTAGACCACTAGCTGGACCGGAGGTGCTGTTGCGCGTCACCATTTTTCAGTTGGCGCTCTTTTACTAATCCTTTCTTAGAGATTTTGACACCTAATGACAAACAAATCATCTGACTACGATATGCGAATGGTTAGTTAATTATTTCACAATTTTTTCTTTACCCATTTTATTCATTAGTTAAGCTTCGTTTTCAATCGGAAGATTTTTAATTTTTGTAGAATTATCTTTTGAGTATACTGATATCAAAATATTAAAAAAAAAAATGTTTCATGAAGATTTCGAGTGACTACGACTTTTGGTTCCTACGAAGAAGCAAAAATCAGACGATTTCCGAGTTGATTAACTGTATCTGGCCAAGTGATACGTTTCTCTATTTGATGTAAAAATAAGTGTAGCACAGCGTGTATTGCGCTCTAAGGTGTATTAATTAGTAGGTGCAATGTCATTAGTGTTTGCGGAGGGCAGTGGCGCATAGAGGGATTAGGGAGGTGTTGGCGTCGTCCTCAGGAGGACCATTTAATGACCAGCTAATTGTCAGAATGCAAATAAATATTCCCCAACCGGCCGTCTGCGTGGGAGGATACGTTGGCTGGGCGTCGGTGGTGTGACTGCCGCTGCGGCAGGCAATGCGACTCTGAATATGCCGCCCTCCGGGAGCGTCTACCCTCTATGAAGATTTACTTTGGCCGCCGCAGCATACATTCCTACTTGAATAGCTCTATCAAGTACAATACAAGTATGTATATTGCAACAAATCTGTAGTAGCTCTTCTACTCTAGAGTCCCGACTATAACAGTACCAGAAGTCGTGAAAAGTGATGCTTCTGTATATGAGGCATTCTTTGTCAATTCGGCCACTTTTTTCCTCATAGCTTTAGGTATCTCTCATAATGTGCTAGACTTGAAGTACTACTTGATATAGACGGTCGACTAATACCGACTCTTAGAAATTAAAATTAATCACGAAAAGCTGGGTCTTTAACGTTGAATATATGACAAAAGTTGGGCTCGCTATTTGTAGATAAAACATTTCTTGGGTTATTATTTTTTTAATTTGTTTTTAAATGAGTGTCACTTTTTATGCTTAAGGAGCCTCAAGGATACTGAATATCTGAATCATTTTCTTTCGTTCTTCGTCAGGTCTTCAGTTCATATGTGCCTAAGATAACGTTTCTGAAGTTAAAAAAAATTGAAACTTTTAAAAACGATACATCGTTAGGCTATCAGGTTCATTTGAAAATTTCATCACCTTTACAACTTTCGTAAATTTTGAGTCAGTATCAAATGTCGCGAAATATTTTTGCATACATTTTTTTAACCAGGATTTTGTTAAATTTATGTACAAAGAATGTTTCTGCAAACGCTTACCTTCATAACTTGACGTTTGAAGTTGACTTAAGAGCTATAACATATAAAGAAATCGCAAAATCTTCTCTTCAAATGTGAAGTACGATCTCGAATGATTTTAATTTTTTTCTCAACGAAACGTAGACCGGTTCCAATCTGAATTTTAATAATGGTAATTTCGCCAGATCATTAAAATTATTTAAAAAATATAATTGAAAGCCTGATATAAAATACATCGACACATCTTTGATAGCAAAATCTTTTTTGAGAAATACACCATTTTCTGAAATGTTGGATTTAAGAATGTGAAAAAATCCATATAATTACTCTCAGATAGCACTCTCAAAGCTGCGGAATTATGCAAATCAAGTGAGAGGATGAGAAAAAAGTGACTAAATTGACAGAGAATGCCTCATATGCAATAATAATGAAAAAAGGTGGTTTCTCCGGAGGCGTATTGTGCTGTGTCTCGGCGCACTCTATATCGGAATGCGAAATGGTTCCAAGGAGCGTGTGGGTAATGAAAAAAAATGCGAGTCTCGTGAGTCTCAAAGGTCTCCAGTATGCATTAGAGATTTTCTCGCCCCAGCAGAGACGGAAAACCTGCGCTTCTTCCTGCTTTCTTACCTCGCTGGTTTTATCCTCTTGTCGCAGTGTTGTATTATAATGACAAAATTGGTTTATGTACAGTAAATTCTTCAGCTCGAGTAATCCGTTAGAGTGAATTTGATCCCAATAGTGCGGTCAAGTAAAATTGACCCCAGTGTAGGTTTCGAATAGATTGAAAAACAAGACTATATATATAACGTCGAGCTGGCGTCATCGAGATGCTATTGCTATGCTTCAAGCGAGTATTGCATACTAGAACGTTTCAATCGATTTTTTTTTCTTTTTTCTTGAGAACAATTTGACAGAAACGCGCGCATGTTTCGCGTGTCCACCTCAACGGACCATTCAGGTCAAAACGATTAACCCAACCACTGTACAGAGATTAAAAACGTTTTATATTACTCATTCGCCTGAAATTCTGCACTCAGAAAAATCGTTGTAATCCTGGCGAGTATAGATTCAGTAACAACTATTAACTAATTAAGGGGACACTTTTTGATTTTTGTACAAAATATGGAGAGATTAAAAACGTCAAAAACGTTGCGAAATGGTACCAAGGAGCGTGTGGGTAATGAAAAAAAA
Organism: Perithous albicinctus; assembly: GCA_964016905.1. NCBI lineage: Eukaryota > Metazoa > Arthropoda > Insecta > Hymenoptera > Ichneumonidae > Perithous > Perithous albicinctus. Next base: position 31,575,925 of record OZ024688.1, on the reverse strand, counting down.
TGCGAGTCTCGTGAGTCTCAAAGGTCTCCAGTATGAATTAGATAATTTTTCGCCCCAGCAGAGATGGAAAACCTGCGCTTCTTCCTGCTTTCTTACCTCGCCGGTTTTATCATCTTTTCGCGGTGTTGTATTATAATGACAAAATTGGTTTATGTACAGTAAATTCTTCTGCTCGAGTAATCCGTTAGAGTGAATTTGATCCCAATAGGGCGGTCAAGTAAAATTGACCTCAGTGTAGGTTTCAAATAGATTGAAAAACAAGACTATATATATAACGTCGAGCTGGCGTCATCGAGACGCTATTGCTATGTTCCAGGCGGGTATTGCATACTTGAACGTTTCAATCGATTTTTTTTTTTTTTTCGTGAGAACAAGTGCAAAAAAATACGCGCCTCTTTTGCCTGTCCATCTCAACGGACCATTAAGTTTAAAACGATTAACCCGACCACTATCCAGAGATTAAAAACGTTTCATATTACTCATTCACCTCAAATCCTGCACTCAGAAAAATTGTTGTAATCCTGGCGAGTATATATTTAGTAACAACTATTAACTAATTAAGGGGAATCTTTTCGATTTTTGTACAAAATATGGAGAGATTAAAAACGTTTTATATTACTCATTCACCTAAAATCCTGCACTCACAATCAGAAAAATCGATGTAATCCTGGCGAGTATATATTTTCTAACAACAAATAACAACAAATTTTTTTACAAAATATAACTTTATTTTATTTTAAGAAAAAGAATATTTTATATTTATAGAATCCAATTTTTCCCCACTATTATTTTAAATAAATTAGCGATAGTAAGTAAATCCAATTACCCAATTGGATTTACTTAAAGGCTTGTAGTCGGAGGTGTTTTTGGTCGCTTGTTACGAATTCGAGCTAACAATTCAGAAATTTTAAATCGCGAACCAAAATGGAAAAAGTAACTTGATTATTATCAAGTTCGGTGCTTAGAGGTTTTTCAGGTCACCGATTACGAAACTGAACTCAAAATTCAGAATTTCAATATGGCGGACTGAATTGCAAAAAGTTAGATGTTTCGTTGTGAGTGTAAATCGATTGCGACACAGAACACTTCTTCCAGATTTTCGTTACATTTGTGGACACACCATTTGGAAATTTAATATTTTGATTGCCGAGCAACCTCGAAAACATCTGGGTACCGAGTTTTGTTCTAATCAAGTAACATTTTGCATTTCAATCCTCCATGTTGGATCCACCATTTTGAATTTTTGAATTTAGAGTTATTTCATAATCATCAATCTCAAAATCCGCCCAGTAACAAGTTTGAAGTGCATTTGATGTAAGAAAAAAAATGTATGCTTCCAGTATATTTTGTATTATCATTTCAAAGAAGTCCAAAGGATTTTAAGGGTATGTGAAAACCAAACTATAATGCCGGACATTTTCATAATCCACATTCCTCTATAACCATACACCATTAGTAATTCTCTCTTCTTTATGTAGTCACATATTTCTGTTGTGATACGCCTTCTGGAGGTACAACATTTCAATGAATTGCAAGTAATTATAATTATTTTTACGACGTATGGAGCTACGAACATCAAATCGATAGAAGAAACTGTATTCGCGGGAGTTCAAATTGAGATTAAAGTGTATCAGCAATGATTTAATAATTTTTCCAATTTCTTGTTTTTTCAAAGGTGATACAAATTTTTCCCATCGAGGGTTTTTTTGATCAACTATTTTTTTTTTTTTTGCTCGAGAATGTATAAAATATCTTTCTGTCCAATATCATGACACCGGAGCGGAAAACTGTTTGGGTTCGTTGACAGGACTCATGTTTGCGTAAGCTATCCAACGATCGTAGCAGGATCAAACGCATAGTGGGACTCGATCGAGTGACGCGATATCACAGCGAGTTTGTGGAATTGTAGAGGCCTCGAATTACCGCGTAACGTATATACGGATGGTCGTTGTGAGAGCGTATATAACGGGAGTAAGGAGAGGGAAGGAGATGACGGTTTGAGAGAGTTCTGTGGGCCTCGCTTCTGCGGCTGTGACTGGACGTGAAGGGCTTGGAGTCACTCGAGCTGCTCGACAGAGTGCTCAACGAGCTGGAATGCCACGACGACGAGTCGGATACCCGAGCGCTTGGCCAATTACTTGCTGTCCCGTAGCTATTCCCTTTTGCTTTGCATGTTTCAGCAAGCGAGGTAGCATCAACGCCTCGTCACTATAGTACGAAGTAAATTGATTCGCAACCTCGTGTGATCTCGAACAAGCTCAATCTCGCAATAGTCGATAGTGTCGATACGCGCTGCGGCTTCGATGTCCGTTACCGCTGACCGCTCATCTCGATCCTCCCTCATGGGTCGTCAAAGAACTTGCCACGCGCGTTCACAATCGCATCCAGTGACTCGTGCAGTCTCCAAATCAAAGCGACCAAACTCTCCAGGTCAGCCGTAGGGCAATAGTCGATTTTATCGACAACTCATCTCTTTGCGTAATCTATTGACAATATGTAGATGCGCACAATCAGCTAGTGTCGTAGAATAGAATTGGCTTTTATCGATGTTTTTGGATAGAGTCTGTTATGTGGTAACACTAGCTGGTTAACTTAGCTTGGGCCCTTTGTACACCCCCTCGCCTTTTTGCCCAGGCCCCAATTTTTATAAGATCATCATCTGCATTGATTTCTCTAAGTCTCCTGACTTAAGAGACCGTCTGTGAGAGACTCATGGAGACATACTTAAAGTGGAACCTAAGATCGATCTTACGTCCAAAAATTCGACCCTTAGATATATCATAAAAAAATATAAACAAAATATAAACTGTGCCCAAGAACAGGATAGGTTTACCTTCTACGATTTTTAACGTGTGAATGAATCATATTACATATTCTTCCAGTTTACTAATTTTTGTTACAGAATTAGAAAACATACTTCATTGGTTCAATCTCGAATATTTCTATTTCGTTTATTTATCCGAACCCGTTCCTTATGTTGTTCGTGTAACCTGCCTTTTTTGACAGCCGATTGTCATTATTCGATTTATTCTATCTTGAGTGCGTTCTTAAGTTCGATCTTAGATTAGATTTTAAGATCGAACTTAAGAACGAACTTACGCCCAAAAATTCGACTTTCAAACACGTGAAATACAAAGAGCTATTTTTGTAATTCATTTTCTTAATTCTTTCAGCGTTTAATCCGATTATATCCGTAGAAGGTATGAGTTTGCAATCATGTCAATTTTTTTGTAGTTTGCATATAGAATAACAACAAAGTTTTGTCAAATTTGGACCAAAATCAAAATCATCCGTCCGGAGAACAAAAATAAAATTCACTTTATTCCTCGTAAAACTGCGTGACATTTATTCTGTGCAGCTATGAAAAAAAAAACAGTGAAAACTACATTCGAAGACCTACATTTTTTGTGAAAACATTTTGTTTCTACAATGTATCATTTTTTGTATACAAGAAATCGTAAAAACACAAAAATGAAACAATCGGTATTTCATTCTGAGTGAAATGTAAGATTACAAATTTCAAAGAAATTGTAGATATTCTAGACACTCTTCTACATCGCTCTCAAAGAAACATTGAACTTTATTTGTCAAATCTGGAAACTGGGGTGGGTCACGTGTCGTGTGGAATGCCTCAATTACAAGACTCCGCGCACCATTCATTCATTGGCTATAGTTTACCGTGCGATAGTTTTGCTGTTGAGAGTTCATTTCTGACAATGGACAGACATGGGATTATGTTGAATTAGAGCATATGGACAGATGTGTTGGTTGCGTGCAGGATCAACCATTGTGTCCATTTGCAGTTGTGTTAAATCAAGCCACGTGTACAATATTGCCATTGTGTAGAGTCGGATTCTGTACAAACTGAGTACTAACAATATAATCAAGGTATTCAAATTACAACTAATTTGGATACTAAATTTGAACTAATTAATGAATCTTTTCTTTTTTACATAAAAAAGAATATATATCTTAATAAAATTGAGTCGACAGTATAAGTGCCGAATTTTTAATCATAAGTTCGATCTTAAGATCTAACTTTGCTTACTTCGAACTTAAGATTTGTTTGTTTTTTCTGTAGTATAATCAATAACTGTCAAAATGCGTGATAAATAAATTATTACCGAATTCCAAGTGAGACGCGAAGGTTATTTTTATGAATCGGGAATCGAGTTAAGAGCTTAAGTTTTATGTTTTTTTTTTAACTTGAAGCGTGTACAGAAATCTCAGAAAATTAAACTTTTATAAGGACTAAAAACTTGTCGCAGAATCGTCTATTTCTTGAAATTCGATCATTATGTAGTGTTCCTAAGCACTTTATTTTTGTAACAGTTGACCGATTTTCTTCGTCCACATTCGATCTTAAGTTCGAACTTATGACTAAAAACTCGACCCTAAGAAAATTCACAGGGAGTACTTTCAATTAGTATTTTAATATGGCCAATTAGAAACAATATTTCGGAGGGTTTCAAAAAAGGTGACGCAATTAGTACAGAAAGACTCATTCGCAGAGGAAAAGAGTGGTTAGTACACCTTCCAGCTTGATAAGCTGGACCGTTGCATGTTTATGCTAATCCAGTGGAAAAATCCCATGTTATACATTCGTTCAGATTGCTGTGAGAGAATCCAAGCTGGAGACCCTTGTCAGCAGTACGAGGTACGATAAAGAACATCCACGCATTATAATCTAGCAATATTACCATGCAATTTAATTTTCTTTTATCGCTACTGGTTTTCTTGAAAAAAATACTATATATCTACATATAACTGTAAAAAAAATTCTCTTTGAAAATTCATAAAATATATATGAAGTTTTATGCATATACAGTATATAAAATTTTATCGACACATTGAATTCCATATTTATGTATGCGATTGGCAAATTTAATACAAATATTATGAACGTATCTTCAATTCTTTAACAGCTATAAAAACAATGTCCAATGGTTTCTTGTAGTTATTACAAATATATCCATTAGACTTCAATGAAATTATATTAAAATTACAAGAAAGCTTATGGATTACTTTTACCCTTACGAAGACTATTATTTTCATACACGGACGTTTTAATTTACAATGCCACCACCGGCAATTTCTATACACACGTATTTTATTCAAGATTACATTATTAAAATTAAAATGCAATGTATATATGAATTTTAATTTGTTTCACCTAGGATTGAAATTTCATAGGACTTTGTATACTAAAAATGTTGTAAATTTCGTAATAAATTTTAACAACGTACGTAAATTAATTTTCCATTGTGCTTCTAGAACGGTTATCGACAAGTCTCTCGACAGGTAATATAAATTATTGTCATTTAGCAGTCTCGACAAAGTCAACAAGTAATATTAGACGAGAAGAGAGCGAAAATCGTCGTTACGCTTCGATCAGGAGTTAATAGTTTCAATTTAAATCCTATTGGCTATAGCACATAGAAACTTCGTTATTCTCTACGCTGTGTTCTCCGTTGTAAAGGTTGGTTGTTACTGGCAGACATGCTCAAGGGACGTTGTCGCATATCGATCTCGGCCGTTGTACCAGAGAGGATGGACCGCGAATACCGCGACAAAGGCTCTCGAAGCTGAGACCGCGCCTTTTTGTACTGTATTGCATGTAGCCCACTAGCATCCCGTCCAATTGCCCTTCTCTCGCCGTCAATAGCACCTTAATTAAAAGACGTCCTCTTAATTAGTGTGTCATCGGGCGAGAGCGGGCTCGCGTGTTCATGGGTGCGTTTTACCAAGCGAACGTGCCAAGCTTAGCATATTATCTTCAGTGCCGCTTGCTGCGGCAACTTCAACGCAACGCGTCTCCTCTTACCAGCCGCACATTCTATACGCGTCTGATGGTTCCACTCAATTCACAAGTTTCCCAACAACGCAATTTTCAAGAATTTACTGTTTAATATATTGTGGAGCTTAATATTCTAACTATGGATACCGCGATATCTTAATATAGTAATTTCGTGTATCTAATCATGGTAACGGGTGGTATTAAATAGTCCGGTGGAATTAAGAATTTCTGTAATCGCAATCTGTTACTCCAGGATTTTTTAATGAGCTTTGATTTTATTCAGATTTTTACATCGATACTTTATGCTTCGTCATAGAGGAAGCTTTGCTTTTTGTGAAATTATTTGTTTTTTAATGTTAGATTGTAAAAAATGTTAATTGTGAAAATTGAATATATTTATGTAGGAATTTTGTATGCATATAAACAGGTACATTAAATTTAATATGCGAGAGGTTTAATTATTAAACGGTGTATTAAATACGATGAAAAAAAGTGTCACGTTTGTTAGAAAAATATATTAAGGGGATTGTTCGAACAGATGTTGGTTCGTTACCGACTTTGGTCGATAAAAATGGACGTTTTTTGAGTTTACACTATTCGTCGTTAATGTATTGCACACATGCTTCAATTTGTATTGGATTGTAATATAGCATAGATGCATTGATGCAAGATGCTTCAGCTTTATATAATAATCGTATTGCCGATTTGATAAAAATTTAGAAGAGCGAAAAAAGGCTCATATAAATGTACTATTTTTCAGTTTTGATCTTTATATTCACATTGACGAAGATATGTTTATTCTTTTTATTCATAAAAATGTTATATTTCGTTTGGCTTTGTGATGGTGAAAAAAATCACGTTTTACGGAGGTTTTACATTTAAAAAGTTTGAACAAAATTGATGAAGGGATTTGGTTATTATCTTTGATCGAACTTTTAATTTTCACATAGTTAATGTTTTCAAAAGTGAGACTAAAAGTAAGTACATTTAGAATCACACGAGCAGTGAAAATTCTTTATTTATTGTAATTTTCGTTAAAATATATATTTATAGTCTTGAATCTTTTCTTCAAAATTAAAAAAATAAAATTTGTCGAAAATATGCAAGAACTGCGTCCACAAGTGTACAAAAAACTGCAATGTAGAACATTGCTTTTATATTCTTTATTTCCTTATTATATCTATATATTCTATCTTTCCTTCTTATTATGCAGGGAGCAACATATGCCACCTTGTATATGTTGCTTCCGCATTCTTTCAGTCTGTCGTCCACAAAGCTTCTTATATAAGCGAAAATTGATGGACTCCATAAGCTTAATGTATCGACGAGGGACTAAAAGTATGAAGAAGTAACGTGCATGTTCCTGCTTTACAACTTTTTTTTCCATATGTAATTAATCCTATGATTTTTTCGAATGCATATAATACTTTTAAAAATTTCCAATTCTGTAGTTTCTGTTTTTGATTTTTTTTTTTAATGATGCTTTTGTCAAAGTATTCGCTTAATAATCTTGGAACTTTTTATGTTTAACATGCGAAAGCATCTGCATTTCCCGACATTTCAACCATCCCAAAAAATACATATAAATATATTATTTAAGAAAATGCTAAAAAAAATAATATTTTTTTTGGAAAAATCAGAGAATTAATTTCATATAAAATTAAATTAAATCTTCAGTATCCAATTCGTTAAATAAATTGTTTAATCAAAAAATTGTATATATCTTTTCGAAATTACAATTATCATTAAAAATCAATGTTTTTAGTATCTTCCATGACATTGGCGTTTTTCAAAGCGCGCAAATTCTATTCAAATCAAACATTGAGTTGAGAATGAATATGCAAAGCATCATTGTTAATCTGAAATTATAATCTCACCGATGAAATGTATTTTGTACCCAAATATTGTTTAATAGAGAACAACGGTTAATTATTATTTTTCGAAAACTCGTTAGCCCACAAAGCAAGGAATATAATTAAATGTAACAATGCATATATTATCCTCGGATAAAAGAGAAGAGCCCGGATTGTTTTTTCTTTTCAACCTGCACACACGGAGTTTCACTCGAAGCCAAGAGCAAAACATAAACGTTTGTTTTTTTTTTTTTTTTCTTTTTTTTTTCTCCCATTGACTAACGAGCTTGGTTTTTGCAGATAGCAAAAGCTTACGCTTGGCGTCTGGCTGTTAGCGCGAGCTTGAAATCGTGGAACGACTATAAATATTCACGCGGGGTGCATCAGATGCATAGCTCTAGTAATGATTGCACGTGAAGCGTCGGGGCGGCTGTACGCGGATATGCCGCGCGGTATGTATCGGGACGGCAGAGGCGCCGACTGTGCAATGTATGTTTGCAACCAAGTCGTACCGATGATCCGAGGGGTAGATAGCACGGGTGTTTCCACTTTGAACCTGGCATTAACAACCTCTCGTTAGCTGGTTCAATTCGATTCAACGAATCAGCGGTGTAACCGTTCATATCCGAGGAACGACACAATTGGAAGAGCGTGGATAAGAGCGACCATGACGGTTTGTTTTTATCACGATCTCGCATGTATTTTCAGACACAAAATGAAAAAGAGTAGAGAAACAATTGGGTTTTTATTGTCACGCGACTCGAATCTTTTCACCTATGCGCTTTTGTCTAATTGATCCTTGCTCCTGAAGATGAAAATCTAATTTTGCGTGGCGATGGTTGTGTGTATCATAATATTATCGTGTATTTTTGCTACTTGATAGAGGAAGGTTTATATTCATGCCGAATTTGCCAATTAAATGTCAGTATGCTTAAGGGGGGCGAGTCAGGATTTTGCTCACTGATGTCTTATTTTGTTTGTAACAACACTCTACACCAGCTAAGCGGAGGGATTTTTTTTGAAGTTCCCAGGCCTAAGATATCCACTAATTTAGAGATTTGGAAGTGGATAAATTAGTAAATTAGTGGATACCTTTGGCCTGGGGATCTTTAAAAAAAATCCCTCCGCTTAGCCGGTGTGGTCAATTCTGAATCATGCGCAGAGTTGAAAAAAACACAAATCTGGTTTACAATAGAACCCGTTAATCAAATTCGTTTCGACAGTGACAGAAAAATTCTTCGTTCCAGTCCTTAAGTGATATACTAATTTCACATTCATCGGTTGGCTGGAATAAAAAATACAACTCTCTGAAAATCATTTTTTCTTTGCTGACTCACCCCCCCCTTAAGTATACATTAATCATAAATTCGGAAAAACAAGTTTACATTATTAGAATTATGTCGACCATGAGAAATGACTAAAAGTTCGCAGCATGCACGGACGGCGCAAAAAAAATTACTTGATAATACTTCGGAATTTCGAAAACAGAAGAGAACATTTTAAAGCTTGTCAAGTGCAATAACACTAGATTTTGAGAACTTGCCTTTGACACGAATTCGCCATTGGACGTTTAATTATGGATATCGCGTAGGGTTGATATTTCCAGCACCGGGATTTTAAAAGTGTGGAAAACTTTGAATTTTCAAATTCAAGATTCCTATTGTTTGCAACCTGAAAAATGTAACTTGAGATCGACTTCAGCAATTGGTGTGAAATTTTCACATTTTTACTAATTTCATTATAATTTGGTTAAACTTGAGTTTCACCAAGTTTTTAAATGAAAGGGGCAAGAGTAAAGTTGATTCTGGCATATTGCTTTCTCATTATTTCTAATCATTCATAGCTTACCTTAAGAGAAAACCAAATTTGATAACATATGTCTTTACCAAAGAGGAACTTGGCAAAATGAGGGCCTCGAAATCGAACCCTATAGATTAAATTATCGGAGGTGGCAGGTCGGTCTATTTTAGGTCGCCAAAAAATTGAACTTTTGTTAGGTCACCGCGTACTTTTGGCATCCCTATAATAATAAATTAATCTAATAAACGTAACCCCTTATTTGGCAACCCTATGACACGTTACTTGTGGAAGGTTCGGAAACCCTGTAATTTGTCTTTTGAGAGGAAACCATCATTTCGGATACTATAACTTAACTTATATGAGATCATAGCCTTGATACATATCCACCTATTTTTAAAAGTGTGCATAATAAAAGCTTGCAATTACGGTGCTCACTTAACCGAACTATGCAGTCTGCCCTTAATGCATCTAGAAAATTCAGTCCATTTGGCTTGTGGAGAGAGTGCAGTTAGAGAGTCTTTCACGTCTTCTATATATACAGCTTTATCTAAAAGAATGCATATGTATACCAATGTCGGTAGTTGGGGTATATATATGTAGCACGTCAAGCAACGAGACTAAAATATGTATGTTACTTCTACTACCGTCGAGTCTCCGTATATACTTTCATAGTTAAGGCAGTGGAGTGGGAAAGAGACGAGTTTAGGAATATATGAGAGCTATAAAAAAATCGAGTATGCGTGGTCACGCTATACCACCGTATAAGCACTATCGTACCATTAACGTCAAGCAGGAAAAAGTCACCAACAGGGCAGACTTCACGAAGCGGAATATTCGAGTAGATATTTGGAGAATTAAGATTTCTTTTTCACTCTTCTTAAATATTTGATTGTTAACAATATTGCTCGTAAATTAGGGGGTATTAAAAAAAAATGTTGAATCATTATTTTCGTCCTGCTGACACATTTAAGTTTGTAAAAAATGATGTTGTTTAGAAAAAGGTCAGTTAAGAAAAATATAACACTGGGTTCGGATAATAATATTTTTTGACAGTCTGAACCTCGTGAAACAAAGAGATCAATTTTTCTTCTGTGCGTTATGATTAAATTGCTTAAATTTATTTTATTAAATAAGTAGAACAAACCAAGTCGAACAAATGGATTTGTCATGGTACGAATATTGTCATGGTGAAGAATATTAATTATATTGTTATATTTTCACAGTTTTGCGGGTTTTGCAAACGAATGAATTCAATATATTTTTCCATGTGTTTTTTTGTACTAAAGGTATAAATCTGTCACTGAAGTTAAACCTGCAGAGTGTGCCTGCTTTTAAAACGGACGAACGTCATATAGGTTACACATTTTACAGCACAATATGTGACCAGGGCAGACTGAAATAACAAATGGTTGATTTTAATTTTATTTTAGTATCTGCATAAGGTGACAACGACACTGTTTTACTGCATCACTCATATTTTACTGACTGTACATATGTCTGTATTTTGCAGACTAAATTAAACATTTTTTTTTTGAATGTTGTTATTTCAGGTGACGTATTAGGAGTTGATATTTTGCTTGAATTGCAATTCCAAAACAATATGTGCTTTGGACAGACGGACAGAGAGAAGTAAATGAATGTCTTTTCTTGTATTCTCGAATACTCAAAATATGTATTTTATATAATCTGGCAGACGATTAAAAAAATAGATATCTATTCTCTTTTTCAAATTCGGTATATGACGAGAAAATAAAATATGAACTTTTATCGGAGCACCTCGATACTGACGTCACTTTCCACGTAAGGCATCATATTTTATTTCTTAGAGGAAAGCGATATATGAGTAAATATTTGCCTTACGACAATTATATTTAAGTACGGAAAATAAAGATGTGGCAAAAAAAATTTAGGATAATTTCAGACGAATTGTTTGTGCATTTCTACCGCTAATACAGTGGAGCACCTGGCGGTAAGCAAGACGAAGTATTTATAGGAAAAAGAGCTAATAGTAAAAAAACCTAATAATAAACACACGCGAAACCAGCGCAGAATCAGGACTGTCGGTTTTGCTTTGGAGGTGAATTTTTCATGTAATTCTCAAGAGTGGTGCTAATTGCGAAAACTTTTCCTCTTCTCGTGAAGTCATTCGCTCCCTCGTTCGTTCAATCTACCGTCTGGGTTATTGAAAAATTTCCTAGCTATGTGGAGGTGTATATTAGGTACGTAACACATTTCTAAATATTGTATTCGCTAAACTCGAGTTTCTTACAAATTACAGTTGTGAAAATATTAGACTAAGACACATAGGTACATTATTTGCATTAGTTAGTTCTGATTATAGTTTTCCTTGGATACTGGAAAGAAGTCCCGCGGAAAAAAGGTTCTAAAAAAAGGTCCCTGGTAATAAGGTCCCTTGAAGAAAAGTACCTGGAAGAAAGTTGCCGAAAAATACTCGACAAAAGTGCAATAATTTTCACTAAAAATATGCAATAAAACACAAAAAATATAGGATTGTGAGTGGAGGGATTTCGACCTCAACACACATAGCGCAGCCTTGTTCAGGGATGTTTTTTCCCGCTGGACATTTTTTCCGCAGGATTTTTTTTTCAGGACCTTTTTTCCGTTGGATTTCCTTCCTAACACCGTTTTCCTTCATCGATTGTACGAGTCATCTCATCGTTTTTCATTTTCGTGCAATTAATGTCTTAATTGAACTTTAGTTGTAGACTCGACATTTTTGTTTCAACATATTAAATTCATTTATTAGACGAAAAGTTGAAGTAAATTTTTTCTTCCGACGTTAATTGATCCTTTAGCAGTCAAACTGAATTTAGTTGTTAACAGAGTTTTTCTTTCGGTATTCGCTATGATGTACAAAATATGAAAAAGGCTTTTATAAAATCTGACATTTTCATACAGTACTCTATAATAATAATACAGTATTCTATAATAAAGTCGAATTAAGCGTTGCAGGTTATACTGTAAAAATAAATCAGCCTCACGGTTTGCATATTTCCGGATTATAGGGAAAATTCGAGGATCTATGTAGACACATCGCATTTAATCGACAGTTATCAATTTTTGTTTGCCCTTTTTATTCAATCCCACTTCGTGAATGACATAAGTTCGTCTATTCTGGCTATATCGTTCGCTAACAATAATACGACCTATATCCGACTCCGCATCACTTTACTGATGATTGAGTTTATCACCGATCGGTACACGAGGCGGACCGTCCCAAAGAAAGAGGTAATGGTGATCGAGGTCGTCGTGTATATTTTTACTCTTCGTGCCGTCTCGCCACGTTGAAAAATTATGCGGAAAATTAAAACCTTCAAGCGTCAAATATTTATAATACGTCTATATATAACATGCTCGGCCGGTCATTTTCTGTGCAGTCATATAATCTGTATAAATGCATGCATCTAAAAACAAGTGGGTTACCCATTTCAGCTGGATCCGTATCCGTTGTAGGTAAAAAAAATTGTATTTGTGGTATAAATACAACCCTCGAGCATAAAATAACCCTTTATTGAAAAAAAGCAAGTGTTATTGGTTTACGGTTTATATGTTCAGCAAAATCTTTTGGACATCATAAAATTACTCCAATCATTGAATATGTGCAATGCGCCCATTCAAACATTTTATTCAACGAGGATTTCATTAGCTTGAGATGAGAGAAAAATTTGAAAAAAAAGTCAACATTGAAAATACCAAGAACATTGATTTATAATAATAATAATGAGGCCAAAAAGTGATTGATATTTGTTAATTGAAACATAAGTTTGTTTAGCAAATTTGATAGCGAAATTTCCGCTTTGGGATTTCTTGAAACCTTTAAACTTCTTATGTCTAATGTGGAACTTTTTTATCAAAACATATCCAAAATTCACCATTTGCTTATCTATGTCTAAAAAAAAAAAAATTAAGTTTACCATCGTATTTGTTTAGCAATTTATCAAAATCTATTTTATTAATATCATTCCGAAATTATTATCACTAGCGTTTTTTTTTCTTCAGATATGACTCTTTTCCCAAAGTGTTGATTCCAAAAATTTTGGTTGGGAATGTATATGTGCAATTTATGTTTAATGACTTTATATTCAAATTAAGATAAATGCGTAATTGACAAAAAGAATTGATATATTCAGTTATTATACGTTGCGTGACCAGAGCTAGGAGGGTGCATTTCTTCGACATAAAGAATGGAAGATCCTTTACGATTTCAGTCACGCAATATATATTTTATAAAATGTGTGAATTATATTACATATAAGCTATATATTTTCACGTTCGCCGCTTCCGGTTTTATCCTCTACTCAATTTTCACTCGTAGTTTAATTTGCAACCCCAACTTTTTTGCATATGCTCGATGTCTGGACGCGTACACCCTCCAACGCCCCCAACGAGCATTCAACACGATACCGGGCTTGCGATGCATCAATCATCAAGTTTGTGGGCGTGCCGGAGCGGTGAATGAATACACGGCGAATACAGATGCGGAGTATATGCAGATTTAAGATGGGAAGCCAGTTGCTGAAAGAGAGTCTTAATAGAGTTTGAGAAATTGAAGAAAAATGTGATCTTACTTTTTCATGAGGAATCAACATTATTATAAGTTTTATATATCGGGTTTAATCACAGATGATTCAGAACATTTTTATTTAAACATAAAAATACATTTTTATTCCAATAAAATCTAAAAACCTTTATCGATCGTCACCAAATTTGAACGATCGAAAAACCGGTGAATATTCTTTCTTTGGCTGCAAAAAAAATTGCAGATGAAAATTGCAACTTTTGAGAAATTCAAAGTTACATAAAATTCGAATAGATGTTAGATTTTTTTTTGTCAATCTTATCAAAAACAAAGCTTTATCTGCCTCACGTGTGTGTCAAATTTCAGCTCAGTTGATGAAGCCGTTCTTGAGATATGGAAGTTTGAATTTTTCATGCCGACCACGTACTCACGCACGCCCACCCAGCTATTTTTTCTAGACCACCTTTTCTCGGCGTTTCGGACAATGTTAAATATACTGAAAGAATTTTTTTTGAAAAATTGAAGAAAAAATAATGCGAAAGCAAATACGAAATGAATATAAAACAATGCATTGAATTCAGTCGTCGAGATTGTTGCCATCCTATTTTGCCTGTGTAAATTTCTTTTCCGACGTTTATTCTCATTCAGAAACTATTTTTTCTCTTGTTGATGAAAATATATGTTATCAGCGGGTCGCAATCACTCTCGACTGCAAAGGCGGCAGAGAGACCAAAGCCTTTGTTCAAGCTCTTGAGTCGTTGCCGCACAGCTGGGTCGGCTAGTTATTGCGTAGAATAAAAAAAAAAAATCGCATGACCGATTTTATCTAGCTAAACGAAAAATTATGCCTGTGCCTATGCTCAGGTCGACGCGGAGTCTCTTAGTTTGCGCGTGCTCTCGCCTGGTACCCCCCTTTATTATTTCCTGGTCGCCCCATATTATATTATATGACCGCCTCTTCAATCTTCATCGATCCATTCGCCTCTATTATTCAGATTATTCTTATCGTACTCATTATCCGACAACCGATAGCGATCGGCTGTGGCTCTCACGCCGCGTAATTTTGTCGATAAGTCGTACATCGTGCCTCTTTATATATTTAGAGGACCGACACACTGTACGTTGGCTAGCCTATTGCAATATGTATAAATGGCACTGTGATACGATCATTCCTTTATTTATTTTTTTAACAATTTAGTAATAAGCAAGTCTATAAGATAAATATACTGACCTGATTTATTGCGTCTCCGACAAATCCTAAATTTGTATCACTTTAAGTACGAAGCTACATGCGAGAATTGTAGTAATAATACTCGTAATTAGATTTCATATTTAATGCTACTGCCACTATTTGTCTTCTTGTCTTCCTTCGACTTAAGGCATCTGGCTATGTTAGAGAGCGAAAAAAGTGCATACATATTTTTTCTTCCCTGCTAATTGGTTTTATTAATACTGACTTTTTTCGCATGAATGTACATATATTTGAGTGTATATGACTAAAGCTGTATTCGAATCAAGTTGTAATTTAATTTCTTAGCTTTATAGTCACTTTTGTTTCAGACCAGCCGTACCGTCAGAAATTTATTATATTTCGACAATATTAGATTTTTGTTAAATCAGCTATCACGGATACCATTTCAAATATTTGTAGACAACAAAAGTAACAAAGATACTGAAATATGTAGTATATATATTAGGCAGATCCGAGCACTTCAGCGCCCGGGTCTCCGTCTGTGGGTTTTGACATTCGACATAAACAAAAAGTTTCAATACATGAATTTCTCGGCCAGGCACAGGGCAAATAAAACGGTGACGCATGCATGCGATATTTCGAGATAATATGTGCCACCAGCTTTTTAGGAGATGTGAAGGTAATTTCGGGGAATGTGTCCAAAAAATCGAGGGTTTTTTAGAATTGTAATAAATAAAAATATAGAGCATAACCTGATGAACGTGAAGAACCTCAGACATCTAATCTTTTATGGATCCGCGTTATCGTTCTATTATTGTGGACGATCGGCTGTGTACAGATTGATACAATCAACTTCTCCGATTCCAAATCTCAATAAAATGTGAACAATAACAATATTAAAAAATCTAAGGACATCAATAACTGACATGACCTAAAGATTATAATCCGTCTCGACATCGCGTAAACAAGAGGTGACAGCCGGTGAATATTATCCTTAATAGAGAGGTGAGAACCTACTGATTATTCTTAAGAACTACTCCTAAATATTTAAAGGAACAACAATTTTGGGTCAGATTAATGCTGTATAATTTCTATTGTTTGTATAACTTCCCCATCGATCATTTACGTACGCCGCCACATATAGGTACTTCAACATTTCTTAACAGCGGTCACAATCTTAATCAACAAATTTAAATCATCGAATAGCCCCGTCACTACAAGATGTAAACTACAGTAGACTCACACGTCCAATGAAAACAATTAACCATCTTTAAGAAAGTCCATAAAACACACGTAGAGCTTCCCAATAAATTAAAGAGAATTCCGACCAAATGCCGAAACGTTGTAATTCTGTTAATCAAGTCAATAACCCATGTCGTTCATTGCCGAAGAATACCACGGATTTTCATCTCAACTTTGCTTTCGTTGTATTTTCGTATTTACTTACAGAACCGTCACACTGGATGAGCCTACTATAATTGCGTAATTATCGCAAGGCTGGTACGCTGCATCGACACTGCTATAGTGGATATGTAATGGGACGGATAATTTATTCCGCAAAGCAAGCGTTACAGTTTAAAAATGACACACGTTCTCCGGTAGACCTGGATAAGTGTAACCTAGTATGACGTTTGAGGTGAAACCGTTTATAAAACTGATTAAAGGTGAAAAGAAAAATTTAATCAAGAAAAATCGTTATCGGATTTCATAGAATCAACGTTCACCAAAACGAACTAATTAGTAAATTTTTTGTCAAGCGATACACGACAAGCTGATCAAGACAATTTTCACACTCGGACAGACTCTAAAGATATATCATCAATTAGATAATATTCCGAGTCGATTTTCGCGATTACGTCGAGGCATATACCAACATGGCATTGAATTTGCATTCACGAAATTTAGCAAACGGACGATAAGCGAACGAGACTGGTTGTGTACAGGAGGGTCTGCGATTTGCAGGGTACGGAACTTTTTTTCAGCTGCACACCGTGGTAACGGTGTTGCATAGGGCAGATGAACCTTGAGATAACGTTTTATTTTATGCCAAGGCTGCAAAGACTGCCTGCAGCTATACCGGTACATTGCGCAAAGTCACGAATGTCGTAATTGAAAATCGATAGTCCTCTTGGGCTGTTTGTGCGGTTGGGTTGGGGAGGGGGGGGGGGGGGGGGGGGCTGAAGGGTGGTACTGCTTCGCCACCCCCACCCTTCTTTCTGTATACCTCGAGGCTTTCCCTCGACGCGGTCTCGTTGCAACCCTTCCAAGCCCGCGACGGTTGGTGGACCCCAACCGATTCGAATCTCTTGTCGTTGTGTTCCTACAAGCTCGTAGCTCGCAAACTACCCTACGTCACGAATATTTATCGAGGTACAGTCATGCAGCCTGGAGATCCTGTACAGCGGGGCAAAAATTCAGCCACGTCACTGATTATTGATAATATAGTTGTTGCGATTAATCGGTGGATTATTATTAGTTGCGAGAAAGTGCATTCTAGTACTTGTGCGTCATGCATTATTTTAGGGGGGTGGAAACAATTGGTCTTTAAATAAAAAATAGTAATTAAGTATTAAAACAATAATGATGTTGTAATGACATTAACGATTGGTAGTTTATGAGATCACAGTTCTAGTTATTTAAAAATAATTTTCCAATTTTTATGTGTTGTGATTTTAATGTCATCAGTGTACTGACAATTGTCTGAAACGTCTAGAAAAATGAGCTAGAAAAAATGTCTATATGTATGCGTATGTGTGTCCTTATTATCTTTCACATTTCATAAAGCTTCCTCTATGTGAAAGCTAAAATCTGATTACAGAGTTTTCTCATAGACGTGGCATTGTGAAATGTGGAAGATAATGAGAAAGCATTGTGCAAGGTTCTACTTTGCAGACTCGTTGAATATGCTTTTGTTTTATGGAAGTAGTTTTTTTTTCTGGGCGCCTTCAGAAATAACAACCGTATAAGTAGCCCCACCCTCGGAAATTCGCGTTGGTGTAGAACTCTTTGTCGTTATATTTTACGAGCAGCTGCGAAAGACTTTTACGACAGGGCTGAAGGTTTGGCAAACGCAATGACTTTCAAATTCCCTATAGGCTCCTTTAATAATGAATATGCTTTTGTCGGTGATCTACAAGACGCGAACGTATGCCATTGTAGACCTGCAAACTCAACCATGACAGAAATTAAAAGAGATGTGGGCTAACCAAGCAACAACGAAAAGGACACAGAGCCGGAGACTCCATCAAATTCCTTTCCATAAGCACCAGACATGGAAAAGAGAGAAGGCCCGATTTGGAGTCACCGATCAATTTATGTTGTGCTCAGTCCGACGATACCACGTTGGTTCATCCTCTTAAGTCTCAAACATCACAACATGACTACCATTCGATAGATCCACACAGTAATTCACATTGACATTGATAATTGATGAGTTCCTAGCATAAATACCCGTGGGACTTATGCAAATACAAGATGCGATACGATTATGCACAGCCTGTAACGTTCGATATACTACCGTACTACATTTACCAAATTCCATGTAGGCCTACCAACATCTCAAAAGGACTGCCTGAGTAACATGAAATTGATCATCAAGGACGTAGAGTTGTGTACAAAAAAGTCTGCATAATGGAATCTTTCAAATTGCTTCGCCATTACTTTTCGTCTTTTGTAAAGCTTTTTCATAGATGTTTTGGACGATTTAAGCAGCCTCATACAGTAAACTTTGTGAAAGGTCGCAATTAATGACGAAACAATGTGCAATAAAACTAGGCAGGTCTTTCCCGGAAATCATTAGAATACAAAGCTACCTCTGTGAGGATGTATGTTGATCAATTTTGGCTTCCTCATGGTGGATGCTTTGTGCAAGATGAGAAATTATTATATGAGGAAGCTACTTTGAAGCTTTTTTTTTACATTACAGCGGCCAATTCTTCTGTATTTTTGACGAGCTTCGGTCCAAAGCTTTGATAGAAATCGGACCCGTTCATATATACTTTAAGGGAAATTGCAATAGATACAAAGTTGTCACTGTTTTATTTACGTACTAAATAGTAACTTTTGTTGTTTAAGTAATTCTTAATGTGAAATTTTTTTTTAACAACAGCAGATTCTTAACTTGAATCTAATACAACATTAAAATTCTATTATCCAGTTTGATAAAGTAATATGTTGAATATTCTTTAACATTATAAGGTGTGTGCAAAAAATGTTAGCTCATTGTTTGAATATTTTCGGAAGTTACAACTTTAGAAAAATACATATAGATATTTGTGTAAGCTCATTTTCTCCACATTTTGGCTCATTCTGAAATATCCTGACATGAAAATCTCAAAAGAAAATGATTTTTAGAGAGCAAAGTCTCCTCTATCTTTACTTTGCATTTATGTGCACCCATATCCAAGGTTTAAGTAGGTTTAAAAAAAAATCGTATTGGAAAAAGAATTCTCAACAAAATTGATAGAGACACCATCAATCATTAATAAAATCTCGCTAATTCTGAAAAAAATAAAACCAAAAACTATCATTATCACATGCTTACCCGTGCGTACATAACTGTCGCTAATAACCAGTGTGGCAGTAGCGACTACAAGCAGACAAAACAAAAAGTTCGGTTATAGTCGCAACTTCCACACTGGTTATCACCGACTGTGAACGTATAGTTTCAATACCAAAATTAGCGTTGAATGACGTAAGAAACAGTGCAACTAATGTCGTTACATCCTGATGGCCGGTCTGATGGTTCGATCCAGTGTAATCTCGATTTTCGCAAAACACAATTAAACCCACATCGTCTGTTTATTTGCATGTCTCCAACAATCGGTGGGTGGAATACGAAATAGAACGGCGAACGTTTGACCGGGTGGTCAGCCGGTTGGTCGCGGATGACTTGCTGGCCATAGCCGATGACCCGTGTGGTGGTGCCCGCTCCAAGTTAGTAATAGACGAGAGGGATGAAATTGGGATGTCGCCGGGATAACTTGTCGGAGTGAGACAGAGGCATAAATAGAACGAGACACAATATACCAGCGATATACATATATACATATATCGAGAGAATCCGTGCTATAGAGAGCCATAATGGCGTCAATAGCGCTGATTATATGACCGCAGTCGCTTCCGAATGTGCAGCATAGCTGCTCGTCGGCACACACTAGTTGCCCTCTCGGTACTCGTGGGTATACCGTTGGTAGAGTGGGTCTTCTGTACGCTCATCAGAGCGAATGGTCAAGCCAAAAGGCTACCGCGACCTTTGCGCCCGGCGACGGCCCGTCACTTGATGAAATGACGAAATGTCCTACGCGAATGACCCATTCCCTCGCTGCATCAGCGTATGTATGGAACATTTCATACCAAATCAATCGCGTGAAAAATAATTTATTAAATAAATAGTGGTCCAGAACTTTTGCATGTTAATCTACGAGCTTTTTTGTGTTATTTTTCACACTCTAAAAGGCATTTAGATTTTATGTTACTTTTTTTTTCAAGTGAATACATGCTTAGAGGTTCTTTTTCAGGCAAAAGTGTTCTGAAAAAGCGTCATGTGCTTCCTGGAGATTTAGTGAATTGGTGCAAAGTCTGTACATATTGTTAGGCGTACAAACAAAAAAAAAAGATTCTTTAAAGTATGAACTCTTTGTTGGATCCTCACTAAATCCAGTATCGAACAACGAGACATTCTATTCATGTTTCATGCAAAATTTTAAATAGATTGATTAAAGTTTTCTCGACGAAAAAGTTTTGATTGGTCGAATAATTTTTTCTTCAGTCTTAAGAATTAAAAATAAAAATACGACAATTTGAATTTTAACGATTACAAATCTTGTAAGCCCTGACCCCGAACATGACGAGGTCAATTTTATTATTTCGAGATTTTTCGACAGAAAAAAAAACCGAGAGAAGTCAGTTTGTGGGCTGTTGCCTGAATATTTTTATGTACAACTCTGGATTTCAGAGATTTAAAAAAAATGAGCACTTTCTTTAATCTTGAATAATTATTTAATCTTGACTTTTCTAAATTTTGAATAAATAATTAACTAACTTTGGGAAATTTTGAAAAAAGTATCAAATATCTTGAGTTATAATATTTTTTAAGCCATAGCAGAGACGAGTTATGTCCGAATAAAAATCTATTCAAAATACTTTTCCGTCTGAATAACTATCAGTAAATATAAAAGAATGTTAAACCTTTTCCTTAATAAATGGAAGTATTTTTAAATAAAAGAATTATTCACAATTATTCAAACTGAAAAGAATACTTAATAAATTTTTATTCAGAAATTGCTCATACCTTGTTTCCATAAAAATATGAATAAAGATCGTTCCATACTAGATAAAAAATTAACCACTTTAATACTCAGCACAATTCTTGAGAATTCTTTTTATTATTAAATTCTGTCTATACCCTCGTTTCAACACCAAAATAAGTAAATTAAATTTTTAAAAATCTGAGCGCCTTTTAGAATTGCAGCATAAAAAGCCGTGGGTATAATCTCCGAGGACGACGGTCAGATTTAGGTCGATTTGATATCAAATGTCCCATATGTATTTTACTGTATAGGACATTTGGGACGCTGATACAGTTATCACTGATTTTGGACCTTCTCTGGTTCCATCAGAATTTGCTATTCTTCCCCAAATGAAATTTCACGTATAGATATATAGACTCGTTGGCTCTCCGGCTCGAACCAGCTTTTCCGTCGGTTCTGCTTTCTGTCTTTCGGTTTTCCCTCGCTTCATCTTCATCTACATTCCAGGTGTACGCATCGGCGAGAATCTCCGCGCATAATAGAGCTCAGGGGGAATTCCCCTTCTCTCGATGCATCTCTCTCGGGTCTATGTCGACATTAGAATAATTTTAATAACGCGACGAGAGGTTTGCCGAGTTGGCATCCTCTGAGAGAGAATCGCATAGCAGCGAAGTCCTTAATGCGAAGGAAGAAGACGAAGGAGCTTTCGCAACGGGAAATCGTGGGCTCGGGTCAGCATTTGAATACACGATGCCAAATGCGATGGTGTCTTTCGCTCTTGCTCTTGAAAAGCTCCTTGCGTGATATTAAAAAGAGTTCGTCACTTTATGATATCCTCTCTATTCTTGAGAACTTCGCGCTTGCAATAACACGCTGCAGTTTCAGTATTTGCTCTTTGAGATATCCGAGCGGGTTATCAACACGAGAACTTGCTTCTCAAAGACTCACCGTGTTACATTCTAGCATTACTTTTATGCTTTTTGCTTCATCATAGTGGAAGCATTGTTTCTAAAATACATTTATTCTTTTCAAGATTTTTTTATACTAGGTGATATCAGGCTACGTTGTAACACTTTTTTTCTCGACCTGTTGATTTTCAATTTATCGATACATTTTCCGTAATTTGTACCAATACGTGTCATAATAATCTATTAAAAATATTATTTGGTTAATAAAACAATCCTTCGAAGTAGAACATTGCAAATTGCTTCGTCATTATTTTGTATCTTTGAGAAAGCTCTTTTTTACAAAACTTTTTTTTACAATTTTGGCTTTCTCATAGATGAAGATTTGTCAAGGATACAACGTAATGGAGGAGCAATTTGCAAGGTTCCACTTCGCAGGCTTTTTTGAGCTCGAAAGACATTTTGAATTTTTCAAAAAAATGGAAAAAAAGAATTTGAACCGCTCGACCGTCTTGCGTCAGATTTTTACTCAAACCTTGTTTCATGGCAGTCCTTATGTGAACGTAAATAAAAGAAGTATGCTAAGTTTAAAACCTATTCATAAAAAGGTAATGCACTAGGGATTTGAATAATTGCTGGAAATCAAAAGTTTTCAGGAACAACGATTTTCCTATTGGACAAAAGTAAATAAGAAAAATCATGTAAGCTACGCTACTATAATATTATATTTCAGTATTGTAGTTGTACGTGCACTATTCATTGCATTTGAGAAAAACGCTAAATGAAGAAAACCATGAAAAAATTGCTTCCCGCAAAGCAAACATTTTTTTAGAAAAAGAAGAAAAAAAGCCAAAGTTCTCAACATTCTGTAAATAATCGTTAAAAAATCATTTTTTCAGCAACGCATTTAAATTTTGTTTCTAGTTTTGGACACCGCTTCTTTATTTAAATTGGGGTAAATTAAACTTTGAAATATATCAATAAAACAAGCTAATTATTTTGACGCGCGCACTTTTCTAAGTCCCTCCTAAGACCCCCCCCCAGACCTGTGATTGTCTGTGAGTAACTGCGAGTGTGTGTGTGTGATTGTTTGTGAGTGTCTGTGAGGATTTGTGAGTGTCTGTGAGTGTCTGTGAGTGTCCGTGCGTGTCTGTGAGTACTGTGAGGTTGACCAAGCAAACACGCCGCCGTTTATTATATCGTAAATAGATATGTTCAGTTTTCAATTCGTAATTATATTGTGCACTAAAATAAATTACAGAATGCATGATAATATTATTTCTCTTTACAATATTATTATGCCCTTATTTACAACCCCATTCAAATTAATTCAGTCACTATCCCAAAAAGTGTTCAATGAACATTTCACATGATTAATTAATGATTGCGTCAATTCATATTTCGCAGCCACGATAATAATAAGTCATAATTATAACTTACCACGATCCTATACGTACCGGATATATTATTCTCATTTGCCTCCGGTGTTGCTACGTTCACGTTGCTACTGCATGGGAAACTAGTTTACAAAGCATTTAGTACTTTTTCAGCAGTGCCGTTTTATCGAACGCTTGTAACACTCTACCGACTCACATTTGTAGCCGGAGCGTTAATTGATTAAATTAAATGGCAAAATTAACGAACCCTCGGTCGGTTCAATTATGATCGAGATAAAAAAGAAAGTCGGATCGATACAGGAGTTTCTGTATGAGTTTCAGCGGTCGATATATCATGTAGTAGTAACTGTACTACTGTACCAAGCTCCGAACCACTTTGCATTTTGAATCCCTGTGCACTGCACGAACCATCAACGAGTGTATTCGAGCCAGTAGAAACGAGACCAATGGGCACATCATGAATTTTCATTGAGTTGTGCGATGTACATGTGGAGTACACACACATTCGAGCGTGAAACATATTCATATGATGAGGAGATTTGTTGAACGGTACACGTTTAGTCGACCATTTACTGCAAATAGTTTTTCAAAGCGCCTTGCATACATTTTATTTCAAAATTAAAATGTCCAATAAGCCGATATTTCATCGCCGGGATCATGAAGAGTCGCGGTTGACGATCAGGGGACAAGTATTAAAAAAAAAATTATTATATTTTCTGTAAGTGGTTCTGGACTTTGAACGGCACTTTTAAGCTGAAAAGTAGGATTCTAGGAACGAATGCAAATAACTCATAATCCTCTTTAATGTCTTCTTTTATTTTATTCCATTTGGCTGGTTCTATTGCGATTTCGCTTTTCATTACGCCATCAAATACTTATATAGTATATACATCATTAGGCCACACACAGTCAGCATAGTTACACATACATAGGTACGGAATGTATGCATCGATCATATCTTTAAAGTTTTCGATATGGCTATACTCGTAAGGGTATACTTTATATTTTCACGCGTATACATAATATATACATTTATTTCTATAGAGTAAGCCACAAGCTTTTTATCGAGATTATATTAGATACTGCCAGGTCAAATTTTAAGAAAAAAAAATAAGATACATGTATTCTCTGCAACGATTTTTTGTTATCTGAAAAAATCGTGTAGCAATATTAGGATGCGTCACACATATATTTTTAACAAAAACTTTGATTTTACTTCAATTTCGGTACTTTCGGGAGAGAGAAAAAATTTAAAAAATAATTTTTATCAATATCGATGTCATAAAATTATACAATTAATAATAAAAAAAAATAATGTTTAACAAATTCGCTCGATTTTTTTTGCACATGACTTGAATTCTTAGATTCTTCCGAAAATGGATGACTAAACAAAATTTCTTATAATCATGATTTCTTTTAAACAGCTTGTTGAAAAGTCGCGATTTTTGGATATGTTTTTGTAGAAAGATTTTCTACATTACACATAAGAAGATTCAAGAGCATTGAACGTACAGCTTCATATAAACGGCCTTAAAAATTTGCGAAAATTAAAATTTTACAATAGCAATTAAAGTTTAAACATAATCATATAATTTTGTTTTTTTTTTAATTTTATTTGAAATGAAAAAAAAAAGTTTTTTCTAATAGAATTTGTTAGTGACTTCTCTGTACTACCTGCGTCAAAAACTTGACTTTTTGTGCCTCTGATCTAACTGCAAAAGGACACTTTTTGTAGCAGGTGTGCGTTAAAAGTCCCGACGCATGGAAACATGCAATTTTTAGGGACTTTTGAAGCCCTAGGACTTGAAAAAAAAAAAAAACACACACACACACACTACCGCGTCCATCAATTACCGGAACACTGTAAAATTTAAAGTAAATCAATTTGATATGAAAAGAGTCATCTTCGAAGTTGTTGCTTGATTTAAAATGAAAATGTTCACTTCATAAAAAAATATCTAACACACTGAAACTTATTTGATCGTCTTTATCTCCATAAATGCGAACCACCTTTATCCACAAGAAAAACCCCTTATTTTTCCGAACGAATTCTATCCTTAATTTATAAGACAGGATAAAAGGGACGCAAATTCACAAAGGTTTTTCTTGCGTCACAGCGTATTTTACTATTTGAATTTTTGTCTCTAAATGCAAATTTTTCTCGTTATATTTAGATACGAAAAGTCCAAGAAAATGTTTGACGTCGTTTCAAACGGCAATATTCTCGAGGCATGGAATCATGTGCATTTGGCTCTCAGAGAGGGTAACGTATCTTATAGATAAACTCAAACTAGTATCACCCGCCGCCGAGTTTACTTGCCAGACGCAATACACCTGGCAACAAAAATATTTCGCTAAACACGAGCACTTGTGAACTGTGCTTAAAACTCGTATTTCCGTCCGTTCGCATCCTTAGGAAACTCGCTCACTTACTACCAGCAAATTCCAGACTTCATTCACCTCTGGGTTCGAGCTTCTAACGCCAACTCGCAAGCGCGACAGAGAAACTTTTCGCTGGTAGCGAAGTCAAGTGGCTAGTATTCTCTATGAGCTTCGCTTACAAGTTTCATTGCAGCTTCATTCTCAAACTCAACCATCTTCCTCGTCTCCTCTATTCTGCAGTTAACCGTCAAATCATATTGCATATAATATGTAGATAATAATTGTGAGTACACTAGACTTAAAAAAAAAACACTTTTTTTCGATGTTGCACTTCAGAAAACCATATTGTATTCTATAATATTGAACCTTGTGAAAGGGAAACTCTGAGAGATTTTTTTTTAATCTGGACAAAGGGCTTTTGTATTCGACTTTAAATTAATATGTAAAAAAAATTGTTTCTGCTTTCGAGGTGGAAATAATACGATTTTTATACAACGAAATATGCATTGTTTTGCAACGTTTGGCAACTTATTCAGTTTTATTTGAATTTGCGGAACTCGCAGAACAGTTCAGATTGTAGGAAATAAAGATATTCAGCATCACGTAAAAAGTGATCTCTTTATCTTTGCAAAAAGAAAAACAGTTCACTAACAAAAAATGGTTGCCTAGTATAAGTAATAGTTTTTTTTCTTTTGCAAATTCGGTAATATAAATTATAAATAAGGGTTCGATCCCTCATATAGCTCTAAGTCAGATCAACGAATTGCGCTGTGCCAAAAATAAAGCAAATGACATGTTTTGTTGTTTAATTTTAATTGGCGGATCTCTCGGCAAATAATAAGTAGAATGTAATAATAATTTCGGTGATTTCAAGCGAAAACAATTTAAAAGGAACGTGTTCAGTGGAAAGTCCTTGTGAAATGACGAATACGAGAACCCTTTGGGTGCTTTGCAAAAACCTCTTAGAGAAGTCTTAAGATGTTCACCTTTCCGAGATCCATCGTTATGCTATAAATAATTCATGCCGTGAAAAAACGAACAAAAGATAACTTCATTTTTCGACAGTGTAGGTCACTGAATAAACTAAAAATACACCTGATAAAACTTTCGCTTCGTTAAACAATTGATTTTTTTTAAAATCCAATATTAAATTTTGTAGTCATACAGTACCAATTAAATAAAAACTTAAAAAAAAAAGAATAAAATGTTTTATCATGCCTTTTTCTAGGCGACCCAATGCCCTTAAGAGTTCATGAAATTTGCAAAATGATGGTCATTTTAACAATGCTCAGAGAAATCGTAGTACTCCTGGCAACTACAAGTGACACTCATTAATTGTTAGTCCATGCGTCTATGTTTTTATAGTAACACTTATTTTTTCCAACTATTAAATAGTTACGGTAACGGTAACTTGAAAAATATAGTTGAGGTTTATTTGTAACCTACTATTTACAGTTACCAGTACCATATTTTTTTACCTCTCTCACTGTATAGACAATGGCTTATTCTATGGTTAAAATGATTACGATGCAGTTTATTGAAGATGGAAGAGACTGGACGATGGCGAGCAGCAGCAGCTAGTCGCAATGGCTGAGGCCCTGAGATATTCCGAGCAATTCGGGGCATCTGCCTATAATTTTAAGGAAACAAAGCGGCACGCATACCCTAAATATCCGTATATATAGGCTAGCTGTACACTATATAACGATTAATTAATCTCGTCTAACCATCGTGACTATACTCGAGAGGATCACTCGATACCCAGGCTATGATTGTCTTTGATCACGCGCGAAACGTTCTTAATATCTATATACCGTGCCTGCCTCCCGAATAAGCTCTGTGCGATGGGCGAATGTGTCTCTCTCTCTTGGTGTGTCTTGTTGCCTAATTAATCTTCTATCTCAGTAGAAGAGCTATTCGATGAAGGAGCAGCAATGCCAGCAGCCAAGTGTTGGGACTCGTCATACTTGAGTTACCTTGAACTGAAGACAGAAAAACGACGAATGAGATATACCTGAAAAGTATATCATGACAGTAAAATGGATTGATATGGGTTGAAATGCTAAATAATGAAGATACACCAGGAAGGTTTGAGTGAAAGATACAAGAGATGGAGAGAAAGTAGAACGAGAAAGGTCGTAGATTCTATGGATAATTGATAATTGCATTAGCGGATCGAGGCTGAAAACTCTAATGGGTTAACTGAATTAGCGTGCAACGATTGACACTTCAAACTAAATTTAAGCCGTTTTAGTCTTCACTGATCTGCATCTAGGTAATCGAATTGTAATGAGAAGTGACAGAATTACTATGAATTCCGAGATACTTTGTCCGTCAATTCCTAACAAGAATCTTACAATACGTGTTCTTCGATTGAAATCGCATTACCCATGATTCACAAGGGTGTTCGCTCACCTTTCGAACCCTTCACTTTTTTTTTCACTTTTCACAGCTTTAGGAATGAAATTTAAAAAAACGAATGAAGCACTTTGTAAAGATTTGGAAAAGATACCATATGCCGAAAAGCAATGTTCTGACACAACAATCACAAGAGATGTTAGAATTCAGTCTCGAATTCCGATTCGTCTAATTAACAGTTGATTAGAGCAAAATTCTCAATTACGTTTTTAAGTATCTGTATGAATTAGCCTTGTAAGCAAAAACTAAGTCGATGTCTCATCGGACCTAAGAGATACTCATGTATCCGTAAAAACAAACTTCACCCCTTTTCATCTCCTTAGGGGTTGAATTTCGAACCATTTATTCTTAGTGAGTGTTCACATCATGAAAGGAATATAGACATTATGCCGTAAAAAAGCAGTGTTGAATTTCACATAAAAATAAACCTATACAGTGGTGTTGAAATTAATACAAATCGGTGTTGATTTGTATTAGTAGTTCGATGTTGCGAACTTACGTCCACTGTGCACGTGTAAATGCATCAACATTGAAGCAGTACGAATCAACATCCATTGGTGTCAGTCTCAACACCACTGTGAAGTCCCAATAGATCCAATCCTTTGGTTTAAAACTTAACACTACATTTTGACAGTGTACAGACAGAAAATATAATAGATATTAAAGATTCGGGCTTACCAAAAACCTGGGTAATCCGCAAGTCCTGTGGGTCGCTTTCACTATCGCTAATCTCAACAACTGCTTGACACCTTGAATCGAAATCATCACCAAATCATTTAACAATGACATTCATAGAGCACGAAATTTTTGAACACTCTTAAAAATCCAGCGTGATAAAGGCGATTCGGAATAGACTTTGATCAGTGTTGACCTATTTGGTGATAGTAAAAACACTTTTCATAGTGTAAAATGTACAGTTGCGGGAGTGTCAAAATTATTCGTTTCCCATCTCAAAGCTGTCAATATATGCATCTTCAGGATAAGTACAATGTCAATCTATAAAGTGTTAGCAATGAATAACATGCAGACATATAATTGAATTTCATTCATCAATTTTCAAGTAAAAAGTGTTGAAAATTCTAATAAGAATCATATGGAATACGTGTAGGGTTCATTTTTTGACGCTGGATTTTATACAGTGTAGTATCGTAGATAGGAAATTATTTCGCTTGAATACCATATAAAGGTATCCAAGCGAAATTCAACAAACACTTACATACAAGCAATCGCACAAACACATTTTTATCAATTCGTAGCTCGTTATTATGTAAATCCTTGATAATATGTTTACCCCTGCTTAGAGTTTTTAAATGGACGTGTTACTTATGTTAATTGGTGCTGTCCAGTTTACCTGACGTTCATTCGTCCAACGGACACATGATCCGGTCCCAGCTCAAGACGGAGACTTGAAACCGTCGATAGGAGATCCTGATGCTCTACAATTCTTTCGGTATCTGGATTCACCTGGAAAGAGTGTAAAACTTTCATTTGAAAAATCGCCTGTATGTGTATGGTGGATGATAGTTTATCGAATTTCGATGAACAATTCATTTCGGGACGTACGTGTTAATCAATTAACAAACCTTGACACCGTTGATGAACCAAGTGAGGCTAGCTGATGGATAAGATTTGTCGCTGGTGCAGTTCAACGTCAAGATATCACCGTTAGCGTATATTTTCTCCTCGCCGGTGATGCGAGGATTCGACTGTGGTGTAACTGAAATAAGAATCAATGATGATGGACATGAGGTTACTTCGCAATGATAATTCGATTTTTTTCATTTTTTGTAAAACAAAAAAAAAATGGTTTCCCACCAAAAATTGATCAAAAAATGATGTGAATGAAAACTATAAGATAAGTAACAGTTCATTACGTTCGGACAAAAAATGAATATTGGGAATTCATTCCGATTGTGTCAAAGATTTTATTCGTAGATATTTTCGGGATAAAATGTATATTATAATGTAGATATTTTCATGTTCAGCATAACATACCCGATCGTGTTTTATCGTAACACGCGTACGCTTAAAATATTAATAGTCACATGTACAATAATCTTACCGACCACCTGCATGTATTTCTCCTCCTGAACAGACGGAAATCCTGTAGTCTCTGCAGTGACCTCGCATCTGTAATTACCTCTCGATTTCAAGTTCACCTTGTCCAGGATCACCTTGTGATCATCGGAAGCGTCGAACTGCAAGATTAGAAGAAATTAGACATTTTTTTAAATGCCTGCCTCAAGATAGGAAGTGAATTTCACGCTGCGGTGGAATCGGGATGTGAGGTGAAAAGGAGGGGAGGAGTAAGCTGAGGAGGACACCTTAAACCCAGCGGAAAGGCTATTAACGGAAACTGCAACTTGGCAACTTGGTTACTATCTTCTTCCTACCAAGCCTCCATACCTTCACATAGGTTTATCTCCCTTTCTTCCCACCCGCTCGTAGAAAACTTGCGCCTAAGAGGATCTTGACATTACGGAAAATATTTTTATTCTTTGAATGGCTTTTTCCTTGAAATGTGCATGAGTTATTAACTGCACAATAGGTCGGGATGTTACGACGCAATAAAGAAGCGTGATGCGGCATTGTAGAATAGAAAGAACGAGAAATCGATTCGAAACGGTTGCAAGATAGGACAAAGATTGCTTTGATAACAAGAAGAAAAGAAAAAGTGCAAATTCTTTTCTTTTACACAATTAAAATTTTAATACTCGTATTCGTTTTATTTTTTTCTTGCGTTATTGTCAAGAGATTCAGATTTAAGGACCGATTTAAAAATTACATTCTTAGTCGTTTTATAGCAAAAAGATTAAATTCGTCATAATCTGGATGGAAAAAAAATGGTGTCAAACTTAAAAAATCCTTTATATTAAATGAATTTATATTAAATGTTGTATCTGCTATTTTACGTATTTTGTTAATTATTATTCTATTCAGTTTATTTAAGATTAATTCTTCCGTTGCGTTTTGCCACGTTGAATTAATAGGGGTCGCAGCACCTCGGGGGCTATGAGATATTTTAATTATGACGCGGTAGCAAGAACGTTGAATCGTTCTCGGCATTTTGTGAATGTTCTTCGTCGCAAGGAACCAGTTTGCCCGTGAATATTCAAGGGAGCTCTCATGAAACGTCTGGTTTTCAACATCAGGCGTCTGGGGTCGAAAAGCGATATCATATCGCTCTGCATCGAAAACGCGAGAGTAAATAGAGAACCGTTTTATTTTTATCTCGAATACGCGATAAATTATTCTTGTCGACGAGGAGAGCGCTGTAGATCCTCAACGAATACATTGAAGTATTTTAAGCAAATTATGTCATCAAAATTTAACTCTGAAAGATGCGGAACAAAATTATGCTTAAATTATCAATTAACTCGAGCAGTCCTTTATTAGATACTCCCATTATAAGTTTCCATCCTTTTTTCTTTAACTCAATACCGACAAATATGATCAAGTTAAATCAATATACAGGGTCGTAATAAACGGTTTATCTACAAATTATTACATAAACAATCCATTTACTTACATTAAGATGAACTCCTTCGACAGAATGGTTACTTTTCGTCGGCTTCTGAAATTTTATCTCGTATTTGTAAAATTCTTCATTATCCTTGTACCAGGTGACCGAGTATAGTCCATAAGATTCCAAATCGTAGCTGGAAAGGAACACACAACAGAAGCATAAACTGTATCAAAAGGGTCATTAGTGAAATTGGAACTGGTAGACAAACAAAGGGTTGAGAAGTGAAAAGTTGAACTAGCGAGGCTACTGCGGGTCGGATATGGGCTGCGGGAGAAACACACGTCGGACGTGATAACGCAAGCTTGGGTAGAGTGGCGTGCTGCTAGAATGCTGGTAGATGGGAATCGAAGGGCTCTAGGAGCCCTGTGCTGAACGACGTGGTAATAGCTCAGATCGTCGCGTGTTCTTTAATAGCGATATAGGTAGGTTACTGATAGTATACCAAATGGGGGAAAAGGACGAAGGGGGCTTCGCATCTGTGAACCAGTTTCTGACCGCACAGCTCTGCAATTCTCACCGCTGATTCGGTTGCCATACATAGGTTGTGATGTTCGTCTCTCTCATTGTCAGTAATAGACACGAGGGTTTATGCAGTTAGCAGTATATTTGCATTTCAATAATGGCACAGTGCATTTCCGTAACGAGGCAAACGCAAAATCGAATAATATATTGATCGACGTCGGGCCTGTGTCAAGAGACGTAATTGAAGGGCCTTTGAAGGGACCTTCGCATCGCCAAACAGCAAACATTGAAATGTTCACAAATTAATTATCTTCATTGTCGAAGGTTTCACTTTTGTGATACAATTCATAGCGGCGAATATTACGTAAAAATAATATTCACGTGGTTGAATTAAGAGATGCCGAATTACCAAATACCCAAATTCAGACAAAAAAGGGTTGTATTATTTTATAGCCAGGTTAAATTTATAGCCATTCAAAGATTAATATCTCATTTACGTCGCCGCTAGTACTTATTGAATGAAAAAAAAAATGTTTACTTTTGAAAGAGAACCAGTTGGCCAAATATTACCAAATCATTTTCAGTTAAGCTTAATATAAACTCTTATGCTATGCGTGTAGCTCTTTATTTTTTGTAAAAATTGGACAAGCTATTTTTTTTTTTTTTTCAGATTTTCCTCGTTCCAAAATACTGAAACTCTAATGTCACCGAACTTTTGATTAGGAAGGTATGCGAAGTCAATTGCACTTCAATGTCAAGTAAATTATTATTGTTTTACACAACACATTTTTGGTACAAATTTTTCTTTTAACTAGATTGGCAATTTGCGAATAAATACTCTAACAGAAGGAAAAGTTGAGCGGAGAAGTGGGACTTTTATACTGTTGGCGTAGGTCGCAATAAGTATCGTCTTACCTGCACTCCAGAAGTGCTCTCTCGCCGTTGGGAATATATGTCGGCACGCTGAGTTGTAGAAGCTTTAACGCACTCACTGCAACATAAAAAAGAAAAAATTTTAAAAGTGGCGCGAAGAAATCGATCACGGGAACAATGAGGTTACCAGGGCAATACAATACAGTAGGGCACATCGTGAAGTATTTGTCATTTGTGCCAGAATACATTGAGTGGCACTCTGTGTATTCTTGGTATAAGGCGTTTATTAAAGAACGATTTCACGAGAATTGCGCAATGTGATACTTGACCCAATTTGGACAACAAAAAAAAAAAAAAAAAGAAGAAGACGTCATTTGGGTATGCACACGTCAATCTGGTTACCTCAATTTGGTAACCAGTCACCCTCGTCATCGAGCCCTCTAAACTTCTCTTTTATTCATTCGATCGTAGCTGTCGGAAAGGTACGTTACAATATTTACGTCACGAACGCGACTGTATTTCTCCTGGTGAAAATTATTCTAAACTGCATCTTTCGACTCTATTTTAGTTTTGATGAATTCCAAAGTTCAGCTGTCACTCTTGGAAACTGAAATTACGTACGAAACGCTGGGTTTTCAATATGGTTGCGATTTTCATTTCGATATTTTTCATTTTAAGCACGAACATTTTTACATTTTTTTAAAATCCAACATGACATCAAATTTGAACCGCTGTATAAATGTTTATATTTTATTAATAAAAATGCAGTTAAAACAGAGGTCGTACTCCTTGAATTGTCTACAAAATATCAGAACTGCGGATCAAGCCATTCTCGAGTTGTAAATGTTTGAATATTTCATATACAGCCAATGATACCGACATTAACACTCATGCTCATTAAACATTTTTAAAAATATTGTTTCTCACAGAGCTCTATAGCAATAGAAAATAGTACATTATGCTGCAAGGGAGGAAAGGGTAACCGCCACAGATATCCTTGGAAAAAAATCTAAAGCAAAAACATCCCCGAAAAAATATCCGCCAAGTATTTCAACTGGTATCTTTTTTTTTCCAAGGATATTTTTTCTACGGTTTTCAACTCCGAGGATGTTATTTCCTTCGGATCTTTTTGCTATGGTCTTCTACTCCGAGGATTTTATTTCCTTTGGATAGTTTTGCCATGGTTTCCTACTCCGAGGATTTTATTTCCTTGGGATAATTATTTCATGGTTTCTACTTCAAGGATTCGGATATGTTTTTCCGCCATGTCGTTTTTCCACGAATATTTTCTCTGTCCTCTTTTTAAATATGTTTTTTTCCACGGATATTCTTTCCTAGATTCAATCCGCTTCTTCCCGTGTAGCATATGACACTTTTTTCCCGACATTACCGACATTACACTCATGGTAATTTTAACGACGAAAAAATTACCACATTCGTGGTAATTATACCGACCAAAAAATTACCACATTCATGGTAATTTTAACGACTTTTAACTTGCCTCACAAAATCCCCATAATGGCCAATGGTCATTACCCCGCCGGGAGTAATAGGGCTCCCAGAGGGAGAAATGAGTCATAACTGTTACACCCTCGGGAGTAACAAAACAGTACTGCGCATACCGACAGGTTGATAATTATCATCGGTCAATGATAGGCTATTTTCCGCCGGCATTGCAGGCAAGGAATGAGATGATTTTAGGGAATTCGGAGAAGAAACAGTACTTGATGCTACAAGGGAGGAAAGTGCGACTTTTCACCGAGTGTGAAATTGGAGTCAGAAATTCAGCCCAGGTGAAAATGCACTCCCTCCCATGTAGAATACTCTATTTTTCTTCCGAATTCACTAGAAAATAATTTCATTCCCTGTGTGCAACAAGGGCCGAAAAATTAGTTCATTTTTAACCTGTGACGAGTGCGCATGCGTAATACAGTTTTCATTACTCCCGCCGGGCAGTTATGTACCGTTTTACGCCCTAGGGAGTAATGAAACCGGATTGCGCATGCCTCGAGTTATTGGTAAAAAAATGATAGGTTTTACACGCATATTCGAAATGAAGTTATTTTAGCATAGTCGGGAGAATGTACATTTCTAGTTATCGACCAACCATTAATCGGCTAATTTTCGCGTTATTGTTGATGTTTTCGAAGAGAGCTTTACCGATCGCTTTATCGCGTGTGCAAAATGAGTATCGATTTTTCTATATAGAAAGCGCTGTAGAAAGAGATTCGTGGAGGCAAGCCCCTGACACCCGCCTCCACAAGCGATCGGCTTCTACGTACAGGACTTATAGTCTTTCCGCTTCTCGGCATCACGCACTACAGGATACCGCGCACTCACGCATATCAGTTCCGCGGACCTCTCGCGAAGCAGCAACGAGCGAAGCACCGCGTTGTGTAGCGAGCCCTCGGGAAAAGACAGCCAGGCGACGGGAGCCGACAATGAGTCACCCAAAACGCACGCAACAGTGCGACATAAATATTAATTGCTGTACCGTGCGTCGACTGTAAACAGGCGAACGTATACGCGTCTGAACGTCGGCGTAGCCAGCGGGGGCGTCGTCTTACCCTAGAAAAAGCTGACTCTCGTATTACTCGGTCTTTGCCCGCATCAAGAAAGTTACTGCCAAGCTAGTGTTGCGTGTGTACCTTTTCTTTCTCTAACTTTCTCTCTCTCATGTCTTCCGGATCGTACGGAAATCTAAATTACGTTTATATATACTGTATGCAGCAGTTGCACTTCACATAGAGGAAACTTTGGCAAAATACAAAATAATGATGAAGCAATTTGCAAGGTTCTACTTTGCAGGCACATTAATTCGGTCACCAAAATTTCCAATTTCGATAATTCTGACGACTTAAATAAACTTCCCAGAGTTTTATGTTCCTACAACGTCACAACTCCGAAAAAAAAATTGGAATCTTTTCGCAAAATCATTTATTAAAATTCAAAATTCGTGATTTAAAAAAAATTTTGTCCCGAGGGGGCCTGATGACGAATACAGTCGTGCTTGATATACAATTGTCTTTAAATATAAAAAATGAAGAAACCAGTATTTTTTTCGTACCTATGTTTAAAAAGAAGTAATCGCATTGGTACGCTTTTTATTTTTTTTAAATCAATCAATTTGTGTCAAAATTGTACTGAAATCATGTTCCATGATAGTCCATATGTACATCAAATTTGAACTCGATATCTCGTAATTTGCAGAATCTAGTGCGCGAGAAACACTTTTCAAAAAATACAAAATGTTATAAAATTTCAACCGATCGATCGATTCAGACAGACATTTTTTCCGAATTACTTTTCTCGATATTCTGAACCATTCCGAGTGAAAAAAATATTTCATGAGAACAAAGCCACCTCTGTGAGGAAGCAAAAATGATGAAATTAATTCTTACGACGTCTGTGGCAACACGTCATGGACGAAAAATGCATCAGGTTTAATTTTTTTTTTCTCTTTTTTAAATAAACACGCGACATTTTCTCGATATGTCGAAAACATCGATCACGATTATTATCCAGGTATTCCTGTCGTGATTGGTTATCATAAAAATAACTATGAACAACTTCCCAATCAGTGTCGAATTTGACGCGGTATCAGGTTTTGCGAGTAAAAAAATAATGTTCGCGACAGCGCTTTGGATCTAGCGTAACAAATTGGTAGCTCCATTATATCGAAACTTGAAGCCGCCTCACTTGGCCTCTAATTGGCACTGATGGTATGACTAAAGCTGTACAGTTCTTTCCTGAGCAAATTTAACCTTATTGTTAGTACAAAAAACGTAATTGTTACCAGATATGTATATTAGGGCGTAATCAATTTTTTAAGGTACATCAAACATTTTGTTATGGAAAAATTTAAATATTTTATGCGAAACATCATCGTGAGTTAGCAGAAGTAATATCCGAAATTTCTGGTGAAAACTTTTAAAAGTGTAAAAAATCAGGATAAATAGTCGAAAAAATCTTCAAAATCTTCATCTAAGACATAACCATATTTTCAATTCCGAAAATTCTGACCGGAGAGCCCGGCCAATAGCACAAAGGACCTTTGACACAATTTCCAAAAATAAAAAAACCCTCCATGATAAAAAAAATTGTCCACAACAAACATATCAGGCATTCGATATCAGATCAGTCACTGAAAAAAAAACCTAAGAAATGTCTGAAAATCTGATGATGTATAATTCCAAGAGAGACACCAAATTTTAAATTAAAAAAAAATTTGATGGACTTTCGAATTATTTATTACTTTTCAATTTTCGCTACCTACAATTTAAAAAAATGAAAATATGCGTTTTTATGATCTATCAGAAGAACATTTGTTGAAATTTAATTATGTAATTTTTAATGACACTTATGGTTAAATAAACAAAAAAAAGGTTATTATTTTTTTATAAGTAAGTTTCCCTTTAGATTAAATTTAAATCCCATGAAATAAATTCGACAAAAAATTGTTTTTTTCCAACATCATTTAAATAAAATAAGTCGATGCCAATATCCGATTTTTCACCTTGAGACGTGCATTTATTTCAGTGCTTTTTTTTTAGTTGCTGAGCTGATATGGAATGTCATATAGGATAAATAAAATACTGAAGTGGGCTGCGACCAAGAAACTAAACCTTTAAATTGCTCTTCTAACAATTAACCTGGCCGCACATTGCCGAAGCATACTTCCCATTAAATTCTTACAACCAACGGACATGTACGTCGTTATTTTAAATAAAGTTTCTAAATTTCGAGTTTTGCAAAGAAAAAGTACGAGAGTTAAAAAAATCATTTGCATTTCGAATCATTTCAAATCATTTCACACAATATTTTGTCATTTTTACAAATATATAAAAAATATAAAGGAAAATTTGACTCTGTATAGACACAGAGATGAACGTCACAAATGTCGAAACCAATAAAATATTCAATGAAGAATACGCGGTATGACGAATTATAACAAATAATTCTCTTTCTATAAGAATTTACGTGTAACTGTGGCACAATTATTTTTTCAGTCCTCCGTGCGGAAAAGTGCATTTTTTGCAAACCAAAACCGCGCTTTCCCGACGTCGTACTTAAAAGTTACGTTCAGCACTCAAGAGAAAAGCTTTGTTGTAGAAATAACTTATTTATTATTGATATAAAAAAAATCCCATGTAAAAAATGTTCCCGGAAAATAGCCGACAAAAAATCAATAACTTTCACAAAAAATATGGAATATAACAAAACAAGTATTGTGTTCTGAATGGAGGGGGCAACGTCCCAAGTCCCCCAGCGGAGCTTGCCCTCTGACCTCCCCCCTCCCCTTGCCACACACATACACATCCATCGTGTGTACATATACTAATCAGGGTA
This sequence comes from Perithous albicinctus, assembly GCA_964016905.1. NCBI lineage: Eukaryota > Metazoa > Arthropoda > Insecta > Hymenoptera > Ichneumonidae > Perithous > Perithous albicinctus. Next base: position 31,537,180 of record OZ024688.1, on the reverse strand, counting down.
GTTTTTCCGAGGACTTTCTTCGCGGGGGACCTTATTTCCGGCTACTTATTTCCCCACGGACTATTTTTTCGAGAATTTTTTACCGGGTTCTTTTTTTCCTGCAACCATTGTGAAGTGTCTCTGTAAATGTAAACCGAGATAACAACGTTTATGCCTATGTCCGACTGCTGTAACAGATGTTTACAAATAACACAGTTAGGACACAAACTTTATACGCAACTGTTTTTTTCTATTGATTTTTGAAGAACTAAGTGACACGCCCTAACATGTATTATTTAAAGCAACAAATTCTAGGGTAGAATATACCAGTGGTTGTGTCTCACATTTTTATAAATATTAACGCACTGGTCTCTACTGCCAAGTAAATCGAAGTTTCCGATGGCACTCTCGAGTTAACAGACAATAGGGTTCGTCCTATAATGTGGGTGATATGCCTCGTACTCTGAAAGGACGTACATCTAATACTATATCTACCATAGTTGGATACTGCCATTTCGATACCGATGACTGCGGTAAAGCCGCGAATCACAAGTAAACTACAAGCTAGAGACAGTATATACACATTTAACGCCGAGACGCTGCCGCCGCGTCTCTTGATGGCACGAAACATGCGGCGACGAGGCTCGGCCAACTAAAGTCCAAGAACGCATTGGTGTAAGGCACGCAACCGAACTCGACAAACCATGTTCCACTTAGCGCTACTGTTGGATGAATAAATTATTAACCAACGGAAATAGTCCAGCTCGCATGCATTGGTATATATACTTCAGCTCTTAACTAGTATCTATAGGCAGGATCAACGTTTATACACATTTTGAGCGATGTTTTACGATTATAATTCCACTACTTTGAACCGCGAACAATCCTCTTATGCCGTGGAAATAATACCTCTATACGAGCCTGCACTGTCGGATTGATCAGATATATAGTGGATAACACTATGAGATACGCATACTCGGGGCTTTGTTAGACTCAACCAATATACCGAGTATGTGGATGATACAGCGACGAACAAAAGTATTGGCACAGCGGTGCTACCATAATTGAAATAGTCCTCCCATGCTTACTATAGCATGGGAGGACAAATCAGATCTTCTATATTAAACGTATTAATATTTACATATTTTATGCTTCATTGCATTAAAAATACACCGATTATAAATAATTCATTAGCTGAAATGAAAGTTATATTATATTTCACTATTTATTTTAACGAGAACAAAGATATCGGCACGAGCCACAAAAGTTACGACAAAAAGAAAAGATTGATATTTAGTTGGTAATCCTTTTCTTTTTGGCACCTATTTCAATCTGTCAGGCATCCAATACACGAATTTACTAGTCTCTTCAGGTCTGAATTAGAATTCAGCTCTATTTGTAATATGTCACTTTCTTATACTTTCTTCCATCTGATGCCAGATTTTTTACATTCGATTTAAGTCTGGGAGTTGCGGTGGAAAATGGTAACATGTGTGAAGTATTAAAAATTAACCATTGACGAATTTTGTAAGAAGCATATTTCCAACGTTTTCTTTACGTTTATATCCTGTTCATTATAGGCCATGCAGTAAGATGATTCCTATTAACAATCTTCCCAGTTTCTGCACATGATTTAGTTTGATCGTATACATTAAAAATGATGGTTCTTTCTGTGGTTTCATGTCGTTTACATCTCATTGCGAGGTTTCAACAACATTGTACTGCGAATTTATTTCCAATCGCGTAAATACGTGGACTCTTCTTTACGTGCTTCTAATTTTCTGTCATCAGAAAGCAATGTCATATTAAGCTTTAAAAATATAAATTTATGTCCTGTGTCAATGTTCGCATCAAATTAGACAGTAAAAAATATATAACTTTTTTTTGAGCTTCTGAATTTTTTTTCTAATCAATCTCTTTTTAATGTGTAATAAAGTATGACATCTATAACTGTTATTACGTTGTATAAAGAAAGATCTGATTGGTACTCCTGTGGATATACTAGAACTATTCCAATTCTGGTGGCACTACTGTGCCAATACTTTTATTCGTCAATGTATTAGTCTCGGCTTCCCGAGACCAGAGCTGCTTATATAAAATACATAAGACCGGAGTTGTTTTTTTTTTACACTTTCCCACGTCTGCAGGCATTACGCCTATTACAGGGTCGGCCCGGGTCAATAGCCAGTCCCCCCCTGGGGGTCTGGTCCAGATCCGTAACCAGACCCCCATGCAGCAGCATCCGACTTCCCACTCTGTATCGCATTCGCCATAGCATTTCTGCTATGGGCATAGGAAAACTGCGGAAAACCTATGCCGATATAGCCGGTCTCGAGTACGCCTCCCGGCACCGGAGCTACGTCACGTTTCGTCGAGAACGTAAACACGGACTTCAGCTATATACATGTGACCCTCACAGGTAGAGGTACCTGTGTGGTTCTCATGTATACACCTGGAGCTTCATCACGCCCGTATTTATATTTTCGACGGAAATCGACGGCACCGGGATTCGAACCGGCGACTTACCGATGCTCTGGACTAGAGGCCAGTACTCTAAACACTAGACCACCGCACCGGATATAAGACCGGAGTTGCTGATATAAAATAAATGGGAAATGGTTCGTCGGTGCTCGCATAGTGTCTCAGGTGCACTTTAAGGTTGTTGGCCGCCTGCAGTGATTGACACTCCGTATATATCGTACTGCTATGTATAATTAGGGGAATGCAATTTTGCTAATGGCCAAGGTTTTCCTCTGCTTAGACGACCATTATCTGAACCATTTTGCGAAATAATCTACACCAACATTTATTCAGCATGCAACACGTGCACTTTCAGTTTGTTTCACAGTTTTCAACGATGCACTTTTGTTTGCAAGATGTATCCTCTACGCAGCACGGAATATAGGAGAAATATTAAAGAAATACTATCAATGTTTCATCACAAGGGAAATATTGTCACAACTTCGTGATCGAATATTGCAAGACACTAAGTTGGAAATTTACAGCTTTCGTTTTGTGAATAATTGTTGAAAACTAGAGAAATCATTTCAGAAATGATTTATAATCATTTTGTTGAAAAGCAAGTGTTTTTCTCTATTTCGATAATATTTTAGAAGGTTTCGTATAAATGATTGTAGCTTAATACTTCTGAAAATTAGATCAGAAAATTGTAAACCGAATACCTCTCAGTAGCGTGGTTTAAATCTTGTCAGTTTTATCCTCTTTTCTCTTAAGTTCTGAAACAACTGAGCGTATTCTAAAGACTATGTTGACACTAAAAGCGTTGAAATAAAAAATAACAGCAATTATACTCGAAATTACACGATAACAGTTTAAATCCAAGATAACAGCGCTAGCAATTGAATAATTTCAGAATTTGGAATTAAGACAGTTTGGCGTCGTATTTAAAATCAGGAATCTTAAAAGCGCTCGAATACTATTTTTTTTTTAGATCGTACTTTTTCTAGACTTTTTTTTATCGTGTAATACAATAATAATACAATTTGCATTAATGTAATGTATATTTTTAATTAATGGCAAAGTTGAATGGCAAAAATGATGTTTGTCTTTAAGGTTTTTACTACATTTCGCAATGTTGACACAATATCACAAATACAATGTTTTGAGCGGTTACTGATATACTTCAACAACATTGTTAATAGCTTTCGAAATATTTCGGTGCTATGTAACACTTTATGAGGCTATGACAGAAAATTTCTTACTAACCGCTGACTTTGAGCTTAAAGACCAAGTGAGGCAGAACTTAGGATTTTCTTCCATGGCCTCCCTTTCATTAGATTTGATGTTGAGCCCAAGTCTATGCTTGGGCAGGTTTGGAGATGAAAAAAAAAAACAATAGAAAAGTAAAAAATGAATCAATCTAGTGCAGTGACATAAGACGAGTATAATACTCATGTTGAGGAAGTCATGGGTTGCTTTTACTCTATTCACAATTTTTCTGATTAATTGTCATCGAAAATCTACTTTTCTTATTTCAAATAAAAATCTGCGTACATTTCTTTACAAGTACGAGAAGATATTCTAAAAAAAAGTATTAATATCAAATTATTTATAGATGAAATAAATGAAACTGGAGTGGAAGTAATGGAACAACTCTGGCCGAGTATTTGATAGACAGAATCCACTTGTCGTAGTGCAAACGGTGGTCAGTTACTGACGGTTATCAAATAGTGTATGCATCTATAAAAGTATGTTTCTCGTTGGTGGTTACAAATTGGTGTAACAGCGGTACAAGTTGAGTGGCAAAAGCTCGAGCAAATGAAAAAAAGAAAAAATAGAAAAACCCAGTTGTGCAATACCTTGATATACCAACATTAATTTTAACCTTTTTTCTATATTTCTCTCCATACTCCTTACTAATAGTGTACGGAGAACTTCTTCAAGTAGCGTTAGTCCCAGCGACCTACCTAAAATACACGTACAAGGCTATATCAACCCTGCGAGCAAATGGAAAGCAACGGGAAAACTTAATTAACCGTGTAGCCTTCGTTAAATTTTATTCAGAGCTGCAATTACGGCGCGTTCGCGATTAAAGCGCGCCAGCTCGAGTTTCGTTATACGGGAACGTGTGTTGGTTCGTCACGGGAGATGCAGGTTTTCTGACCCCCCTTGCCGAGGATAAAAATGCAGACTGAAACTATACACAGCAGTATTAATTTTGCGCATGAACTGCCACTGAGCACCGCCTGCCATTCTGCAAAGTACCTTTTTAATATTTCGATATACATAATTATGTTGCTTATAGATATTTGTTTGTGTGTACAGTGGTTACTTTATAGTAGAAAACAATAAGAGGACTTTTATCGCTGGCACGATTACCTTCGAATAAGGTAAAAGTTCCAGAAACGGGACACGAAACAGTAGTCGGTTGTAGCACTACGCTTTATAGTGAAATTTACACATTCTATATTCGACTCTACTTGTGTCACGAAAGTGAAAACCCAGGCAGTTACAAGATAAGCTTCATATGGATATTGTCATGCTTGCCTCTTTTCATACCTAATGCAACAACTTTGAATTACACCAGATCAGGGCCAAGTCAGACGATCCATGATACGGTTTGTCATAATATTGTCTTATGAGGGTCTAATCAGGGTTTCCATGATAGGGCTGGTCATGACATTGCCTGATCCTCGTCAGGCAAGCCCTATATGAATTTCTATCCGGGTTCATTCTACACGCACTTTACCTCCACAACTCTGTTCTGCACTCTCAAAATGCGCTATCTTACACAGAAATGAATACAGCACAATTTCTTCTACGCAGATTGAACACGAAAGATTCTATACTACACTTTCACACACTTTTGTACGGGATTCGTTACTTCACAAAACATTTCTATACAATTCAGTTCAACATATTCCAATTTAATACACAAGACTTAGTGCACACATTTTAGTATTATACCCTTACATAATTTAACACGTTTCCATTCCTACCATACACTGTTACCATACACAGAATCATTGCACAAATAAAAGCCAAAGAACATAATTGAATTCCATTTGGCTACTTCCAAATAAAATGTGTTTAAAGTTTTGAGGTTAAAGTGCTAATTGACACCAGCTATTTAACACCGGCCATTAACACAGTCTTGACCTTGTGCAACACCTCATAAGTCCACATCGTGTTAATTTTTTAACACCGGATGTGTAACAGTGTAGCTCCTTTCTGAACGTGATGGATCATCGTGAGGATGACCAATGTGACAATCTCTATTTTCCTTTTCATAGGAATAAAAGACGTCGTAGTAGTTGGAGCGATTGTGTGAAAACGCATAATATGATTACGGTAGTGTAGAAATGAGCTGTGTCGATTTGGGTCGAGGCATAGAATATTAATATGTAGACTAGGACTTGTGTGATGAGTTGGAAGATGTAGCACTGAATTGTATCATGACGGACTAGTAATTTATAAAGTTCTTAATATTATTTAGCTTTATTTTTTTCTCACTTATTTTTTCGCGTTGTCTCTAAATTTTTTACTTCCAACGAAGAGTGTACAGTAAAAGATTCAACAAAATTGTCTTGAACCAGGTGATTAAAAAAAATGTTGGTGATTGTGTGACCTTACCAATTAAAAAAAAATTGGTGTTTTGGGGTCTTTTTGTACCGAACAGATACTAAAATGAAAATAAATAAAATAGAAAATACGAGCACAACTCTATTGAATAGCTCTGGAATGCTCCATATATATGTCCATTGATAAAGTATAACACGGCTTGTCCGGCTGCTTCTGATTGGTTATTGGAACATTTACCGTAATGGGATACGTGCCGAGTTGCGAAATATTTATATTACTTATTGGTTGAAAGAAGGAAACACGAAGGAGTCCTTCAATGGTACTTTTTTACCCCCTTCCATCGTTTGTCCTACTCGGCCTGCCTATCACACTCAAAGGGGTTTATGTTGTAAAGACTCTTGACCTCAACGATCTTTTCCGCGTGATGTTGCCTGCTTTGGATGGATCTCGCGTGCCTCAATGAAATTTATACTGTGTTCCCTGGCAGCGATATCTCCCGGCGATAGCCACAATAATTATTCCCTTTTATCCAAGTTCTACCAGACATATAGTAATGTTGCGAAAAAAAAAAAAAACGCTGCAAATTGGCTTCATCACCAGTTTACGTGTCACCGTTTAAACACTTTGTGATTATACTGGAATATTTTTTACTCGATTTTACTCTCATGGTGCAGTACGTAATGGAGTTCTCAAAATAAATTAAATTCGCTCATCTACATTTCTACAGCGCCTGCATATATTTTCTAAAAATACCATCGAGTAAAGTGCAGAAAAAACTGAAAGTTCAAATTTTTTTTCTTTTTGAATAGACAAATTTTACGCTTGGAATTTATTTGGTATTTGTAATAAAAATGTTAGCAGTGTAACTCTGCAATCTCTCCAAATGCCAATAGAATAAATAACAATAACAAAAAATCGTCATTTTTTTTGCATATGAGAATTATACACTTTCTGATATTAATAATGAAAATTTTCTTTCAGTGTGTATTGCGTTAGTTTGAATCTCTCATTTGGAGTTTGCGTTTTATTGGAATTTGTCCTGTTCATTTTAATTGCTTCCTCATAGAGGAAAGCTTTGTACTCATAATGGAGTTTTTGCCGGACTTTAATGTCAGGATAATTAAAATTGTTTAAAACGTCCAAAAGTGTAAAGGAAAATTGTGAAAAATTTGGTAATTTTGGCATTTCCAATTAGAAGCGACGCAAAAATAGTATTAAATCGACATATTTTTATATGTTCACATATATTTTAAGGAATATTGGAATAATTGAAATTTTGAAAAAAAAAAATTAAGAAAATGCAAATTTTTATAAAATTTAGACTACTTTATTGATTTTACCCAAAGTCAGTATCAAAAATTGACAGACTCTACTTAAGTTTTATGCAAACATTTAGATCAGTTACATAAACCGTTTTCGAGTTACAGCGTTTTCAAAAAAATTTACGAAAATGAGAATTTCTATAAAAAGTCTTAACTACTTTATCGATTTCGCCTAAATTTAGTATTAATCATTAAAACACTACATTTAAGATTTATGCATATTTTTATATCAGTAACTTGAAGCATTCTCGAGAAATAGGATATTCCAAAAAAAAGTTGCGAAAATGCGATTTTCTGTCAAATCTGAATTACTTTATCGCTTTCACTTAAATTGAATACCAAAGATTGGCATCAGTCTAAAAAAGTTTTGTGCCAAATTTCAGCCCGACAGCTGGAAATTTGTACGAGTTTGAGTGGTAACAGACATTTTTCAATATTCTGAAAATCCGAAACAATGAAAATGCTTTAACCAATTTTTATCAAATGTGTACCAAAAAAACATTTCACTTTACTTTATACAGAACAAAAATTTGTAACGTTTCGGTTCATTAGTCATGTATACAACCCGGGACATTTCCTAAAAACGTTTCTCGACGTTTTAGACCATTTTTCGTATATTGACATGAAAATCTCGTAAAAATGTTGTTCATAAAAACAAAGCTTCGTCTATGATGATTTAGAAAACGATAAAACATTTGAATTCAAATACGAAGGATTAGTATTTCCATCATGGTACTAATATTAGATAAAATTTTGGGTTTTCAATACAGAATTTTGTTTTCTTTTTTTAAAATAAGATAAAGAAAGGCGTACTTTGTGAAACTTAATAACCTTTAATTTTTTACTAGATAAGCACGTCTCAATATGATGTTTATTACTTTTGCACTATTTTTATATTAAACTGCATTACATGACAAAATAGTTAGCCATACTATATATATCAAAATTATGTTTTTAATTGAAGTCGTTTTTTTATTGTGAATTTAATTTTTTTTTAAATCAACAAGGTTGCAAAGTAAAAATCTAAAAAAAAATAATAACGTGTATTCTTTTTAGCAATAACTGAATAAAAAATATATTAAGGAAATTGAAGAGGATCGAATTTCATTCCGTGTGAAATTACCATTCAAACGTAACTCACACACCAAATATAAAATTGGTAACAAATTTAATACAAAGTTTCTGTGGATCTATAATTATATCATTGTCAGTTTGTTTTTTCTCCGTGTCCTTTATGCACCATATTTTTCGCATTCCAAACAAAATTTGCGTCTCTCTTCGAGTGTCAGGAAATACGAGCTGATAGCGCGGCTGCGTCAAATAATGTCAATTGAAAAAGATACGATGGATCTTGTTACCATGGCATTGCTGAGAAACGTGCATCTATCGAATTTCTTCATTGGAGGTTGACCGATTGACCCTCGGCTCCTGTATATATATATATATATATATATATATGCGACTACCGGGCTCATGTTTTATTTATCCAATGGTAAACTTATCGACAAAGTTCACCACCTTAAAATTTCATATTGGAATTCGTGCAATCGCATATTGCGGCAAGCTATACATCTTACCCTCTCGCTGCGCCGCTATGCGGCTATAGCAAAAGTGCGGTAATGCACTATATGTATATATATATACAGTACATGGTCCAATGCACTCAACTTTTCTCGTCGACGAGACGCACAGCTCGAGGGCTTTTCATTTTCTCAAAGTCAAGGTGTGTTTTACGCCCGCATCATCAAAACGTCCCACGGCGATTTGACCGTTTCATCTAAATATAGTAGTACTCGGTTGAAATAAAATTTATTGCTCGTCAAGCACCCTTTTTGCCATAAAAAGTCTAAGGGGAGTTTTACGAATCGTGTATAACGAGAAGAGGATTACCTCTATGCAGTTCTTCACATTAAATGACCCTACAGTTTTGAACTATTGAAGCATTTGAAATTCACGTTAAGTTTATGTTTAATTGTATCTTTCTATAGTTTTCCAACCTTCCTATTTTTGTTTTTTTTTTTCTTTTTTTTTTTTTCATCACAACTTTGTTGCTTTAAATTTGTTTTTATTCCAATTGTTTTATATTCCACCGCATTGTAAATTTGATAACTGCAGACTTTGAACGCAATTGATATTTCTAAAACATTCTTTTTGGTATGTTTGAGTGAAAAAAGTCCGTAGAGAAAAAAATCGAACGAATAACGAGTATCGAAGAAAGACACGGTCATTATTTTCAGATTCGTTGTTTTACGTTAAAAAAATCATTAAATCCGGTGAAAAACGTAGTAAAACGATGTGTATCGAATAAAAAGAGTTCACACATGCAGCAGCAATGTACACTTATATTGAACTGTCAATATTGAATTATTATTGCCGGAATTAAACATGGAATGTATATTTTATCGGATGATTTTCATTACGGTAATAATATTTTTTAATACATTTTTTTTTATGTTCACTTTTAGCTACAAAAATGTAGGCCGTAGTGGAATCATTATATTTAATTGTTAACAGCCAGCGCTACAAAACACGATTTTAATCCGTGGAAACTTCAGTTCCGGCGTTATGCCTCATAATATTTGCATTGCCTTTTGCTCTCACCCAAAAATATTGTTCTTTTTTATTGGACAATCAATCACGCGAAGGATTTCGCAATGAAACATAAATTTGAGGCTGAGGGTGGCGAAAAATAAATGTTCCAAAGTCAGATCATTGTACATTTCAATTCAATAAGTGACTTTCAAGCATTTTATAACATTTCCTTCGTAATAATTATTGTCGGGACAAAAAAAAAACTTTCGGGTAAGACAAAATCTGAAATATGGAGGTCAATGTAAGAGACACTTTTTATCATCTGGACCACTCCAATTTTTGGAAAACTTTTTTTTAGCTCTCCAAACTGTTTTGCCCACTCTGGCTATTTTTCTATTAGGCTCTATAGGTACCACTGTTGGTTATAAAAAATTAAGAGGGAAACAAAAAGTTTCGGAATTATTGAAAGAAATTTAATTTAAAAAAGAGTGACTCAGTCGATAAAGAAAGTCTCATATGTCACTCTAGTGTCCATCGACGACTGTATTTCGTTTTTCTTGACTCTCTCAGATAGTTCTACGACTTTGAAAGAACTTTCTGCTATTTTTTTTAGATTTGCGAATCCCACATTTCAGAATACCCCCTCTTTTCTTTAAATCTACATACCTCAAAAAATGTAATTCCCAGAAACAATGTCTCACCATAAATGTTGTAGTCTTATATAAGCTCTTAAATTACATTTTTTAAATATTTTTATCGACCTGCTAGCTGTTGATTTTTCACCCAAAAATTGAAGGTACTTTTCTTTTTAGAGCAAGGCTTTATTTTGTAATAAGATTGAGTCTTATGAGTAGATTCCATTTTTTTTTTATTACTTAATGATTCTGAAGAAAAAAACTCTGGAACCTCAAACGATCGCACTTTGGCGATTTATACAAAAATTACTATTAATTACTATTAAATCCAACACTTAACAATTCTGTGAAATATATTTGCTGGCATATCCAGACGAAAAAAATCTTGACAATATTTAAAAATCAGCTTTATCAGGTAAAAAAATCTATATGAATTTTTTTAATTGAAAATCTGCAATTTTTATGGTGAGACATTTGTTTTTCGTAATTTACATTTTTCGAAATTGGGTTTAAGGATGAATTTGAGTATTTTTAAACAAAAGAAAAATCCGATAAATATCAACATGATCAAAAATCCCAATAACAGTGATTTTAAATAATAATATTCTCAAAATCTTGTTGACAATTTGATTTCAGCAAAAAAAGAAAAAATGGTTAACCAATTCGACACATGAAATAAATTAATTCTGTTCGTTCAATCATCTTGAAACTTCCTATTTGTAATGTCGAATCTTTCTACGAAACTACATTGACAATCCGACACTTCAAAAAGTTAAAAAAAAAAAAGGTTTTCTACCAATTTTTTCATATCAATCTTTTTACAACTTTTCCCCTATTATGATTGAAAATCATCATTCACTAAACTAATGCGTCCTTGAAAATCTAAAATAAAAATCCACAAAAAGTACTCTAAAATTTGGTGGTACTCAAATGTGGCTAATTATGAGAAAAATCTGAAAGGGCCAGAAAAACAAGTTCTAAAATTAACAGAGAATGCCTCGTATATTTAGTCCTGAAGTTGAAAGTCACTTACCTTCCTGTCGCAGGAGAAGTTGATGCGCCAGCACAAGTAGCAGCGAAGCAAAAAGTTCCATTGCGAGTGAGTCGCCTCTCGGACAGCTTCTGCTAAATTCCACAGTCGACTAGACACTCATTTTATTGACATCGTGTTATCGAATTAGCCAATTGCTACACCGACAAATGGTCGAAATCCAGATTCGGGATTGAAGGAAGTGAGCATATTCTATTAAAGTGACTTATCGTGACTTTCCGTCTATCTTCGTCCCGTCGCGACGTCAATCTCTTCGACTCTTGATATTTCGCTGGTATAGCATCGACTTGTTTCCTTTCGCTGTATCGATTATTCGCTTATTCTCGTTGCTGAGGCACGAGTCTTAATCGGTTGAAACAACACCGCACACAGCACTGCTGCAACACAACCTCCACTTTCCACAAGTTGTACAACTTAATTGCCATCCCATTGTTATTCCGCTGTCAATTAAATTTAACGACTACCTAGTTCTAGCGTTACTTTCTCTCTTTTCTCCATCGGACTTGGAAGACTTGCTTTTGTTTTTGGATTTTTTTTTCTTTGCATGCTAATTCTTATTTCTCCCTTTAGACACGATTCTCTTGAAATAACTGGGTCTATATTAAGGAAGCTACTGCAATTCACGCTAGTCAAATAAATGCTACATTTTTATAATATTTTAGACACGTTCTGTTCTAATTGACAATAGTAGATGACGATTTGTGATATAGTAGAGAGAAATATTAATTGCGATGGATTTTCAAAAATATTAACTAGTCAAAGCTAATCATCTTCAAATCTGCTTCTCATCGTTTTTTACACATGGCCATAGAATCATAGATCTTCCTAATAAAATGTCCATGTTTCGTTTTCGTTGAGTTTTTTTAAGCCCCCATTTTTTATCGATTTTAATGTGCCACATTTATTTAAAAAAAAAATTATTGCAATGTCATCTAAATAAAATCGTTCGATTCTTGCATGGACAAAGATTACGCTAGTAATTTTATGTTATCTTTATAATAAAAATATGATTTTCATTTCAATGCAAACTTCAAATTCAACCAATACAATTGAATAAACTGAAAAAAGTTACATTTTCGTTGCATACATTTTTAAGAAATAATTTTCATTGTTCCAGTGAATATTTGTGCAAGTCCATCGCTATTTTAATGTTTCTCCGTTCAAAACACACAATATAAAATGCTACAATTTTTCTTCCAGTTTAACAATTTTTTAAATGTAATAAAATGAATACCATCATCACTTTGTGAACTTCAGTAAGAATCACGTTTTATGAGTTTTTTTAATTTCCTTACAATTGGCTTTTGAGATGCAATGCAATACGAAAATAATTCAGTGTTCCTGTTTTTTGTTTCCTTTTTCAGAAAGCTTTCTTTATGACGTAGTTGAAGCTGATCGTCATATTTTCTTATATAGCGCTTTGTGAGCGACAAAGAGGAATAGGAAATCAAATGTTGCATTTTCATATTCCATTTATTTTTAACTCGTATTATCCCCTTTGCTTCGTTCTAGTATTCTTTGCATGGAATTTCGTGTAAAGGATTTATTCTCACCGATCGATGGCACTGTCGCTTAGTATAGCGTACAATATACAGAATAAGGCCGATATAGCGTGGTTGTGCGAAGAAATTTTCAATGCAACTTGTTGCGAGTCGTACAGCCCGGTTGGGAATACCGACTATATTCACCCGGTATTTCCACTGTCGGGAGTTTAAACTCTCATGGAGAAAATTGGTGCGCACCTTCGCGAACGCGAAAACATTACATTTACTTATTAATAACCGGCGCTTGTGAACTCGATTCTATAGTACTACAGCTTTCCGAGCAAACTTAAGCATTGAATTTATGCATCATAATATTTGCATCGTTCTCGTGGTGAAGAGGCGTAAAATTTTTATAGGCTCGCTGACCGAAATTAAAGAAAACTTCTATCAATAAAAAAAGGAAACTCTTTTGATGATTTCATCAACTATATCAATAAAATTCTTGCCAACCATCAGTAAACTAATATGACATAAAAGCGCCACTTCACTGCGCCTTAAATAACTAAAATGCAGAAACATTATTCCTACTAAAACTAATTCGACATTATTATTGTTGTTATTATTATTATTATTATTATCATTATTACCCGATTATATAATCTACTGATTGAGGAGTTTGAAATATGTGTTTACTCTGTTTATAATCCTCTGCTCCTCCACACGTTTGAACAAAATATTGTCACGAGAAATTTGAAAATTTAAGCGTACGTCGAAAATCAATCGTCGATTTCATTTCGTCGCAACGAAAAAATTCAATCGATTGAAATATCGTTTTTCCATTGGCACATCGAACACTTGAAGTGCAAAGACTTTTTCTCAACTGACTCGTCGATTTCAAAATTTTTTTTTTTTTTTTAAACGTAATATTTTTTTAATTCAAAAGAATTTCAATGATCATAAATCGTCGTGAAATGTTTTGTGTATACGTTCGATGACTTGGACCATCAAGATCGTATTTGTTCAGAAGGAAAAGTTCGCGGCGCGAGCGGCCGATGCCGACTACGAGGCTTGGGTACGTGCTGCTTAACACCGTGCTAGCTTAACACCTGGGCGCACGCGCATATCGTCCAAAGACCGCGGACCCTACAATACGTTCGTATACGTGTGTAGTCATCGTTTCGCGACGCTCCGACAGCCGTACAGGACTAGCCGACAGGTGCATTGGCACGCGCGGCCTCGATACGTAAGGGCCTCGATACGTTACGTACCTCTTGACTGCACTGGACTTCATCTAGCCTTGTTTCATTGCAATATATTACTTCCTCATAGAGGCAATATATTTCATGAATTTTTTTTTATTTTCTTCGAGATTTTCATGTCAGGACTCCCAGAATGGTCCAAAAGATTGAGAGAAGTGATTTGGTAAAAATGTCCGTATGTATGTATGAATGTGTGTGCGTTTGTGCAGGGCTTCGAAATTTCAATCATCTATAACTCAAGAACTGTTCAACCAATTTAGCTGGAATTTGGTACATAAGTGAATCAGCAAACCGTCTTTTATTGCTGCAATTTTTTTTGACAAAATGTACGTAGAAATTTAGATTTTATGGCTTTTTGAATTAAAAAAAAAAAAGACGCGTCATCGTTCTAACTTTCGTGAGATTTAGTACATTTTGCTGAGTAGTTCTTCATATTTGCGGGTATATGTAATGTTGTTTGGTAATGAATTTGGGAGAAATCGTAAAAACGCTTCAGATTTTATGGAGTTTTGAAATTTTCGTAATTTTTTTTTTCTTTTTAATTCTATAACTCGACAACGGTTCAAGCAACTGATTTGAAAATTCGCATAAAACTTAAATAAATTATGTCAATATTTAATACTAAATTTAGACGAAGTCGATAAAGAAGTTAAGATTTTATAGAAATTTGCATTTTCGTAACTTCTTTTGAAAATGCTATAATTCGAGAACGGTTTAAATAACTGATCCAAAATTTTGCTTAAAACTTGAATAGAATGTGTCGTTGTTTGATATTAAATTTGGTGAAAATTCAACAAGGAGTTAATATTTTAGAGAATTTTTTTTTTACAAACCTTCCTCTATAATAAAGTCAATACTGATCAACGTACTTAATCATAGAGGTAGCTTCCTAAAAATTCAAAAATAATGAGGAAGCAATGTGAAAAGTTCAACTTTTCATACTTTTTTACAACTTCATACTTTTTTATGTGAAAATTTCAGCTAAATCGGAAATGCCGTTTCGGAGGGAAAAAAGTGGCAACTTTATATAATTGAAAAATAGCATAAAATAAAATCGGAGATTTTCACAAAAAATGTTGATGGAAAGTACGTTGAAAATACAATATTTGATGTTGTTATGATTTTTTAGTGTGAGCCGTAGTATTGGCGTTAAAAAATAAGCAATGATTATTTTCCGAAATTTTTAATAGCTGGAATATGTAATAAAAAAATCTGAAAAAAATCCTACGTTTTTTCCTCAACTAGACCAACATCCTGAATAAATTTGAGGACGTTTTGTTGACATGAAAAATTCGGGTGGGCGACTTGACATGTTTTGCGTGATATATATTGCCGTAACTTAAAAAACACATAATTGAAAAGAAAATCGTGGAATTTTTTAAAAAATGCACTATGTCAGGAGTGTGTGCGATGATTCCTTATGGTAAGTAAAAATGTTCGGTATGGATTTTCATCACCCTTTTTAATGCTCCTGATTTTCCTCAATCATAATCTGATTAACTTCGTAACCGGAATTGTAGTAATCACAACTCGAAACTTTAACTTCGATTTTTTCTAAATTGCGATTTCTGTATCTTTCAATTTAGGATCATACAACTTTGTCATTCTTTAACATAGAGAGATTCCCTTTTTTTCAAAATGTGCAAAATTAAACGGTGAATACGTTCGTATGCATAATTCTATACCAACAATGTGGGCCTTTTCCATGCGGACGGCCACATCAATGTAGATCACGGTGAAATCATGCTGCAAAGACGTAATTGATGGGCAAGACCCGTATACCCGCAAGCTGGTACGTCTTATGCATATATAGGTATTTCACCGAGGGATAACGATAACACCGTGAGGTAATCGTTTGGGTAATGCGATCCTATATAGGATTCGGAGCCACGCGAACGTAGAACGAACTGACGAAGCCCGCGCGAAAGCTTAGATGAGGGAGAAGCGCGCACCGGAGTTAGCTAGCACGGAAAGATCAAAGACAAAGTGGAGTTGGTCTCACGCTCTGGGATTGGGTGACGGCCTCGCGGCTTTCGTGATGCATGCCGCACAACCCGCCACCCGCAATTCCTTTCGGAAATATCTCAAAGTAAAGAGCTCGTTTGAGTTTGAGGGCTTATACCAACCGGGTACGTACGATTATTCATTCGCGAGAGGAATCTAGCAGCGACGACCTAAACGTGGCTGCCTTTAGCGTTATTTACGTTACGTTTTATTACGTCTTATTTGCGTATGGTTGATGTGTAAGATCATAAACGAAAAAAAATTAAATTTTTAATTGTTTTTTTTTTTTTTTTTAGGTTTTCGTAGCAGGTCCATCTCATTAATGAGGTGCATCGATTTTGATGGTTGGGGTCTGATGGACCCGAGTCTAGTGAACCGGGATCTAGTGTAGAGCGAGTACTACCAAATGCACCGACAAGTCAACAATGTGAAGTTAGTGATAACCGCTTGATGCGAAGGAAGCACGAGGTCTGATGTAATATGATATCACGTTTACTTCACATTAGGTGTTTTCTTAATTATCGAAAGGCGATCTTGTGATCAGTAATCATAACATTCGGAAAAAAATGTAGTTTATATTATACTCGGATCGAATAGATCGCGGTCGATTTGGGGCCAGACTCTACAAGTGGATCGAGTCGACCTCGAAATTGTAATAAATTGTCACTTATTTAAATGAATCTTCTTAAATTTTACCACATTCACTTGAGTCCAACTCCTTCCCGAGTTGAAATTTAGGCCCTCCATCCACCCTACATTTTTTTGTTTTAACCTGATGTGATTAGGTTCTGCAGAGTAAGACGAGGTTTCTGAAGACTTCGGTAAACCTCGAATTCGGTAAACCTAATATTTCCCAAAAGCCCTATCCGATCCAGAGATATCTTGCATCGAAGAAAACAAAAAATTGTATTTTTACCAAATTTACATGTATAAATTGTCCCGTCACTTGTATTCAGAAAAATGTGAAAAAAATCTTACGTTCCATTTCGAATGCATATTAAAAACGGAAGAAAAAATTCCCTTCGATTGGAAGATGTCTGGCTGAAGGGTGGTCGAAACCAGGTGGAATCCTGGACATAGACCTGCAGATCAATCGAATGGATATTTTTATATTTTTATATCAAGAGAATCCACAATCTATTTGTGCAGCCATTTGTTCATAATAAATTACGTGCATACATTACATGTCTTCATATAGCACTTGCTCCAATGTTACGAATTAATATATGAGATGAGCTGCTAATAATATCTCTGAGGGTTGATGGCTGGCCTGCAGTTACGTGTGTCTCAACAGTGTACATACTAACGCTCGCACGCGCCGAGATTGCCAACAGTCTTTAATCAATTATGGTAAGTGTGCTTCGTTGCGTCGGGGCAAAAAGGAGAGGGTGCGGACGGCATCGTGACCAATTTCTCGCGCTTCATTTTCCTTTGCTCTTCTCTGCTCCTCCCGGCTTTGCTTTTTAGCATGCCGGCTTTGTTGCATTGTTCCTAGTACACACGAGACTATAACACAGGATCCACTGCATTACTCCAACAATACCAGCCTTCTGTCCCTACCTTTGTACCCAGTTTCTCCCTCGCACCATCCTCTTTTGAGAATCAAACAACTTTTCTAGAAAGTTCCCAACCCCTTAAAGATATATTCCTCTGTGAGCCGTACACCATCTCTTTACGTCCTCGGTTATTAGAAGATTTCATGTTAACGGGCTTTACTATACGGCACTCATTTTAATATGCATGCGCACTCTTGTCAGGGTGCAGCTTGACGAGTGGTTTTTGTCTATTATTATGGACTTATGACTTATGCACGAACTTGTGTATAGCTTCCACATTATTACCATCTACTTTAAATAATCATTTTCGAACCGTATGCTAAGTCGCGTTTTGGTGGCAGTGATGGATGACCTATAAATAGCCTCGAGACATATTACAAACCTTTTATTTACTTATTTACTTTTATCCTTAAATATTAAGATTAACACAAATTAGTGATGTTTTTTTTTTTTTTTAATTGGTGGACTGTATTGATTCTACCATTTTAAAAGTTGAACATTAATTTCTACACTTGATGGCAACTAAGGTTTTTGTAAAAATTTAATCCAATTTGCAAAAGTTTGTTTTTTCTAATATATTAATAACTAAAACAAATGTTCTTAAAATCTCCAATTACGTTGATATTTGTCAGATATTTTTCTCGTTTCAAAGTGGATACTCAAATCAAGTATTCGATTGGATGTAGTTCGTAAGTTATTTTAGCGACGAAATATTCTTGAAATGAAACTATAAGTTAAGTTTCTTAAGTTTTTCAAAGGCTATATCGAAACTACAATAAAAATACCGATTCGCATTTAATCAATCTAATTCAATATCGGGGAGAAGAAAATAATTCTAGACATATGTCCCCGCAGTTTAGCCAATTTCATCAATGAAATACTGTTATTCCGTCGGTCGCAATATTCGGAAAATCGATGAATCCCTAAGTATTTCTAGCAGGTCGTGAGACAGACGTACAAATAAGGAAAATGAATGAGGAAGAGAACAGGGCTAATGGAGGGGCGAGAGGGGAGGCTAGCGCGTGCCTCAACCCGCAGCTTCTGTACTCCACTACTATACCTACGTTGTGCTACGTAGCTCAATGCTATAGACATCCTCATCGCCGTTCGGTTCCTGCTCTCGGTCTGCTGGTACAACGTGCTATGTGTTAGACGTGCGTCTATATATAGGTATACATATAGCAACCAAAAGATATATATTTATAGCCGTGGGTTGGGATGGGCCGCAAGCGCCTCTGAATCAAGGAACAACTTCCCCTCAAATTAGAGAAAAGTACTGGTACGCCGGCTGGTTCGACGATCAGGACAAAGTTCTTCGTTAATCTAGCGTGGAAAGTCTCCGGAAGATAGTTGTCGCTCATCCGGCAGGTCGACCAAGCGAGTCGAAATATTCGCGCAACACCCATTGCACTTAGATTCAGTACGGCCAACGACATCATTATGTGCTTTTTTTTAAGGGGCATACCTCGGGACGCTGCGGAAAAGATGAAAGTTTCCACGGGCCACTTGTTTCCGGCAATGCTCAGAATATTTCTGGTACACAAATTTCCGAAATCGGCGAAATTTTTTCTTTCTTTGAGAACCTATGAGAATTTTTGATATAACATTATTGAATATCTACAACGTAATAAAGGGCGACGTGTCCCTGGACACTTTTACACAGACACTCACACATGCACTCTGACAGACACGCTGACAATATTCTCACATACACACTCGCACAGCCATGGCGATGTGGTCGGTGCGCGTATTTATGTCTTAACGCTTCAGTTGAAATGCCTAGACCGAACGAATACTTTTGTGAATATAGTGTCTGTAATCGCATTGTTAATATGACAAAAAAATTAAGGAAACCATTCCTTATTATTGCGCTTCGTCAGTAAATCTCGAAAGACTTAACAGTGAAAAGGACATATATAGGACTCTCGCAATCTTACCCCGACACAGTTCAGACTAAGTTGTATGGAGCGTGTGAACAAGCTATTTGCTAGGCGTCGTAAAAGCTTCAATGATGTTTGCTTATACGGCATAATCGGCAGTAAATGTAGTTACGATATTTGCTCTCAACTCTCAAGAAACTAAGTCGATCCTTCCGAGGAGTCGTGTAACAGTCTTGGGCTCATTACTTTGAATTATTTGGATAATATCCTTTCGTCTCGGTGAGAAATCAATGCGTCTGGCTAGTCTTTGAATTATTCATGGAGCGACAAGCGCGCGCATCTCCCAGAGCTCACGCTCGGTATATCAGGATGAGTCGATCGAGGATTAATAGCCCTGATCGGGCGTACGCTAATCCAATACTTACTTGCTCCTTCGACTTTCTCTCTGGTGCTTCGATAACCGAGTAAAGACGAAATCGATAATCGATAATTGAACGATTTTTCAATTATTTCCGAATCATCGGTTATAAATCAAATCATGTCCTTGGGGGTTCGTTTAAAATGTGTGACACGATTCTAAGTTTATAGTAGAAATGCGATGGGAAATTAACGATTAAGAAGCGAAATGGCATTTCTACCGTTTACCAACGGTGCACCATGTGTTCAACATAAGTCAGCTTAATAATGTTTCATTTGTTACGCTTAATGCTAGTCTCGAACTTATGTCGTTATTTCACATGAAGCATTTCACGAGTGCAATCCACCGGCCACGAAATTATTAGTCGAGACATCCATCAGTTTTCCCTCCCCGATACAAGTTGAATGACGTAAAGCGGTATCTGGTGATTAATTTTTTATTTGAACTACGGCATGTAAAATATTATATATTTATATATGTATACAATTTCTGTTCCTGCTTTAAATAAAAAAAAAGCAGACCTTGCAAATTTATAAATTTTGTATCTCGATCAATGTTTTGTTTCCTCATAGAGGGAACTTTTTCAAAGGTTTCAAATAATGAGAAAGCAATTTGCAAGGTTTTATTTTGCAGGCTTGCTTACATAGTGCATATACTAGTTTATCGACACGAACTAGCATATGTACATTGTTACTTGTCGGCGGAAATTCAACGCTCGAGCCATTCTTCAATAATGGAAGTTTGAATTGTTCAGGTTCGCTACATTCAAAATAAAATAAAAAGCTACCATCAACAAAGCTACTCCCTATGAGGAAGTAAAAAATGTTGATCTTTTCAAATGACGATGACAATATGGCCGCCAGTAGATTATGAGTATAGTAAAGATAAGACAGTGCCTAGTGATGACTACTGCGTCCTCGAGAAACAGCTGTTGGATGGACAAGGAAAGGATTATCGAATGCGAAGGGCAAGCAGCAGCAGAAGAGAGATGAGAGAAGCAGAAGATAGTTTAAGATGCAGCGCGTCGCGAGATGGTAGGAAAAGGGAAAATGCAGAGGTAAGAGCGCTATGAAGTGTGCTGGTGCATCGCTGCTATATAAGAGTCAAGACTAGAGAACAAGAGATAGAGGCGTATAATGGCCGGTATTACGGGCACTTGGTCACTTTTGTGCAACGCTCGGCATTGTTCCAAGACAAAAGACGGTGGATCCCTGGAGGGCAATTCGACTGTCCCATACGAGAAAACGGGCCGAACTACTCGCGGAATAACCATGCATACTCGGCGGCTCAAGGCAAAATTATAAGCCCAGTCCATTCATGTAGCCAGTATAGAGACAGAGGGTGCACGCATGCAATGCAAACCTACCCTCTAAACCGCCACAGGCGATGAGGGCTGTGCGGTGCCGGTTCGGGCCTAGTCCTATCAGCTAACGTATACCTAAGAACTGGGTATACACACAGGCATTCGTACCAGAGACTGGGGCTAGCTGTGTCGATTTCGACACTGTGATTATCCGAACATACCTGCTTGTAGTTTTCTAGGCTATTGATTATTTTTTATTATTGGCTTTTGTTTTACTAGTTGTTCACGGTATAAACAGACCAAAGGGTTGATTTGGTCGAATGAAGTAAAAATCAACAGCAATTTTTTTTAAATGAAAGGATCGAATGGGATTGAAACGTTTTTATCGTGGCCGCACCGATAACGGCTTTGTTTTTACATTTGAAGTCGCGGTTTTTGCAGAGTTTTTCGAAGTCGAAATAGCTGTTTTCAGAATCAGGTCAACTAATACGTGTTATCAGCGTTTTATTTCGAGTGAGAACAATTGGCCATTTATTGATTTTAACAGATACTGATTTATGTCCATTTTGCAAGATAAAAGTTGTCAACTGAAACCTGAAAATGCCGTCTGATTTGATCTGAATACACTGTGAAAGATTCGGTGATGAATTTTTATCGTGTACTTCTTCAAGAACGATATCGTACTGGATCTGAACGCCTGCATAGGAACGACATCCTAGTTGATCCAAACACCTTGTCAAGTGCGATGCTCCGCTTGATCTGAATTCTTCCATAACATGATGTCTTACTCGATTGACAAACCATGTAAACCGCGAAAACGAAAATGTATTGAACGTGGATTCCGATGTTAAGCTTTTAGTGAAACTAGAGAGCCTACCGAATTGAGTGAAATTTGGTTTGTAAACCAAATTAATATTCTTATTAATCAAATCAATGTTCTTAGTATCTTCACTAACATTGATTTCAACCAATTTTTCTCAATCAAACTTTAGTTTGTGAATGTATCCCTAAACTGCAGTGGTCCAACTTGCCAAAAGCCCAAACAACCCCGGCCTACCCTGCTGTGTCAAGACCGTACTCGTATGCGGGTCTTCCCAAACATATATTTACGCTCGGTATGTCAGTGTACATACATGTTGTACCGCATAGATAATAGATATTGCCCCGAGTCGAGTTAGAGAAAGGTGTTGGTAAACCACCCCTGTTGCTGGGACTTGATAGTATTCATTGTGCCATGCTTACAGGCATCCCTTTGTTATTTTGTTCCATTTCAAGCTTAAATTGTACACTTGTAGGCACACAAACAGGTAGCTTGTATGCGCTACGTACCCGCAAACACGGACTCATACAAGTACCGCTAATACTATCTTCTACTACTCTATGCATTTTCAACGCACTGTTATACTTACTGTGTATTCATATACGCGTATACCGATTACGTGTAGCCAGAGTAGATTCAGTGGTTGCTGCTCTCCTTTATCGCTCTGAATACTCTCAACCATTTACTATACTGAACCTATGAAGCCAGTGCAAATCCTCTCCTTCTACAACTGTCCCAACTTCCCTGTTTGTTCTTTTATGCTGTTTACACTATTCCTTTTCGCTTACCCTCTATAGCAACTACTATATACTCACATTTATGAGCTCTGCATATCGTCATCAAGTTCTATCTCAAGAAAATAAAAACTGTAGCATTGGTCAGCATTAGAGATTCTAACATTTCTAACATTTTCCCATCTCACAAGTTTTAACAGATTTTTAAAGTAATCCTATTTTCTTTGTGAATCTATTCTTTAATTTGTAAATCATTATCTTATGTCGTTCATGAAAAGTACTAATATACACTGGAGTTAAAAGTATCGCAGGACCATTCCAGGAGAATCAAACTTTGAACTCTGCTGAATATTAGTTTTCTATATATTATGCGTATATTCGAGACTAAAATGCTAAGTGCATTGGGCTTCATGAGGTCTAATTTTCTTTGTCATTTTCTTCTCAATCAAAACAAAAAAAAGTAGAACTTCACACATTGCTTCCTCATATAGAATTTGTTGAAATTACAAATGTTCCAAAGAAGAACTTTGAGCATTTCCATTTTTCACTAAGCTACCTCTACGAGGAAGATTATTTATTAATATTGGCTTCCTCCTAGAGGAAGCTGTCACTTGCGAAAACCGCATGGAGGACTGAAAATATATTTTCATGAAAACAAAGAAACCTCTACAAGGATTGAAAAATAATGAGATTATCGTATCGTAATGAAAACAATTTCGCAGAATCAAAGGTAACGTTGAAGATTCAATATTGTACAAGACAATGAGTTTTCCATTATATTGTCTTCATTCATAATCTTGTTTTGCAAACACTACGCCTTTATATGATTTTTTCTTTTACTAACTCATTTCGCAGCAGACGAATGAATGGCAGCTTTACGAGGGACATCACATTGTTCTCGACACTATATACTCGCGGTCGGGCTGTCGGTGAACCTGTCCACTATACTGTGTACTATTGCGACTCTATATTGCCCTGACTAAAGTTGTTCAATTTCGTGGCAAAAGTGGAACAAGAGTACAAGGCTCGGGCAGTGTAGCATCATAGAGTAGATATAGAGGAGGCTGGCACAAGCGGTCGTACCATCAGCTCTTGTCGGCTATCCTGCATCCAGACATGACGTATTGGCAACGAGCGTAGTGGCATGAGCACACCGGAGAGACGAAACGACTCTCGAGAATCACCAAGCCCTTTCATCTTGTACATCAAAAGGCAATTCGCGAAATTATGGAAATTTTTCCAAAGAGTTTCGCGAATTCGGGGTTTAGCTTTACGTCTGACTTGAGGCTTTGTCGATCTCAAGCCTGTTACATATTATATACATATATATGAGGCATTCCATATCAGTTCAGCCAATAAAAAAAAAACGAAATTCCCAAAAAAAAATTCTAAAAATCAGATAATGTAATTCCAACAGAGATACTAAATTGCAAATACTGCAAAAAAATTTGGATGGACTTTTGAATTATTTATTATTTTTCACCAAAATATGTATATGTCGAAAACGATTTACACTATCTACAATAAAAACAATAGAAAACATGCGTTTTATGGCCTATAGGAAGAATGTTTGTTCAAATTTAATTACATATTTTTTAACAAAATTTATGGCCGATAATATCCGATGTTTAACACTTTGAACACATGAAATTTTTGTTTATTTTGCCATAGATGTGGTTTTAAAATACGTAAATGAATTTGAATAAATGTTCTTTTTATAGGCTATAAAGAACGCGTATTTTCATTTTTTTGTTGTTGTTGTAAATTGTAGATAACGTAATCCGTTTTCAGGATATAAATGTTTTAGTGAGAAATAAAAAAATAATAAAAAATTAAATTCGAAAGACCATCCAATTTTTTGTTAAGAATTTGAAATTTGGTGTCTGTTGAAAATAAAAAACCTGATTTTTAGAAATTTTTTGGAATTTTTTTTTATTGGCTGATATAGAATGCCTCATATATATGTATCTACGAAGTTGAGATCCTGGATGGGACTTTTGGTTCTTCAAACGATTTGGATTCTCGTCGACGGAGCTCGCGGTGAGTTGTAAGTTCCTCGAAGCATCCATCGGAACCGAATGAAATAATGGAAATAATGGAAAAATAAAGATATCTTTTATGTAAGCTCCGTTTTCTCGCTTTATTTCTGTCATCAATTTTTCAGTGGTTTTCGGCATTCGAGGTAAGATATACGTTTTAAGGATTATGATCACAATGATCGCCTTAAAAGTAAGCTTTGTTTTTTTTTAATTATAAATTCCAAAGTATCGGATGATATTAATTTTTTTTTTGCCACTCTATAGTTCATGGTTTAAGCTATGTTGAGTACAAAAATTGTTCGAAAATACATGAAAATAACAGTGTTGCAACTGTTGCTGTGAAGTTCCTCCGCCGTTGCTGACTGGCAGCATATCTCAGAAATAGCGAAACGGAAAAAAAACGTTGTATTGTAGATTCGATTGATCGTTTTGGAAATATCACTGCGGGAATAAAAATTGATTAAATAAATCCTTGGACCTCAGTACTACCAAAAACATTTTATTGATAGATTCCTAGTAAATATTTAATTGTAATAAAAAAAATTACGTTTTCTTAAATTGTTTTTATTAATGGAAGATTCATACTTTAAAAAAATTTTAAACAGAAATTAAAACAAGTCCTTCTGTTCAGAACATTCTTTATTTTTATTTTTTACTACTATCCTAGTTGCACACCTTTCTTCGAAGAAGTCCAAAAATGTCGTTTTTCCACAAAAAATTGACTGCAAAAATTGAAACAAAATCGATAACGACTAGTTTTTTATCAGTCTGAAAACTGTTCAGAATTTTCACTAATCACTTTTCTTTGCTCACTAATGTTACTTTTTTCTTACGAATACAAGAGAGAGTACATTTCTTTATTGTTTTTTATATTCAAAAGTCGAAATTTTCACACAAAAAGATTGAGTTTCTGCGGAAAAAAGTTTTTACTAAATAAATAAATAAATAAATACGTTTCCAGACGGTCAGGGTGGTCGGACCCCACAAGCACGATTACTGTCATATTCCCACATATGTAAAATACGACAACCGGCAAACTATGATACACACTTCGATCTTAGTGTGTACCAAATCAGCCAAAACTACGGAGCAGTATAACCAATTGGTGATTGTGTAGCGCCGGATTTCGCCGCGAGGGTGGCTTTACCACTTGTACAAAGTGTCTGAAGCGTATATACCTGCTGTGTATGCAGGAACAATCCCATGATTGGGAATTCCAAGACTGCAGGCAGCAGTACATGCGATATGTGACTATTTCAATAATCAGAGTTCCTGTTGACTCGGTATGTGAGACCGAGAGAGGATTGGCGACGAGGGGTTGCATAGGAGACGTTTGAGCGTCGAGCATCGAGGGGTGCGCCTAGTCTCGTCGCTCCCGACGACCAATTAGCGTTAATCCTCGTTAATCCGCGTCTCTGCAATCTGCATTCCTTTGTTTCTTAGCCGGGACGTCATTCCGAAGGGTAAGAGGAAAGCCGTACGGATGCATGTCGAGCTTACTCCTTTACGTTTCAGCATTCGTCTGTGTAAAATCCCCTACCGAAGTCTAAACTTGCAGCAGCTAAGACACTTCTCGTATTGCCGGCTTGATGCGCAAGCTTTTCCTTGGTTCTTCGACACACCGAATTTCAGTCAACGTGGATAGTATTCTGGAAACGGTCGTGACAATAACGTCGTTAATGCATAGGGAATGACATTGCTGAGGCTTAAATCTAGCTTAACATTTGCGATACACTAGATAATATGTCTTCAAAATTTATCTGCATACCCTCATCATGCTTAATTGTTTGAAAAAAGACTTTTGCACCGTAAGCATATAAACCGAAAATACCAGAAATATAACCAACGAGATAAATTACAGTAGTTCTTTTTTTCAACCATATTTCAGATATGTTCAATATAAAAATCGCGACTTTTGATGGCTAATTGAAATTCGAGAAAATTGCTTTTTTAAAACACCTCATTAGCAACAAAACAAAACTGGCAAGTGAATCTATCGGAATTCAATCATTTCAAGTTTATACATTAAAGCGTAACACATAGTAAACCCTATTTTCATCTTCTGCAATACGCGATTTTCATTCGTGTGCCGGACATAAAATGTGTGCTGACAGTGTGCTGACAATTACATGAATGTAATACAACAATTCATAAACGCAATCCGAACCATAGCCATTGATACAACTGCAATGTGGAAATAGAACAGGCCGAATTTATGGAAAATTATGAAATGGAAATTATTCAACAGGTTGGTCATGACTTTTTGCGATAACGATCGCCGCAAATAAACGTCAACGATTCACTAATGCTCCACAAACTGTAGGGGACGGTGCAATATTCTGTAACACTCGAGTTTAAAATGGAATTTAGCAATGATTTGTGTTATTGAGTACTCTCACTGCCAGAGACATATTCACGCGTTCGCACAATCGACGTTGGAGTATATTGAATGTCCTCTTCTCCTCTCGTTGACCACTGTAGTGCCAATGAGACGGGGTTGAACTGGACGTCGTGTACAGCTGCGCCAAAGCAACAAAGATAGGAAGGGTAAAGGTAAGGTGGTGAAAGGGGAGTGGAAACATCGAAATGGGACTAGCTTTACTGGGGGGTTTGAAATAAAATCGCGTGACGAGCTGGACTCAGCCAACCTAAAGGTTTCTTCATCTGCTTCAAATCGAATTAAATTCTCAGCAGACACGCCATCCGCGATCCTGGACGTAGAACCATATAAAAGGCAACGGTATTGTGGGATGAGACCAAGTGAGTTGCGGGACGTATTCCCAGCCTTCGCACCGCGTCTCACTTCATATTATCATAGTCTCTCGATAGTCCCTTCGCGTTAAGGTAAATTAATTCACGCAATCATCAAACGGCTCGAACATAAATCGCTCAAATAAACAATAAAACGTTTCAGATTGTCACCCTAATTCATACTCAGTCTGCGACTGGAGTGGAACTAGGATCTGACCTTCGGAAAACGACACCAGTTTTTGTCCGTCATCACCCTAAATACAATAATTTTGGACAAAAATCAACTCCAATAGATACAGACACGATACCTTCGTGTTAAAGATTCGATCAGATACAAAAAGAAAAGTATATAAACAGTGACAGAGGAAGTTAAGAACTCAAGATGTATTTCAACGAGAGCACCGGTATAATCAGCCCAATGCAAGCCTTTGTCAGCGGTGTCGGTGGGGTCGGGTTGGTGCATTTGATTACGCCCATTTTACTTTCTCTTTGGAAACGCTCGGCATTGTGTTAGTAAAACGACAAATAAAGTCAAAGAACCGGATGGAAGGAAGACAGTAGCTATCGGGGCCAAAGAAATCCGCGAGATCAGATGAGAAATGGGACAACAAGACTGAACGACACTCTAGTATTGTTCCTGCGCTCACTGCTTGCATTGATATATCTATACGTTTTGTGGTTTGAAGCGTTTCCAACTAATCATTTGGTATTGTCGCTTGAGCGGCTGGTCGGAGGGTCTCCCGCCAGTTCCATTCTCCATCGAGTTTGACGGTGCGATAGACATCAAGGACCCTCGCTCTTTTCTCTCCCTCGCAGACTTCTCGCCCTTGCTCTGTACCGATGTCTATGATGTACCACCGCATCGTCAAACACGTTGCCCAATCAAATTTCACCGACCATGAATTAATTAGTATCGATCGATATGGAACCCGTGTGTAGTTATACTATTTAATATTTGTAGTGCAATTGAATCAAACGTGTCTGAAATTACAGGCAAGTACAACAGATGCAGGAACGTCTCCTGGGATGGAACATACCACCGGAACACTCCGAACTGGTGCATCCGCACTGGCGAGGCTTTCTTGCACCAGGAAAATATTGGCACATCGGGCTTGGTCTTATCTACTTTATGCTGATGATACTCTCGGCCGTTGGAAATGGATGTGTCGTCTGGATCTTTACGACGTAAGTCAATTATTGATCATATATCTAGAAATACAGTTTCCAAAACTGATATTTACATGTTTTTGGTCGAAATTTGTCATTATTGCTTTAATTGTCAATATTCTCTAGATCCAAGTGCCTACGAACACCTTCGAACATGTTTGTCGTGAACTTGGCTCTTTTTGACATCGTTATGATGCTGGAGATGCCTCTACTGATAATCAACAGCTTTCTGGAACGTATTGTCGGTTGGGAACTTGGATGCGATATCTATGCGGCGCTTGGAAGCGTTTCTGGCATTGGTTCGGCTATCAACAATGCTGCCATCGCTTATGATCGTTACAGGTTTTGAGGACATTTTTATACAATTATACTCATGAACATGCCTAATTATTCGAAATGACTATCATTCTGAGTCACCGTCAAATGATGCTGGTCATTTTATTTTGTCTACTTTTGTAATATAAAATAACGGAAGTTTTTTGTTTCATCATTTGTCTGTCCCTTCAACAGGGGCAGTCAAAATGCGTTTATCGGTAGTTGAATGATGACGAATATTTCCGGTTATTTTTATTTCGAACATTTCTCATGCTTACGAAAAACCTTGTTTGAATTTTATCTCCATAGGACCATATCTTGTCCCATCGATGGAAGATTAAACGGTAAACAAGCGGCCATCATTATTGCCATCACATGGTTTTGGTCAATGCCTTTTACTATCTTACCGTTGACCAGGTACTGGGGCCGATTCGTGACAGGTCAGTTTTCGTAATACGTCTTAATTATTCAACTAATGTCGTATCCTAATTGGCCCTATTTCTTGGAACGTTCCGCAGAGGGATTCCTGACGACATGCAGCTTCGATTTCCTCACTGATGATCAGGACACAAAGGTCTTTGTTGCATGTATCTTCGCATGGTCCTACGCTTTCCCTATGACCCTCATCATATATTTCTATACTCAACTCATCAAATCGGTTCGCAGACACGAGAAAATGCTACGTGAACAGGTCAGTTACTATTTAAAAATAAGTACTCGCTACAACTGTCAACGACGAATCTGTAAATTATGACTGAAATTCGATTCGGTATATTACCGTCGAAAATATTTATCAAATATCGTACTCTTTCATAATTACATAAGTTCTGAAACTGCAAAATATCTCTGACGAGGTTTTCGATATACCTTATTATTACCTTCGCAGGCCAAAAAAATGAACGTCAAATCCCTGGTGTCCAATCAAGGAGACAAGGAGAGGAGCGTTGAGATGAGAATCGCCAAAGTGGCCTTTACGATTTTCTTCCTCTTCATATGCTCGTGGACCCCTTACGCAATTGTTGCGATGACAGGAGCATTTGGCAATCGGTAACATAATAAGTCACAGTACAGTTTATTATTGTAAAATTCCCAAAATCTTTGCAGAACCAGATTGAAAATTTTACTTTTTTGATGCAGTGAATCGTTGACACCATTCTCAACCATGTTGCCAGCTGTATTCGCCAAGACAGTTTCCTGCATAGATCCATGGATCTATGCCATAAACCACCCAAGGTACTCTATTCTTTCCACCTGATCCCTTCACAAACGGATTTCATCCATAAAAAAAAATAAAAATCTGCTCTTTAGATACCGACAGGAGCTTCAGAAACGCTGTCAATGGATGGGAATCCATGAACCTGAACCAGTCCAAGACTCCACATCAGCAACGACAGAAAAAGTTAAGACAGACGAGGCATAAATTAATACAACTCTACATGAATGTAAACGAAAATAAAATAATTTGCGACTGTACCCACGGGACAAGTCATGCCTGGGCTGAACTGTCAGCTGTAGATTAAAAGCAAATTCACTGTCGGTAAGTCCAGGCGTTTCTAGTCACTGGTTTACCCTGCAACTATTGTTCAAGCAGTGACGAGGTCTACCCTGTCGACAATCAATAACACCACCACCACCGTCAGGGTAGGCTGCACTGCTTCTACAGTCACGTGTCTCCAATACACTTTTTCTCACATACATTGTATCACAAGACGACTATTGCCCATTCGTAACTGAAATACGACCTGATAAATGCAAATTGACGCCAATTAAACTGAATTAATTGTACGATCAAGCTATTGCACTTGTATAAATTTAATTAAAAGCAAATTTCGAAGCAGCATATTCCTCTATTTATTTATTCTCCTTTTTCATCGGTTGGAAATAATTCCAGTTTATCTGACTCCTGATTATCGTGTCAGCAATGACGTATGATAAAATTATTCTTGTAAAACGACAGATGGCTGTACCGACTGTTCTTGACGCCTGCTGCCATTAACAAGGTGAACACGGTGAAAACTGTTCAAACTACCTCAGTTCTATAGTTGCCGTAGCTTTAGTTAGTTTAAGCCGATTGTCGGTAACGCAGTCGTATTATTGATAAGACCACGAGGGAAGCACAAATCCCACGTTGCATCGACTGTTCATAGAGGCTGCAGCTTCGTTAGCAGGAATCATACATAGATGCAGCAATTAACGAGAGCATATTCGAAATACTCTAACAACTAAGGATATCGTCGACTATGGTGATTTGCCAAGGTAAAATGAATAGCGATGCATACGAATGGGTTGCCATTCAACATGATTGATTTTTCCATTGGCAAATCGCCATTTCCATTGGACTTGTCCGTGTTTTTTCTTCTACTGGCGGTTCGCTGCGTCCCAACGTCATTATCTGGTCGAACAATGCGGCTCACGGTGCCGTGGAAAGCCGGCTATGATCGTTTGTTCGTATTCACGTACACGCATTGTGCGTTCCTTTTAATTGTACTTTATGCTATGGAAATAAAGGTACTTGATGGTGCTATATGGAAACGTCCTGTCGAGTTTTTCCACATGTTTTATGTATGTTTTGCTGCGACATTTGCAATCAATCTTGCAGGTCCTTGGAGGCCGCAGGGAGTCTCCGCAGAGCATTGGCCTCGCTGGAACTTCACTCTGCCACTGGGTGGTGGTTTCAACTTACACAGGTACAATCAAAGTTTTCCGCCACCAAGAGAGATATCTCTTGTTTCTTGGGGATAGACGCGGCGACCCACTCAGGAAAGACATAGGCCAATGAACGAAAAGTAAAAAAATAAAGAAAAAAGAAAATAGAAGGAAGACCGACAGAAGGATTGAACGCGCGGCGAAGAGCTTGATTAGGCGCCTTGCCTCTTTCAAAGAAAGTGCCCAAGGGGATTGCCGAGCGTGCGGGGTTAACGGTGGTGAATTAAAAACGGACTTGGCGCGAGTCGGTGTGCTACTGGTGCAGAAAGGATTGTCGGGGGCGCCGATGAAGGATTAAAAGAGTATAGTAGCCCTGATGGAACAGGCTCTATGCAATCTCTGCGACCACTGCGATCGCGGCTCACTCTCTCCCTCTCTCTCTCTCTCTCTCTCTCTCTCTCTCTCTCTCTACTTCACAGCACGACCAAGATACATCGTCCTATTTCCGGAGCTAGCTCTCGCGAAAACCCACCATCCCTCCCTGTCGCTACATCCCTGTGGATAGTGAAAATTCAATAACTTGTCACAATTCATCGTCTACCTACTGACGTACTTATCGTAAGACTCACGTAAATATCTGGTCGCTGTCTCTTCACATGATTCGAGTCTTCCAGACGTGTAAAATAAGTATGGCGACAAACGTTAAAAAAGAAATTAATTTTTTTTTTTCGAAGTGTATGACAAAAAACTTTCACACGAAAAGTCAATTTTAACACAAGGAAGTCTCAAAATAATAAATTGAAGTGTTCTTTTGTATGATACAGTTTACGATACAATTATTGTAATAAAATTGATTGCAAATAATATACCTATGATTGCAGATACTATACATGTAACGAACAAAAGATTGGTAATACAGACAATACTTTTCAGTGTTTAATATAAAAAGTATTGATCCATCTTGACAGATATATTAATGTTCTTAAGTTTAACTTTTCTTTTTTTTACCAAAATATTTTTTAGGTTCAGAATTTTTTCGAAAAATATGAAAAAAAAAGAAATTACGTACACAAATTTTGCTTGTTTAGTTCGACGACCTTTATACGTTCAAACTACGATTTAAAAGTGTATTTTATTTTTAAGTGGCTCTGTAAACATTTCATGTTGGAAATAATGAGGGAAAAGATCATGATACCTTTAAAAAGAACACACAAAAATAAATTTGCAATGGTTTATCCCTCTAAAACTTCCATTAGCTTTTAACCGTGTAGAATGAAATTAACACCGGACGGACCCGGACAATCAAAACAAAGACCGGCCATTGAGTTGAATAAACGTAACAGAACGCTGTGAAGAGGGAGATGGTATTCTCGACAACGGTATAAAATATTTAAAAAAAAACAAATAGGCGTAAATACTCGTAGACATCTGGGCTATGGAGTGGGTGAACGTAGAATGGGATAAGCCGATTCTTTCGAGACACCCATTCGCATATATGGTAATACGCGAAAAGTTTAGATTGTTCTGGAAAATCCATAATGTTACACGCAAATTTTTGTCGACTTTACTGCTGACATATCTAGTGTCCATTGTTGTTGACTTTTTGCATCCAATAGATAGGTCAGAAAGAAAAAAAACAAACACCAAAAAGAATTTCAAACGAAACTATATTTATAAATTTTGATAGTTTGGGATGATGATTTTTTTCATACGTTCTGAATACGATTTAAAATTAAAAATATCATATTTTTAATAAAAAAATAAAAAACCACAACATAATTTCATGCCATAAATGATGCGAAATAAAAAAGAAAACACAATACTAACCAT
Source organism: Perithous albicinctus (assembly GCA_964016905.1). Classification (NCBI taxonomy): domain Eukaryota; kingdom Metazoa; phylum Arthropoda; class Insecta; order Hymenoptera; family Ichneumonidae; genus Perithous; species Perithous albicinctus. The sequence goes on along the minus strand of OZ024688.1, from coordinate 31,503,413 downwards.
TCTAGAATAAAAAGAAAATATTTAAATTGCATTATCTTGAAATTCATTGAATCGAGCATTTACTTCCAACCGTGTAGAATTAAAGTGACACTCGATCCGGGCAATCAAAACAAAGTCCGGGCAATCAAATTGAATAAATGTAACAGAAAGCTGTGAAGTAGAGATTGCGTTCGCGACAACGGCGAAAAAAGAAAACAAACATGGGTAGAGGTATTTGTAGGCATCTGGGCCAAGGAGCGGTTGAACGTAGAATGGGGTTTTTCGATTCTTTCGAGTCACCCCCCTCGCATATAGAGAGCGCGATACGGGGTAAGAAAAGGAGAGTTGAATAGTCGCGCGAGTGAGAGTGAGAGAGAAATGCTTGGTGGACTAGTAAGGGGATGCAGCGGGGACGCGACACGACGCGACACGACGCGGCACGGTACGACGCGAATCGTTCAAAGAGCATGCGCGACGTTATGGGGGCTGCTTCGCTTTCAGTTAAGCCCCGGCCTCAGGAGGGGTGAGTCGGGTTTCTCCACGTTACCTTTGCCAACGTGGCTTGAGCTCGTTAGTTCAAGACAGAGGAGCAAAACGTACGAGAGAAATCTACCAGGGCAAAAAGGAGAGCTTTAGTTTGAGAGAGAGCTTAAGAGTGTGGGGTGACGTGAAGAGCCGGCAGTCGATCTGCCGCTGAAGCAGCAGTCGCGTCATCACACGACTTGTCCCTACACTAACCTGCGCTTTCAACTGTATGACGACCGGATTAGATTTCCTCGTGTTTCCGACACAACCCTTATTAACTTAGATATATAACCGTCTAAGTAATTTCGCAATATCCCAGATTACCGTTAAGATATCCGTTCTAATTACGGATAAGAAAAATCCGGAAGAACGAGGACTGGAACCGATCGCGACGATGCCGGGCAGTGGATAGCCAGAAAGACAGGCACGTGGCTTTGCCGCGGTAGCCAATAGTTGCATTTTCCTTCGACTTTTGAGGTTCCCGCGCAACTTAATCATTTATCAAGATCCTATAATAGCGGTACTAATAAAAAAAAGAATAAAAAAACAAAAACAAAAACAAAAAATTGTAATAAACACAAAAAGGTAGGGACGAGTGAATATCAAAGTGCCTCGCAGGCTTTTTGTGTCAGTGGGTGAAAATAGAGGAGAGGAGAGACAGAGAGGTGGATAATCTTCTACCGCTTACAACAACGGAAGCAACGATTTATATGTGTTGGTGATCTCGATCGGAACGCCTCTCTCGCTCAGCCGGATTCATCTTTCGAAACACTTTTGCTGGCTTTGGCCGGTACCGGTGAGTTCCGGAATTGCTACATTTATTTCATGTTTCAGGCCTCGAGTTTTATATATAAATAATTGAATAATCATTCGATAATAATTGCAATGATTTATTATTGCAAAGTTATACGATCTATGATTCTGAATTATATCCATTTATTCCAGTATACATTCAACGATAACACGGACTAAAGAACCTTAATTGAGTAATCGCTTGATTTCGGAAACGCGTGTCGTCCGATACTCAGCGCTCGATCAATTAAACATGTTCTGGAGTGTCGAGCTTGCAGAAACAAATTGGATTAAAAATTAAAAGTCGGCCAAAACTTCCCGGAGCGTATCATCTAATTTTCTATTATAACGCAGACCGGGGGTTTTTTTTTTACCGAATTAGTCATGTAAATTCGCAGACGCTCATGAAAATTTCTCGCAAAGTTCACAGACAAATTTGCGTGAATTTAAGATAGGGTTATATGCCCCACTGAAGATTACAATTCTTCTTCCGACTATTTTTACATCTATATGCTTGGCAACTTTAAACAACAATACTGTCTTGATTTATTTATTTTTATCTCAATGTTTATTTAATAATATAAATCAGAGTAAACGCGCGATATCATTTTTCATTCCGTTTTATCGATTATGACGGAAATGACCTTGATTTGGGGGAAAGGAAAGGCAAAAATGCATTTGGAAGAATGGAACGGAAGATTTATGGCATTAAAAGCAAATAGCGTGATGAGTTGCGCTGTGGCCCATAGTGCCACATGCAGTACGTATTCCACGACGAGAGACGATCGAGATTCCGTAAATCAAAGCACGGAATTTCACGATAGGTTCGAGGGTGAAACAGCGAGCACCGCGAGTCGACAGGGACATTAATCTCATCGACGGTGGGACGTATGCGCGGTGATTATGGCTCTGCCCGGGACCCACTGGACCCACATCTATACACCCTTACTCAGTGGGATGTTGTTCGCGGCGACTACTGGTTCCCGCGTTTTGCGTCCTCTCTCACTTACGCACTTACACTCGCTCTGACTCGCACGCTCTCCCTTCAGCCGGCATAGCGTGCCGCAGAGACCCAGAGAGCAACGTAAACCGCCACCGAACCAGTCGTCACATCCCTCGCCGATACCATGCGCGCCACTCACTAAGGGACACCGGGGCTAATTGGGTCAGGGCAAGTACAATCAAGACGAATTCAAAATCGACCGTTACACTACTGGAGCCCTTCGGCCCTAAGAGGCCACATTTATATCGCAAATGTACAATTCTAGGTGAAGTTACCGTTATGACCATGATGGCATATCGAGAACTAATTCTTCATTCGAACAGAAAAATATTCTAATCGTAAAGAAATATTTCCCAAAGCGATTTCTAATCGTGAACAATTACAAGTTTTTTTTTATTCAAAAGCTTAATCCTTTGCGTACAACTTGAGTCTAGTTCAAATGCATTTATTTGATTCTATTCGGAGATATTTTATACTATTGATTTTTTTTTTTTTTCAAAACTTGCACTGCGAGAGGGCACGTCGGATTATATTATGAACGTCCAAATAATTGGTTACGTCAGATAGCTCTGATTGAGTTAGGAATATAAATGTATAGATTTTTAGCTCAAGAAACGCACACAAAAGTAGGGTTGTTTTCAATCCGATGTACTCTGAGATTTTTTTTTTTCAAGAAATTCAAAAGCAAAATGTGACCGAAACAGCCCCGGTCTCTCCTACTCTAGTTTGTGTATAGCTTCAGCCATTCCTATTCGTACTACTGCCCACTGTCACATATCTCTGTAGAGTACCTACATGCCTTCCCTTATTGTACAATCCATGTATCGGTGCGATAACCCCGATTCGGTATGTGTATACCCAGGAGCAGCAACATAGCCACATGGCTCCGTCGAGTCCGATTACATATTTCCAGCCGAGGAAGCAACCAACGAGTTCCGGACCTCGATACACATGCACGTGCGGTGCAATGTTCGCGTGTAAGCGATTATATCCACGTGACTGACGATGCGGCGCTATGCATGCAACGTTAAAGCAGTCGCTGAAGCGACAACATACCTATACTATCATATGAGTCGGGTTTCTATGTACGATCGAAGCGAGATACCTATAAATAGATTCAAATCACACCCTCCGAGACTATTTTTTCTTTTTTCTGCTCTTTTTTGTTTTTCGTTTGAAAAGAAGAGTCAATGGTGCGAAATAGTTTTTCATGGCTGATTTGGGGTTCGATGTCGATTTCAAGATGGTGCCTATGCCTAATTGCGTGGATGGAACGTCAAACGCCCCTGTGGGAAATTGGACCATTTCGTCACGAGCTCGGAATACCAAACGGACAAAAGAATTATTGGGGCGAGGGCGAGTTGTACTCTGGGGAACATACCATCAGAGCTTGGAACAGGCAACATCACGCAACTAAACCGAGGATCGGGTTGCCTGTGTAGGTGATGATTGAAAGCATCGTCGACTGCGCTGTCCCTTGACTGTTATAGGGGTACAAATACGTATGAGGGTTTATGGTGAACGACTTGATCAATCAGGTTGTTAGTACAGCAATGAAATGATTCGATCGCGGACAAGAGAAACATTTCTACAGGTTGCCTTTAATGCTGGGCAGTGAGTAAACGAGGTGACTAGTTAATTTACTATGCTTAGGTTTGTATAGGAAAAAACGTAACGTCTTTTGAGAGGTTGTACATTTTTTACTTAATCATTTAAGCCCTCCACGGAATGAATTCCTATGGACAAAAGTGACTATTAATATTGCCATCCTTACTTTTGAGCGTGATTCCTATGAAACTGTTGAAGCAATAGGTTTCCCTTGGAAAAAACACTTAATCCTAAAGCACAATCCAGCCTAGCGGAGTTTCGTACTTTTTTAATTTGAAATATTGAATTCCTGTAAAAAAAAGTAATGTTCTTTTTTAACACACGACACTGTTTTGTGACGACTCGGATTCAGAACTCGCTCAGCAATCACTATTCGTAATTGAATCATCCCACGTAGTTTTGGTATATTTAAGTAATAACAAAAAAACAATCAGCATACGAATTCCATTGAAATATCATGTTTTTTTCATATTTTTGTGCTCACCGTTTTTCGCCAACAAAAAAGATTCTTTGCAGCTTTTCCTGTATTTCAATGAAGAAGCCGTGTGAAGGTTTATGAAATCTCCAGAGATCTCATAAACCAATTTATATTTATGGCCAGTATTTTAGTTGTTAGTGCTGCCACTGGTGGCGTCACGACCATCCCAAGGGAATGGATAAGATGTTTTCAACTGTCATGTAGGACGTTGAAAAAGTTCAGAGCAACTACAAGCGCACTTGACTTGATATAGTACTTTAGAGTCTGTCGCCACAGTAGCTAACCAGCACCCAAACTTAAAAATACGAATTTTAGAATGATAATATATGACTCTTCTTTTATATCTAATGGGCTAGTAGTGAGACGCCGTGATAGTCCAGAAATGCACAATTTCTCCTTGAAATGTCCTGCACGCCACTGATGACAGCACCATCGCTTGTGATGAATTGATACTCTACTGGCAGAAAAGAATTAACAACAAAATAGGTCGTCCTCGCTCTAACTTTGTTTGGTATTGAATTTGGCAGAAATTGGAAAAGCGATTAGGCTTTTATGGAATTTTGAAATTTTGATAATTTGATTGAAAATGCTATAGCTCGAGAATGGTTCAAGTAAACATTCTAAAATATTGCATAAAACTTAAATATATTGTGTCAATGTTTAATATTAAATTGAGGCGAAATTGAAAAAGTAAGTTAAGATTTTATATACATTAGCTGAGAATATTATTAAATTCGTCAATATCCGCTGACCCTCGGAAACGAATAAGCACCATTTTGCCAATAATATTTTTCAATCAAATTTCATCGAGAGTAATCCGTGCAATATATTATTTCATGTCTGATAACTTTAACACAGTAGAAATTGTGTTCTTGAATAGTCGTATATCATCTTAAACTGATATATCGCTTTACTTTCTTGTGTAGGAAACATTTGTCTTCCAGCAAATAATTGCCAGGTATTCGTATATCGACATCCGGTTACTGAAAATAATCCTTGAATAATGAGACTTGTGACTAATGAATGAGGCAGTGGGCAATAAAACGGATAATCGTAGAGAGCCAGAAGTTTAAATACAGTCCTTAGGAGAAAAAGAAATTATACTTTTTTTTTAATCGGCTTTCCGTTTTGTCTTTGAACTAATGAATGACTTTCGAAACCTATGAATGAGTTTTGCTAGTTAAAAAAAAGGGTTTACTGTCCCGATGCAGAAAAATAGAACCGGCAAAAAGTGAACTGGATCCCTTTGTCATTGATGCAAATCGTGAAAGGTTCGCCCTTTAATTGATCGTCCCATACATATCACATTGTCGTATGCGTTTGAAACAGTGAAAAAAGCACGACACAAAAATGCAAGCAGTATCGATATGAATTAAAGAACACTTTTTGAAAAAGGAATTGAATATAGTGCTTTGCCGGTTCCTCACTTTCTTTTTAATTAATTCATATATCGTTTTTTACGCGTGTAGAAAGTTTTGTTCTTCTAGTAAATAACTGTAAGGCATTCGTACCGACATCCGATTGCTAGAAATAATCCTTGACCAATGAGACTGATTGACGAATGAGACAATTAGACAATAAAACGGCGAATCGTAAAATGCCAAAAGCTTAAATACGAACATTATAAAAAAAAAATTTACTTTTTTATCCGTTTTCCGGTTTTTTTTCGGAGTGATGAATGGCTTTGAAAACCTATGAATGAGTTTTGGTAGTGAAAAAAATGGGTCGTTTGGGTGAATGGAGAAAAATAGAAACGGCTAGAAGTGAACTGGTTCCCTTTATTGTCACTGATGCAAATGCTGAAAGGTTCACCCTTTTAATTGGTCGTCCAATACATATCACATTGTTGTATGTATTTGAAACTGTGAAAATAGCGAGGCTCGACAATGCAAGCAGTATTGCTATGAATTAAGCAACAGTTTTTGAAAAAGGAATTCAATACAGTGCTTTGTCGGTTCTTTGCATTTCTGTTTGCCTTTGGAAAAACTTGATTGAGGTTTCGTAATGGAGAAATGAACAGTTGACTGCGTGAAAATGGAGAGAAATAGAACCGACAAAAAACGAACTCTCTGTCACTGATGCAAATCTTGAAAGTTTCGTCCTTTATTTGATCTTCCAATACTCGTCACCGAATCAAATCTGTCCGAAACAGTTAAAAAGGCGAGATACAACAATCCGATCACTATTGGCATTAATTAAGAAGCACTGTTTAAAAACCCAATTGAATTCCTTTACCGATTTCTGAGTATTATTTTTATTTATTGATGAATGCGTATGGAAAACTCTAAATGAATTTTGATCATAAAGAAAATTGCTTATCTACATTATTGGAGCTCAACAGAATCGATCAGACGTAGATTTGTCAGCGAAAAGTCTGAAAGTCTGTCCTTTAAGTAATCTTCCAATACTCATCACATAATTACACCTGTCTAGCAGAGTTAAAGAGTCGAAAAATCACAATGCAAGCAGTATTTCCATAAACTAAAGATTTATTATCCGTAGTTTTAAGAAATGTCTGTCAGCCAGTACATATTTTGAAGAAAATTTCCATAGTTACAGATTTTTCAGTGATTCACGTGTATGCCTAATCTTAGCTGTATTGCAAACGTGACTCCGAATATACAGAATTTTCCTCTTAGGGAAAAATCCTGCGCAGAAAAAAGTATCCCCGGAGCGACACCCTGAGGGCTCCCTGAGGGCTTTAAGTTGAAGGCCGGCTGAACGCCAGCGGAAGGCCCGGGGGAGTCCCGCATTGATATTTTTTTGGAGAAATTAAAAAACAACCGTGTTAGCAGGATATTTTGGTTCAGACGATTAAAATGTTAAAATATTCCTGCAATTTAAATATTGAAAAAATGAAACGTTATTCGAAACGTATTAGTTTTGCTTCCTCAAGAAGCTTTGCTTTCGTGAAAATTGTTTTTTTCGAGATTTCTGTGTAAATGTGTTCAGAATGTTCCAAAACGTGGAGAAATCACATTTTGAAAAAATGTCCGGATGTGTGTGTGTGACAATCATTTAACATTTATAACTTGAAAACGTCTTGAGATATTAAGCTGAAGTTAATCACACTTGTTGAGGGGTCAATTATGCTCGCTCGATCAAATTTTCGGCAAAATTTATGCAATTCTCTTGTATCCTCAAGATATTTCATTTTTTCAAAAATGTCTGTGAGCGCTCTAGCTCGTACAAGTTTTTAGATATCGGTCTAAAATTTGGAACAAAGATGAACTGTTATAGACCAATGGTTGGTATTGAATTTGGGCAAAATCGGTTCAGCCGTTCAGATTTTACGCGATTTTCAATTTTTTCAAAAATGTCTACTAAAATTGTGAGAGCTAGAGCAGCTCTCACAATACAATTTGGACAATTTGGCTCTTGTGTTGCGCCAAATTGTCCAGTTCTGATCAAAGTAATCGCAAAACAAAGCTTCTTGAGGAAGCCAAAAGTGACATGGGCGTACTTTCCATCAAGCAGAGCTGATGAGGAAGCGATGTGCACATATATAATTTACAGCGTTTTTTTTTTATTTAGCGGGAAGAACGGTATGTTTTTAAAAACAGGAGATAAAAACACAACATCCACTGGAATTTTCTAATTTCGTTTAATATATGTTTCCATGGCAGAACTGCTAGAATCGCAGTCGTTTTCGTTTCCAGCCATGAAAAATATATAAAATATATATACATATATTCGCCATGAATTTTTATCATTTATAGCTGCAAGAATGTCACGTTTTTGAAGACAGGAGATAAAAACGTGACATCGGCTGAAATTTTCCAAATTTGTTAGAGCTTGCCATGGAGTTACTAAATTGTTAGGTTGCCCTTCTTTTTTATTCAAATTATGTCAAATATCCCTTAATGTTAAATCTATTAAGTGTGTAGAAAAAGTTTTGGCTCATTGTCCAAATATTTTCTGTGGTTTCAGCGATGAAAATCTGAACAAAAAATCGAAATCCTGTTACATCCGAGCCTTTTTTACGATTTCTGATAAATGCAATAACAAAGTAGGTACCTTAAGCGTGTATCTGCATACATAATGAATTCTGTCATTCCATAGCTAACGATTTGCGAAAATAACGCCTTTATTTGAAAAAATTCAAAGTTTGATAACATCTGACATTTTTTTAACGAATTATAGGGAAAACTGCACGCACATATAGAACCATTTTGTGTTGTAAATGTGATTTTCTGACTATTTGAGATATTCGAAGCAGCGTCAAGGGTATCACGATCGAATAATCCAGCGATAAAATAACTCAGACAAAAATATCCTTCGAAAAAAACCCACGACGAATTTTCCAAAACAAAAAATCCCGCGGCAAAACGTCCTTCAAATATGAAGAATATAGTAACACTATGAAACCACCTTAACAAAACAATGAAATAAATTTATTTTTTGTTATACGATATTTTGTCGGGATATTTTGTTATGTAACCATTTTAAAAGGCGCGAAAATATGAATATTTTTTTTAACCATCAGAATATATATATTTTTTTTTTCTTTTTTCAGAATTTTCTCTCATCTCAAAGTACTTAAAGTGCTATTAAAACAAACTTTTAGTTGGGAATATATTTGTAATGCATCCTTAAGGAACACACTCCAATTTAGTTAGCTTTATATTTGCCACTGTTGTGTTGTACGTATATATATATATATATGTGAGCTTGCTGCCTCTTTCGTACAGTACACACCTATATATACCGTCAACTTGAGTATCGACCGTGTCTACGGAACTATGCACAATTGCTTTTCCACGTTCGTTCTCTTCAAAGAAAGCGTTTGCGCCCGCGGGCCATCTACAGCTATTCCGTGGAAGCGGCACATTTACCTTGGCGTCCGGGGCTCGATTTTTCAAGGCGCACCCGGGCCTCTCTCTCTCTCTCTCTCTCTCTTTCTCTCTCTCTCTTGCTTACTCTCGCGCGACTGCCGAGTCGTCTGGGTAACTAAACTGCCTGCCGGTAACACGCGCCCAAGAGAAAACTCAAGCGGCAGTGTTTCTTCCACAAAAGTTACTGTCTGGCCTGGCCACGCCACAATAACGAACGCTGATGCTGATTACGCGCACGCATGTTCTCAGCAAAAAATAGTAATGCCTCGCCGTATTATCAGTCTGGTCTCCAGACATGATAACGCGCTATAAAATATTTAAAAAGATTTCAATGTTCGGTGGAGATACGTAATTAACAATTCAATGTCTATACTATATTTTATTGCACATCTGGCACTGTCTGACACAGTATTTCCGTTTCTACTTGCGGGCCATACATACATTTACATTAAGAATAAAACTGATATTTTTGTAATTTTAACTGAAAGTTGATGTCCGCCAGTGTTCACAAATCCTTTTTGTTTAACTTTATAAGAACAAAAAGTTTGACGATTTATGGTTTTAAAAAACGGGAAAAAGATTATTCGATTTAAAAAATTGTATTTTCATTTTGCGTTATATAAAAAAATATATATTCATAAATTATACTATGTTATAATTCGGATTTGAAAACATTTGTTATATAATCAAAAATGTCTTTGATAGAATTTATGTTACCGATAAAAAGAAAAAGTATTTTGTGTCTTGAAAATAATTGAAAATCACAAAAAGACGCCTTTGAGAATCAAATTAAAGGGATGTTGAGATATCCCTTTAATTTGATTCTCAACAAAATACTCGTTACATGATTAAGGCATCCCTCAATACTTTTTATCGCAGGACCTGTTTATTTTTCTAAAGAGCAGTGATCAATTATGTTTTTTCAATCTTCATAAATTGTTGAATTACACTTTCAATTATAGTGCTATCGGAGAATATCCTTCAATTAATTCGCCTCGACGAATTCCACTCGTTCGATTATATATAGCGGCTAAATAAGAAATATGACACTTAAATTGATATGCATATAATAATATGACATTTATATTAAGTACAACTTCACTGTACGAAGACCCCAAGAGGAAAAAATGTTTGCATTAAAAAAATTGTAGAAGATTCAACTCGGTGTCTGGCTTTAAAATAAAAAATAACTAGTTGTACGCGGCTGGTCGATACTACCGCAAATGTGGGGTGTAACTTGTTAGCCAATAAGATGGAAACGACCGCGGAGTACTTGGACTCATTTCTCTGGCAATAACGCCAGTTGAGCGCGCTTCCAGGTTCATTCGCATGCCATTCACCCGGCTGTCCGCAACTTCGACCTACCCTCGAAAAATACAAACTCACTTTTGGCAACTGTTACAAGTGCGCGTATATACAACTATACTTGAAGCACAAATAGTAGTGTAGCAGGCAATGTTGAAATTGGACGTTTCATTACATGATCTCATTGTGTTTCTCAAACTGCATACGTAAATACATGAGTATAGCCGCATTCCCTCGGGGCTGCGGATCTGAGCTTACTGTCAAGCTTAAATCCTGGATCGGTGGCTTTCCCTTCGCAGAGATACAACGGTCATCGGGATATCACGGGTGATGAGGTTTACATGAGCAATCAATCTCTCGTCCCCTTGTGACTTATTTACAAAATGACGTGAGCTCTGTGTATTAACCATCCTTTGGGAATACAGTCCCAACCAAAAGTTTCATCTGATCAGAAGAAGAGTACTTTGTGAGAAGAGAACATTTCTTTGCTTCCTAATAGAGGAAACTTTGGCATTATTACTCTAAGGGTGCTACGCCTCCCTACGGGTCTTGCGCGCCAACCCTCCGTGCCACGATAATTATACATTTATCTTTTGGAGATTTGTAAAATTTGTAGAATTTGTAAAATTTGTAAAATTTGTAAAATTTGTAAAATTTGTAAAATTTGTAAAATTTGTAAAATTTGTAAAATTTGTAAAATTTGTAAAATTTGTAAAATTTGTAAAATTTGTAAAATTTGTAAAATTTGTAAAATTTGTAAAATTTGTAAAATTTGTAAAATTTGTAAAATTTGTAAAATTTGTAAAATTTGTAAAATTTGTAAAATTTGTAAAATTTGTAAAATTTGTAAAATTTGTAAAATTTGTAAAATTTGTAAAATTTGTAAAATTTGTAAAATTTGTAAAATTTGTAAAATTTGTAAAATTTGTAAAATTTGTAAAATTTGTAAAATTTGTAAAATTTGTAAAATTTGTAAAATTTGTAAAATTTGTAAAATTTGTAAAATTTGTAAAATTTGTAAAATTTGTAAAATTTGTAAAATTTGTAAAATTTGTAAAATTTGTAAAATTTGTAAAATTTGTAAAATTTGTAAAATTTGTAAAATTTGTAAAATTTGTAAAATTTGTAAAATTTGTAAAATTTGTAAAATTTGTAAAATTTGTAAAATTTGTAAAATTCTTTTGCCGGGGTTTCTAATGGAGACTTGGAAAAATTAGGCCCTAGAAAGGGGGGTTTATGGGGAACTTGCAGGAATTCTGCGTAATTATGCGCAAGTTCTGGGTAATCCAAGAATTCCGGATAATCAACAAATTCTAGGTAATCAGAGAATTCTGGGCAATCAGGAAATTTAGGGTAATACAAGAATTCTGGGTAATCCGGGAATTTTGGGTAATTCGTGAATTCTGGGTAATTCAAGAATTCTGATTAATCTAGGAATTCTGGATAATCAAGGAATTCTGGTTAATCAGGAAATTCCAGGTAATCATCGCCTTCTGATGTATAGAACACGCCGCATATTTGCGCGTACGTGCGTGTGTGTGTGTGTGTGTGTGTGTGTGTCAAGCTTATAGAATTAAATTCAGTATATGGGTCATACCATGGTAATTCACACAAGGTGAAACCCGATCCTCTTCAATTATCCTAATATTTGTTCACATTCTAGTTACCACTGAATGGAATATCTATGATCTTTATTAGAATTTTATTTTGCAACGTTCTGAAATTTGCCATGCAGGTAGAGTACTTACATTTCTTTGCTTGGAATTATTTACAAAATCATTAAAACACCTTTCCAGTTTTAAAAATGTAGACTTTGAATTTTTAGTAAAAGATCTGTGCAACCAACATCTAAAATAAACATAACACGTAAATATATCCGATAGGAAAAAAATCAGTCGTGAATAAAAACCAAAGAAAAAACATCTCTTTTGTCATTATCATTGACGTTTTTTTATATCTGTAAATAATGATAAGAAAGTATCTGTAGGCTTTATTACGTTCTGTTAGGATTAGGATTCTACAATAGTAGAAATATATAAATATATAGAAATAGACACGAAATAAAACTATATAATCTACAATTTTTAATATGTTTGAATTAAAATTTTTTTTTATATTATTTATTCACCATCGAATATTTAATTCACAATTTGCATTTGGAATAGGAATGATATATGTTGTTGAATCAAAAATGTTGAATTATTCACAAGTTATATCTAGCGGAATAGATGTACAATTATATGTACAATTATATTCTTAAAATTTCGCGAGTTGTATCCGGTTGAATGATAGTGTATTCATGCCTTTGATTAATGAATTTGACCAATATCCGAATGAATAACATACGTTTCCGCTCTAGCTGACGCAATTTTTGTAACAGTCGGGCTAAACAGTTATTTACAAGTACACAGCAGCATATTACGATCAGTATTGATTTTAAGTAAAACCTGTAAGTAATTTAGAATTTCATAGGATTTTTTGTCCAAGTTTTTCGAACAATTGGCGTCATGACTCTAAGTCATGTCAACTTTGACTTAAATTAAACCCTTCAAATTTTCTACGCGGATGAAATAATATTTAGCATCGCTACTTACACAATTTGGATAAGATCTGTAGAAAGATTTGTATTTCATAGCAATTTGAACTCTTTCCGCTTCTACTTTCAAAACATCTGACAAAAGATTCTGCAAATTATCATGAAAAAAAAACGACAGTGATCAGAAGAGAATCAATAAAAAAAACCGAATAGTAACAAAATATTTTTATTTACCCTAACATTAATAGATTTGTTAAATCTTCACCTAACAAATCGGAAATTTTAAATTTAATATTTCAATCGTTATAAATTCTTATTTAATACTATATTCAACGAAAGTTTATCTTAAAATTGTTAAATAACCCATAGGTGAAATTTCAATAGCAGTATTATATTATCTCTGCGTACTGAAACCTCGAATTTATTATCGGTTTTGTCATTTTCTTATTGCATCGTTTTCCAACCACGTTTCAGTTCATATATGGTCTGCTGTATAGAGAAGAATTGGGTGCTTGGTTGTTCGCCTTTTCCTCATGTGCTTATCGACCGCCAGCCAGACTCGCTGGAGGGAAGCCGTGGAATCGCGACTTTAGTGTGACCATCTAGATTATTCTACACGCTCATCATATACATAACATAACAATGTAGGTAGGGCCGTAAGTACACCGACAACGAGGCTACCAGGATTTCTACAAGAGGCCTTGGCAGTAATTCCTTGGCAAAACGACAGGTAGATAGCTTTGGTACTAACGCTGTGCTCTAAGACCAAAAGAATATAATAACGAGCGGACGAGATGAAGGTTCTAACGAATTTAGCTTCGAGTACAACTATGTGGAATATTCAACTTGAATTTTTTTTTTAAATTCTTGACAGATCACTAAACTTTTTTCTTCTAAAATTCGCGAACTCGAAGTCTTGAGTCTGGAATTTCCGTCGATTCGATATTACGTTCTTAGCATTTTTCCCTACTCTTATTGTTTTTGTCTTCGATATCAATTTCATTCGATATTTTTTGTATTCTTAATTTTTATTTTTTTATCGTAACTCTTAAAATATTGATCTTTCTGGATTTGAAAATTCGTTATCTTGAAAATCCTACATTTCAGTCATTTTACTCTTTCGTCGTTTGAAATTTTGACCTCCACCCATGTATATACGACATATATCTCCATACAATAGTGACCGATAGTTGGTCAACGCAATTTCTCAATCTCGTTGCGCGAGTGCTAAATGTTGGAGTAGTGAGTCTTTTCACCGAGCTACACCAATTTACAGCCTGCACTACGTTCAGTTCCCTCGTAAGCTAAATTTAGGTCACTCTGCAAAAATCGAAAGGCTGAAGTTGCTGTCCTGGATTTTTACTTTCCCATAGCATAGGAAGTATTTACAAGTAAAAGCATTGCAATGCCAAAAAAGTTGGGCTCTTAAATTCTGTAGGAAATATAGGTTTTCAGTGTCCTAGATTCGAAAAAAAGTATTCACTCATTTCGGTCTGTCTGTCTGAATATGTCGTATTACGGAAACACATTATAACTTTTTATGTTAATAATGCAGTTTTCGTATTTAAATTTAAACTTAAACACTCCTTCTTATATTTAATGGGAAATATGAAAAACAAATTGTAAGTGGTAAAAAAAGCTGTATTTTGATGTAGAGTCTTACATGCAAATGGCCAAAAGACAATGAGTAATTCAGAATAATGCTTTCATTACTTTATGTAGTCACTCGAATTATAAACACAAACCATTGTTTATAACAAATGTGCATTAAGTGAATTACGTATCTTGTTGCAGATCTATAAAAAAAATTAGTTACTTAAGTACATTTAAACGGTTTTCGATACAAACGACTTTTTTGACAAACTTAGTATACATAATATTCGTCTTTGTACTACTTTCAAAACAAAATTACCTTTTTCAATTTTCAGACACATCGCTTAATAATAATAACTGAAATATTTTTATCTATTTGACAATTATTGAAACAATAAGTAACCATTTAACTCACTGTACATTTTTACTGTGCTCGATGGGTATATAAGCGTATAGTGATATATTTGTTAATTAGCTAGAACAGCTTTTTTCTTGCTGCTAATAATTGAAGCTTTAGAATAGCCAGGAAATAGTTGAATATTCAATCAAGCTTTTACTCAATCTTGTCGCTGTCTTGTATTTTGACTGTGTAGATTACACAGTCAAAATATATGGTCCAGGTTATCTTGTGCCTCATCGTAATGACATTGATTAGTCTCGACTATATTAAACCTATTTAAGCAATAATTTAAGCAATTATCGTATTGTGTTAAATTGACACCCTCTCATATTCCACGACAGCGTCATATTCAAAATATACCAAAGGAAACCAAACCTAAGCTAAGGCTACTTTAGGTCTAATAGTTTTCCGATATCAAACCAATTGTTATTTTTTAAAGATCTGTTTAGAATTTCTGAAAGAAATGATTGTAAAGCACTAAAAGTTGGATATCTCACCCTTATTATAAACCGGTTACACGCAACGCCACCTCGTGGGCGTGTTGCGAAACATTACGATATTTCTCGTGTTTTATGACGTGACGATAACATTTTTTAGCGGGTACATAGATTACAATTATGCTACGAAATTCCAAGATTTCTGTCTACATCGTGTGCGCAACTTACTCGACGACAACAGCTTCATATAAATTAAAATATGATAAGAAAGTCACGTGTTGCGACTTAGCCATTTACATATTTTTTTATGAAACAATTCGTTCGATAATCATGAAAATTCTTAATGAACAATGTTCAACCTTTCTAAGAAGACATGTCCAAAATTTACAAATTTCCGACGATTTTTCTCCAACAAGAAAAAATCGCAATAATACAAAAGATCTTTTCATTCACTGCGTCCGTAAAACGCGTTTTTACGCACGCTTCGCGTACGTCAAACCCCATTTGCACACATTGTGAATTAAAATTTTGTTCGTTACTCGTACGAAAAACGTTTTCTTGACTCGAGTGATTGCAACACTCGTCAGAAAAAGTTTTTTCTTCCTTGTAACGAAAACTACTATTAAAAAAGTCGTATGTATTCTGAAAACCCGGAGAAATCAAATTAGTCTTATTTATTAATGACTTTTTTAAAATTAGAATAATGTATTTAAAGCATTTAAATTCTAAAGAAATCGAACTTTTCGATGGGACTGTGCGGACAATGCATCTTTAATTGAGACAAGAGCTTTGAAAAATTAATGTGATTCTGATGGTCCAATGAAAGATTCTAGCCGTTTACTTTTCGCAATTAGCTTCGCAGTGAATTTCTTAAAAACAGGTTGATTTTTAATCGTTTTCTGGTAGGTCAAGTTCACGACGTGGGTTAACCGAGACGGTTACGCCTATATAAGCCCCCAACTGCACGTTAGTGGTGGAACATTGTATATAAATTGCGTGTGACACGACCAACATTTGGCTACGCGGCCTACCCATCCACGTAGCTAGCTATACCAAACTCGTACGGGCAAACATATTCCAAGAGCGAAAGCTCGTTAGCGGCTATGCACACAACACTCTGCAGGCAAACAACGGATCGTTCAGGCCCGATTTACTGAGTTCCTTCGGGCGGAAGCTACTGGCTAACAGCTTGCAGTAAAACAATGGAAACGTGCGGGTCTCGCTCCGAGAGTCGAGAGGGTCGCGTCAACAGCCGAAAAGCCTCTGCCTACTCGTATAAGCTTGGGTATAACGAAACAACTGGCACTCGGACATTTTTAATCCGACGGGAATACCCGCGCGCGCTTGAATTTAACTAATATGCGATAATCGTGTCCCATAAATCCTAAAGCCGGACCCCGGAAACTACGAGCGCCCGAGCAGAGCGTACCTTCGGATGCATGGCGAATATATATAGCCAAACCCTCGAGCTTTCGCAGAGCTTTACGTGAAATTGCAATTTAAATTTTTACTTCCAATTTATAGCTGCATAGCGGAACGTCACCGCGCTCGGAGAACGATCGAGATTTTAAATAGGTTGAGGTGTAACTCATTGCTTCGGTATATATACGCGATTAATAATTACGAGATTCTTTTGCAAATCGTCGGATATACCGGTTGAGTTATTTTTTTTTTTTTTTTTTTCATTTTGCAATTACGATATCAACACTTTTGAGGTAGATGTTTTGCGGAATTTTTTTTTGTTGCGTTCTTCTTTAAATTTAAATTCTGCTTGCCCAACGTTTTTTTTTTTTTTTTTTTTTTTTTTTTTAATTAGATGCAAAGTTTCATCAAAATTGGTTTACGCGTTTGATCATAACTTTGCGACGGAGTAATAAACCATTGAACATACCTTGAGCAGGCCGGAGAGTCGAGTTAAAGGGCCCTCCACTGATTCCACACAAAATATACCGTGTTATGTTTGTTTTATAGGTAGTAAAAAATATCGTATAAAAATCTCTTGCAATAGATTGTTTTATATGGTGTATTCTCGCTGAAGTGAACCTACTTTCAGGCCAATATTTTTTTATTTCATTTAAACACTTGATATCCTTTTCACACTAGCGCAAAGGATGTTACACACCAAATTTTAGAGGTTTAATTATTTTTTTCACTGATCTACACTAAAATCAATGTAGTTCTTCTGATTTCTTTGTACATATCATTTAAAATACCTGTACACAGAATTAAAAAAAAATTATTTGTGCAAATAATTTATTATCTTTTTCAGAAAAATCACTTTCAAAATCAGTTATACTTTGTTGTTGTTGAAAGAGCGAAAAATATCTGATCGAAATATCGTAAAGAAAACGATATGATTTAATTTTCTCAACTTCCTACAGCTAGACATCTAGACTCTGTGGACAAACTTTGGTAAATTATAAACTTTTACGGCATTGGACTAGACTTTGGATCAACTTTTGCACAGAATAGATTTATACTGTATTTAACTAGATTCTGGATATAAATTTGTAGATAATAAACTTCTACTTCATTGAACTAGACTTTAGATCAACTTTTAAACATAACTGATTTCTACTGCATTTCGCGAGACCCCGGAAGAGCTATACATGATGTATACGTACGCCGTATTTGACTAGAAAAAAGTTCTCTTGTTTAATTTTCGAAGGGACAGCTTTTCCGTATTCAAAAAGTTGAAAATAACTTTGCTACTACACTTTTACTAAAATTCCATAAAGTCAAATGCTGCAAAAGCCAAAACCCTAAACTATTTTTCACCAAATTTGATGCCAAATATTTCTGGTACGTAATTACGAATGTCTATGAAGCTTCAGTTCCTGTTGTTAATTTTTGTACGCTACGATATATCGTCTAAATTCTTGATCTTATCAAAAGTCCAAATCACTGACATAGTTATTTATCTCAAAATGTTCTAACGATGTGCAGGTGCACGAGCTGATTTCGACAACAGGTAAATCAAATGTAGGTTCCCATGAGTCGTGGCAATGCATCAGCATTGCAGCTGCTGCGTTCGTCACGTGACACGAACATACCTCATTCGCCACACTCTCATACGTACATCACGTTTGACAAGCACGTATGAGAGTGTTGTAGGGTAATACCAGTGGACGGGAAACTTGCAGAGGAAATGTTTATTGTAAAAGCAGTATGTATGAACGTATGTATGTATGCATGCATGAAAGTGCATATAAGTAGGTAGGTACACGCAGTCTGAAAGTACTTATATATACATATATATATATATATATATATATATACACATACAGGAGGACGTCAAGCGGTAGCCCCAGCCACAAAGTCCCGGGACCCGATTCTAGAATCGCAATAGTATTTCCATGTGCAACTGGCTTTCGAATGGTTACATTCGTATGCGTCTCTCCTAAACCTCGTATTCTTCAGCGCCATGCGGATCAGTCTTTGAACCTTTATCCGCATACGGCCGAGGCGTGTATTGCCAAGTATCCTCTTGTGTTTAGTAGGTACCAATTTCTCTTTAGGATTTAATATCTGCAGTAAAAAAAAACCGAGAGAATTGTAGAAACCAGAAAGAAACATGAAAGAATGATGTGGAACGACTTTTTAGTGTAAAAACTTTATTCTGGTAAATCTAATTTTATTTCGTATGGATTTTTATATTAGGTAATCATATTTATGCTAGAGGTTTACCGATAAATAAAATTCAAGGAGATTCCAATCTGAGAGAACTTGTAAATTGCGACAAAATGTACGACATGAGACGGATGAGGATATGTTTTATTGTCAGGGTAAATGGGACTTTCCAGGGTCTCTCAAATGAGCCTCGTACTTTTAAAAATAATTCCCATTTAAAGAACCGACTGCAAAAACAGGGTTTGTTATGCGTTTAGTTTGGTGTGAAGCTCTCAGTTTGATTTATGTACCCTCGTACCATCTAAACCGTTAAAAGGAACCTAACATATCTCATATGTTCGGAAGTGTTTTGCTGAATCATCTTAACCCAGTTGTTCGTCGGTTCGCTTAATCGTTTGTCCATAAAACTCTGTTTTAGCTACGGTATCGGGTGAAGAAAAATATACTAGACTCTGAATATTCACATTCTAATCATGTGTCACGTCACTTAAATTCTGGTATGCCATTGACAGGAATACTTAAAATAACGTGAATGAGAACAAAATTTAACAGAAATTTGAAGCAAAAGGAAGTAAATATCTTATTAATAATAAAAAAGATAAAATAACAAACAAAACAATTTTTTTTTGTAAACAAAAACCCTGACTGAAGAGATGCTACACAAATAATTTAAAATTTTTACAAATTACGATTTAGGTATTCGTTGCAGTCGAGGGAACGTCTGTAGGATTCGTCTATTCCAAATTCGTTTTTTCCAAATTGAATCTGAATTTCAGTATGTTGTATGGTGGTATTTTTTTATATCATAAATACATAATACACTTTTTCGAAAATTTATTTGTTCACAATAACCAAAAACTTTATTCACTAATAAAACCATGTCGACATTTCTTTTTTTCCTTATTTTTACCCTATATACTTTGCAGAAAAACAATATTTTTCAAATTACTCTGGGTGTAAAATCAGGATTGGTGGGGGAAAAAAATCATATTAGGGTCTTTTTCCAAATTTCAAGTTACAGCAATTTCTTTGCCAAAAGCTCCTGTAAATCGAACGTCAATATGACTAAATACTAGTGAAGGGTAAAAATATATCAATTAAGAATTATTTGCACAGCAACATACTGCAAGGAAAAAAGAATTGAGTGCAAAAAATGTATTACTCATTCGATTAGTCCGTGAAACGTTTGAACCTCCTTAATCCTATGTGCTTAAAAACTGAGCGTTACTGACTTGAAAATGGAATACCAGAAGATCAAAACACAATTTCATTCTAACCGGATTAATATACTTATTAAATAGCGTAGTAGAGTTATGCGTAATGGAATTTCCGTAGCCTCAAACTCGATCGCTGCTGGAATTTGTTGAATTCGCGAAATGCAATTGGATTTGGACGGGATCTTTGGTTCGCCGACAGGGTAGTCCCTATCATCCTGCCTACTCGGTTCTGGGACATGCGTGTTACTCGGTAATCAAACTCCCGCTCCTGCAGACTACCTTCACTGCAACTATATGTACCAGCACAATCTAGCTATGCCAAGTGGCTCGCACGCGCCCTCGCCCTCGCTATGCCGTTCCGCGCGCGTACGTTGCCTTTGCCCGCACGACGGCTCTATACTATAACCTCCTACATACACTCAGTGTGTACCGATACAAAACAGTCTCTGCTCATGCATACTTTAGTAGCAGCTGCCATAGGAGCTCCAATTCCCAAGCATGTCGATACAGCCCCGCGTATCCGCGACTTTAAGCACCGTTCACAGTGTTTTCTACGAGGGACTACTGGCGGCCTGATTCTTGAATCGTGCTACTCACTTACGTCGAGTGGAGTTGCCTACACGGGGATACCAAAGTTAAACCACCTATAAAAATGAGCCAGGTTCTATAAAATTGGCTTGCTCGAGACACACATTAAGGTATTCCTTGCGGTGCAGTCAAGTAAATCGAGTAGGGTAGTTTAACCGATTGTGGCTCCTTTAAGTATTTTCCCATATTCAAATTCGCATGGTTAACTCCGAGATTCGTAAAACGAGTTTGAACTTATATATATATATCGAATATCTGAGAAGGATACTATTTCGTATTTCTAGCATTGACTGAAGGGAAACAGAACAAGACTGCTGATTTTTGTTGTAAGACAATCTCACATCTGCTGATGTTGTTTTTAAAATATACTTCTTTGATCCCTAGGAATCAAAGTTTTTTTTTGCTCTACGGTGAAAGCTTCTGACTATTGCAAATGAGTTATAGAAAGCTTATGGCTTTTTACAAACTTAACGGATTCCCAAAATAACCCATCATCCAAACATTTCCCAAAAAAAAAATCAACTTAGCATGAGATGAGTTCTTCCGGCGACGAAACGTCTTTATAAACACCGTTGCGATATCTTGTCATGGCATACAAAGTTTTGCTTGTTTGCTAGAGTTTTGCGAAAACTAGACAAACAAACCACAATTTTGATGAAATTAATCCTTTTCATTACATAAAAATGAGGGACTATTGATAGCCTGATTCTTGAATAGCACGACTCAATTACGTAGTGTAAAGTTGCTAACATGGGGACACCAAAGTTAAACGACCTATGAAAACGTGCCAAGTTCTATAAAATTGGCTTGCTCGGGACACATATGGAAGTATTCCATGCGGTGCAGTCGAATAAAAAAAAAAATTGAAGTCGAGAAAAAAAATTGTACACGTTTTAAAAGAGAATGTAGTGTGAATTAATATGAATCTAGATTAAAAAGTTCCTACTTGACGTAGAAAAACATGTATTACAATATGTTGATAGAAAAAAAAACTCAGATTGAGTACCATCATTCGTGAGATATCGTGATCATCTAAGTAGTGAGATTTTATTTCAATTTTTTTTCAAGTTTATAACGTTTATTTCTAAACCGGATTATGACTAATAAAATCATCTACCGAAAAAAAGAAATATTTTAACCTGACTTGAGTACCCTTAAGGTCGCTACCCTCGAATCATGAACTCTAGGGATTAATGCATAATTAAGAAAGTAAATTATTCAACGCGGTACGGCATACCATACAAAATTGAAAAGAGATTCCAGTGGCGTGTCATAATTATTTTATGCTGTTATTTTAATTTGAAATTTAAGGGTTTTCTGTCCACTTAACTCAATTCTTGACGTCCATATCGTGAGTTTATATAAAGAGTGTCTGTGTGATTGTCCAATGTATGTCAACATTTTGTCATTTATTATTATGCAGGTTTAATAATCAATATAATATAATCACAAAGCCAAAAGTGAAATCGTGGTTTCAATATGAGTGCTAGAAATTGACGAAAAATTATTTCAACTCTATCATTATATCGTATAAACTCCAGATATATATATAGATATATATCGCTAACTCTGTGAGAGCGTATGGTTTGCTTGAGTTTGAGAAAACTATGTTGTTAGAGAACCGGGAGCTATTGGAACATTCAACTCTTCAAACGTAGCGCTAACCAGTAATGTACGATTCGTGTACCGAAGCTTGATAGTTTCGTGACGTAGTCTATGTCTATATGTACCAATGTAGGAAAGTTGAGGGATATAAAGCGGCCACATCCCCCAAGCGACGCGTCACGTGTGGCCAACTCGCAACACTCCCGCGCTTCTATTCGTCGTTATATCTGTATGTTACTCGATGCCTACAAACTCCTATAATATCGTTTTCTTGAACGACTTTTTTAGACCGTGTAAAAAAAATTCAATAGGGTTCAGATAAATCTATGAATCACCAATGATGAGATCGTATCAATAGCTATGATCATGCCTCCCTTGTATTGCACCTTGTTCTCCTCATGTCTTGATCACATCGAGAATTAATTCGTCTTAAAGCGTACATGCTCTTGGCAATCGAGAACAGGCGATTGCTCATTAAAGGATAATCCTGGTACGATGGTCCCTCAAGCATGCTTCGAGTGTACTCGACCGATGTCAGGGAAGAGGAGAACGATGCGACGGGATGGTTGGAACATAGCTCCTTTACTCTCACCCACACGCTCATCCTCACTGTCACCCTCACTCTCACCAGAGTAGCAGCACATCGTTGCATATAGGAGCTACCGCGAAAGTAGGTGTCAGTGTAGCACCTATGTGCCACTTCCCACCGCCTCTTCGTCTTCTCTTACCACTCTCTGGACGGTTCTTAACGACTTTCCACGACAGTATATCACTGTCCCATTGGCCTCGTCCAACGATTATTAACGAGTCAAGAGCTTCTACAGCTATACCTCCTATAATGTTTTTCTCACGACGGAACAAGCTTGTTGCCAAGTGTGAAGACCGGTGAAGAAAATTGATTGACAATGGCAAAAGTCTGCGAAACTAGGCGGTGGTATGGACGTCTATTATCACCGGATTAATGGGCTTCTGGACTATATCTGGTAGACGGAAAATATTTTCCTTTTGACGTTAGGGAGAAAGAAAATTTGTCATACCTGACTCTTATGTACATCGGGCGATTAATCTACTATTGAAATTCGTCAGGGTGTATCTGATTCGAGATTCGAGATTGTTGCTGTCTTGTGTTTCTATAGTCCATTGTGAATATAGTCTCATTTATAAGGATGTCTGTTAACCTATCTTAAGTTACAACTATGAAAAATTAAAAATCCTGTAACAACTAAACCATTTTACAGATTTTTGACGAAAGTTTGAACCAAATATCGCTGAATATCATTTGGTTTGTGTGGAAACTTTAGTCACTCTAGTTGAAGCTTTAGCGAAGTTAGTTAAAAAAACGTCATTATTTAACTAACCTCTTTTACGACTTCGGCTACATGCAGCACCAAAGTAGGTACTTTGTACAGATCTATAATTATAAATAATTGTTTGAGTTTTTATACAAGTTAGTTTGTGGAAAGATACCAGCAGAGTATGTACTTTGCTCTTTATTATTTTCACATTTTTCACAGACACACAGAACAAAGAAAATCGCAAGTATTGGTTGTACTTCAAATCCTTCCTACAATGTTATGCTGGAACGAAGCGCTTCGTACTGTAAATATTATTAATTTTGATATGCGTTGTAAAATAATTAAACAAACTTCCCACCTAGAAATATTGCAACACATATATTTTAGCATGTTGCCAGAATATTTTCATATCATTTTACAGAATAGTGGAAATATTGAAGTGATCTTGCAATGACTGCTCAAAACATTGCATATGCAAGATTGCAACAACATTGAAGAATAACATTTAATAATATACTAACGGAATATTAAAACAAAAATTTTCAAACAAAATAAACATCATTCGTCGTTAAACTTTGCCATTAATAAAAAAAACATAGTTATATTAATACAAATTGTATTATTATTTTGTTATGCGCTGAAAAAAAAGTATAGAAAATAATTCCAATCTTTCAAATTTAGTATTAGGACGCTCTTAAGATTTCTGATTTTAAATGTAACGTTAAAATAAAGTCTCCTTTAGTCTCCGCTCAATTGCATTAGAACTCAAGAGATAACAATGTGAAACTGGCAATATATAAATCAACTTATTTATATTCGTTGTACAATTTTCTAATCTATTGGGACTTTTAAAACGTATGAAACGGAAAAATCTATTGGTACAGCTTCTCAGTTTGCTTGGTTGAAAATTCGGTTTCCCTTCAAAGTTATCTTTGAAATGTCGCATGCCATGTAAAAAATCTTAAAAAATATTAAACTAAAATCATTCATACTTATTATTACAGTACTGTAAACAATTTTAAATATTGCAAATTTGTCACATTTATTGCACTCAGAAATAGCCGATGATGATGTAAATTTTGAAAATAAATGGATAACATTTTATGTACGACACAATATTTTCCCCCGTCGCAGTATTCAATGATACTGCAATATACATAATTTTTCGTATAGTTTCGCAAGTTGATTTTGTAGACTGCAGGGCGACGATATAATATTTGTTGAAGCAAGGAAAGTTGTTTTCCCGTCCACCTCTATGAGAAAGTATATTGACCGACGTTAACTTGCTCGTACAGCAAACACTGTGCAAAGTGGGAAATAATGAGGAAGCATTTCGAACATGGTGGTATTTCGCAGTCTTGTTTGAATGCTGTTTACACTAGTTTATTTGCTGAACATTTTTACTTTCTCATCACATACAGAGTATATGTCAAAGAGAAAGTATTGGAATACAAAAAAATGTCGACTGCCAGATTTTCTTGTAAATAAATGTTTTGAGTGTCCTAGATTCAAGAAAACACATTCACTCATTTCTGTCTGTCTGTGCCGTCCGAAAGCATAATAACTCTTGAATGAAACTGCAGATCGCACTGAAACTTGCTGTGTATCTTCTGCGAATAAAATATAGTTTTGGTATTGAAATTGAAAACAAAACACCAACTATTTTTAATACTTTACCTGCAATGTGAAAAAAATTTAAAAATTGCAAAAAGCATATTTGTATTTGCAATCTGATTAAAATGTTATCATGCTTTAGTCTGAAATGTACAGACAAACTTGCATGTGAATAGCCAGTAGAGAATGAATAATTCAGTACACCAGTGCATTTTAAATAGCCAATAATCTTTTTTTATTGTTTTGCCTTAATAGACACTCAAATGAGATGAAGCAGCTTTGCTTATAAAAAATATGCATCAAGTAAAATATGAATCTTGTTGCAGACCTAAAAAAATAAATTATTAATACGGAAGGAGGAATATTAAGCGGCTATCAATTAGGATTGTATTCATAATTATTCACACGGAACGTTAAACACAAAAAGTTCTCTCACACGGATCAGATTTAATGTTGAGGTTATAAACACTTGTCGTTGTTATTCCCGATATGGCATTTCATAAAATCCAGGAATCTACGCACCTTAACTCTCGATAACTTTGATATAAAAAGTACCGAGAAGACACGACGGTCTTCTGACCTAACAAATGTAGACTACGGAAAAAAAGTTTCCTACAAAAGTTGTTAGTTTTAACATGACGAATTTTTTGGTAGAAAAAAGTCATGGTTCCATTTTTTAAAAATATGTCGGTTATCATAACTCCGCCATTTTAAATTTAGGACCAATTCTTTCTTAACGTTCCCCTTCGAACCCTTAACGTTTCATTACACTCAATACTTAACCTGTCTATCAGAAAAAAATTCATGGAATCATGTATTTAATTGAACATAAATTAATAATCTTAAGTACCCCCATTGTTTTTCAGTCTTGCATAACTTCATTCTCAATACCATGTATCATTACAGCATTATCTTCACGGAAGTAACAATCATGAGGAAATTTTTCTTTTTAATTTAAAAAACTCCCGACTGCAAAAATTGACTCTCATAAAAAAAATGTTGAAAAAAATGACTCACATAAAAAAGATCATTGAAAAATTAATGAATTAATTCCTAATACACTTTAATCTGAAGATGAACTCCCTCGAATGCAGTCTTTAATATTATTAATGTTATAAATATAGTCAAGAGGCGTATCAAAAGGGAAGTATGTGATTATAAAAATCCTTTGGACTTTGTTTAAAATGATACGCCTCCCGACTATATTTATAACATTTATAATATTAAAGACTGCATTCGAGGGAGCTCATCTTGAGATTGAAGTGTATTAGGAATTGTTTCATTATTTTTTCAATATTTTTGTTTATGTGAGTCATTTTTTTCAGAATATTTTTTTTTAATGAGAGTCAATTTCTGCAGTCGGGAGTTTTTAAAATTAATTTTTTTTTTATTTCATGCTTTTCAAAGTTTTTTTTTTGTTGCATATCTTATTGGGAGGAATCCGATGAGGACTAATTAAACAGACAAAAAAAACGATCGAAACCTATAGAAGCCTATTATGATTCAACTGGAAATTTATTCATTTGATCGTTTTCTTGCGGTTTCAATCGGAACTCCTAAGCAGGGTATACAAATGCAGAATCCAACCTGACTGCGAACTATGTACCTTGTTTCTTTATTATTACCACATTTCACAAAGTTACTTCGTTGAGAAAGTATCGACATTCCCCGCCTTCTGGAAGAAGCATACTATGCAATGTTATACTTCACCTATCTTTCGAAGTGCAACAGAAAACGTATTGTGGAGGTTTCGACAATCAACACAATGGAACGATGAATTAAAAAAAAAAAAAACGATTATAATGAAGAGTGATATTTAGCAGCGCAGTGGCGTGAAGCGAGGTTTTTTTTAAACATCCAATCGGTATAATATTTTAACCATTATTCTTTCTCTCTATTATAATATGCTTACAATATAATAACATAATAATAACATAATGTTTCATAAATAAATTAATTTAAAAAAAACCATTGTCATTATACTTTCAATCGGTATAATATTTTAACCATTATTCTTTCTTACTTATTAATAATATTCTTACAAAGTAATAACATAATGTATAAATAAAATAAAGTTAAAAAATATTCAAAGGATTAAAGTTAAATAAAAAACAATTGCGCCTCATACGAATGCAGTTTGAGACTCAGGGGCGTTATTGAAGCACCAGAGATGAGAATCTCTATAAGCACTCTACCGTAAGCAGCCTGAAGTGAGCTACGAACTGCCGTGAGCGTCCTGAAGTGAGCTACGAAAATTATATTTCGATATATTCAAATAGGCTGTTTGTAACAATTTGAAAAAAATCACTTATCTATGCGAACCAACAATTTATCACCTTAATTTATGAAAAAAGACATTGGGCGCTAGTCACAGAATCGACGTTCAAAATTTGCGTAGAAAATATTAACCCGCGGTTTTTCGACATTCAACGAATGATTTTCTCATTTCGCTTTCTGTCTGAGAAAGTAAAGATAAATTTCACTCAAACTTTATTAGCATGTTACACCATTTCAAAAAGACCAAAATTATCTTATTACGGCAGGAAAATCAAGTCATGCAGAAGATGAATATTATACCTTCCTGCTCTTAATGCTCTATAAAAATACTTCTCTAGATTAATAATTTATGCATTCTTATAAATGTATACAAAAAAAAATAATTCAAATTCTTCTCATTTATTTTAACCTACTACGAATATGCGCAAGATCTTTAAATATCGAATTATTATATCAGATGCTATATTAAACTGTATAATCATTAACTTGGAAATTGTAAATTGAATTTGGAACTTATGTAACTTATCGGAATTGAGCACCTATTATTGAATAATTTTACAACCAAACATGCAGTATGAAAATTGTATTTTAAGAGCAACAAAAGTAAGAATAACCACGTCAGCTCACCCCAAATCAACTCATTTTTCTGCTGACAAAGAAGAATATTTATTAGTGCTACGTATCAAATTTGCTAACGATCCATAAAGAGGTTCGAATTTTATAGCAATTTTTTATATTTCAACCACTTCCAAAAATAATCCTTCATATATAATAACAATCCTTTGCAGTATGAAAAAAATCGGGTTCAATGTCTTTAAAGTCACTTATATGATTAATCATCGATCGTGAGATCATTCAGGGTGTTTACGGAAAATGTTATACAATTTTTTTCTTTTTTTTTTTTTTTTGACAGCTGTAAGAGGAGGATACCAAGCTTCCCTTCAAGAGACAACGCTTTAATGTTGACTCCTCTTCCAGAAGTACCGTGATTTCTTACCCTTATCTTATCAGACGGGTTCTCTCCCTCCCAAGTTTCACCCTCCTATGCCTCATTCTCGCTTACTCTGACTAGCGAGGAGCAACTTGAGAAGCCGTCGGCAGCAGTCACCCGACAAATCGACCGACACGCTAGCGTCTGAACCGTACTCTCGTTATCCCGCGTCCCTTTAACCACATCGACATTTAGGATAACTTATATTCAGCCTTGTTTGTCATACCTGACTACCAAAGCCAGCATATTAACTAACTTTCTCCAAGTCGTTTCGCTCGCTTGTGAATTACCTCTCAAAGCATTTTCAACCATTCGAATGCCTTTGAACTTATGTCGCTGGTACTTTTATCAACATCACTTCACTATAGTCAGTCAAAACTTTTGGAATTAGTACTTGTAGCACAAACCCTATATAATGAATATTCCACTGGCAGTAGGAGAAATTTTGGCCGATGGTCTACGTATCTGACGCTTATTGAGAATCTCGTTCTTTATTATTATTTTCTTAAAACGAGTCTCCCAATGTTGTAGGTACCAATACAATATTTTTTTATTTTACTACTAAGTAAAAATGACTTTCCATGGCAGAATAAATCTTTCTCACATTTTGTAGTAAATATAGTCGACTTCACAAGTGAAAAAATAAGTTTCTAAAATCAGAGTGCTAACTTTCTTTAAAAAAAAAAAAAAACACTACTGCTAAGTAAAGTTTTAACAACAACTAGTTTGGCATTTAAATTAACATTTGGCAAATTTGCATATCTTCCACGCACTTTTAACATCAAATATACTTCGTTTTGACAACCGAAAATTATCATGATAATAAGAAAAACATTGCAATATTTACAAACAGTTAATAACATATTTCTTTAACAAACATTATAAAATACAAATTTTTTGTTAATTCTTGCTGTGGCCGGAATAAGAATGATGAAGGAGGATTGTTTGTCGCATAATTATCAATTATATTCGTGCTCTTGTTTCTGAGCTTTAAGAAGTTACACATTTTTTATTGTAAAAATGAAAAAAAAAACAAAAAAAAAAATTTGGTAAAAGTTTGTGAAGAAATTTTTTTTGAGAAACGTACTAAGGGATGTAGAGATTAATATAAAAAGAATTGGCGTCGAGTCGCTACTGGCGGTAGCGACTCGACGCCAATACGTATAAGATTGTATTGAAGCTTTTATAGCCACCCTGAGAAATGATACTTTATTAGAGACTCACAAAGCGTTAATAAGAACATGTAATTCAAATAGGCTTGGTACAACGATTTAGTGTCTCGTCGACTTTTAAATCGTTAATTAATGGTAGTCGTGTGTCTGGTCGGCACAAATGCTTGCACTCGGCGTACGACAGCACGAGCTCCGCTACTGGTAGAGGCGGGTTCGTTAAGTAGGCTATAGTGCCGTCGCATAGAGAGCAGCGGTTCACGCGCTCGCTCTAGCGAGAGGGTGGTCGGGCGCGTTCGTTCGCTATATGGGAACTCTCCTTTGCTCTCATCTAGGGGTGAAGGACCGTCGCGCGCACCCTTGAGTATACGAAACCCTCCTCGATCAAGAGAGATTCTCAAACGCGATTTGCTTGAAACGGCTCGCTTCCTGCTTGCACTTACACGTTCAATCTATATATACCTATATATACTATATATATGTATATATACGATATATGTATATATTACAAAGATGTAGCTATAGGCTCTGTATTCGTACATGAGCTATTTCGCACAAAGTGGGCCAGCCTTGTTTCGAGATGTCACCAAAAATGTTTATAATTAAGTTTGAGAGTGGTATGTAATAACTCGAATATGTATAAATTATTTTTTTTTAATTTAACCTTATATTTTGCCTAAAATTAAATAGCAGTTTTTTATTTTGGGGTTTCTTTTTTCAATTCACTGTATATGAAGAAAGATCCATTGAACAAACGAAATATTCAAACATAAAATGTATTGATTTCAACGTCGATTCCACTCAAGAATATTTATAGATGCGCGGACTAAATTTCATACATTTTTCAGAAGAATAAAGTATTAAAAAAACAAAATTTGTTGACATGAGGGACCGTCTTGATTTTGCTCCATATTTGATGAAAATTTTGTTACAAAAATAGCTCCTTGTATTTCACGTGGGTCAGAAAACGTCTTATCTAAAAACTTTCTTTGTTTTCATGAAAAAAAAAATGTTCATATTTTCATGTCAGCATACTTAGACTCATCCATAACGTCGGGAAAAGTGGTTCAGAAAAATGTTCGTATCAGTGGTTGATGTGTCTGACTCTGTGAGTGTATGTTCCTAGCATCGAAAATTCGACAATAACTCCTCGATGGCACGAGGGTTCGAGCTTAAATGTTGCACATAAGTGAAGAACTAACTCCTCGATAATTAATGCGACTTTTTAAAATAAAATGTCAAGATCAAAACTGTCTCTCTCAAGAACAAAAAATATTCAGATTACTCCTCTTAAAATTTGTCGGTAGAAACATTCGAAGACTTACATTTTATTTTGTTTGTATAATCGTTTTTTTATATGCAGCAAATAAAAAAAATCACGAATATAAAAAATAGATAATTCCGGATGAAATATAAGATTAGAAAATCTGAAATAATTTGCATATATTTCAGACACTCTGCACCGCCTTTCAAAAAATGTTGAACTTTTTTTTTTTTTTGACGAGTCAGAAAAAAAAGTTTTGACGAGAAACAAGAGTGGCACATGTCATGTTGAATGTCTCATATTTACTAACAAACGAGAGCTCTTTCAATTTTCAATAATGCCATAAACTTTAAATCCCGTAAATAAAATCAAGTTTCTACAGTTGGTTGGAAAATTTAGTCTGCTGAATCGAAAGAGACTGATTTTTGCTGACTTCAAACTTTTTGGCATCTCGAAGATTGCTAGAAATTCTTAAGAAAGTAAGAAAAAAAAAGAACTCCAATTTCTCGGAGTATAATTTAAAATGTAAATGAATTTGGTAAGGTTTTCGCGGAGAATGTAAGCTGCGGTGTAACGAGAGTTCGGAGATTCGAAAAAAAAAGCAGGCAGTCAGCTTGCCAAGTCAGACGTGGAAGAGGCGAATCGTTCAATTAGAAGTGAGACAGAGCTAGTGGAGGTTCAATCGAAGTCGCCGGGAATTCAATTTCCTCCCTCTTTTATCATTTCGAGCTTTCTCAATTTCTCCACTTCGTCTTATCAATTTCTTCCGTTCTTTGTATAGGCGGAACGTTCGGTTCAGCCTCCCCTTCGATTTACTCATTACCTACGATAAGAGCTTTCTTATTGCAGCCGTACCACATCTTTGATCCTCGCTTCCAATTCTTATTGAAATGACCATTTGTTTTCTCTTTCTTCTTCTGCGTTAAGATGACATTCTGAATTTTGTTAGAGGCTTATTATTCTTGAAATACGCATTTCCTTATTCTTGAAAAATTGAAAAATATTATTATTATTTTTTAAAATTTGTTCAGCCTAATTATTTGTATATTTATTTCTTTACTACTTTAGCCTTTTCGTGGAAATGTTAGCCGTTTTTTAGAAAGCTAATGCCATTCAAATAAAAAATGTTTTGACTTCGTAGTAAAGCAAGCAAATTTTATTCAGTATTATTCAATCAATTCATTTCTTACAAACTATGCCCACTTTTGATTAGTTTTACATTTTAAGTAGCGAAAATTCAAAAATAATTAAAAAAATTTGCTGATTATTAATGCTGTTTCTCTCCTCTTAACACAAATTTCAACAAATAAACCACCGGTGTTGATTAGTAGGACTTCGGTGTTGCAGATTATGTAGATATAAATGCGCAACTCCGAAGTAGTACAAATCAACATCCATTGGTATTAATATCAAAACCAATGTCTATTACGAATAGGTTCATTTCTTTGATGTAAAAAGTAACACTGCATTTTTTACAGTGTGTGCATATCGAATTTTACAAGATGGTGCATTGGGTGTGATTATTCGAATATCGGCCCAATGCGTATTCTGCATTCGATATGTGTACTGGGCCTTGAGCGTAAGCCAATACCTCGCTGACACCAGTATTAACGCCAGGATTGTGCTATTCAGCTATTCAGACGCGGGACACTTTGTTACCGTTGCAAAAAATATTCCGCACACAGATGGTGTAGAAATTCACCTGCCAGTTGTCAATAGCGGTTAATTGGATGTTTGTAAAAGACGTGCAATCAGTTGTGCAAATGGTTGCTATATGAAAATTCTATAACTCCTAGCTTTTCTCTCGCATATCTCGCATTCAGCCTTGTTTTCACGTATCCTCAGCGTTTTCATAGTAAAGTACAAAAAAATATTTCTTCAGATTAGTACAAAATTTATTTTCCTTAATTTTAAATATGTAAATATTTTTGTATATTAAACCTTGTAGAATTGCCTGATCGGTAGAAGTTCTCGAACGCTTTAAAAGCGTTATTTATTCATTCTTATTACTTATTTATTTGTGACTGTTTAATTTTGTCGCCATTTTAAGAGATGATGATGAGAGATATTGATGCAATCCCTAAAAATCACCTAGAATCTTAATAACACATACACTTTTTTTTGTTTGCATATTCTAAACATATTGACATGAAAATACCGAAAAATTCCAAACCAGAAAAAGCTTCGTCTATGAAAAAGGAAATGTATTGGAACTATTCTCATTGAATTTTACTGTAGAAAGGTCGTGTAGATTACAGTGCTAAAAAATATCTGACATTTCAGTGATACAAATAACTCGATTTCCACCAAACCGTGCCACCTTGCATACATTATTCTGATTTGTTTTCAATTTTGTCGTACAAAAATACATGGAAAGGGGGAATGCTATTCGAAGCTTGAAAAATATTTTATAACGCTCTCTCCCTAAAAAGGTATTAAAAAAAAATAATTAAAAAGGAATATTGGATTATATATTTAAGCATTGAAGGGTCAATAATTCACATTCAATCATAAGTTGGAAGAGCTGTAGATGATGGTGCTCAAAATACATACCTTTGATATGATCAGAATAAACTAGTGGATCGATTTCAAATAAATTTCTAACACAGACATTTCAAAAATTTTAATATTTCTTCGTCAAAAATATTAAATAAAGGATAATGCATTAAAGTGTAATTTTCACTGTATTATTATACGGAGATGCCAAAAATAATAACGCTAAACAGAATTTGTTATTTCTTCAGTGCAGAGAATAAATTAGAAAATTCATTTCTGATAAATTATGTTACTTTTAATCATTTTTTTTACGATTGTCATGCAGTATAAAAATTCATTCGAAGGGTCAATATTGATCAGAGCCTAGGGGATCATTTTATAACAAATTTACAAACCAGTACGATGGTCTATTGGTTAGCATGCTTGGTTTTAGAT
This sequence comes from Perithous albicinctus, assembly GCA_964016905.1. Taxonomy (NCBI): domain Eukaryota; kingdom Metazoa; phylum Arthropoda; class Insecta; order Hymenoptera; family Ichneumonidae; genus Perithous; species Perithous albicinctus. The sequence continues at coordinate 31,469,341 of OZ024688.1, read as the reverse complement.
CAAAGGACCGGTAGATCGCAGATACAAGACCCGATGTCGTAGTCCCGCTGGCGTGAAAGACATCGGATGTGACGTATCTCCACATATGTAGGTCGACATGTATGAGGCATTCCGCAGGAAATGGTCCATCCCTGTTTTGAGATGTCAGAAAATAAGTATCCAATTTCTTTGAGATTGTTGTCGAATATCTAGAGTAAGTACAAATTATCTTGGATTTTTTAATCTTATATTTATTCTAAAACTAAATTCCCATTTTTTATTTCAATGCAAAATTAAAACCCTATATTTTATATTGGGGCATTTTGTTTGTACAATGAATCATTTTTTTTATATACAGTGAATTGAAAAATAAAAAAAAAACGAAAAAATAAATAAAAATTGTAGATAAATTATAAGATTACAAAAATTTGAAATAATTCGTACTTATTTTACACAGTCTGCACTGCATACAATTTTTCTTTTGTTTAACTTTTTTTGTTACATTTCCAAACACGGGTGGCCCACTTTTTACGGAATGTCTCCTATATTTGTAATAAAGTATTTACACCCAGCAAGTCACCTACTAGCGCCGGCTCCGTGAGGCGAACTCGAGATTGACTGTACAGACACAGAGGTTTTCCGTAGTTTCTCGCTGCCCTCTGATGAAAGCCATACAATGGGCGTAAATCGGCTGCCGATGCAACCGGGAGAAGATATATAAGGAATTGGTGCTGAAAGAAGAGCAGAGTTGGGAAGAGTAAAATGGGAAAGATATATGCTGTACAGTGGAAGATCTATAAAAAATAATTTAAAAAAATGGATGCTAATTAGAACTTTGCACATTGCTTCCTTACTAGTGAGTGTGTAAAAGTGTGTAAAAAGAGTTAAAACTTAGACATGTGCTCACTAAAGTGTGTCAAACGCTTCATCCATTTCTAAAAGGATAATCGCACTTTCAATAATCTTCAAAAAACATTTTTCTATTTTGTCGTATAAGAATACATGGAAATGGACAATACTGATTGAAACATTGGGAATATTTTATAAACGTATTCAACAAAAAAAAAGTTTATTAAAAAAACTAATAAAGAATATTAGAATCAAACATGCGAACATTAAAGTGTGAATTCATTTCCTTCGATTACCATATAGGACCGTGCTGAATATAGCGACGTGAAAAGGAGCCTGCCATCGCAGTTGTCCGAATGACGAGTTAAATCTATAAAATCTTCCCCTTCGATGCGTCAGTCGCACGTCAGTAATCTCAGTTTGACGTTATGCAATCGTCCTTACTCAGAATTGGTTCATATCGCAAAATTAGTTCTCATTCCCGTTTCTTCTCTTTTCTCTCTTTTTTTTTTTTTTTTTTTTCTTTTAATTGGTAATTTAGCGATCAGATGTCAGAGAGGCTCCGAACAAACTGCGAGATATTCAGAAAGATAGAAGAGAAAATTCTCATTTTCAAGGCGGAACGACACCGGGCATAACTAACGAGTTGGAGACGCGGAACGCGCGAGTTCACTCGCGGCATAAGCGAAGCGCGTGCCTCTGGTCTCGCATCAATCATCGGAGTTTAGAGTCGGACACGTAATTTCCGGAGCGTGCAGGATTCGTTCGACGTACGGTCGCAGCACATAGCACGACTCCGGCTACCGGCCGCCCGATTGCCCAACCAAGGTTATTTCACCGCATTGGCTCACGCGCGGATGGCGATTTACGACCTAGCTCACCTTCTCTCCCTCTCGCCCTTTCGGCCTTAATAGGCATTCCCGATAGATCATCGGTCACATATCTCGACTGTAACTCGATTGCAAATACTGCGCTTCGATGTACCGGAATTTTGCTTTTATTTTACGGCCGCGATTACGGCTATATGATATTACTGCCCGAATGATCTTCGACTGCGCGTTCACGGCACACCTTCGACAAACCTTTCTGGAGAGTTTATGTCCTGCCAAGTGCAAAACGTACGACAATTAAACGCTACTTGTTTTTGAAGAATGATGTACACCCTGGAATGTATGAGTTTGTCTGTGTAGGTACTGAACTTGGGGAGACACCGTCTTGAAAAGGTCAATCAAAGGTGACTAATCTAAATAAGTGAGATCTTCACGCACGTGTTGCCGACAAGTAGGGTAGATTTTCCGATTGTGACCGCCAATTTATTTTTGCAAAGGTTTAAAGGTTCACGGAAGGAAATCACACACGTGACGAAAGGGTACAATGCAGAACAGCGTGCACATTGCTTTTTTATTATTTTCCAATATTCTACAAAGTTACCTCTACGAGGATGTATATTCATCGATTTTGGCTTCCTGATAGAGGTAACTTTGTAAAATAGTGGAAAAATCATAAGGAGGTAATGTGCAAGGTTCTACTTTTTGCATCCTTGTTTTAAAGAATGCGGAAATTGCAATTGAGAGCAATTTTAGTCGTCAAGTAATAATACAATTTAATGTAATCTAATATCTAATTGATTCTATAACTGACGTGACAAATGTGTTATTCATTGCTCAAACCATTTAAAATTTACATGCTTTATATTTTTGCAAACTTTGACGATAATGAAGGTAACATTTTTATTTACAATAAAATTCGAAACCCTCTGTCTATATTCATCAAATTTTGTTTCAAATATTCTTGAACATTATTACGTGTCTAAAGTTTCATCCCACTTTGCCAGATGTTTCGTAAGTCGAACTGTTGAAAGGATAAAAAATTCTCATTTCCGATAAAATCCACAGTCTCGAATGATTTCCGGATTTACGATAGGAATTTTAAATGTAACAAATGTATGAAGCTTCTGTAGTTTTATTTTTTTGTTACTTAACTGTTACAAAGAATCCAATTCGAAGACATAAACGACACCTTCCAAGTAAATTATTGACCTCTGGTGTTGCCCGATTCACCCTCATCTCGTAGGTGTACTTATATAAAATTGAATAGATGCTATCAGTATCGATGTAAGATGAAGGTGATAGAAAACTTTATCTTCGAAGTCTTTCCGATAAAGTAGATCCATTTCTGGTAGATCATGACACTTTCAATGATTCTCACATTCAATGAAACTTTTCGCGACTTTAGGCTTTACCAAGCGCAAAGCAAATTATTAAATACTACTTTGAAGACTAATTTACACACCTGAAGGTATGAGTTTGCTAGTGTTGATCTTGAACTTGGAGGCAAGTAGGGTCAATTCAAGGTGTCTTATTTAGATAACTGAGATTATCACACACTTGCTCATTCTCCTGACAAGTAAAACAGATGTGTTCAGATTGGGCATGGTCACCCTTTAGCTTTTGCAACGGTTTCAAGATTTGCAATTAAGGAAATACAATCTTACTTGTAAAAGAACGCAATCTGATATTCTCACTATTCAGATGCTACGTGTAGATGGAAAATAAATATACAAAAATATATATACGCTGATATATGATTTTTTATTGTAAAATATATTTATTGTATATGTATTGTAATGATTTTTTATTATAAAATATATTTATTGTATGAGATATTGTTTTAAAAAACGACATACTCATGGACCTCGACGTACCCGAACGTATTAAAATACCTGAATAAATTAGTTTATAGTACCATGAGATCGATGATTTTCTCCAGATTTTTTAAACTTACTTATTTATTTATTCTCCTTTCATTTTTGTTACGTTGTTAAAGTTTATTTGCTGAAGGCGAGTGTTGTAATCACACGAATTAAGAAAATGTTTTTCCAACGAATATTGTTTAAACTTTTTTTCACAACGTGTGAAAAAGGAAGTTTTATGCACACGAAGCATGCGTAGGACATTCATTATCACACCGAGTGAAGTAAAAACAATTTTTCTGTGCTCTTTGAGACTTATGAAGCGGTCTTGAATTGTCATAAAAACAGCGGTATGTTTGTCGGAATAACGACTATTTTTTACGTAAGACTGTATATTTTTCCAATGTCTTTTAACGCGTATTGAAATACGTAAAGTAAAATTTTACTGAACATTAACCGACGGCTGCTTCGCAAAATTCCCTTTCCCGCATTAGACTGTAATTTTGTACGATGTTAGCACCGCATATAAAAATCTCGGTTTTTTTTTTAAACGTATCACCATGTAAAAAAATGTCCGCTTTGTTAAAAAAAAAAAAAAAACTTTCGACATCGGAATGCGACAAAGTTCTTCAAATTAACATTAAATTTTTAAAAAGGTGTTTTTAAGAATCGCTTCTCAGAAATGTTTCACTGCTTTTTCAATATTACGCAATGATTTTAAATGGATAAAAATTATTTAAATTAATGAAGTAAAAGATTTTAGATGTCGTTATAGTTATAACTTTATTATAAATTCAGCGAATATTTTAGTGTTTTGTTAGCAGCCTTTATATATAACGTTTTGTAGCTTTTATACAGCTTAGATAAATTATATATCCTTAAATATACTTTATCTTTATGGGGCCACCGTCCCGTGCATCAGTATAAAAAGATTATATAGCTTTTTCAGAATAAAACAAAAAATTAGATCTACGTCTAAAAAAATTGTAATTTAAATATCATAAAACAATAAATTATTTTAAACATCTCCGTTTTGGTCGGACAACTACAAATACGTAAGCATAAATGAAATAGGTATTTTCTTGTTTATTAAAAATAAAATTGCTTCCAACCCACATTCATAACTCTTTGTGCTGATAGACGGACGATTAAAATCGTTCACTTCATTGAGCGTTTTCAATTAATGCAGTATTTATTTTTAATTACAAAAAAAAAAAAAAAGTTTGTAACACGACCTTAGCCAATATATAGAATAGCAGAGACGTTCGCAATTTTTTTTTTTTGGATCGTAAATTTGTTCCCATGGAGAAAGTTAAATTCTTTAAAGAAATATGCAAATTCTCTCTTAAACGTTCATTATTCGCCTACTCAGCTCTGACGAGTGAACGGCCAATGTACAAGTGGAGCGCGTCGTAAGTGGTAGATAAAAGAAATGAGAAGGAGAAAGAATTAAAGAGGAAACGTGGGAAAGCTAGGACAAAACTCTCAACTCAAATAAGTGAGACCAGCGTTTAGAATCCCAGCTCGGCGCTACGAGGAAGATGGGGTACACTCTCTCGCGGAGAGAGAAAGAGAGAGAGAGAGAGAGAGAGGGAGAAAGAGATGAGGGCGCGGCAGGTAAGGCGCCAAGTGTGGGCGGTTACGAGTCGTTCCCTCGTTACCACGGGAAATGATTATTCACCTCGGTGGAGCTTGGTCTGACGTTGAACGAACGATTCTACTTAACCCTCGGTCCGACTGGTGAAGGAATACGTGCACGACATCCCAGCACCTTGCCTCTTTTTTTGCTACGGTAGGTTACGTCTATCTGCCCACGGTCAAAGACGTCAAAGGCCGGAGAGGCACGTGCACGAATTTGCGTTTGACGTTGCTACTTCAAGCCACTCGAATACCTGAGAACGCAGAATGAAGTATTTATGACGTACAAATAAAGAAATATTCACAAAACGAAAACTTTTTCTGTTCGAATTTAACATGAGCATTTAACTTGACTTGACGATTATAGTTTATAACATTATTAATAACATAATAATGCAAAAGTAAAACTTTATATAAATTTCTTTCTCTGTAATTATCGATGTTTTACAGAGCCATCCCAATTAGAAAGCAAATACGATAGTTAATGAAGATAAAAAGGGCTGCAAAATAGAACCTTGCATATAGCTTCGTCATTATTTTTCAACGTCCACAAAGTCCCCTCTACGAGAAAGTATGTCGACCAATTTTGGTTTCCTGATAGAGGAAGCTTTGCGCATGCACCTCTGAAAAATAAATTTAAGAAAAATGAAAAACGTGCTCGTAAATATATAAGATTCATAATATATAGTCAATACGTATGGGTATGATTTAAAAATAAAATTCATAACTTTAGTAGCTTAGAATCAATTTTGATGAAATTGAGTTTTTCGTTAATGTTACAAGAAAAGACTTTTAGAAGTTTTATAATAATACATAGATTTTTATTAACTTCACTGTGACTATTTTGGATGAGACTACTCCAATTATATGTTCAATTGTAACTAGACCATAATACCGTTCTCGAGTAAAAAGATTTAATGAAATGTATACATTTTTTTAAAAGATGTAATTTTGAAACCACTCTGTTGATTCTGGTTAAATGTAATATCAACTGCCCATCGTAATAACTACATACCTTCTCGGAAACTTTTAGCTCGATAGTTTTAAACTTGCTCAAATTAACGTGTTTACGTCGTTCTGCATTTTTTTAAACGAAATTAAACTCCTATAAAATTTTTATGCGATTACAGATTTTTATAAATTTCAATGCAATGTTCGGGTAGTGACTACTACGCTTATGTGTTAAATTTCAGCTCGATACATGAAGCCGTGCTCAAGTTAAAAGACTTAAAGAAATGTAATACGTTTTTTTTAATGTCATCATTTTGAAACCTCTCTACGAATTTTGTCCTGATGCAATACCAACGAACTTTGGTCGTAATTACGCTTTCCGTCAAAGTTTTAGCCTGATAGCTTAAAATTTGTTCAAGTTAGCGTTTTTACGTCCTTCTGGGTAAAAAAAATAAAAATCAGACTTAACGAGATAACCATTTCCAATTAAATTTAGAACGTTGGGGCAAAGGTTCCTTCAGCCTGCCTAATTTCAGCCAGTTTGTACAAGTTTAAAAAAAAATGGATTTTGTTTTACTAGTTTAACAAAAAATAATTACAATTCACGCAATTACTTATTGTTGAAGTAACAAACAGATTTACACATCTTTAAATTAAATTCGTTTTATAAAACGTAGCACTAAGATAATATAAAATAATTGTTTACTTCGCATCTAGGTCGATTTCGAATTCCTCATAGAGCTTTGTGAAAGGTGAAAAAGTAATCAGGAAACAATAAGTAATATTCTAGTTTTTTAATCTTAGATATTACTTGACGCAAGAATATTGCGTGCGAGCTTGATCGAAAATTGTACACTAGTTTTTATCTGCTGAAAATTTATAAAACTTTGCGAATCAACCATTTTTTTTACACGACAAGTTTTATAACTTTTCATACCTCATGTCATTCCCAGCCAAGTTCAATACCGACCAACCTTGCTTGTAACTACACTTGCGTAGAAAGTTTCGAACATTTAAAATTACAGGATTCAGCGTATTTAGTTCGTTCAACCCTTCGAGTGCACACCTACTTTCGGACGCCTTTGAAGTGCACACTAGTGTGAATGTGTGTTTAAAGTTTTCAAATGCTTATATCCTACCTGTCGCGGCAAGGATGTAACATGTTTTTCATGTCAGACATATCCAGCTCGGTAGACTCGCACTATGGTATCCATTCGGAGGATATGCACTTTTTAAATGAATTTTCACAGTGATATCACTTTTGTGACTTAATCAATTTGAATTAATGACGATCGAGAAATAATTGGATTCACATGCTTAACAAATTTCAGCTTCACAGCTTCAAGCCGTTCTTGTGGGTTTTTTTTGCAAGCTTCGGGCAAGGTTAAAAAATATACATATATTCAATAAAAAATTAATTAGTTAACTTTGTGCGTTGAATTGAACTTAAAAACCTGATAATCTATTTTCATTAATAAAAAGATAAATCTTATAATATTTTTTTAAATACTATAGATTTTGAATAACTTCAACATGACAATCGTGTTGTGATCCTCCACTGTTTCAGCCAGATCATGGAATCGTTCTGGAATTAAAACATTTGAAATGTATATACATTTTTTAAGAAGATTTCATAATGTTGAAAACACTCTGTCGATTCTTATTAAATGCAATACCAACGAATCTTGATCCTAACTACACTTTCTCTCAAAGTTTTAGCCCGATAGCTTGAAACTCGCTAAGAATAACTTGTGTACGTTCATTAACATAAACAAGAAAAATCGCGCTCTAATAAAATTTAAACCTGATAACCAATTCCAATTCAATTTGCAGCGATGGAAGGGTAGCAAGGGCTCCTTTATCGTGCTATATTTCAGTCTGCATTTCAAAGCCATTCTCAAGTTATACAAGATATATCTTTTTTACCCACGGCACATACACACACTGGATATTTTTTCTAGACCACTTTCCTCGATATTTCACACCGTTTGGACTGTATCAACATGATAATCTCGAAAGAAAAATGTTTACAAAATAAAAGAGCTTCCTCTATGAAAAAGCAAAAAAGCTTCGAATCTTGGGAAGTGCAAACTTGTAAATTACTATCCCCATATTTTTCAACTTTCGCAAAACTAATCCTATGAGAAATTCAAAACTGATCAACATACTCTTTCGTGGAGATGGCTTTTGTGAAAAATGGAAAGTATACTGACGAAGCAATATGCTGCATTTTACTTTTCAGGCTTATTCCTCAATTGCAATTTGTCGTAAGAACCAATTAATTATATACAGTACGACTACAATATTTTTATCTCTGTACATCTGATGTCGAGTCAGTGACGTCTTCATGAGCTTGTCCCGGCTACCACTTTTCTTCCTCTTTCACGTATATACGATATATTGCGTCCAGCAGCTGCATAACACACAGGTACCTTCCGCTACTTGAGCTGAGAGAATTGCCGCGAGCGGGAGCTGAACGATTTACTGAGGTACCAGGTGGTTCTTGGCGCCGGCGCTCCCGGCAACTTATTCCAGCACCACGGGGTTTGTAGTTTATATGCGCCAATTCACCGCTCTTCTGCTTTGATCGTCTTGCACCCAGATGGACGACGTATGCGAGTGCGATGGGGGTTGCCGTCTAGTGCCCCGCGGACTGATTATCTCCTATATGGTATAACCTTAAGTAGCTCCGAGTTGTACTATACCAAAGACACGGGTATTATAGTTATATCAAGCGACTAAACTGATAAAGTGGCTCATATCGAAACACCGCCTCTTCACGGCGCTTCAGGCAGCTCTTCTGACGACGAATTCACGAGAAAAGCAATTCAATATACGTGATAAGAACGAAACGAAGAACAGAAAGGTAGAGAGAGAGAAAGAGAGAGAGAGAGAGCTCCTCTAAAGCTCCTTCTCCTCTTCCTATTCTCCTTTTAGCTCGTCTAGTGACTCTTTCAAATAACGGAGCAATATTCCACAGCAACTTTCCGATAGTGAGAGCAACGCTTCGAGATCGATACTTTGGCCTAGCACTATCTCCCTCACTGGGTCAAAGCGTCCTGCACTAGCTACTTTATTATATAACGCACACCATTGCATCGCTTATTGAATTATTATGTAAATAAGGTGAATTAATATATAAATAAGCTTATATATCGATAGATTACGAAAAGTAATATAGAAATTGTTATAATATCAGGAGGTGATGGAAGGGAACAAAAATGGACAAGTACGGTTAATCGTTTTATCGTTTATTGTTGTGTAATTATAGTTAAATAGAATCAATTAAACATGCCGGATTTTCCTGGTACCACGTATTCCCTGCGACTTGGTTATTTCCGAGATAGAGCAGATTGGTAAGCATCAACTTGTGGGTTTAAATTGAATTTGCGATAATTATTAGTATCGAAATAAATAAGAGGTATCGTAATACTGCATTGTAAATACACGTGTGTTATGAAGTATGTATTTTTGGTATCTGAATCACTTGTTACAGATTTCATGTGCGTTATGTCTTAAGAGCACTGCTTCGCATAAAAAGCTAAGATTTTGCGTTATTTTTTTGTTTCCTATAAAATGATAAATTAGATTTAAAAATCTGTATCCTTTTTAGAGTCTATCAGTTGGGAACTGAAGGGAAGAACCTTTGTGTATCACAACCAAGTTGGCCAACGAGTTCCCTCGTAACTTTGCTTTTCTTTTCAGCGTTTTAGGCCATTTTGAGGATATCGACAAAAAAATCGTGAAAATTTGTTTCTTTTTTTGCATAAAAACAAAGCTTCCTCTGTGAGGAATCAAAAATCTGAATGAATTCACAGTAAAGTCGACTTATATAAAATATCAAACTTTTTGCCGCTATATGTGTATAAGATCTTACATAAGTTATATAACATAATATAATTATTTTCTATGGAACTACGGTGTGAGTGTTTACCTATACAAAATTGTACGATACGCAAGCTACTTCTGCTCTGGCAAATGCTTGCATTAGCTCAGAATATTACTATTTAAATGGAGTTTATAGATATCCTACGTCAAGATATACGGAATCTCAGTTTTAATTGCAAGACTCTCTGCTTGGTGAGACTCGAGGCCACTTTAAATTAGCCAACTTTGCAGTACAGTGCAACTTTACTTTTGAACGTAACTGCGAGAAAACGCTTAGCCATTCGAGAGAGCGAGGATATGGCTTTTGGAATAGGGGGAGTGCCGACCGACCACAGTATGAGTCCTAGCCGAGAAAAGTTACAGTTACACGACGGCGGCAACAGCTCGGCAACTCGGCCCAGAGATCCACACCGCACGCCTGGATACTTGGCACCTCGGAATGTCGGAGTAAAGTCCCGCTCGTGGAGCAGAGAACGAAACCGGCGAAAGATTCTTCGAATATTAAAGTTACGAAAAGTCTTGGTGGTGGAGCAATCGACGAGAAAATAAAGCGAAACTCTACCGCGATTCATACCGTCATTGTCAGTGGAAACCGTCCCGAGGGATGTCACAACCCCGTCTTTTAGCATTTTCGATTTATTCCTTCGTCATCGTTTTGCTCGTCTTCCGGAAGGAGCTTCAGATAAGAGCCGAATGGGGCAAAGCAGGCTTTGTAATAACTAGTACGAAGATTCGGGGATTCGATAAGAGCTGTAGCCGGAGAATTTTCCAAGCTGGATTCCCAACATGGGATAACTTGCTCAGCCGAATATTTTCCTAATAAGATATAGGAATTAATGGCTCGTAATTTTCGGATCTGGAGCCGGGTAAATACGAGAACTCTGAATTAACTGGACTGATAGAGGATGTGGTCGTTAGTTATGGTGAATTGGCAAATAACGTTAGTCAATGTATGGAAATAATCAAATATTTACTGTAAGCAATATTACACGTGATCAAATAGATCAATATTAGTCGGGCTAATTATCAACCAATTTGTTGGGCACCCAGATTAAATCAAGGAGGCGGGATATTCTGGGCTGAAAAAATACTTGAATTTTTGAGAATTTCTTTTTTTTATAAACATTAGTTTGATTCGGTTGCGTTTTTTTTTTTCATGGTAATTCGCACAGGATTAAATCGGACCCTCTTCAATTTCGCTAATATTTAGAAATATTTCTATTCGATTTTTCTTTGCAATATTATAGATTTAACATTAAAAAAAAATTAATTCACGATTTAAATAATTATAACTATTTTATCGTGTGAACGCAATTTAATATAAAAATATCTTGTTTTATCTAGATAAAAATAATAATATTAAGTTTCAACCAATACAAGTTTTGGTTAATTTTCGTAATAAGACAAAATACTTGAAGTGAAACTTAATATATTTTACTTTAGATAAACGTGCTCGACACGATATTTGTATTATTTTTATATTACACTATGATACATGACGGAAAAACCTGGCCATATTATTTGTGTCGAAATCATGATTTTGAGTGAAGTTAATTTTTTTTAATCTTGCATATCACGTTTTTAAAAATAAAAAAGTGATATATAAAATAAAAGTCTAAAAAAAATCGCAGAGGTTCCACTCAGTGACAACTATAATATGAAAAAATAAAGTTTATATTGGTACAGCCTGATGGTAGATCAGAGTTATTTTATGTACCAGTAAAGCATGTTGGATAATAATCTAGACAAGCGACAGTATATCATATATAACGCTTTCATTGATGACCCCACATTAAAAAGAGAACAAAAAAAAACAAGATAGCGACGTTTAGAAAAATGGGATTTATTTATTTTTCAAATCCTGACTTTTGGTCAAGTTTTTTTTTATGATTAAAAATAAATTGCGTTCGTCAACAAGGGGGAAAAAAAAACTATCTAACAACATTGTCTCTAACTTTCAAGTAAATCGCTAGCGCCGCTTTCGAGGTATCGCCCTCGACTTTGAAAACTATGCTTCGAGATAATCTCGTTTAAAGTTCGCCAAACGATGATGTGATATCATATAACTTGTTTCGCTGAATCGTTCGTAACTTCCACAATTTCCCGAATTTCAACATCACATTAACACAGAATATTCTTGATGTCAGAAACTTTGAGATAAGCAAACAAAAATAAGAATTTTTAAAGAATCTGCTCGACTGTTCTGTCTTAAGGATAAACTTATAGCGACTTTTGATCTTTCTACCTTTGTCAAATATCTTCCATTAAACATGCACATTCTTCTTAGAATGTTTTCACTGGAAATCTCTGAAGATTTTAATGGTTTGAAAAAAGTCTTATTTACAACCTGTACACTGAGAAAAAAAATGTTCTCTAAAGTAAATCGGTGTACACCCTCGTTCAAACGAATATTTCATTAGTATAAACAAATGTTCAGTTTCTTTAACAATTATTAGACTTAACTGACTAAAATATATTTGCGGTAACCAAAATATTTCTTACACGAACTAAAAATTCGTTTGAACGAAGATGTACGCCGATTTAGTTCGGACAAACATTTTTTATCTCAGTCTATTACCAGATATTCTTATATTACATTCAGTACTATACAAATCCCGTAATACAAATTGTAGGTGACATGACAAGTATTTCTTTTGATAATACAAAATAAAATTTTCGACATAGTAACTTTCCTATCACACAAGTATATAAAAAAAAACACACATATGGGTGTATCTCACAAACCTTTCACATTCACAGCCTCAAAGATCAAAATATAATTTGAGGTACACAAGTCCGCCAATTTTTTGTACGCATCCTAAGACCTTAAGAAAACAATATTTGTTAATGGACAAGTCATCTTATACCGGGTGCTCGTATAAAAAAATCATATTATAATTTTTAACTCAAAATAATGTATTTGTTGCAAATTCGTTGTCAGAACTATCTGTCATTGTGTTTCACAATTATTTAACTTATTTACACTCTTAAAATATCTCTTATGAATAATGCTGGCTTCTCTATTACTGTAAATTACACTTCGAGTTTCGCGTAACTCTTTTTTCGACCTCGGTAATATTTTATAAATTTTACTTAAAACATGTACAGAAAATAATAAATGTGACTGGTAGTGACACTTCTGACTAAAAGTATAATTCAGATAATTCAGGAACAATGATTCTTTTAATTTAATACGCGAATTTACAAATCTGACATCTGAACACATTTTAATTCAGAAAGAAATGGTTTTTGATCGAAAGGTCGCGCACATTTACCCCGACATAACTCGCGATAAGAGTAACGTACTCAGATGTAATTTATTAATGCTCTTGATTCAGATTGGCAGAGTAACGATGAAAAAATCCCGACATTTATTCTCCACGCGTCAATATGGACCCATTCCCCAGGTCACTACCAGAAAAATGATTGACTCTCCGCTGCAAATTTCACTTCATTCAATCCGTGATAAATCTACCTTCGTGTGCATCCAGTTTAATATGCCAAATTACCTTGTGCTACTATTCTTAAATCGTATAACGGTGGGTGTTAGTCGCAGCATCGAAACCGAATGACAGAAGTTTACAGGATAACAGCTACATTTTAGACATGTTTTGGTGATTATAGTTACGTAGATTATGTTCATTTTATCTTACTGGACGTGGATGATTTTTTTCTTATTTTTCTAAAGGTATATATCAATGCATCCCCCGTATGAAGTATTGCTAAAGTCGTTGTTACGCGCTCCAACGTTAACAATTTCCGCATTTTAACCAGGGAACAAACAGCCTGTCGATCCATTATAAAATTGACTGAATTTTTCAGATCAATTATGCTTCGTACACCTAAAAAAAACTGACGATACTCCGGTAATTCGTTCTGTGTTAATCACTATCGCATTCCACAATCAAGTTACACGAATGTCAAAGGTTTGTGAGATATGCCCATATACAATCGATACTTTTTCAAAAACGCTGTCGATTGACATTTAATTTAAGGCAAAACCTTGACCTATTAACCTTTGCTACATATCTGAAATTACGTCAAAAATGAAATTTAATCAAAAACCAATTTAAACTTTGCAATCGCAATAAGTATCGCTTCAACTGCAGTGTATAACAGAAAAAAAAGGACCCTGAAACTTCAGAAAGCTAAACTCGAAAAGAGCTTAAAAATAATTATAGTTTATGAAAATACTCAGTTCTTTCCCTCAAAAATGATTGTTTTTGCAATAATATATGTGAACAAGATAAAAAGTTTTCATCATTGACGGGAATGACGTATTTTTACGACGTATAAAAATAGATAAAACTTCGACATTTATACAGTGAAGAGTAGTAAGGCTTTGGCTACGTTTAAGAAGGCGCAGTCAGACGGCACGATGGGCGAGGCGTTTGATAAACGTTGAGCGTGTTGAGGAGGAAGCTAGTTCGCAGCGAGGAAAGTCTTATCTCGGTTGGGAGGCCGCGAGCTGCTTTCCAGAGAGCCACAGAAACGAGTGCACCCAGTTTATCTCTGTCTTTCGCCCCAGCACTCGCGCTGTGTCCTATGTATCTATATAGAGTACACAGTGTGACTGTTACTATAGAGCTGGGTAACCAGCTGTGGGCCTGCCACCCAGCACTTTCTACATACTTTCGAGTCTGCTTCTCTGCAAGTTCCACTCGACGTAAGCCAACGTACGTGAACCTCCCTTAGCTGGAGGGTAGGTTTCGTTGCATCCGCTCAAATCGTCCCAGTTCTCTCGCTCCCTCCTGGCGTACCGAGTCTTCGTGTCGTCTTCGCATGTGTACATGTAAGCACGTGTATACATAGCATCAACATTTAAGAATATTAGGTCAGCATTTGCTGGTGCCTTGCAATGCTCGCGGTGATGTTTCGCCACAGGCACAACCGAGATGCGAATGAGAATTTTATTGTGTATTCTTTTTTACATTCTCATCACATAGGAAGCATGCAAAAGGAGAAAGTGTTGTAATAAAAAGAAATGTTGACTATGCTCATGTGAATAAAAACTATTGGGAGCTTAATTGGTGCTATTAAAAATAGTTGCTATTGAATAGTACTGACTATTAATGGCCAACAGTAATTATTCAAAAGAGTTGCCATCGAGTGTCAATGGTACTGACTATTAGTGGCCAATAGAAACTATTCGAAATAGTTAGAATTGAATAGTGTTGACTATTAATAGCCAAAATAATTATTCGAATAGTTACTATTGAATAATACTGACTATTAGTGGCCAATAGTAACTATTCGAAGACTTACTCTTCGAAATATTTACTATTGAGTACTTTACTGACTCGTAGTCAATAGTAACTATTCGAGTAATTACTACTCGAAATAGTTACTCTTGACTCTCATCAGTACTAACAATTATTGGTCAATAGTAACTGTCTGTGAAGTAACTTTTCAGAATAATTACTATTTATAAAAACGAGTTTGGTTTCAAAATGCAGCTGAGCGTTGAAAATATTTTATATGCCACGGAAGTGTGATCGAATTTATTTAATGACACGAGAAATAAAGTTTTCTGAAAATCAGTTAAACAATTTTTCTCAATGTTACGTGCGCATATTTTGTTGTAAATGTGATGCTTGACGTTTTAACACATATAAAAAACAGCGTAATTGAAAACTAAACTGGTTTCGAATTTGATGTCAAATTTAAGAAAGAAAAAGTAGACCGATCAACCGCTATCGGGAAAAAATAAGTTTAATATCTTATTTTAGAAAACTGTGATTGAAAAAGAAAAAAATATGGAAAATTGATTTTATAGTAATTTAAAAAATTTTGGATAATTTTGTTCAGAAAATACATGAAACAAACTAGGGATTAACATTTTTTTTACTAACGTTACAGTTTATAGGGTTTCTGAGATATAGCCATTAAAAATAATAATAATAGCATTTTAAACTGAGGCACATTAGTTCTTACCTAAAGTTTAAGATTTTTGTTGTCTTATTGCGTTTATTGTAAAATCGTAGATACTAGGGTGGTCCAAAGTTCGCTACTAATTTTTTATTCCGTTTAGCATCTGAAATTAGCGTGAAAAATGATGAAAAAATAACTCTTCTAAATCCTCAATGAATTAAACGAATACTTAGAGGCTGCTACTGAAGCTTAGGATTATTATATTCCATAGTTTGAATTCTGTTATGTATAGTTAACATAACATTTCACAAAGGTTCAAGAACATGAATATTCCATTTGTACATCCACTAAATTCATAGCAATTAAAATAGATCCTTAATCGCAAAACGACATACATTTTATCTGAAAGAGAAAAAATAAAATAATTAATCCTGTAAATTATTATAAATAACATGTTAGGATCATAAATAATAAAAAATAAAATAATTAATCCTGTAAATGATTATAAATAACATGTTAGGATCATAAATAATAAAATACTGGATAGTATATTATAAATAACATTAATTTATTTCATTCTCTACTACTATCTGGCAATTTAATCGGTTATTTAGCAACATCATGTCGCTACTGTATACTGTCTATATTCCAGCATCGAATGGAATAGAAAACAGCGTTGGAAGGGTAAGACCAAAAGCGGAAGAGAGAGGCAAAGAGTTGGGCCGGGGGAGGGGGGGGGGGGGGGGGGGATGAAAAATAAGAATTTCAAATCCAATTTCCCGAGGCATATTTAATAGCACAGGGGGTTTGGGGAGAGGCTTGCGGTTGCCGACCAACACGAAAGCGACGAGCGCGCGAAACGTTCATCCTGCACCGTTACCACGAGGATTTCATACGCAACTCACCATCGCAGTCAGCAGCCCTCGAGCGCTCTTAGCGTGCGGACCGCTAGCTCTGCTCTTCTCTCTCGTTCTCTCTCGTAGTGCGGTCCGTTAGTGGAAAATGAATAATTGAAGAAAACGCGAAATTGAGTCGGCGGTGGAGAGTGTGCGAGCAATTCGTAACGGAATTTCCGCAGTCTCTTTGTTCAAAACGAGGAGCTCTGTTGGTACTGCTAGGGGCTTAAGTACGACTTTTAAATGTATAAATTCATGCTTTGGTGCGAACTGGAATGGATTCTCGGACATAAAAGTCCTACCCAACGTTTATGACTAATTTAATACGCAACAAGAACATTAACTGCATTATAAAAGGCTTTTACTGTTTTTTAGAGCTTCTTTTGTGTTCATATAAAGAAAACGATGTTTTTGTGAAAACGAAAATTCGAAATTTGTATGTTGGAGTAAGTTTTAGAATTGTATGAAACGTCCGGAAGAGGTGAATCGAAAAACAAGGGTTTCTGTCAAACAAAATTGGATTTTCGCTTCTTCATAGAAGAAAATTTGTTTCCACAACAAAAAAAAAATTCAGATTTTCATGTCAATTCTTGTCCAACAAAAATGTAGTCTTAAAATAGTATTTCTGAAGGTATAATTTCAATGTACAACTCGCGAAATGAGACAGAAATCAGGAGTTAAAAGTATGGACATTTCCGAACCCCGGGAAATACAATATTTATGTCGTAAATATATTTGGCTAAAAAGCAACAAACATTAAAAAAATAACTGAAAAATAACAGTACTTTTTACTGTTATACAACACTACTAAAAATTGATTAAAAGAAAATTGAAACAAGACTGCAAAACAGAACGTTGCACATAGCTTCTTCATTACTTTTCATCTTGCACGAAAGCTTCCACTCTGAGAAAGTGAAAATTGATCGACATACTTCCTCATAGATGGGACTTTGTGCAAGGTGAAAAATAATGAAGAAGCTATGTGCAAGAGTCTTCAGATATCTTCAGACTTTAGATGTTTGCAACTAATAATTCAAAAGGCTCTACCTCGAAAACGTCTCGTTCCATCGTCCTCGTCCTTAGCACACAAGTAGAACAACGCAACTATTTTATTCGGTACAACTTTTGCTCTGGTCCCTTCAGAATTTTAAATATTTGAATTTTTTTTTTTAAAGTGCTCATTCTCTAACTCTCGTAAGTCATATCAGCTATCGAGTCGATTAATTCTTCATAATTGGTAATTATAAAGGATTATATATTGTAATATATTCAACAGGAGAATTACATGCAAATAGTTTATATAAATAGGATCGATGTAACAGTTGTATCAAATGAAGTGGTTGTTTGATGTAAATTAAACAATTTTACAAAAACCATTATTGTGGGGTAATTTATACCTCCAAAATAACTTGGTTAAATCGCCCTGATATGAGATTTGGATTATTTAATGAACGACATTCTTTGTGTGAATAAATATAATAATTATTATATTAGTAATCAATAAATGTACAATGTTATTTATGTAAAATTATGTATATTGTTACTCACTTGTAATTGTTGAAATGCGATAATAATATTTATTAATTCTAAGGATATGAACTGTAATAATATGTTATATGTAATATATTACTATGGTTCATATTATTTATATATAAACCATTTCAAGCAACAGACTACAGCGAACTGACTTCGGCTTTTTATTTTTTTCAATGTTTATCGACGAAAATAGCTCGAAAAAAAAGAGGCAGTTGCAGCCACTTCGGGAACAAGGTTTAAAAATGTTCATATCTGCTACAGAATGTTTGAGAATTATCACAGATTTTTTAATTGGGACTAAAATATAAAATTTAAAAAAAAATGATTAAGTTGGCTAATAAAAAGATCTAAAAAATAATTAAAGAGTTTTTTTTAACATATACAATAATATGAAGAATAATGAGGCAAATTGGAAACCGATTTGGCCAGAAATATTTCATGTATATAGGGCATTCCACCTGCTTTCAAGGATCAGACCCAGGTCGAAACCAGGTGGAATACCCGATATGTATACACTTTAATCCGAATGTTTAGATTCTCGACGAAAACTCGATTAGCTCCGGCAGCGCAAAGCGAACTTGACACCTGTATCGACAAAAATTTCCTACATTTTCCGTCTGCTCTCTGGGACTCTATCCATCAGATATGTGATATGGTAGGGAAAGTCGGCCTCAGTCGCAATTGGGCGGACTGGCCACTGATCCAGGTCGACCCTGTAATAGGCGAGATGCCTCTAGTCGGGAGGAAATGCGAGTAAAAAAAAAAGGAAAAAAAAAAAACAATTTTACAACCTAGGAAAAAGTATTCGTTGCAGTCCGGGGAACGTCCGTTGGTTTCGTTTATAATCGCATTCCGCAACTGTAGCCGGAATGTGCTTTTTCCTAGTTTGTACAATGTATTAATTATTTTTATAGATTAACAATTGTTCAAGCGGTACTTTTTATTACGAAATTTTTATTTCGTTAAATTTTCGGTAACGATCATTTTCCTCACATATATATTAACTCGAAGCTGTATATTTACACGTAGAATTAGCTACTGATTGGCTCTGAGTAGGACAGACGAATCACGCGAATTGAGGATTTCTCGCTCGGCTGTTCAGAGAGTCGATAGAAAATCGAGCAGGACACTCGAACAAGAACCGCAGACATTTTTCTATCCACCGCTGCGGATAGAAAAACGTACAGCCCTATTGGTGGAACGTAATTGGCGGCATCTGTGGGCTAGTGTTCCGCGAAATTGATTGAGAGCTCGGAGGTATACGAGCCGGAATGGTATCGAAGGCGGGTAACCACTACTTCTGCCGTGCTCGCCCTCGCTACTTCATACCTCGGGTAATTGGAGCAACCAACAAATCAAAACAACTGATGGGTATGCTCCCTCCACGCCAGTAGGCCTTGCTTACAGCGCAGCACGTGCTAAGCCACTTCCGAAATGGCTTATTACCTAACGTGAGTTATATATTATGATGCGACAGTTGCACACAAGTCTATATGGCTTTTGGCAGTACCCTCGAGAACGGTGCACGATTATTTTTCCAAAAATCCGTAATTCACGGGAAGCATTAATTTTACTCGTATGTAGCAATAACCGGTACAAACATACGGAGAAAATGTTGATTTAGTAGAAAAAAGAAATTTACTTCATAGAACGACAAGTGGCAATTTGGGTAAATCCTTATTATGCTAATATTTCGACGCTCAGTCCACATCAAGCGAGATTAAGTTGTTACAGTATCATATATTTTTTTCGAGATCTTAATGTCAATGTCTTTACATCGAGAAAAAAAGGTTTCATAGAAACATTTATTCGACGGATATATTAAAAACAAACGGTTTCATTGCTTCAAAGAAAAGATAGATTTACTTGTCCCTGACAATTCGCGCCATTGTGTCGATCACATTCCATCTATTTCATATTCGCCATATTGGATCTACCATACTTAATTTTTGATTTTTAAGATCAGATTCGTATTCACCGACTCCAGAAACCCCCGAATACCAAATTTCATCCCAATCAAGTAACTTTTTGCATTTTGGTCCACCATGTTAGATTTGTCATTTTTTTCCTGAATGTTGAGCTCCGATTTATAATCAACGACCTTAAAAACCTGCGAGCATCAAATTGAAAGTGCATTGTACGCAAGGAAAAATGTAGGCTTCAAAAGGTTAAAGGGCAAAATCTAAAGAATTTGCTAAAAATCGATCGCCGATGGCAATTTAAAAAATTTCATGACCATTTAAATCCAATACCTACTCATGTGCAGCGTTTTACTTGCACCGTCTTTGATTCAAATAAATATTTCATTACCTTGAAGAGAATAACAACTTAACATTTTTATTTGTAACCATTTCTACTTTTAAAGCATTTGGCAAAATGAGCTAAAATTTCAGGCACTTAACAATATAAAAAATTCATCGAAATAAATATGATGAAAACCGATATAGATTTTTCAAATTGATTCAATAGTACATTATTATATATTCATTATCGATTGTCGAGGCTTGCAAAGATACCCGTAACTCATAAACAACTTAAGGAGGTAAATTTGTCGCACCAGTCACATAGTAATTTTACAATAAGCATTAAAGCAATCACATTCTAGAATTTTGAGTTTTTCATTTCTCGCCACTAAGCAATTGTTTAACTTCAATTCCTGCAATTTTTTTTCAAACAAGGTTGCAAAGTAGAACCTTGCATATTTTTATCTGGTTATTTTTCCATGTTTTCACGCTGTTTCCTCTTTCAGGAAGCCAAATTAATAAACATAATTCCTCATACGGGTGGCTTTATGAAAAATGTAAAATATTCCGAAATCAATATGCAAGATTATAAATTGCAACTTTTAATGGTAAGAAAATGAATCTTTCGATCTTCGTTATAGTATGTAAAAATACTCAATTGATCAGAGATGTTCTTATCCATAATTGATACACAATCCATATTTGATTCTAGAAATCTGTAATTGGTTCTGTATTTTTTAAAATGCCACACAAAATGCCAGTTAAGTTTTATTGTATCTTGGTAGCAATATTTTTCCGTATGTTCGGAAACACACAAAATGTCTTCCCCAAAATGTTGCAGATCGCAGTAAATTTTGGTGTGTCTTTCATGTATAAAATGTATTTATGGTATTTAAATTCAAACGAACACATCAACTCCTTCTCATTGTACACCAAAAATATGAAAAATGTGGTTTAGTTTATTTTTGGTTAATTGCAATTGTGTTATTGCCCAATGTAACGACGACAGCTTCGCTGTACTGAATCATACAATTTCTCTTCGTTATGTCCATGTAAATCTGTCTGTATATCGCTCGCCAAAACGTAATAATATTTATATCATCCTGCAGACTAAAAATAAACTTTTATCAAAATGTTCGCATTTCATGAAAAACATCAGAGAGGCAGTTGACGTTTTTATTTGAGTCCCAATAGCAATAATATATTTCATACACATAAAAGACACAACATATCATAGTTGCAGACTCCTTTTGAAATATCTCTTTATTTGAGTATTTTAGTCACAGCATTTTTCAATTTATACGATTTGTTCGCTATAGCCCTAAGAACTGTGGCATAATTTGACGACAAAGCAATGCATGGTCAACGAATGCGAGAAGTAGAGAAAACGGCGAAAACGAGGTTAAGAACCTCGAGTATACCAGTCTCGAAATCCTTCATGGTGATATAAGCCCTCTTTGAAACAAGCATGAAACACTTGAGTGAATTTAGTGCCCTATTCAACATTTTTAAATATAAATTTAAAAATTGTTTTTGCTTTGTGTCTCAAGATGCATTATTAAATTTATATTGCACTCACTTATGAGGGCAAAGCCTTGGTGTATGTGCAAAAATAGAAAAAGGCATAAATATTTTATTTTCACTGCATTCATTTTTTTGCTTATGAACTCGTAGATATTGATCTTTTAGACCATGTCTCTCCAACGAACACAAATCGTCGATAATTGGTTGTATAAAACCGGAAGAAACTATGGAAAAAAAATTAGGTCACAGAAAATGTTTCGTATAATTCGTATTGTTCTGTAAAATAGGTGGATACGAATATTGTTCTGTAAAATTGATGGATACGAATATTGTACGAATACTTCTAAGATTTCATTACAGTCGAAATATTGTCGAAAATTTGTGGTCGGACATTGAAAATAATTTATTTGGAAAGTTACAATTTTAATTTTGTGAAGTGTTATTAAAAATTATAAAAATTAAATTACTTCAGATATTTTTTAGAATCGGACGATTGATCGGTTATGCTTTTTCTTCCCGTATGGAAATAAATAGAGGTGAAATATACGCCGAAAATAGATAGAAAAATTATAAAATTTATAACTTGCATATATTCTGGATATATGCCATATATGAAAAATATATGAAACATATATGTCCAATATGCGACATTTTGGCGCATTTCCTATATAGGGCATATATGTAAGTTGTATGTGTTATATATGCAAATCATATAAGTTACATATATTCTCTGTATATCTTAAAGTATACAAAACATATATAATGGATATATCGCGTTTGTACTTCAGGATATATCTATTATATATGGAAATCAAATTTAAAAAACCAACAATTATAAAATAATTAATTGCGCTAATTGAATTCGGTTTACTTTGAACTTCCAGTTGAACATTCGGAGTTATTTTGTTAATTAGTACATATTAATCGATGGAAACTTTTTTGCCGTGGATGGGAATCGAACCTGGATCGTCTGGGTGTCTGTTGGGTGGCGTAGCCCACTCGCCCATTGACATCTTGAAAGTCTGATATTTTCATTGTCTATTTGAAGTATATTTAAAGTAAAATGACGTCAAGACTACATTCATTTATATGATTGAGACCGAAATATTTAAAATGCAAACACCGTGGGCCGGTCATCCTCAAGGATCATAAATGTAATGACCCTTGAGGGATATTGATCAATTCGTCGAGGGGCGGTTACTCATCCAAGTCGTCATACGTAAATATATAGCACAGATGTTTAAAATATACTTTTTAGCCAAGCTAGATACGTGGGTCATACATACATTATACATTCGACATACAATGCATAGTATACATAAATTATATATTTCCTATTTTTGAAATATATTTTGCAGTCCAGCAATATATATTTTACATATGTGTTTCATATATTTTACAGTTAGACGACATACATTGAACATATATGTACTAAACATTCATGACATATATGCGAAATATATAATAATTATACAACATTTTGGCGACATATATGCCACCCATATAAAATATATGTTGCATATATTTTTGGCATATATTCCACATACATATATTTCCATGCGGGTTATATGAATAATATTTCTGAAGGTTTCGTATAAATGATTCCAGTTTAATATTTCTAAAGATTTCTTACATGAGAAACCAGAGAAACTGTATCGTTAAAATTTTCTGTTTTTTGCCTTTTAAAAGTCCCAATAGATTAGGAAATCCTACAATGATGTGATGTAATATGATTTATATCTCGTCAGTTTCATCTAGTTTCTTCTTAAGTTCTGAAGCAACTAACCAGAACCTAAAAGGTGTTGACTTCAAAAGCGATTAAACGAAAAATATCAAAGCAGTCTCGGAATTACACCGTATCGGTTCAAATTCAAGATAACAGCGTTATCGATAAAATCCTTTCGGAGTTTGGAATTTGTGAGTTTTAACGTTATATTTAAAATCCGAAACCTCAAAAGCGTCCGAATATTAATTTTGATAGATTAGATTCATTTTTTGAGACATTCTTTCAACTTATGATACAATAATAATACAATTTGTAAAAATATAACGTATTTTTTTTATGCTAAATTTCTATGACAAAAATGATGTTTATATGTATTTAAAGTTTTTGCCATATTTCGTTAGTATTTTGCTACAATATTATTGTGCAATATTGTTGGAATATTTACATTATCTTTACCGTACATTGTAAGATCACTGCAATATTTTGACAATTGTGTCAATAGAGTACAAAATATTCAGGCAGTTTTGCTATAGTTCAAAATAATATTTCTATAATATTTTCGAAATATTTTGGTGCTATGTGGGTAAATCACCCCAAAATTACTTTAGGTGCTTATTTAAATGGGCGTTATAAAAATGTTGAATTGTCGCTATTTTCGCTGGGTAATGTCCTCAGAACGAATGATGAAGGAAAAAATTCAATATCTCGATTTAAAAAAAAAAGTGATACTTTTCAATGCTGAAATATACCACTTAGAACGAATGGCGAAGGAACAAAATTGGATATGTCAGTTACAAAAAAAAAAAATGCTGCCGTTTCCGTAACTTTTTCTGGAACTCTTGGTTCCGAAAATCAGCCAAAAAATCTTGGTCTCAAAAAATTACTCTAAAAAGATTTGTCGGGGGTACTATCAGTGCGGAAATATACCGTTACAATGATATCGTGCTTGCTCCAATTGAATCATCAAATTAAAATAAAATAAATGGACCTAGCGTTGGGGCGCGAGGTGCCCGAGCGCTAGTTAATTATTAAAAAAGTATATTATTGAAAATTAGAGTATTCATAAATATGAATATTTAGTATAGACTCATACCTACTGAACGGGGTATTCATTCGTCTAGAATTATAGCATTATATGAAATTATTATTTGTCGTAATTTTTTGCAAATATTTCTTTCATTAACAAGGTAAACCGACTATTGACCTACAGAATTGTATTTCATCGCAATACATTGTTAAGAAATGATTTTTAAAGTGTTAAATGACAGGACATGTCGAGAGCTTAGATATTCATTCATTATAGTCACCCTATATATTTAACCCTTCACTCTATTTCTGAAGAAAGTAATGAGGCTGCAATATCCTCCATCTCCACTGAATTTGAACACGCTATTTCTAATTCTCCCCTCAAATAGAAGTTTTCCAGCTTGAGTTCCATTTCCTGTAACATACATATATACCTAACCGCAGTTGCATGCAGTTTAACACTTTCGAAGTGTGCGTTTATCCAGCAGTCGAGTAAGAAGTTCACCCTCGTACTGTGGGCAAACAGAAATAAAAAAGAAAAAAAGAAAAAAAACGATAATATATCCCCAACGGAGACAGCGCGAGCAGCGCGCACGTTCATTACATCACTCTGGTGTGCAGCAGCTTTGACTCTTTTTTTTCCAATACTTTCTTCCTGAGCGACAACTGCAAAGTTATTGGCTTCGAACGTCGCGGTACGACGCTGCCAGAGATGCAATTAATTGATCGGGTCTACAGAAACGCTGGACAGAACTCAGTGATAAATTCCTGAAGCGATGGAAAATTTGTCCTTAATACAGTTAACGATGTCAGCCACGGTGTCTCAGCAAGTCTTACTATTTCGATAATTCGATTGATCGAGTTCCCATAAACGTGTGACGTAGCCCTTCAGTTTCCATGGTTACCGGCAATTTCTCTTACCTCTGAAACCGCTCTCGTTACTGAGTGAGAATTAGCCGAAGAGTGCTCGCTCTATTGGTAAATTTCTCTTGTCCCTTGTATTTAAAGAGGCTTTGATGGCACAGTCAGATCAATCACGTACTAAAATTTAAAAAAAAAACTGCTCACGGTTTCGTTGAAAAATTAGTGTAAAGAGACTCTCGTAAAGAGCCCCTGCTTAATGTAGATCAAAATGTATAACAATGTATTTATTGAAGAAGAACTCAGTTTGTACTAATATATGTCATCAAACATTTTTTGACGCTGTTTTATAGAAGCGAAATTTGTAATTTTTGTTAGGCTTTGATGGATGAGTCATTTGGTTCGATGACAGATGCACTATAAATTTGCCCAAAAATTACAGCTGTTTTTTGCTTCCTTATAAAGGAAACTGTATTTTCGTGAATTTTTTTTTTCTAGATTTTCATCTTAGAACACTGCAAATGGTCTAAACATCGATAAAACTAGTTCAATATGCTTATATATGTATGTGGTTTGGATTTTATAAAACATTATATTTCTGTATCAGCAATTGTATTTTAATTTTAAAGATATAAGAAATAGTGAACGTTTTATTTTAAAAAGATCGTGGAGAAAGCGAGAAATGATGCATGAATATAAAATACTTTCTAAATTTCCATAAAACAAGGATCCAAACTTTGCCCATTGCTTCCTCATTATTTTTAAATTTTTCTAAAGGTTCCTCAGCGAGGAAGCTAAAATCGATAAATGTACTTTCTCATAGAGAAACCCTTACAAGGCTACCCTTAGAGGTAGCCTTGTAAAAATGCAAAAATAATAAGGAAGCAATGTGAAAAATTGTACTTTGCATTTTTGTTCTGTTAATATTCATAAGAAACTGAAACTACAAAGATAACTAATCTGATCTCCAAAAAAATGTTTAACTAATATAATCATAAGGAATTGAGATTGTTTGCAAAACTTTCGTTTATTGTCTTGTTCACTACATTTACGAGCGGAAAGCAAATTATATTGAAGACTACTATACTGTTAAACATCAATTACCAGCAACGTCGAATTATAGTGAGTATTCGGGTGAAAAAAAGTAATTTGGTTCGAAGTCGACACGAACATGCAAACTACACAACGAGCAGCAAGGCACACGGGTAAATTCTAAATTCAAATGTATTTACCTTGAGTTTCTGAAGTGCTGGTCTGTTAAAGTCGGATGCTTATTCCTTCTGAGCTCTTCGGGTTTGGTGCTCCGCAGCTTTATATATGCGTATTAAAGTGGTTAAAAAAAATGGTTTCTTTGAAGATGTTTCATTTTTCATCGCTAAAACATTTTTCAAAATTACATTCATTTTACTTTGCCTCAACGAATTTCGACCTGAAGACATACTCCGTTTGTTTGACACTTCTTTAAATAATCTTCCGAGAAAAACAATTTGTATCTCGATTGATATAAACTTGAAGGTGTTTTCTAATATATTTCGTGATGAGCTGCGATTGCAGTCCTCGTGAGTGTTCTGGAAAACTATTTTAGATGCTGTTTTCACAAAAACGACAATCAATTAATATTCCTACGAAATATTTGAATTAAATTATTGCAAATGCGTGAAAAGTTATAATTCTACACAAAAGTCTGTAACATTTATTTATTTGAATAATAATTCGAATGGTTCTGCTTTAAACCATCGAAAGACAACAAGATTTGAATCTCTTAAAAATCCAGCAGTATACATTAAGACTATAATGATTTTTTAACGAAAGAAAAAGTTCAGTGTCTTCCTCTCAGTATGACCGAATTAATTTGCAAAATGCAATAATATAAGCCCGGATTATTTCTTTTAGACTTAAAACCTGTAAATAGAGAATCACTCGAGCAATATACGGTTATGATTTGGCGCGTAAGTCAAGTATAGTGGAAACTCTTTACCTATTACAATTTTCGTTAGTATATATATAGAAACGAAAAAATAAAAATCTGACATTTTTCTTTAAAAATTGAACTGAAGTTTGTCGAAAATACGGAAAAGCCGATCCCTCAAAGGTAAAAAAAGATTTAAAAAAAAAAAAAACCTTTCACGTCGCTTCCTTATTCTTTCAGTCCGTCGTCCACAAAGCTTCTTCCACTATATAGGAAGCCAAAATTGATCAATAAATGTCCTCATAGAGGAAGCTGTGTAGACGACGTAAAAAAAAGAGGAAACAACGTGTAATGTTCTACTTTGCAACTTTCTCTTTATCGCATTTATATTTCGCAGAAAAAGTAAACAGTCCTATCACAAAAGTTCACCGGTCGTCTGTTTGCGGTAATAATCCCTTTTCCTCGTTTATCTGACTTGACAACAAAGAAATTAGTAATTCATGAGCGCATATGCATTCGCAATAACTCCGCAATGTGGAGGATGGCTATTCATGGTGAAATTAGAGCGTGCGTTGGAATGACAGCGGTCGAAGCATAGGCGCGACGGAGAACGACCGCAGGTGGCGATCATTAACACACGTTGGAACGAGCTCGAAATCGTTAACGCAATTACGCTCGTTGTGGGGCTGGCACTTGACACAACAGTGCATGAAACGTATCGCACGTGATTTCCCTCCAGTCCGAATTAGGTAGGGTAATGAGTATTTCTCTTTCGTCGTGATGATCGGTATTCTCTGTCGAATCTTTTAAGGGCGCCGAGATAGGAAAAAAAAAAATATTTATTTCACTCGGTGCATAAAGTGCAGTTTTACACACGCTTGGAGTACATACAACCGCCATTTCACACTATGTGAAGTAAGATTTTCTATTATGCTCGTGCGAAAAATGTTTTCAATGTAAATCCAAGTGTGTAGCTAAGTGTGTTATTCCCTATCCTTAATATTGTAGTACGTTTTAACACATATTAAGTGTGTTACTTTTAACATGGGTAAGATAGGACTTTTCAATGCACTTAGTGTGTTGAACACACTTGAACTACACACTTGGATTTACAGTGTTCTTAACTCGTGTGATTGCAGCAATCGTCAGAAAAAAGTTTTATCGCAAAAGCATTGTTAAATAACATGATGCGAAGTATTTTTGTTAGTAATTTAAATCATCTGAAGCCTTCTCTTCAGTCAACAAAATAATACCAACGAAATTATTTATAGTTCTCACAACAAAATAAATCTGAGGCGTTTTCTTGTGACAACAATATTTTATATTTTGAATACAAAAAAAATCATGGAATGAGGTAAGAAAATAATTTTGTTGTAATAACTCAACTTTTTCTCTCTGTCTATATGAGCGATTCTCCACTAATGCGGCCACTGTTAAAAAAAATGTTGATATTCCATCTGAGGAATAGATGCAGATCCTGTCAAACATACTAAAAAAAAATGAATTCGTTTTTTCAATATCGGAACCCTCTACTTAAAAATAAAATCTCTCATCCTCGGCATATGTTTTAAAAATAAGGATATCTGTCTCTAAATATATATCTGTGCAATATAAAACCATCTCGCCGCCGTCGATGCTGGCACAAAGGACTTGATTTGACTAGAAAAGAGCGAAATGGGATATGAGTCAGACAATTAATAGATTACATGAACCAAGTTGTTGGTTGTCACAACCTATTACTTGATTGCGTCGAACGATGACGTTCGTCATGTCCATCAATGACTTGATTGATCTAGCCAATGACTTGATGGTGTCGGCCAGTGACTCGGTTGGTCCAACCAATCACTTGGTCAGGTCGACCAATTAATCGCCTAGCTTACATCCCACTAAGCGCTTACTTGGCCCAACCAAGTCTTTTTTCCGTGTAGTCGCCGCAGCCGACACCTCGTAAAAATCGAGGTGGGAGGAGTCAATGTGGCCCACGCCCAAGTTTTAATTCTTCAATGTCTCTCTACAAGATCCCCACCACTCAGGATCCGATTTTTTTCAAGTCTCCCTATGATGGGACAGCGGGGTACAGTGATACAAAGACGTCTTTGGGTCATGTGGTTATCGGGCCCGATCCATATGAAACCCTAATAATATCCAATATATGTACATGCCTATATGATATAATGATGACCTTTGTCCCACCCACGACCGAATATATACTTGGTATGCTGAACCTATGCTGCAATTTGCAATTCTGTCATGTTGTCAGCTCGGTTGGCGCTCATTTCGTATAACTATAGGAGAGCTAGATCGAGTGGAACGTCGCAGCTTGAACTCGAGTGTCAGTGGCGACTGGCGAGGTGTCCATCAGCCGTCCAACTGCCGCGCTGGACGCTCTTGAGAGCTCCTGCTCTGCTGATGGTGGTGATGGTGGTGGTGGTGGTGGTGGTGGTGCTGGTGGTGCTGGCCGAACGATGACGCGTCGCTAGCACGTCGTTCCATCAGACCGGAATCGATACTATGGCAAGCTCGTCCGGCTATTGAGACGTCTCAACTCCCAATGCACGATGTCCCACCCAATCCCAATTCCAATACCCTACACTTCCTGCTGGTTCTCCTACTATACCGAACAAATCTATCGTGTATATGTATCCTCAGATTCGTTTGGTCCTGGAGGACACCCAACGGGACGTTTAACCTTTACCTACCCCAAAAGCCCATTGTCGATTCGACTCTACGTACATACGACCATCATTCCTCAAATATATGAGTTTGGTTTAGCGTGTGCAAGCACGATTTTCGAAAGCGCGACACCGAGGATTTGTGAAAGGAAATCGAACCAGGAAACAGGACTGGGTAACATTCGAATGACAAAGTATTGTTTTAAATACAGTTTTGTTCCCTTGTAGAGGAAGCTTTGTTTTTTTTTTATGGGTTTTTTTGTTCTGCGCCATGTTACACGAAATGATCGTAAATTTCATGCAAAGTGATTGAATGGGTTTATTGTGTATGGGGAAAGGATTTAGTTGCATCAGTAATTTTATTTTTTTTTAGATGTTTCAAAATTTCGATGTATTGGTGCACAAGGAGTCAAAAATACGTTAACATTTATTTTTAAACCAATTTTCTTTTTATTTTCGCTGGCTCGGTCCCCTTAAATAGTTTACTTTGTTAGGCAATCATTTCGTTTAACGCATCCTGATTTTCATCACCTAGTTATGTGTAGTTAACTTAATAGATGCTTCACAGATAGATTATAATACTGATAACGATTTTTATAATGATTGTATGCATTTTTTCTTTGATCATCTTCCCCCGTAGCTGATTAAACTTCTGCTCCCCGGGGCAGGTTTGATCATGTTTTGACCTTTTAAATAAATGCTTGTCCCAGAAAGCACTGATTGAGTAAGTGATTATTAAAAAAGATAAAGTAATATAACAAGATACCAAAACGAAAATGTAATATTTAAAAGTGTAAAATGAGTTGACTAACCCCGGTTTTCCGTGTGTATGTAGCATATCTGTAAAATACAAAGCTCTACATTTCATAACCGGCTTCATCGAAGCAGCTAGAATTCGGCTAGCAAGTGGAGTGATTACATTTTTTTTGGCTATTTAATAGCTTTAAAAAAGTTGCAAAGTACAATCTTCCACATTGCATATTCATTTTTATACTCCACTATGCACAAAGCTTCCACTATAAGAATTTACTCACATAAAAGGCAATATACTGCAGGTACTGCAGTAAAAAAAAAAAAAAAATCAGGAAGCAAATATGGAAATTTTTACTTTGCAACTATTTGGTTGGTGGTAATTAGTCATTTAAGTTATACATAATTACTAAAAAAAGTGTGACAATTTTTATTTCTGCAGAATTATTCAACTCATCGTTTTTCATATTTCTAACTATTTTAAATGCTTTTTCGTTCGTACGATGTCCGTCCCTGGCAGAAAAGCGGATGCAAGATAAAAACAGCTCTCAAGAAGCTTCGAAAGTTTGTCAAGTTTAAAATAGTTTGGGAGGATTGAGCTCCGCTTAATTGACTCCTTTTATTGTGTGAAGGAAGGAGACGCTTCGCAGAATACAGGCAAAAAAAAAACATTTAATTGTTTTTAACAGTAAACAAGAATTGTATAAAAATGCCATGATTGAAAATTATAGTCTCTGAATTTCTTTCTAAATAAAAAATATTTTTTTTAAATGATATTGAATTCTTTCTGCAATTAGTTGTAATCGAACCTCGAGAATTTTTTACACAATATTCTGTTATATTAATGTTTCACGAGGGGTAAAGTAATATT
This sequence comes from Perithous albicinctus, assembly GCA_964016905.1. NCBI lineage: Eukaryota > Metazoa > Arthropoda > Insecta > Hymenoptera > Ichneumonidae > Perithous > Perithous albicinctus. Next base: position 31,437,459 of record OZ024688.1, on the reverse strand, counting down.
TGAGAGAAATATTTATATCTATAATTATTTATCATTTTGACATCACCAATCTGTAAAAACTATGTGTTACGGGGCCGATAATGGCAGGAGCTACAGCTCTTGGGTTGCAATTTATCCTTTGGCAAATCGAGGGTTCTTTTGCTCTTTCATTGAGCGAATTCGGAAGAGGGTCAAACGGATGCTGTACAGGCAATGTAGTGCGCAAACATCGTCTCTAGCGCTCTCGAGAAAGAACGAAAAGCACGACTGGACTTTTTCTTTCACTCAAGTTTCCAAGTAGCACAAGAGGTCGAATTTCAAAATGTTATTCGTTTGATGCACACAAAAGTCTATGAAATATCCCTTTGATCTATTTATTATGCTGTCTCTAGAATGTTTGAAAGTTGATAAAAAGAAACTATTTCAAAAATGTCAATTTAATGACTATGTATATAAATTCATCTATATTTATTTTTCTTCGCATTAATGACGAAATAAGAATACATCAGGCAACTAATACGTTTAGAGTAAACTTTTCATTTATATACACTCTTTCGATGCGGTACATAATTTTTTTCAGTAGTAATAATGTCAATATGTAATTCGCGAATATACAATTTTTAACGTCTCTGCTAATTTTGAATCTCAGTTAATCACATATGGTAATTAAAATTGATAGATGCCAGACATACGTGATAACGTGATAATTAAAAACTGATATTCAATACGTTATCTCGTGTGTAGACTTTTGCAATTGGGATTTGTCCCAATAAATGTAGAAATAAAATTTGAAAGAATTCCATCCATGATTAATGAATAACAAAGTACTTGTGACAACAAATTACTAAATTTATCAGAATTTCCGAATAAAAATGTACTTTGTAAACACGTATCATTACGGCAATTTAACATGGACATTACATGTAACGTATTAATGTGATTATTGTGATATGCAGCAAACTTAAGATCGAACTTTATATCAAACTTAAGTTCAAAACGAAAATCAAACATAAGATCGGCTTACGAACGAACGTAAGATCGCACTTAAGGTCAAATTTAAAATCGAACATAAGATCGAACTTAGGATGTTGGCCTCTAATAATTCAAACAGTCATATATCGGGAACGCGTCGACCGATCATGATCATTTTTGTTAGGTAAGTCCGGCATTGCAACCACTTTGTTAGGTACAACTTTTGAATTAATCCTATTTATATTAACTATTTTATTAGCATGTAGTATTCCCATTGAGTACTATAATATATTCCAGTTCATAATTCTTTATAACTGTAATTACTTTTTGATACTATATTCGTTAGCATACAACTTATATATATATATATCGATAAAAGTATAACTGTCGGAGCTTTATATAAATAACGCTCGTTACATTACATGCTATATTGTAAAATGGAAAATTCTCCTTTAAATGAAATTTACATGTAGCCTGCAGGTACCAATAAATGTTACATTCGGATTCATTCGCTGCAATTTTACTGTATTCACTCGGTATATTGATAAAAACAATTATGTGGTTGAATCTCCACTTGTCTTTCTCATTCCACCCGCGGAGATCTCCCACCTTGCGCAACAGCGGGCTGCTAAATGCAAATTGATTTTGACTTTGAAATAATGTGCTCGTGTAACGCTTGAATATCTATAAATCCGGAAGCATACGAATGTTACCGCGGTGCTGTTATCCTCTCGATCAACGGACAGCATTTACCTACGTGTGTCTGAGTTATCTTGCAGTGGTATAAGCAGATTCCTTCACAAAAGTCTTACCATCGTTCTTGATGATAAACTTAATTTCTACTGAATACAACAGGATGAACACACCGACAAAATGCAAAAAAGATCAAATTATTAGGAGATTTAAGTGGATTCCACATAATTCGCCCTCATTCATTATAATTGTTATTACCAATCTTATAATTAAATTTATCAATTTCTCGATATGTTTCTCGGTGGAAAATACAATGAGAGGAAAAACAGAGTACTGATAATAATAATAATAATAATACAGTTTTGATGATATAGTTACGTTTATTGTAATTAAACGAGTATTAATTGGGCCAATCAAAATTAAATGGGCGGATCAGTTAGAACTTCGCTTTAACCGGGATCGGATTATCGGGGAAGAGGTTAACTTTAAGTAATAGCAATTTTCCTTAGAACCTATAGTCGTTTTTATCTAAGAATAATAAAGTGTCTTTATCGCTTGTACTTATGACCTGTAAGTTCTCTTAGACGTGAGTTTTGTAAGTTTAAAAGGCAACGTGTTTAAAAAATATATATATATGCTTAGAAATAATAATTGTAAGTGCTATTGAAGTAAATTTCTTTCGATGTAACGTTTTATGAAGACTTGAAACAAATACCATGGAGGTATTAAAAAATGGAAAACGAAATTAAAGCTAGTATTGCAATTTAGAATCTTTGGTAGTTTTGAAAATTTGCTACTATTTTTGTTTTAAGCTCGATTTTCTGGAACGATTACGATTTCCGAAAAGCCATGTTTCGACTGTGAATTTAATATCTACGGACCGAGGCGAAAAAAAAAGGGTTGTTAAAAGTCGATATCTGCATTATTTTGGGAGATATCGATTTTTCGGAAAATAAATCGTATAATATCGATAATTGTGACAGGCAGTATTACGATTTCCGGGGCGTTAGGATTTGACTGTGGATGAAGCATTCTTAGACATAATAATAACAACAACAACAACAACAATAATAATAATACCAACGATTATAGATCGTTCACGGCGAGGCTTTTATTCTATGTATAGAAATATACTAAAAAAAATGTTTACTCATTTTATTACCAAACCGGTGGTAAATTCTAAAGAAAAAATTAAAATCCAAGGAATTTCATGTTTTAGTAGCAATAAATGAGTATTTATTGACAATATACGGAGATATAGATTTTCGTACATTTAGCTCTTACAATTATTATTTACAGTGTTGTCAACGGGCCATCGACCGTAGTCCTTCAGTTCAGCTTTACATGAATTGGGTTAGGATTTTTTGTTGTTTTTTTTTCAATACAGAAATACGCTACAGTTATTATAAAATAGGTGCGTACGAACTAGATTTTAAAAGTTTTATCTTTTATTACCCTTGACAATTATTTATAGGATAAATAATTTCTTCCATGGTAATAATTGAATGCGCAATATATTAATATCATTGTCGAGATATCGCAAAATTTTCCGATTTATTCCAAGCCACCTTCGGTATTTCTTACAAAGAGCCAAGTACACGAGTATTTCAATGGAAACCCTATAAATCAATATCCGATAATAGAAATAAATGCCAACGATTGGTAATAAAGTAAGAAGTGAGCAGCGCGCAATCGACCTCCTGTGAAAGCGCCTCTCGCTGGAAGCGACAATAAGCGTTGTAGAGATTCCTACTAACCGATAGTCCCAAAACTCCTCGAGTGCTAGTGTTTTGTTTCCAGAATGCGTCACGGGATGCCGCTGGAATCACTCCATCTTCATCACAATATGGCCGCCCAGTGGCTGCTACTGTCATGGATATTTTCTTCTGACTTTCCCTAACAATCCAATTTTTATACCTTTTTCAAAGTCAACCAATTCCGCGTTAAGTGTTTTCAATTATGCGCGAGTGTTATTAATGATAAATGTGATGTACTTATCTGGAGTCGTTTAACGTGTTGGTTTTATACGTGAGAAATTTAGAGCGGTGAGTTGTGTGTCATTTCGCGTTGTCCAAGTGCACTGTGCTACTACTAGCTGTGCCCTTAACAACTGCCCACACTGATCATTTTTTTGCCCCTTTATTTGTCATTTGTTTTGTTATTTACAATTAAAAAAAAAAAAAAAAAAAAAAAATAAACAAAAACCAAAAAACTCATTCGACCAATTGGATTGTTTACCGGCAATTTAGTTGATATCTTGACAAGCAATTCGATTACTTTCATTTACTACAGTCAATGGCCCCTTAAACTTATTTCAGACTTGGGTGGCAACGATTTTCAAATAATGTTTGTTACGGTGACAAATAATAATGATAAATTTGTGTTTATTGTTAAGTAATATTTGTTGTTATAGGCAATCGTGATTGGCTTCCAATTTGTTTAACATAACACGCCGTTACTATCGCTATCTTTGTTACTCGTTGTCCACTCGTGCTGCTCTCTCCCTCCCCCCTTTCTCCATTTCTCTCTCTCTCTCTCGCTCGCTCTCGTTCTCTCTCTCTCTCTCTCTCTCTCTCTCTCGCTTTATCTCCCACCCTCATGTTGGGCTCCCTCGCTGCTCACTATTCACTGCTTACGGCTCACGGCGAATGAAGGCCGCATGGCCCTTCTCTCCACGTCCGGATCTATAAACCCCCGGTCCCGTGACATAACGCATCGAACGGCTATTCTCTCTTGCCACCAAATATACGTGCATTATTGTTGCTTCGAAATGTTGTACAATCCAGTTGAAACGAGATTGTTGTTTTTGCATATCACTTGGTTATTTATCATTACCACTTCAATACTAACGAGTTATTGAATTTATAAAACCGACTCAATCTCGAAACGAAGCGAAATTTTATTCTGGGTGTTGTTGAGCGATGTTTAGAAATCTGAGATAAATTTTCGATAATCTTAATACTATGAAAAATAAATAAATTGAAACAAAGACGAAGCAGAAAATGTAAAAAGAAACATGTTTATTCAGCCCGGAAAAAGGAACAAAGATGTGAACATTTTTTGTCGTTGACAAAACGCATTGAACGCAATATTAATACTAACGAGTTTGTTGAATTTATAAGCTCGTCTCAATTTTGAAATTTGGCAGAATTTAATTCTTGGTAAAGAATGAGATTAAAATGTCTGATATAGTTTTTAGATAGTCTTGACACTCTTAAAGATAAATAAATGTAAACAAGGACGAAGAGACAGTATTTAAACGGAAAGTGTTTAGTCAAACCAAAAAAAGAAAAAAAAAAAACAAACACAAGAAGATATGAAAAAATATTTTTGACAACACATTAAACGCAATTCACGTGCCACAAAATATGTCGAAATGTTCAATGTTGTTGTAAAGAGATTGTTGGGGTTTTCACGGAATTGCATTTTTTCGAAACAACACGTCTAGATTTCAAAAGAAGGTCTAAAAAAAATGTAAACAAAGACGAGGCGAAAGTCTTGAAATAAAAAAGAAAGGTTGATAATATATTTCGGAACCAGCAGCTCTTTGCATATTATTGTATGTGAATTGGCTATTTATCATTTCCGAGTAAATACTAACGAGTTCTTTAACTTATAACCAGCCACGGTCATTGCCGTTACTTTTTATCAGCCTTACTCTCTATCCATTCGTTATATACAATACGACATGCTTAGGGGAGATCTGGCTACATTGAGAAACAGGGAATAATGTAGTCAGAAACAAAAACACAAAGTTCAGAAAAATAATGACGGAAAAATTCCGATTTTTTTTAATAGAAGTTTTGTGACGTGAAAAGTATTATTCCAGTACAACAATGATTTCTATCAAGACATAAATAAGACTGTAAAAAATGTTAATGTATTTTAATAATACAAAAGTAACCTCCTGTTCCTATTTATTGTGTGATATTATAAAATACGAAGCTTTCGTGGATAAAGTAATTGTCAGTTATCGTTAAATATAGCTATAGAGGAAACTATAAAAATCCTAGCGATTCTATTATCGACTCAAGACACAGCGAATTTCCAAAATTGTTTATAAATACGGTCAATGCTGTTGTAGGGCCGGATGTGACGCGGCCGATTAGGACAATCTTAATACTTTTATTTCAGAATGCTGATAACTTGAAAATCAATACATTGACGATAATAGTAAAGATATGCATTAAAAACAATGGAATGTAGTCATACAAGTGTTTTCAGCTGAAATCATTGTTCATACGGCTCCCTGCTTCACATTTCACACCGTTCAAGTGGTAAAATTCGTGAATTTGTGAAATACCGATGAAAATTGATGAATTAATGGCGATTCCATTAATGTGTGTCTGTCGATACTATTTCTGTATTTCAATACTACCTCCGTTCCAGTGTTTCTTTTAAAATATACTGGAGCGAAGAAATGTTGATGCCCGATTTGTTAACATTCTCATAATTTATTTATTAGTACCAGCCAGAACGGACGCGCCGCTGCGAATCACCTTTTTTCAATGGGCACTGCAGCGCTCTTGTACTAAATTTAGGACCATTCTTATGTTAAAGTTACGCAATTATCGCTTCCTGCAATTGCTGTCCTTTGGGAAGCTGCTGTTGGCTCACAAATCTTGAAAATACGTTGACAAACTGTCAAAATGTTTGTTTTAAAAGTACGAACATTATCCTGGTCTGGATGACCACCGTAAATATAGCTGATTGTCACCAACTTTTTAGAAGAGGATAAATTATGGAAAAATGTATCGATAAATTGAAAATTAACAGTCCTTAAAAAAAGTATCACAAGGTAGTCTGATCTTCTCTACTACTATTAATTACATGCTCATCTACGCATGTGAGGTCTTACAGGCGAAATTCTGATCACGATTCCACGTATTTTTATCGACTCACGCTTTACAGATAACTAATTATTTAGATTTACGTAAAGTATGGGTAATTAAAGTCATACAAATGTACAGTATTTAACACATGATTTCGTTGTAAATTGTAAAAAGAAAATTAAAAACGCGCTTAATTAACGAGGCGATAACTAAAAGTATCGAGTTAAAAAATTGATTTAGTATAAAGTTTTTTTATTTTTATATTTTATTAAACAATATTATATAATTTTGTTTTTAATATCCAGACGGTAAATACTGTGTTCCTTGGATTACGGTGTACGACTTTATTTTTAAGCCGGTTAAGTCGTTGACACAAACCTGTAATTTGTTTACAAAAAAAAAAGGGATTTTAAAGACCTCTTCCGACATCAAATATTTTTAAAATATCGGAAACGTAGTTAATAATTAAACAAGCATATTTGAAGTAAGTTAATAATGTAATAATAATAATAATGTACGAAAGGTGACATTAATAATGTACTAACTTCTTTGTTTCACTTTATTTTTGCAGAAGCTGTCGGAATCAACGCAAACCTTAAGAATTTTTTCAGGTATGTACTACAGAACATTTATAGCCAAGAGGCAAAACTACTGTTTATCCAAATGTGTGCACTTTTAATTAAACATTCCGGTGATTATTTCTAGCATGGAATGGAGTGAATGAGAGTATCTGAATATAGGAGAATCAACTTAACGCACTATTTATTTAATCAGCGGTGAAGCACCATCAAAAGCATTGGGTTGTGCATTTTTAAAGATAATTGATCCAATAAATATCAAATAATCAAATACAAAATGGAAGACAGTCTTATAACCAATAGAGGACATGAAAATTTTATTTAGAATTAAGCTCTATATTCATCACAAAATTGCTATAAACTAAGACAATACTTTTACAAATTTGTTGTCTGTATTCAAATTTCGGCCACGTTATCATTCCTTGTATTGTGAAAGTTTTTCACGAAGATTTAAAAAGAATGTCAGTTCAATTGTCGCAAAAATGTACAGCTGGAACTTGTACTCAGTCGGTAACAAATCTGTAATTTAATTTGTTTTGAGAGGATGAATGTTTGATAAAACAATCAATTCCATTTTCCTGTAAAATAAATATAGGTGAAGTGAAATAAAATGTCCTTTTGTTTAAAATACTAACCGTCTTTGAGTAAATTGAATTACAGTTTCTGTTACCGACCTCGGTGTATTATATCATCCTAAGGTATGAATTACTTTTACAAGGACTCTTACAATAACAATTTAAATTTGCAATTATTTTTATGTGGTTCACGTGGGTTTACAATTTGACCAAAAAACTCATGCTGATATTTTTGTAATCTATCAAATAAATGCCTGAATATTATGCAGCAATTTATTGAACTCGTTTCATAAGGATTCTGCGCCTTACACTAGTGAAATAAGTGTTAAATGTTCATCACTCTTTTGGAAAGTATTCATGGATCAAAATTAACAATTCGGGACGGTCTGAACTAACCCACATGTTAACCACCCCATCTTATAAATATATAAATAGCAATTTATTGGCAAACGTTAATTGTTTTTTAACAATTTCCGATAAATCTTGTGTTCATTTGGTTTTTTAAACTGTACGAATTCACGAATATTTATTATCTATTTTACTAATTATTTTTTATTACTACTCTTGATTAATAGAAATATTGATTTTAGTAACAAGCTGGCATTTGTCTGCAAATAAATAATCTCTACAGTTCGATTGACATCCGTTGGCTTAAGACAATTGAAATTGAACTAATATCCGGAAATATGATTTTTAAAAAACTAAATGAAAAAGGACCTCGCCATGAATTGGCAAATAGGCAATCTGTTTTAAATAAATATCTAGAGTCATTATTAAATATGCTGCTGTACAATCTTGCCTTAATTACGGTTATTAAAAATTAATATTTTAAACAGCGATGAAAATTTTACACTAATTTAACTAGAGGCAGACCTTCGAGACTCATTAAAGATGCATTACACATATATTCCCAACCAAAAGTTTGATTTGATTAGAATTTGAGTATTTTGAAACAAGACCTGAAAAAAAAAAATTACGTCATTAAATATATCAACAACATTGATTTCGAAAAAGAATAATAATGCTAAAAAGTTATTAATAAATAAGTTAACAATTTTTAAAACAAATTCGATAGAAAACTTCATTTTTATATGAAATTTATGTTTTAATTCTTTCGAATATATATCACATTTTTCTTAAAATTGATAATTTTTTTTAGATGAAAAAAGCCTTAAAAAATTCTCGGAAAAGAAAATTTCACAATTGAAAGAATATCCTTTTAAAAAATCATTAAATTGAGATCTTATTTTAAAAAAGTCAAGTTTTCTATTAAATCCGTCAAATAAGTTTTTTTTCTTCTCAAAAATATCGAAAACAAACTCTTAGTTGGGCAAGTATGAGTAATATAGCGTCAACTATTTCGGGACTATTCTATAAATATATATCTTTATCATAATTATTAATTGGACTGTAACATTGTCCTTCAGTAGCATGAAAGCGTGTGTATTCTTAATTAGGTAGTTCGGATTATGTTGCCCCACACGCACCGCACCTTCTTCGCATTCAACAATTAGCAATTCTTATCTCTACAAAAACTAGATACTCCGTCGATGCTCCTGAATGTAGTCTTCGCACACTTCGCATGTTTACCTTTCTCTCTTCGCATCTACGTTGCTGCCTTTCGTGTATATATTTTCACTCTCGACTCGCTTCAATGGCACTTTACGTACCAGTGATCCTCACTTTTCGCAATTTCTTCGTCCTATATGGCAATAAAGTACAAATTTAGCATTAATAAGTATTCAGAACTGCATTACGTTTTCTCTACACCGAGAAAAACAGTTTAATTGAATGAATTTACTTTAATTGAAATTCGACTATTACATTTTTTACTTATTACTAATAAAATAATATTTTTACCTTGACTATGAAATACAATTCAGTGATATTAAATCATACGAAATGATATTTAAGCATTTCCTTTTTATTCAATAAATATTTAGCTGATTGAATTTTTACAAAATGTCTATGTTTCCATTTATTTCAGTGAAATAAATATTTTTTCTCGGTGTGAACTTGCAATTTTTGGTCTAAAGAAAATCCCGTATTGCATCCCCTCGCACAAATTTCAGTTGAGTCGATATTTCAATGGAAATTGTCGGTTAATGGAATAAAATCAATGGGTTCAAGTGAGCTCTTCATCTTTATTCATTTAAACTTGTTCTAGGAATAGGAGTTCAATGAGCGGTGATATATACAATGTATAAGTGAGACACGCTAAAGGTAGTTCACTATTTCAGGAGCACAAAGTAATATAAGTGGCTGAAACTTCTTGGTAAGATGTCTTCAGAGGGTGCGCTTCCAGATTTTCTGCCTTACCGACCAATGTCAAACACGAGGGTTGCTTTACCCTATAACTTACCCCCTGCAGTTGCTCTTAGGGGTAAGTTACCCACAGCTGCGACTACCCCTCAGGGTAATCGGTTTAAAACCCTCCGTTAGTAAAAGTAAGTTTAGTCACCAGACAGTCAACCGTCTATGCCGAGGGTTGAAAATCAGGTATCCAAAATTTACCACCGAGTCCTTCACCGAGATGGTGCTGAGATGCTCATTTCTCTACCCCAATTCGGTGCACTATGTGAGGTAGGACAACTAGTAAAAAAAAAACATGATTCTATAGACGAATAAAGAAATATAAATCTATAAAAGATTATATGAATTTCGAAATTGCTTTTCGGATATCTTTATTTTTCTGGAACCTAGTGCGCATCGAATCATTTGTTCTTGAACAGTAATTAATGCCAGTAATCAGGAAATTTTATAAACAGCGATTTTTTTAAGTCAGATTTATGCTCATTAGGCATGTTCGAGGTTTGTACTTATGAGGAGATTTCTATTTTATAATATTGGCTCATCTTTGAATGTCTGTAACAATTCTAACAATGAATGAAAATGTTTCAATTTGTGAGAAGTATTCATTGTAACTTTATAAAATTGAAAAATCCATCAAAAGTTGTTCTTCAATAATAAAGTCGTACAATCGTGATGAGCCAAATGTAATAAAATCCGGGTTTGTCAAGATTCCAGCAGAACGATTGTAAACTTTCCGTTTTTGCCAGGAGTATTTTTTCCCGTATGTTTACCTCCATCGATAAAACTACGAAAATTGAAAATTTGATAAAAAGTTTCAAAATGGCGTTCAAAACAAAGAATTTGGAAAAATTCGGATTATAGAAACATAGAAATAGAAATATTCTTAAATGATCACTGCATCAGAATATAAAGAATTAATTATTTGTCAACTGGTTCATTATATACATTTTGAATTTCTTTTTACCCCTCCAGATATATCACTAGTTTATGTAAAATTAAGAGCAAAATAAAAAGCGTCGGAATTAATGAAAAACTATAATTAAAAAAAGTGGCTCAGTTGATAAAGAATACCTAATATGTCAAAAACCTTAGTACAAATTTACCTATTCTTTAACTAAATATGCGGCATATCTCGGCGTCTGAAAAAAAAACCCAAAAAATTAGTACACTGCCATTAAAAAAATTCGAAATTGTGGATTATTTAATATTTATTTGCCTTTCGATTTTCTGGTAGGTTACGATCCTCGTTTTGACTTACTAAGAAGCCATCCAAAATCTTACTCGTTCACAGAATATTTTTTAACATTTCTTTATTTATTTAATTTTTTACATTCTTTATTACGCTTAAAGTTCAACCATTTAATCTGAATTGATTCCAAAACCCCATATTTTTTTAAAAACACTTCTTGTGGTTATTCAACGTTAAAAACTAACAAAATTGAGCTGTGAATGTGTATCCGTCAGTTGCTTGCAGACTCATGTTAGTTAAAACAAAAATGCTGCTATAATGCTAATTCTTTTGTAGATAAAAATAATGGTCAGAATGCAGTGGTCGGTATAATGAGTATTTTCAGCTCCTAAAGTGAATATTTCAACTCCTGATGGATCACATTTTCGTTTTTGCTACTGGAATGGACGAATACGCAGACATTCCTTTCCGCAGTTTCACCTCGTAGAAAGACTTGAAACTGGAGCTGCGAAGAAGAATCTGAAAAGGAATGTCAGCAATATTGCTTCATAAATTCCAAAACTTTTGCTATGAGTTACTGAAAGAATTTACCTGATGGTCTCAGGGTCCGTCGAAAGCTTCCATGCTCTAAGCAAATGTCTACACATCACAGATGTAGAATATAAATCACTGTGGATTTTCAGTTGCAATTTATGATTTTTACAATGGTTGAACATCGACCTATTAACGCTTGTCGAAAACGTTTTTTGAAATCCTTCCTTCAAGGTGACAACACGATATCTCTGAAACATAAAAATTTTAACTGTATGTTCTGCATTGCGTACATCATACGTACAAATTGTTGTTTATCAAGAGAGGTATAAAAGAAATGATCTCGTCGTCAAGTATAACAAAATTAAATAACAAAGAAAATCTTTTTGCTTGGTAATAGAGAAAGCTTTGTGATGGTAAAAAAAATATAAGTTTTTTTTTTCTGTTAGCTCAAAATAGATAAAGGGGCTTCATAATCAATTTTTCCAAAAATAAAAGGCCTGTACATAGAGAATCGCTTTGGCAATAAACGCAAGTAAAGCAGTGGATTCTTACCTTTATTGCAATTTTTGTTAAAATATATTGGAACAGTCATATTTTTCTTAAAACTTTGTATAGAAGTTTGTCGAAAATACAGAGTAGTTGCCCCATCGAATGGAAAAGAAAGGTTGCGAAGTACAGCTTTGCACGTTGCTTTCTTATTATTTCAGACTGTTGTCTATAAAGCTTTCTTAATGAGAAAGCCGAAATTGATCAACGATTTTGCTCTAGAGGAGACTTTATGCAGTACAAACTAAAAGAATAAGAAACCTTACAAAGTTTCACTTTGCAAATAAGTAAAAGTGTTTATTTGATTAGTCAGGAAATATTTTCAAAAGCTGCATATTCGGCTACATGAGTTATCGTGTGTCTAGTAGCCAGGAAATATAATATTTATCAAGCAAGGAGGTTGATAGGACGGTGTGAAGCGAGAGAGCCAGCTCGGCACCAGGGATACACATGACCTCCTGGGAGACAGTGATCTCGTGCAACACTATTATGCGCTATATGCACTCTTGCAGAACGGTGTATTATCTTGTTCTCATACACCAAGCTCTTCCCTGATACCCCACTTCTTCCCATTTTCTCGTTATTTTCGCCCAGCTAAGTAATTAAACGTTAAGGGTACCTTGTGCACAAACACCTGAGATAAATTATGCGACGAGATAAAAAAGTGACCGAATGTTACTAAAACCTTAGAAATATTCACCGTACCATCTTGTGAAGACTCAAAGAGCAAAATTGGAGTAGTCCTGGCAACTCATTTCTAGACTACACTGGACTACACAAAAATATGAGAATAAAACTCATACAGCATAGTAAATTGATCATACTTTAAAGTTGTTGTATAATTCATGCCTCAGATTTTTAATTGATAATGTTATTTACGAGTTATATATACAGGCCTCTTATTTTTTAAAAAGCCAATTGTGAATTGGATTGTCTATCGATTATTACCAAATTTGATATCAAATATCCTTGCATGTTATAATATGCATGTCTAAAGTATCAGCTCGTTTTGTCAATTATTTCGAAAAAATGAAGTACATGAAAATTTGTATTCCTACACAATTCTAACCCTCCTATATCGGTCTGTAATGAATTGAATATTCACAACCCTTGAACCCAGAAGTATGTAGAATATTTGAGTGCGAATGAAAAAAAGTTTACATAAGTTAGAGCGACAATGTATAATGTTTCGAAAGTATGTACCATAAAATCCAAACACTTTTCTGAATTCTTCCCATATGTAATATCAAACTTCATTAAACATTAATATATTTATAGAAGTCTTTCCAGCACAGTAGCATTTTCTTATTTACAGGAGCTGGAGCAACGACTGTGTACATGTTTTTACCAAATTCGTTACGTTATAAAATCCTATTACATGAATAGGATTTACCTATTCATGAACCTATTGTATGAATTAGAAGGATTTCACGATCCTGCTTCATCTGGGTACCAATTTTTACTCACACTCACATTCGCATTCACACATCCGATTTTTTTTTCGATCCACTTTTTCGGACGCTTCCCACTTTTGTTACGTACCCCAACATGAAAATCGAAGGGAAATAAAGCATAACAACAAATTAGCTTTTTTTTTGAGTGATTGAACTAACAATCAAAATTATTAGTTAGCAGAAAGAATTATAATTCAGAATTAGGTAGTGAACACTGAACGGTCAGAGAGTTGTGCTCCTATTGAATTTTAAAATGAGATGGGTAAACCAGGGAAAGGTTGGTTAGCTGGTGGCAACCCTCTGGTGACTCGACTGTGGTTGTACAGTACTTATAGAGATCGGTGCTGAGACGAGTGGGTGTGCGTGAGAGGAGAGGATTACTCGCGTGTGGGTCACGTACACGCTAGAGCATATTTGCGTTGGTCGCGGCATAGTCACGTAGGTAGGTACTATGGCTCGAGCGATAATTGCACATCGACTGCTGTGGCCGCTCGCGTTTCTTCGAGTTTGCTCGGTAACAAGAGTCACATTATTGCTTTCCCTCAACGAACGGCTATAACAGACCCGCTAGCTGAGCCTGTATAGTATGCACATGCACACCATATATTTTAAACGTATGCGGCTACTCAAACACCGCTCCTTTTTACATGAAAAATCGAGACGATTATTCGCTCAATGCAATTTATAACCCTTATGCCAATCTCGAAAATGTTTGCATTAAATTAAAATCGCACGTACAAAATTATTGCTCCGCTTGCTTTCAATGCTTATGACACATCTGGCTACAATCGCAAGGGATGTTTAACAGAGATAAATATATATTCATAAAAAAAGTGATTAACGATTGAATATAGGCGAATCCAGGATGCGCGCGTGCTCTATCGCAGATTTTATAAACCGTGAATCACCGCTAAATTTATGTTGGGTTTGTATGAGTATTTTGTGTACGCGAGGCAGAAGATATATATATATATATATATGTTGTTAAATATAATGCTGAGTATTTATGAGCTGGTACCGACATAATATTCCACATGGAAAAATGTATTTTGGGTATTCCAAGTAAAATCGAAAGGGTCGTCACCCTCATAGGGTTTTATATTTTTCTCTCATATTTAGTATATTGCTGAACGACTTTAAAATACACTCCACACCGAAGTATGTAATACAAATGTTAATTACTAAACAAAAATGTCATAAATTTTGTTAAAATTTTCACATTCCATTTTTTTTGTTTAAAAACGACATTTTTTGGATTACTCCGAAGATGAGATTAAAACTAGGATAGCTGTATAATTCATTTTTTTTTAGTTACATGAGATATTGTTAGGATTTTCAGTCTGTAATTTCGTATTTTCGATTTGCAATCTTTTTCTTCGCTAAAAACTGTATTTACTCGTTTATTTCCACAACGAATATGTAGGCCTAAAAAAATAATTACAGTTTCATTTATATTTGTAAATTCTCGGAATCGGAGGTTTTTTTTATCGTCAAGTTCATTAAAAAAAATTCACTTTTGATTTTGTTTTTTAAAAAATCATATTTCAAAATTATTAATTTACGCAAAACTCTCTTTTGCAAAATATTGTTTTTTTTTTTAATTCAAAATTATGCAATCCAATAGTACTCTACGTCACACTTACCAGACTCTTATCTGGCGAGTCACTTGAATAGCCGAAAAAATCGTCGAGATTTGTCTGTGTGCTACAAGTTTGAAGTGGAGTAGGTCTCTTCCAGATGTGGCAAACGTTACCAGTGAACAAGCCAGCCTCTGGGACGACTAATTACCAGAGTTTCGTGAATTGAGGAAATCGTTTAATTAAGATAGTGCAACCCAGAGAGGTACGACTGCTCTTGTCGGTTCTCCATTAGCTAATCCACCTAACTCATTGACTAATGAATCTCGAGATGTAGATACAAATATATTCTTACCCCCCACAAGTATTAAAACCTTTTCTTTTTTTTTAGAAGCTTATAAATTTCAAGAACTGACATTAATTCCAAATCGCCATTCAATTGTTAAGGCCTTAAGAGGAGACTAAAGTGACCTTTGAATGTTCTACAATTATCAAGCATTTTTTACCAAACATTGTACATTCATTTTAAAAAACGTTTTTTTTTATATCTTCGAATGCAGTTTGAGTATTATTTGCTGAGATTTCCAAGAATAAAGGACTATTTTTTCATATCAAATTGTTGAACAAGTTATTTTCCATTTTTTTTTCATCTATATCTTAATGTCATTTGAGTACGTGATTACAACCGAAAGCGCAAGGAATTTCTAAATATTGAAAATAAAATTGTTCGGTCAAGTTTAAAAGAACAATCATGTCGTTTACACTATTTATTATAAAAAAAATGGACTAAAGTATTTGAAGGAAGCATAAACATTGTTTCAAAGCCGAAAAATAAAATCTGAAGTTCTCGAAACTTTATAAATAATTAGGACGACATTCTGAGGAACGTTAATAAAAAAAATGCATTTATTTGTAAAAAGGTCACTATATGATCTCGCCTTAAGCTGTACAATAAATTTCATTCGTTTTCCAAGAGACGATGGGTTGCAAAAAAAACCTAAGCTAACATGTAATCGACTGCCTTGGTGCATAATTCAACATGTTTTTTTTTCTTCCTTGAACGAACATTTCCAGCGTGTGTTATCTCTATATTATCAGCATTTCTTTTCTCTGCAAGTACTGTATAGTACACAGAAAGGTAGAGTTTCTAGCTTGCTCATTCAAACAAAAAAAAAACAAATGTCTCTATAAAGATTCGATAACAGCGATCTTTATGACCCCGAATAATGGGTCGACCTTAAATGTATGAAAACTGAAGGGGCAATTGAACGGAGAGAAAACAACATATTATCATCAGAGGCCAGGATAAATGATCTTTAATTCAATAGCGATGATTAGGTATTGTTTTCTCTGGTAGTTCATTCAGAACACACGAGGCCGACCATTTTCAACGGCTGTGGTCAGATAGCTGAATTTTTCCAGCTCTCTTGATAAATCGTAACAGGTCGAGAACTCGGACAGAGTGCTTTTTTTTTGTCGATGCTTCGATATAGTTTGAAGATAAAACGAATTGCTGTCGAAGTACAATTTCGTTCCATATTGATCTGCTTCTTTTGCATAATGCAGAAAAGATTTTCTTCTCAATTATCAAATTCAGAGCGACATTAGGATGAAATGTAAAGCTGATTGATAAACAGACCTAAGAACAGATAGATTTTTGAAAATGCATAATTGTTGATGTCGCCTATTTTTTTCATGAAATACTGAGTAGGTATTCGATAGCATGAATATTTAAACCTACGTTACATCTTGGGCTTCTCATTAGTCGACATATAAATTTTAAAATTCGGTGATCATATCTGTCATTGGTGAATCATGATTATTTATAATCACGGACAATGGTCGCATTGCTAATAATAACTGTATAAGGTATGACAGTCACTGATATGTGGAGCACGGAGAAAGAATTATTGGTTGGTTCAATTTGTGCTGGTCAAGTTAAAATCAACCCTTCCAGTCCGATCTCTATTTTTCTTCACCAAGAAATCATCACCGACACATTCTTAAAACAAAAAATGCAATGCAACATAAAACTTTATTTACTTGAACAACAGTTAACCAATTGTTTTAGAAAATCGAACTTCAATACCAGTCATTTCAATTTCACAATACCCTATAATTATCTTGAATTTCCATATTTCGCTGTTATTTCATTCAGGATAATAACAGTTTATTTATTTATATGCTGTGATCATTGTAACGATATAAATGAATTTTTATTCGGCGATTACTAATTCATGGCTTGGTGCTTATTAGAAACGACACCGTTTGAATAAAATATTAGTGGAGCCGACGACTATTCGAATTATCACCAGCTGTTATTTATATATTTCGTTTTTTATTATTAGCTTTTATAGAGATTACGGGCACGAAAATATGAAGAAAAAGTATTTCACGAGAAGAAATTCAATACAATATTTCAATAAAACAAAGCTTTCTCTATGAGGAAGTCAAAGTATATTCCTTCGTGATCGTGATTTCCGTCCGTTATTCTCTATTGTACAAAAATCCCATTAGTCAGGCGACAAAGGATTAATACACGGTAAAATCGATAATATAGCCATACAGATCAGCTTCGCGTCAGCTCTTTTGAATCTCGGTGATTAGGGTTATTAAATATAAATAGTGTATCACTGTGTGTATACACTGTGAGTTTCTCACAGTAGGCGACAGCTCATGGCCATTTAATAGAGCTTCCCCTCGACGAGACCCGTTATATATACACCAGCGCGACAACTATTACCAACGGCTCGTAACGCGAAAAATGCTTTCCGCTTATACTCTCCCCTCCGTTCTGCCACACTTTTATTATTACGAGCTACATCAACGTAGAGCCGGGGCGTTTCCTCACATATTGTAACACCGACACGTATACACGACATTGGATCAACAAGTTATATTTTAACATCTTACCGCAGCATTGAATAACGTACCGGAAATCCTTTACGCCATTTGTCACTTGTAATCAATACAGTCGCATCGAAATGATTTCTTTCGACGTAAAAGCCAAGATAAACGGGGGTTTTAAACTGCACGAGGGGTGGGGTGAGGGGGGGATTTGCAAAATGAGAGGGGTCACGTGCAAACGTAGATGGCGTGATCTAAATGACTCTAGCCGCAGTGGCAACGACCACGCCAAGCAAGCCAACTCGTTCTTTTTCTAACGAGCACCGAGCGTCGTGCACGCGTACTTTCATTTGCCCCGTTGTTCCCCCATTATACGGGGTTATGTAGATGCATCTGTGTACACAGAGCAGGTACAGTCAGTACGTGTATATGATCGAGCCACCAGGACACAGTCTGTGTTCGCTAATGCACGTGCGGATTTCGCGGAAGAGAAACGACCGACACTAAGAAAAGAAAGAAAAAAAAAACTACAAAATTCGAAGAAACAGATTTATTCAATTTGAAGTATTGTTGGAATTATTTATTTATAGAAAAAAAAGAATTGTCGTTGATATAACTTAAAATCCATTTTTAGCGATGACTTATGTAATATTTTTTCATTTATTTTGTAACCATTAATGAAATAATAACTAGATCCATGCACGTTTCGTATTTTGTTGATACTTACTTTATTGATAAAAAATTATCGAATATATTATTTAAAGATGCATTAACCGTGCATTCTCAACGAAAAGTTTTATTTGACTAGGATTTTTCGTTCTATGAAACAAGACAATTTGAAATGAAAAATTGAGGTCATTGAAGATACTAGAAACAATGATTTTTAATAATAATAATTCCAAAAACTTACTAACAAATCAGTAAAAACAGATTGCTTAATTTTTTTTTTCAGAATTTTCTTACAAATACGAAATTTTTGTATTCGTGAATGTGTTGAGGCTATTTTTTTTGTCAAACGATTCAATGATCTTGAAATATCTATATTGATTCGATATTTATTCTATAGATCGATATAAATATTGTATTTAAAAAAAAAAAAAGTAATAATTTTATCTGTGTATTTCATTTATTTGATTGAACGTGAATGAACAAAAACATTATTTAAGAAAACCAATTAAATATTTGATCGCGACTATTTGAAGAACCGCTTTGTTTAAAAAAAATTAAGTAATTCACAGAATACAGTAATTTTTTTTCTCACTGCACCGCTATGTTTTATTTTCTCTGACGCCCTTCGTTCGTATCTCGGCTTCCGACCGAGTTTCGTCTGCTACACGCGTCCGTTACTCTTCCGTTGGCCACTTTTGTTCTTTCTATATCGCCCACGGGGCTTCGTTGGCATAAGCTTCTGCATTGGCCGGGGATATATTCGACGTTCGGTCGGGCTACGTGTGGCCCGAAATGGGCGAAGGTTGTGAGCCGCACGTGGGGTGGATAGGAGGCTATAACGAAAATCCTCTGGGCTTAAGGGTGACCTGAAGGCTCGGCATCGTGGCGAAAATCCCCAGACTCTGCGCCACCAGCTACGAAGCGGCACTCCAGACCTATTAAAAGCCTCGGTGCCGAAGCGACCGCGAAACATCGACCGTCCAATTATACGACGTTCTGATAATTCAACCGCATGCACGCGACCCACCGCCAACCAGATTTTCTATAGATAAGCCTCAGTCCAACCGCCGAAAGGATGTCTCGGCGTGCGCAGTGTCCTCATATGCGTGCTGCCAATACCTCTTTGAATGTCAGTGTATTCTATGGCAAGGTTAATATTAGCTTTTAATAAAAGATTATGAAATTTCCGCTTTCAACTGCACACTTCGTATCTTCGTTAAATCAACACAAACGACCATGCCACACGGAATTACTTGCTAGCAAAATACATTTCACATATATTTGCACATTTCGCTGTTAAGTTGTATCGTTGAAATATAAATATTTGTATTTACTTTTTGCTTCCTCGCAGAGGAAACTTTGTCTTTGTGAATTTTTCTTTTTTTTTTTTAGATTTTCATGCTAGGATACTCAGAAAGATCTAAGACATGGTTTAGAATAAAATGTCAATGTGTGTGTGTTGGATTTACTTGTTATCACGCCAGCTCTCGCAATTTTTTTAGGTATCGTTCTCAAGTTTCGTATACAAGTTGCAGTGCGGTCAAAGGACTGAAAATGTAGAAAATGTTTGAAAATGTATAGAAAATCTTGAAAAAAATCTTCACGCCATAGCTTTTTTTTGGCTGAAATGAAAACATTAACGAGGCGAAAAGAAAACAATTTCAAGAATTCTTGGTTGGTTTCGATTGAATTTGATTCACATGGGGAATCTAGATCATGACTTAAGTATACATTTCACGCATCACGATCAAACGATAAAATGTTTATTTATTTGATGTTGCTTTAGCCGTGTATGAAAAATGATTTGGATTTGATCCGGCGAATGACGGTATGAATGACGGTAATGACGGACCCTTTCCGTCATTCCCCGAAGCACATCCAAATTCAGATTAAAAGTTTATGGCGTTTCGATTTTTTTTATATGCTGTTCGCGCTGTATCTCGCGCAAATTACGAGATATTTGGCTGAATCTATACATTAGTTAATGTTTTATTAGAACATATATTTTTCGTGTTTTTTTCAACTGTTTATTCATTGATTTGTACAAATATCGTGCCACTAAAATAGTGTATGCGCTATTTAAACAAGTAAACTGCTACCTCATAATTTTTTAATAAAGCTTCTGCGATGAGGAAATGATGTAGAGACATAATAATATTTAAATTACATATCTGTACGGAGAAGTATGACTGAAAATAATTCTGTATCTCACAGGAAAAACGAATAATATTTGAGTAATAATTGTCTTTATTCCAGTAAAATGAGCATTGGTCGTGGGTACCGTTAGGTGTGAACCGTGATTTTTTTACCCCGAACACTAGTAAAAAATTCAAACGTATAAAAATAACTGGTGTGCAAGTTAAATTTGCATTTTACATTATGAAAAAATAGCGGACCGCTAATAAATGCATTTATTAGTGTGCTCTACGCTGGACAACATATTACCTCTCACGACCCCAATGTATACTTTTATGTTATCGTTCTTAAAAATTCCGGTATTCACACCAATCCATTTTGTTCACAAAAAATAAAAATTCCTCGATTTACGTCCCGGGTTGCATCACTAATGCAAATTTCAGGATAATGTACAGGAAATTGGATAAATTATTCTATGTCTTCTCTCCGTGTGCGTACAAATAAATATGCAATTGAGTATATGGTTCGTTCCGGGTCAAGCCAGCAATCTCTTGATGACTTTGAATTGAGTATTGCATGAATGTACCAAACTTTGCAGACAGGTGAACATTGAAGTTATTAACAATTTTTCTTTTTTATCGTAAGACAAGTTTTCAAATAACTATCTTTGTAGTATAAGTAAAAGGTTTCTTAAAAAAAATTTTAGAAAATACAAAAGTTGATATCCCATATTGATAATGAAAAACTTGTGTCAAACATTAACAATCGATTTTTCGTTAATTATGATATTTTATTTTTGAGTAATACAAAGTCGTACTTTATCTCGGCTTAGAAACCCCTCGATTAACGTAGTCAATAATGATTTCGAGAACGGTATGCTTTTGTTGAGGGTGGAGAGATATACCTTCAGCTTACATAACGACTTGTCTCAACTCTTTCCGTTTTCCTTTGATCCCAGTCGACCGATGAGAGTATCGGGGCCGAAGAGAGAGAGGCAAAATGAGACTGTCGTCGCGCTGAAGACGGCGAGCGACTGAACCAACAGGCTCTCCTAGTGCTCCGCCCTCGACGCTTCCATCAAGCATTGCTTTAGCACAAGATACCCTTGTGCACTCAGACTGTAGCCCTGTGGTCGAGGGAAAAATACTCGAGCGAGCTCGTAATGTCATTAACCCAGGAGTACTCGCGGGTTCTGTCTCAGATTGTCAGCCCCGACCACTATTCCATGGATTACAAATTCAGGATAAAAAGTTTTTGTAGTCACATTGATCGCAGTCGCGTCCTCAGAATATTTCATAGTGTCGCTGCCACTAGAAGTTGTCTAATGCTCGACCCACTTCTTTATCTTATTAAAGTTCTGAGGGGAATAAAGTAAGGAATTACATTTTACTGCATTTCAGCTAACCAATTAATTTTGAGTATATTCTCGGCTGACCCAGGATGATATCACCGGTTTATTTATTTATTTCACTAAACTTAGTGGTCATATTTTTACATCATAGTAAAAATATTACCACTATCAAAATTAGATCGCTCATAATAGTTGATAGAAACTTGAAATTTCATGTGTAAAAAATCATTGTAGTTGATGATTACATAATATCTTACTACTTTCTAATAAAAATAAGATAATCGCCAACCTATTTTTGTCAATGTTGAATTTCGTTCGAGTTTTTTTTATAATCTCAGATATTTGTAGCCCAGGCCATTCGTCGCAATAAGAACTATCTTTCTGTGAAAGGGGCACTAAAACTCGCATTCCACCTACAGACATCTTATCATCATACGCGACTACATCGTCCGACCAATGGTATCTACTGTTCCATTTGCGTATGTATAGCGCAGTAGTATGCATACTGTATGTAACTGAGACGAGTATGGCATAGCAGACTGTTGGGCACCCTCTCTGCGTCGGCGTTATATTTTGTCCTCTGAACGCGTGACGTCATCACTGAAATACGTGACATGCGTCTGGGATCGCTAGCCTCTTTGCGCTCTCTGCAAGCAAATAAAAAAGGTATTCAGTTCGAGGTATACCTCGGATCCTCCGATCTCGCTCCTTCGCCACATTTATTTTTTACATCGCTCACGCCGTCTACTATAGAGAGTCTATAGTTAAAAGTATGGAGGTATATAATAAATGATACTACGAAAATGGAAGGGCGTCGTAATTTAGAGGTTTTTTACGTCAAATAATGCTCCTAAGGGTTCTACAATTTTTGCGATAATAACGAAGAGAAATCTGCAACTATGAAGCTCACTATTTCATTGCTAAAGGGGATGCGAAACAGGTGGACAGAGAAAGAGTAATAGCAGCATAATGTTTGGGATGGAAAACGAATGGATTTCAATATCTAAAGCGGCGGCACCGCGATTTGCTCGTGGACTTGTTAAGCCATACAGATTGTAGCCCTTCGACTCGGGTGAGTAAATCATAGAGTGTGTCATTGACTCGGGTCGGAGGGCAGTTTGTATATCACGCCGCTGGTGGACCGAAAGAGAGAGCATGAAATCCGAGGACCCAGCTGCCACGACGTTCTTGGATTGCACCCCCTGGATTACCGATATTTTGATAAATGCCAGCCGCCGGGCGAGCCACTCGCGGCTACTCAATTCCCGTTCCTCGTGGGCATTCGTGCGACGCTTTCCACATCCACACGGAGAAGCGCGCTCTCACACAGCAAAATACTCACCCTACGGCGGTTGGTTTGCCCCCGAAGCTGTATACAGATATATCCCGAGCTGGTCGAGTCGAAAAACTTTTCAACAGCTACACTGAGTCCACTTGTGCCATCTTAAATCAAGCGCTTTGGGGTGAATAAAATTGACGCGCGTTAATAGACCCAGTCTAACTTCTCTATCGAAGGATCACGGAAAAAAGTTTTTCCTCCTTTATGCATCTCTCCACCTTTCTTCCATTATTTATTACCGTTTTCTCGGCCTATTTTCGTATTTTCAGCTCCCATCACGGTTGTTGCAATCCCTACCGACTGTTTTTTTTTATCAGTCCAAAAAGTTCAACAACTTCGCCTCCTGTTCGACTGACGAAGGTTGCCAAGGGAATAGGTCGGTGAGTAGGGGCGGTGATAGCAGAGATCGTGTGCTTCACTAGATGAAACTAATATAACTAACGTTTCCCACCTCGGACAACGATGTCGGGCACTGATCGTTTTTTACAGTCTGTCTACGGGCCATTAACGCTTGTTTTTCTGGTCGGCTCTGATGTTAAAGCATTTTTTTAACGGAAAGTTTAATTTTGTTTTAATCTTTTCTACGTATTCTTTAAATTAACGTGGCAAAACCTTTTGTCACGTATAACCCAGAGACTAATGGACCCGATCACGTGTAAATCATTGTCTTTTTGGTCGAATCAGTTTAGAATTAAGTCGGTCGTAACACGATCACGTTCCAGCAACGCGGGCATACACCAATAGAGGGTACTATCCGATCAAAGCCAGCCAGATGTTTGACTGTCGCGACGGACAGGATCAACATAGGCTCCACTGACTGGGTTGGCTGACTCGTAGGCTGATGTAACGTTGACCGTTCTACCCTTCGGAGGACCACAACTTGGCCCCATTCTACACGGTAAACATGCAGTACCGCGTAGTCGGATAGATGTTGTCCCTTTTCAACAGATCTGGCACAATGGGAACTTACATTTGAGCTACGGCAATGACGACTGTAATGAAAATAACCGAATTGCAGTGACGTACGTGATTTTAAGACGCTTCATCGTCGTCGCCGGATCGATGAATCAACCCTCACTGTTATCTTACTGTGTATCGGTGTCTGAAGTCGAGAGAGGACTTTTGGCGAGGTTGAACTCTGTCTGTATCGGGTCACAGACGAAACTCTCTTGGATGCCACGCAAGTCTCGGTGAAACGTCAAAGTAATGTATGCGCGTCTCTGCAAACAGAGTCGTGAACGCCGTCAGTGAAGACGATGCTTCCTCCATGCACCGCCCAACAAGCAAGCAAGCCATATCTCGCTCTCACTGGTAGAAGCGGATCCGAGGCCCGTTCACTTACACCCGAAATTCACTTCCGAGTCTCGAGTCTTGCAGATATACACTGTGTAGTTCGGGTGAGGTCGTTTTCGCTTTCTCCGTTACTCTCGCGCTGCTCGGTTCGCGGTATCATCGCTACACTCGGTCGAGCGATCCCGGCCGGGACGCGCCTCTCGTGCTCTAATACTCGAGCTCAAGCTTCGTTTGCCTTACGCGAGCTGCCAGAGCTGTTTGAGTACGAAGCAACGCGACGTTTGTATTGCATGTGGCTGCAAATCTAACTGGGAATTATTCTTAGCTCCCATTACCCCGTGCTAACCACAGCGGGCTTGTGTGTGTATGTAGTCTTCACGCACTGCATCCATTCGCTCGAGTCGTCATACATTCGACGATGCCTAGCGCTTGGGTTTCACTAAGCCGCATCTCTCGTCTTGAATTCACCGAGATACTGTGTTACGTAATGACATAATCCTACACGATCCGTTGTTCATTAACGAAGTCCGGGAGTCTTTTTTAAGGTTCCATCGGAAATCGAGTTCTGCGTCGACGAATTCGCCTAAAAGTTTAGAGTGTAAGTATTTAATCAAAGATTGATTCACTGCGCATATCCCGACCACTGTGCCGGTCTTCGACTTTAATTTAGATTTCTAAACTAGCATTAGAAGACTACTAGGGTTTTGTATGCCGTTCTTAACTTACGATAATCAGGATCGGGGGCTCATGTGGTCACTTAAAATAATCACGAACTAGGTGCCTATAGTGGCTCATTAACCCCTCTGTGTTATCGCTCTATGATATTCATTTTCATTACCCTTAACTAATTTGCAATCTCGCTCTGGTACGAAAATCTATTTGTGACCCTTAGTCATATCTTCCGAGTTTGTATTTTGTATCCCAACATAAGAGACGTTTGTAGATTTAGAAGCGAGGGAATCCAGAAAGTAATGATTTTACCTCAGTATTTCAAGACGAGAGCACGAGTTGTTTTTACGTGATGATCGTATGTGGACAAAGTTCTGTGACAATTAGTGTCACGAAAGGGGAGATTAGTGTGGAACATGTCGAGAGGGGAAATCGTTAATTGACAGTGGGGGCCAAGATGTTTGTTCTCAGTAAAGATGGCTCCACTCGTTCGATGTTACACATTGATGATGGACCCCGTGACGAATGGTCTCGAGAAACTGCTGGTGTCGAGAGATACTCGTAGCCCACAAGCCTTTGAAATAATTCAGCCTGACTAATTTCGTCGGTCGGTACAGTTAAAGTGCTGAGTTGTGCAGTCGAGAGGAGGCGCCACGATCCACATGCCCTAGGACACTTTGGTATTTCTCAGTTAAAGGGATTTTGAGATAGATTAAGCATCGTGTTGGGTTCTTCGCATACAGTTCACGACTTGCGTCCTTCCCGCCTGCTGAGAGTCTACACGACTTTGTGAACGTCAGCACGGATAATTAATAACGCGACCGCAACTCGAATCGATCGGCCTACACTTCCGTCGTCACCGCTGTCTCCTAGCATCTGTGTGTCTAAAATAGTTTAAAGCTTTACAGTAGACGTATGTGTACATAGATATATTTGCGGAAGTATCGCGACCTACGAAGTCAACTCTACCAATCGGTCGTGTCATGTTGGAATAGTTTGCGATTCATTTACCTTATATCACCATCACTGACTTACGTTACGTTATTTGCGCTAACGAGCATCGCGGTTAACTCTGTAACGATACATTAGAGAATATATCGTTACAGCTGAGCTCTTCACATGACAAGACGTCGTGAGTTATTTTTAATGCATTTACTCTTAGTAATACAGAAGATTGTCGCCTTTACTTAAAGGATGCAAGACATACGGGCATTTATTTGTGGGTGACAGTGAGTCTTTCCAGTAAAGTGGTTTCCATCCAAGTAGATTCTGCACCTAGGTCGAATGAACGTTTTGTTTTCAACCACCCGTCCAAATGTGTCATGAACTTTTGACCTATCTCTTGCTACTCTTCTGGGTCGATTGATAAATTCCACTCTGTGTACACCAGGGCAAGTAATAAGATTTCATTTCGGTCATACAGATATATGTGAAGTATTGATTTTTTTATAGAAATATTACATTAAACATGACAATGGAATAAATTAATTTCATATCACGCGCTCTTTTTTTTCTTGGGTTAGAAAACTGTACCAGTACTGTTAAGTATGGATATAGACGTTTCGTGGACATTCATGTAGATGAAGAATCACTTTTCACAACAAATCATTACCGAGATGTACATGAAGGTCGTATATTTATTCTATAATGTTCACGTGATTATAATATATTAAAATACTTATATTAGATAACTATATTTAAATTCGTTGGCGAAATACTTGCATTAAATTTCACTTGAATATTGGTGAACGAAATTCAATAACACTTCTGGATTTTATTCGGGCCATAATTCTGTATTGATTGCTGGCAATATATTGATTTTAATTTTCTCATCCCAAACATGAGCACATCATCCACATCAATCGCCTTTAATATACTGGGTTTTTAGCAAGGTACAAAGTTTTTCTTTGTGTAGTTGCATGTCTAAAAGCGTAAAGCATCATTGCAACGCTATTTTAAAGGGGTATTATGTCACTTTTTCGAATGTAGCGAACACGTCGGATAGTGGGTGCAGACAATGGGTTGTGGGGAAACATAACACTCGTAAGTCTCTGCTGCAACGCCGTGACGGCAAGGCGAGAGCGCAGGCTTCGTCCAACCAATATACGCCAGGCCAGTTTATTAGACGCACCCCACTGGGGACTTTATTAGCCACTAGCCGTTTAATAGGTGGTGCGCGTCGCGACCCTAACACCTCTTCGCACTCCCTTCTGCCACCCAAACATATAAAGGTACGCGCACACTTCTCTCCACGGCTTACCACAGACTATGTTACCCCTCGGCAACCACACCTAACCACACAGCAGTTGGGTTCTTTCCCCCATCTTCTCTCTTGGTTTTCCTCGTCCTTACCACTATGCCTTTTTGAGACTCCGATGTTTGCAATATTATTAGGATTCTCAGCTTATCTATATTTCACGCATTTTCACCGGTTGCGAGATTATCTGTGTTTCAAATTTTTTTTATCTCATTCCGTCATCTAGATTTAAGAGTCTCTTCGTAATCGTATTACCTAATTCGTAATGAAAATTTCCTTCATGCCGTTAAGAACATGGCCATTCAGCTGAAGCCAACAGTTACATTTATAGTGGCTGTATGACTTTCTTCGCTATCATTAGGATTATTACGATAGTTCGACAGCGTGGGCCGCAGCGTCGCGCGGTCGATTTGCCGATGTTCCGAGCAACCTCCGGCGTACATCCGGTGAGTTCATCCAAGCGTTCGTCAGTGGTTCCGGACTCCCCGGAGATTTATCAATAATTGATTCATCGGGCGAAAATAGTTGATGCTCCGTTACTCGTTGGTTCGTTCGTTGCCTCCTATCTCGATTGTCGAAAAATATCCGTTGGTCCAGAGAATATTGTTGCTCCTCCCGCAATGGCGGTTTAAACGACAGTATCTTTCCGCGTGTTCGCTCTTTTTACTTCCACTCAATTGTCACATCCGGATTCCACTTTACTGTTCAGAGCAGTGCTTACAACTAGCGACTATAAATCATCGATAATTAATCGTTGATCGGGCATACCTACTTGTAGACCACAGGAAAGCCGTCTCTCATCACCGATAGCCTTCCCATTCCACGATCCTTATCCCACTTAGTGGAATGATCTCCTTGAAGAGGATTAGGTAACTCTTGCGTCCTCTCATGAAGCCTCTGCATTACATTTCCCCATGGACCTCAGTGCTCTTCTCTTATAGCCCTGACTTGATATACGTGCGTGAGTAAGTGAGCGCGTGGATGGGTGCGTGCCCATGTGTATGCTTGCGTGTTTATAGTCTGTCCCATCTCTGAGTTGCTCTTCGTCGACGGTATTACACAGGATAGTATGTATTAGGTACTGAACCCCGAGTGCTTCACCCCTTAGCCTATCCAGCACTCTAGTTTACCTCCATACCTACCAACAAACTACATATGTACGTACGTTGGTACCAAGGAGATAGGTTAGAACTGGTGGTAAAGGTAGGCGAATACGAGGCCAACTTCATCACTGAGTCATGATGCTTTTATCCGTAGGACCGTGTCACCCTTATATCTTTAGGTGGGGTGAACCTTCCCGCATCTGACAGGAAAGCTTGTCTGCATGTCTAATACCTCGATCCTCTTCGCTTGTGGAGCCTGTTGCCACGCTCGACCCTCTGAGAAACCCCGAATTATAGCATCGAGTATATAGTGGCAGTATACCGGGCTATCTTATTCTCGTATATGCATCTACCTTCGTGGATACTTTGCCACCTGCGACCGACCATGTTCTCAACTCAGGACATATGAATAATCGACACACTGCCAATCGATATTTGATCATTTGTGTCCAAATCATTCGTGAATAAGATAATAAAATAGTCCTTTCTCAAAGTTCTTCCGCACTTTACGTCAAAGAAGTTGAAGGATCTCCGGAGAATTTGACTACTACGGGGCTCTGTCTCGGAAAGCATCCAGTATGAGCTCGGGGAAAGCGCTCGTGAATTTTTAACTAGTCGCTACTGGGAAGGAGTAGTCGGATTACAGAGTGGAAGTCCCGTCGCGAATGAACTTTAAATTGGCGAGGCCGATCCACGGGCTTGCATTACTCTGGTCCTTCGCGGTCCCTTTTACCCTACGTAACTTGATTCGCATTACGCTTAATCAGGCCTACTACTGCCTTCTTGATACTCGCCTATCTACCGTTTGCTTTCCAGTTCCCTTTCCCCCACATTTTCTCACTTCCAGCCTCATCCGGGCTCTCTTCCTATTCGTGGATAAGCTACTAGGTTGGGTTATGCTGGGTTCATCGGATGTTCCTTACTGCTATCGCACCATCTCCGCTTCTGAGTATCTCAAATTGATTCATGAGTGTGTAACCTACAGTTTCGATGTGTAGTCTAGTTGAGAGACATGGCATCTTACCGTGAGCCGTGCTCCCTGAAGAGCCTCTCAAATTAAAAGATCGATCGTGCTCGAAATGGTTTTCTTCTGTTCTCACAGAGTTTTGGTCTCAGGAGTATCACGACCAACTCTGACGCCAATGAAAGGTGAGTTCACGCATCTGCCTACTTCCGCCCTACTTCACCTTAGTAAGGGATAAGTTGGGTTTAAAAGCATTGTATTTTTGCAACAAAAGTGTTCCTGGCGCCGTTAATTTTTTATTCCAAATTTTCATTGTATTTATCAAACACTTTTTCCTACTTTCGATTTTATTCGATACTATTTTCTTCTGAGTACAGATGTACAGGAAAAATAAGAAGAGTAATGGCAGTCCATGGCAATTGCAAGTGGAAGTACAAGGGACAATTAATAATTGTTAGTCCAAGCGAGTATTTTTATCCATGCATTAATACTTTCCGATTACAAAACAGTTACGGCAACGATATAAACTTGAAAAATGGATGCTATCCACAAGGACCAGCTATATATCGACATAAGTTTCATTTACCGAAAAATCACAATGTGCCATAAAAAGACAACATAGCAGTGAACATGTTCCTGTTGTTAATAGTGTCCTTCGGTCTCGCTTTTACGATCGTAACCTGCAAAACTAAAATCCATTTTTCAGTATCCAGTTATAGTGTTTGGAATATGTGTGGTACCTTACTCGTTGGGTTTACAACAGGAAGTATTCAAACATATCATCCATCTGTTATTTTCAACCTACTATTTATACTTATCAGTACCATTTCTTACTGCCAGTGTCCAATTTGACGTTATCAGATTCGTACAATGTATAAGATAAAGCTTGCTTATTTTGTCACTGTAAAAGTACTTCGTGTGACCAGATGACAATCTATTTAGTCTCTCTCCATTTGCCAATATACTGCTTGTAGGATTAAATGACTGAGGTCCAAATCCTTCAAGGGGCGACACCGTATAGAGCCGAGGAGTCAACCTGTCTGTCGTGTATGTACTGTATAGTTTGGCCAGGTTACGCGTCGTCTTGCACTACCACTCGATTCCCTCTATGCGTTTCCGCAGGCAAGTAGTAATTGCCTGTTTAGGCTATGCTGTGAGCTCGGTATCGTTGAAGCAGGATCTTTGATCTGTATTGAACGTCGGTTGGGACCGTGTATAGCAAGCGCGGTTCGCCAAAGGGACTCGCAGATAGCCCGCTCTCTAGCCAAATACAACATCTGCACAGAGTACGCGCGCTGCACCAACTGTACATATACTCTGTGGAACTGTTGCCAGTTCATACCACCCTCTGCCATTTGGATCAATCGAAATTTCAAGGGGGAAGGGGGTGGCTATTATCGATCCTGCCCACGTTGTGACAACCAATACCCAACCAACCGGTACGTGCCAACTATACGCCAAGTTGTTTCGATGCCGCGCCCGAAAGGCTTGTTGTTGCTTTTCTTTTTCCTTTTTCTCATACTCTTTTGTACACGAAAAGGTATATACGCTCGCGAAGAAGGAAAATTACGGAGAGACTTGCCACGACCGACGCCACCACGAACCCCGTGATTTTGCAACTCCCTTTTACATAGCCACCTCTCCTCCTATACGCCGTAGCCGCTCCAACCGCGCCAGCAGCTTTATGGCACCTGTGCCATAAAATGGATACAAAGAGCTGCTATATTACTCGGGGTATAAGGTATAAAGGTAGCGAGCTGCCAGAACCATGGAGACGTGAATCTGCATATGGAACGCTCCCATTAACTTTCTTCCTCGCGCTTCATTTAATATCACATACAATGCGCGGCAATAGAGCTGACGTAAATAGATGACGCAGTGTGGCCAGGGTGGGCCATGGCTTCTTCTTCGCACGGTCGGCATACATAGATCATTGTTGAACTTCTACCACTTGCACGCTTTCTCGGTATATACTCAATCGCATTCTTTGGCCTGAGTATGAAGGCCAGCATACAATTTATCAGGAGTATTAGAGTACTAGTTTTATAAGATATACCAACTAATATTGAGATTCTTGATGTATTTATAGGGGAAGTAGTAAACTATGGTTTACGGTTTTTTATCGTTCATTTTCTTTACCAGCCTTGGCTTGCCGTGTACGTGTATGCAATATATACTGAGGTGAAAAGTGTTTATCGTCGTTGGAGCTTTTTTTTTTTTATTCTACAGGTCAAAATTGAGTTACTTTGCACCCGGGGATGTCGTCTTTGAGGTTAACATGCACAAAATTCGAGGCTTTCTGGTGATTTTGTGGCTGCTGCAGTTTGTGAGATACCTAAAATGATTTCAAATTCTTACTATCTAAAAACTATGCGAGATCTTGAATGTGCATTGGATACTGATGTCATGCCTTATAAATTTTTGTTAAGGATCCTTTCACATTGAGTGCAAGAGGAGAAATAAATATCAAAGGCGACTAATTAGCAACTGGGGAGTAATAAATAATGGTTTATCGTTTTTATGGTAAATTTTCTTTATCGACCCTAACTCGCCATGCACCTATGCATAACATATACAATGGCAAAAAATGCTTATTGTTTTTTTGTTCTTTTTTTATTTTCCAGAACCTAGTTGAACTGTTTTGCTTCCAGGGTTTCTGCTCCAGTGCAACGCCCAAATCTTTCTGCTAATTTTGTGGTCACACTAGATATATTTCGTATTTGTAGCGTCTACCCTGGTGTCAATGTGAATCTGACACTTAAATTACCCGAGTCACTTGAAAATTTTGATAAACAAAACGCATTACTATTACATATATATAAAACGATGTAAGTTTATACAAAATATTATTTGGCAAGTACAAAAAAATGAAACATTATCATAATTATTTGTAGTCCAATTATTCGGTGAAAATATTATTTTCATTTTTAACTTGTCGCAATTTTATATTTGTCGCATAAAAACGTCTGTTTGAAGCTATTGCATCGATTATATACCGTCATTCAAAGTAAATTTTTCTTTGTATAGTAACTATATTACTCAATTTCATTGTAACTTCACCGTAAGTATTTCAAATGGAAATGATTATACTCAAACCGGACGGAGTTTTCCCACAAAGAAAATCGAACCTCACAAAGCAAATTTGATTCATCCTCGCAATCTGAACTCTGCGACAGGTTGAAAGTAGCAAAAATATTTGCACTGGTAAATTCGGCTACAAAAATAAATATCAATTACGGAAATATTTATTTCCATTGCGCTTGTCAATTGATATTTCTTTTATAAAGTTACAAGCTTTCATATGTTCCATTACAACAAAATTCTAATTTCTCGTTTTTCAGATGACTCAGTTGCTACACAAAAATTACTTGATCCAACCTTTAAGATTAATGAAAAACCAAAAAATGTTTCAACTGCAGTGCTACCATACATCCGTGGGTGTATTTCAAATGTTTTCATTACGTAATACATTTCGTCGGGATTTCTTACAGCGTCGAGTACAAGAGTAGAAAATGAACAGTGAAAGCAACGAATCAGCACCTGTACAGAATAAGCCATGAGTACCCATATACATGGTTGAAGGCAACAAGGACGAGTGATGCATCCTTTTTGCGCGTTGCTTCCTATTTCGCTTTTTCCCAGTTCTGTCTCCCGTGCGTGTAGCTAGTTCCGTCAGAATGCGAATTCTCAAGAAAACTGTGAACACGAGGGAGCCAAATAGTAGGGCGACGTAACGTAACGCGAGTGGCATCATAGGCCGGTGTGTGCGATGTACACAAGAATGGGTAGTGAGTGTACACACAGCTAAGAAAGGTAGTTTCAGTGGTAGAGCGCTCCTGCCGCAGACTTCTCGTTTCTTCGTAACTCGCGGCGACAGGACTGAGAAAAATTGGATCTCGGCCACGCTTGGGGCTGCTATGAGCTGTGCGAGAGGAGGTGCGAAGGATCCTACCGACGCCACAGAACCGGGCCCGAAACTCCTATACGTACAAGAAGCTTTTTCGTCAGCTCCTCTTGCACCTTCTGGCAACCACCCTTTATCTCCTCTCCCTCACTTTCTGTCTCTTCCCCCCAACTCTCCCTACACTACACTCTCTAATATCGTATGATTTAGTGTTCCGGATGCAACGCCTTCAAACTCCCCGTATGAAAGAGGCGGCGCCGCGGTCTTGGGCCAATGTAGCAGCACGAAATTAAACTTCCTCAGGGGTTCCCTCGCTTCTTCATATTCTCTCTTTCTTCTTTCCTCTACAGGCTTCGCTTTCTCTTCGCTTCTTTCATCTCCTCTGTCACGTGACACGTGCTACTAGTGCCTTGTCGAATCAAGTGTAACAGAGTCGTCGCAGCGTCGACCAAAGTGAGCTTATCCCATGTCCTCTTTATTCACTATTAAGGGATCTACTGAATGGTTTCTTGAAAGTGCAGAACTTTGTGGTTCAGAATTGTTTCATTTATGTGATCCATTAAATGGGAGAGTCTGGGGAAAAATGTCTTTCAGCATGGAGAGCACATCAATCTGTGCCAAAAATAGAACAGTTGATTCGCGTTGTCGATTAATTCGACTTTGATGTTCAGAGGATGCTGAATAACCGATTGAATTGAATTCACGGTTACGATCAAATGTTGAATTGTTTTATCGCGACATACTGTTGGCCGGGTCGAGAAGTCTGACAGGGAAGTAAAAAAAGGGGGAAATGAAAACCTGTGTAATAGCCTCGTTTGTCAAGGGGGCGCTTGCATCCATTACGTTGAAAAATTGAACGGTGGGCGAACCATAAACAAACGGAATTATACGGCGATTGAACTCACTCGCGTGAACCTTGTACAGCGTGTCGAATACATTTTGCCAACTCTGCACTTAATAAGCTCAAACCCCTTGTATTTTTACATGTAAGCGATTTGAGGGATATTCGAATACCATATGCTGTTGTATATCCAGCATTATTAAACCTGACTAAAATTCAGTAGTCATTTGAAAATCAGGAAAACTATACCATTTTGCAACTGTATATATGAAATCTTGTAACTGTATATAAAATATCTATATTACATATTTTATATCACATTTTCAGCAGTAACTTTTTTTTACCTGTACGATAAATTGAAAATAGAAAAAAAATGTCTTATGGAAATATTAAATATGTTGTGCTTGTCAAGGGGTATTGTTGACCAAGCCCCACAAGATGTGTAAAAATGCACCACATTTTTGATTTCCCAATATATAATGTTAAATAGCAAATACTCCTAACAAGTTTAAGCACTTACATTCATTCCTAGACATGTTTCATACGCGAGCCAACATTTGAAATTTCATACCTCCTCCAGAACCTTTAAGAATTTAGTAAAATGATTGCATAATCATCGTTATTGTGGTTTCAGAACAATTGTTGAAAATTATTATCTCAATAATTTGTGTTAATGTCTTATAGTTATGAAATAATATCTGGAATAATTTTCGTGATTATTTGGCTCGAGTGACGGTACTTAGATTCTATATATTTTTCTACCTGCTGAATTACCAATGAATGCCTGAGACTGAGAAACGCCGGTAAGTTGAGAGAGAGCCACATTGCCGTTGGTGGGTGAATTTATCCGGTATGTATATACATATATATCTGCCGGGAGTACGATGTTGGAGAGCGATGTTCCACCTTGCCGGGAGATGCTCCTCTTTCGTTCGCTAAATATAGTAGCGTCGGGAGGACGAGGGTGCCCCAGCTCCAAGTATATTTATCGAGTCTTTTATATTAAAAGTGAGTACGCGCCGAGCATGGCCGGCATGCGACCCGATGCCCTTGCATCCCTAAATCACGACCCTTCGTGAGCTCCTTTATTAACTATTTACATGCTTGATACTGAGAAACATTATATATATAACATATCCAATCCGCCTCACCACCCGAGGAGTTGACGGGGATACACTACATCTTCCTCAAGTACAGTTTGTCACGGTATCGCGACGGAGTGGGATGAAATAATTGAGGCCCAGTCGCGCATAGGTAATATGAATGGGAAAAGTTTAGCCCAGTACGTATATCACTCTTCATTTCGGTAAAAGCACGTGTTTTAAGACACGCTGGAAAGTACACAAGCCGGATGAAATGTGTTATGGGGAAAAGCAGGCAAATTGAATCAAAGCGACCCTTCGCACAGAAAAATTGTCGTAATCCTGACAACTATTAAGGGAATTGGTCAACAACTGTAAAGTCATAACTGAACATGCATTATTTAAAAAAATGTGTTTGAAGAGTAACGAAGACAAATATAAACTTCGGGGATGTTAAAAAGTTTGCGTGCTCTGCTCGAAAGTAAACGCAATTCTACAGAAACATGACTAAATTTTTTTTAAAAATGATCAATTTAGTTGTTTAGGTCAGAATTTATTAATATGAAAAGATCACGATTTCGGCATAGAACTAAAATTGTTTGATAGGGTTATTTTATCGTACACTGTTTTTTTTTTTTGCAAATAATGTGACTGATTTATTCTTTTTTTTTTCAGATTATATTTTTAAGTATATTTTAAAAATCTAGAGCTTTCTATGTTTGTTTAGTCTTTATATTTTAACATGCCCAATAAAACTAATTGAATTAGTTATTGTGACTATAAGATACGTCATTGACAAAATGACTGAAGGCCTGCTCTGTGCCACGAAAAAAAGGAATCGTCTATCAATATTCATTGACTAAAACGCCTGGTCCATGGGGCAGGCAAAAAAAAATGGATGGTAAACAATAGGATGAAGCAACAGGCATTACTCCTGAAAATGACCGACATTAATCGAGTGTCGAGTCCAAGCCATCTTGCCGTCACGTGGCAACCCTCGCCTTTTCAAGCACGGCTCGCGAGAAGAGAAAACCCACACGATATAAAGCTTCACGCCAGAGAGTGAATGAATTCGGGACGTGATACGTCGTTAATTCGGGCAACGATACCTTCATGAAATATTGGCGTAGCTTCCGCCACAGCTATATGGGCTTCTTGGCCTCTCCATAAGTAGCTTTTTCTCATTTTCCTTGGTATAGCGAGCGGTTGTATTATTGACCGTTTGACCTCACCGACTCACCTAACCGAGACCAGTCAAAAGATTTTCCCGGCAATAGTGCCGCTTACTATATTTCGTCAAGCACGACTGTGGAAAGTTTGCTACTTTGAATTACGAGCGTTGGACAATACTTTGTCAGCTTCTTCATAGCCCCCAGTGCAACTTATATTTAATTACTGTCGGTAATATATTAGATTTAAAGACTTTGCTCTGAAATATCGCAACATTAAGAAAACCTCGGGACGATTATATATAACGCGGAGTCGGGCGTCGCCGCCATCGTCTCCTTTGCCTCCACCTCCTTCTTTCTCCTTCCACTCTCTTCGTTCACCAACCGCACCCATTGAAACTCCAACGAACCCAACGACCTCACCGTCGGCATCCGTTCACCAACCATTCAGGCAAATGATTTAGACGCGCACCATTCATGAATTTTTCTTACCGGCTACCAGGCAAACACAAGTGGCTTCGCTACTTGAAAGTTGAAAGCGAAAGGTCCACTTGTCAAGCGTACAGCTCAAAGGGCATGTCCAGAATTGTAGATTTTCGTCGCACTCAAAACTGCACGACGTCGAGACGTGTTTTATATAACGGATCTGACGAAGCAATATTCGTTTTATTTCCAACTTGGAGCTCCATTGGCTGATCAGTTTTCGCCACGGTTTCAAACTCCTACTGTCTGTATTGGTATATATTTTCCTTTTTTCTGTTTTTTTTTTTTTTGTTCAGTGCTCGCTGGCTAATTAATACGAAATCGGAGTTTGAGGCTTGTCATTCGTTGCTTTTAGACCGGCTCTGTGGATTTATTTGATTTGATTGCTTTTTGTACTGGAACCTACCTATCTATAATTGCTATGTATTATACCAGGCATTTCAGGTAAAAACCAATGGATTTGATGATAACATTTAAATTCAAAATTCCGGGTCACATGTGTCCGGATTATTCTGCTCTCAGAGTATGTCACTGTTTGATGCATCATCGGGAAACACCGTTTATTTCAGAGAATTAGCAAGGTTTTTGGAATAAAAAAAATTGAAATTCAGGGTTTTGAATATTTCTACAGAATACTCATTTATGAATATTTTTCTGTTTCTGTTTTTTTTTTAATCGAGAAACGTGCAAAATTGTGATGAGAAGAGGAAAAATTGTAGAGAGATGTGTGACTTGTCAGTGTCAATTGAGTTTCACTGGCTTTAATACCAATTACCTTTTGAAAATATGTACAAAGAGTTTTCGAAATCTTGATACTGGAATGATCTGACGGTAGCCTCTTTGCAGATGAGTAAGTCTCATCGAGTCAAAAGTCAAATTCTGAAACGAAAAATTAGGTACATGAATGCACCTTTTAAACAATCTTTTTTTTGTATACTTTGAACGCATGCTCTTCGCAATAATAATTTTATGCCTGTTTTCATATACAAATAAACAAGTTGTGCAGCCTTAATTTCTAATAACTTTCAGATTGTTGACTGAAAATATTGGAGCGCATCCGTATGCAAATGTTATAGCGTCCTCGTGTACAATGTAATATTTGGGTTTTCTTGCGGGCTCCAGTGCCGCACGAATTGGTATGGCATATCGAACTGATGCGAATTGTACGAGCGTTACTCCCGCGTTATATATTTACATGCCCAAATAGACGTCATCCGCCACTCGATAATGACGTGTCCATTGTACAGTTTTGTATTGTGCTTTTAATACAAAACTGTCAGTGCGCGCTTACCATTTTATTCACCATCGACTGCGACCATTCTTTTTTTTTACCTCTTTTTAGAGAAAATTACTCGTGGTCCTTGATACGTGCCAGGTGGATTGTGAGCTTTGGAGCCATTGATTGAAAATGTCTATTTGCGGATTTTGATTATTTGCACAGAGGGAAAAGTTCGATACAAATGAAATAAGCATTTCGAGACGTAACTACAATTTTGTTGAGTTGACAACATTTTGTTTGCATTATTCAATTTTTCACGTCATTTCATATTTTATCTTTAATGTTTTATTAGCGTGCTTGAGCTTAATATTGTTAACGCGGTATATGAGGCTGGATAATGATAAACTGAGGGGAAATACGCTCCCCAAAAAATAAATTAAATGAGTTTTTATGGCCATTCATTATCTCCATTACTTCAATATTTTTAATAAAGAAAAAGTATTTTAAATTCTATAAAACAAACACTTCAAGTTATTCACTATTGTTGCAAAAGAGCGAAAATATTTATTTCTGAACATTTATATTTAAATTAAATCTCGATTTTTTAAATACATGAAGTAATGTAACTTTACCTGAAAAAAAAACTACCTACTTTTTTGTTGCTGTCATTATTTTAATCGATATTAAAAAAGGATTTCTATTCGAATTATGCTCATACGCTGTATAGCGTCTGGTAAAAATATTTTAAAAATGTTTAGTAAATATTTAATTCGGAGTAGCTTTGAATTATGGACCTTTTGAAATGATGTAAATCAATTAAATTTAGGTGTTTGTCTATCGTATGTAAATTTAAGTACCGCAGAGCTCATGTACTCTCTAAAAATCCGACTTTCGATTAATTAGTGTAATACAATTTCTCCAAAAGCGAGGTTCATGTCAAGTGTGTGCAATAGAGCGGTTTAAAAAATCACGTTTTGACGCTTATGACTTGCTCATTCATATTTTTAACTACGAAGGTACAAAAATTATTATCGCAAAGGCCGTGAGTTGTGGGATAATATTTAATGCTGCCTTAAAGATAATTAAAAAATCATTACCTTTTCAAAGTATTTTTTATTTTTCGGTATCTTCGTATCTATTGAGTTATTTGTTTCTTAAATTAAGAAATCCACAATTATTTTTCTTGAAATTTTCAAATTCGATAGTCACTCATGATTTATCATTGATCTAGGAACAAAACTTCGATTCAAGCATTATGTATCATCCCAGATATCTCAACTTTTACAAAATTCATTAATTCGTATCAAAGAAAAAATATTTCGATGAGCACTGAGTTCCCGAAACCGAAAAATACCATAAAATAACAATTTACCCTTTTTTAATAGTAATTTTTAAATCCCTACTAAAAATGATGCCACGTCATGAGAATAATTTTTGTCTATCACCAGTTTAAAATATAAATGACACACTGGCGTCAAAACGTGCCTTTTTTGTTTGTTTAAACCCCTGTTAGTATGCAATGTTATATATTTTCAAACTGTCAGAGTGGCAATGTAGCAAACACACAGGGTGTCTGTCGTTGCAGCCAAAAGAGCCGGGTGAGTTCCAGAGGATTCTCACTTTTTATAAATTATTCATTGTATAGGTAGACGCGGTAGGGTGACCACCGTTCGGGACTGTTGAGAGCTTTCCGCCGGAGAATACAAGCGCGCCTCCCTCGGCCCTTTTCAACGTACGCTATGGTTTTCATGGTCCCGGACGAGAACGAAGCGAGCAAACGAGGAGAGCAGCGGCCTTTTCATCGTTCGCTTACCACGAATGTGTTTACCAGCGAGGCAAGTTGGCTAGGACGTCACGGAGGGCTTTTTCACTACCACTATTTCCACCCGCAAGCCCTCCTCTGCACAATGTATCTTTGTCATTTAAGCGGGTAGCACCGCGTCTTCTCATCGACGCTTGGTGCCTCGTTCCAACCCAGCCCGTCTGTTATCCCAAGGCTGTTGATAGCGGCACAAAAGTTAGTCTGCAATGCAACATTTTCTCATTCAAAATCTTCACGTCAACGAAGTCACTAAATTGTCGTAAACCCGTCTATATACCAAAATAAAATTCTCCATGGGCCTTTCATCGTTTTCCGAACAACTTGCCTTGCCGTCTTGTTGCTCTCAATGGCTCGTCTCCCGAGTCGAAATTATAATTCTATTCGTTAAGCATAGAGTAAAAAAAAAAAATGTCTGCACGTTTATTCCCAACGTCGCTTTTGTTGGTATACATTTCTCAATTTCAATTAGCCAGCTCCAGTGAATCTCGTTCTAGCTCTGAAAGCTTGTGCTTGGTAGAAAAAAAAAAAAAAATGAAAAAGAAGAAAAAAAAAAGATGAAGAAGCAGCATGGCTGTTGGGCCAATTTGTGGTAAATGGTACATAATAGAGAAACGAGCTCGCTGCTGAAAGGCGTTAGTGTGACGGATGTAGAGCACAATATCGTGGCGGTATTGTTGATCGTCATCGGAGCGAAGTCTAGGCTTGTAACGGATGAATGGATGCCATTTCGTTCGTACCCGATAATACCGGTAAAACAATAAGCAAGAAAAATCGGATGTTGAGGACCAAAACGACGAAGCAATAAAAATAAGGCAAAAAGACAGTAATACTTGGAAAACGGTTTCAGCAATAACGACAGCGCTTTGTTGTGTATTGTCGGTTTTCGCTCGGTTGATTCGCAGCTTCGCGCGATGAATAAGTACAGACCATCCTTCGTGTCGTTGTTTTCTCTATGTTTCTGAGTTTCTCGACTGTGTGTAAGAATTTAATTGCGGTGATTTTGCTTCGTCGTTATTCCTGTCTACGATCCGTGTTTAAAATGTGGGGGGAAAGAGAGAGAGAGAGAGAGAAACTGTGTAGAAAATTCAGTGAACGAACCTGACGGAAAACCTTTCGACGCTTTTCTTCTTTTCTCAACCCTCGCTATCGCAATTGGCGGGTCTGCCGTCTGCAAGCGGTCCCGGGTGTC
The DNA here is from genome assembly GCA_964016905.1 of Perithous albicinctus. Taxonomy (NCBI): domain Eukaryota; kingdom Metazoa; phylum Arthropoda; class Insecta; order Hymenoptera; family Ichneumonidae; genus Perithous; species Perithous albicinctus. Next base: position 31,395,880 of record OZ024688.1, on the reverse strand, counting down.
GAGGTCCCGTGAAATTCTTTCAAGCTCCTAGAGACTTGAGGCTTCGGAGTTTGCGGTCGAGACGATGGGGGCCCCCCTGAGTCTCGAGACCAGTGGTGCCAGCATAGATTCTCTTGGTGTGTGTGCGTGCCACGTTGGCGCGAGAACGCGACGTGCGATGCTAGAATTAATGGACGTACGGAGACGCGTACGAGTCAGCGAATTCCACTTTGAACCTGCAGAGGCTCACCCGCAATGGGCGATCAAGCGACAAGTGACAAGCGACAAGCATCCAACCTGTCGCGGTAAACCCTCCCCCCTCCCCCTCGACTCCCTTCAACTTGCCTCCGCTGTTGCTGTCTCATATTTTTTTCACAGAGCAAGGACTGGTGTTGGGAGTTACGACATTGTGGTTTCTAATCACATCAGAGGGAAGAATGTAGAGGGAGGAACTTGCTTGGCTTTCTGACTGAAATGTATGTGTGTGTGTGTGTGTGTGTGCGTGTGTTTTTTGTTTAACGTAAAAGAAAAATGTATAAGGTATTTTATGCTTTTGATAGTTCTTATTATTATATTATGTAAAAATATCAATTCGAATGTGTATAACAAGATGGACCATCATTTTTTTCAACATTTTTTTCGTTTCTACTAAAAAATATTAACTCATAGTTTTTTTTATATCCTGAATCAATCGCATGGAATTTTTTCATACGGTTCCTTTTTACAGGTAACAAAAATAAAAGATGCTTTTTGAACTGAAAACATTGTTTTTTTCCTGAAATGGGAGCAGTTCAGTTATGACGCAATTGCACATACGAAATCTTGGACCACTTGGTATATCTACATGGCAAGCATAAATAACGCAACATTTTGATAAGTGATTTCTTTGTAGTTTAGTTAATCGACTTCGTAAAAAATACTCTGTTCAGGTGGAGTATAGAAATATGTATTTAAAACCCTTACGCAGAAGTTGCAAGGAAATTTCATAAAATATGTTACTGCGTAACGAAAAATGTTCGACAAACGTGAGAATATCTCCTAAACGCTAAAAGAAATTAAAATAAAAAAGAAAAATGAACAGTAATGAATTGAGCTGTATAAAAAATATTTCACTCGTGAAAATGTTCAATTTTTTTTTTTTTGGAGCTTGTCAATTTAATCCTTTTGTCAAGCTGTAAGTTTTCATATATGCGACAGAAATTTATTTTTATAATTTCATAAGTCGTCATTCAGGTTTTTTTTTCTTGCTAAACTGCTGTATATTTTTAAATATTGTTTAACTCGCTTTTAGTGCATGATTTAAAATTCGCAAGTAAATTTCAATAGGCAGGAAAAAGAACATCTGAAACCGTGAAAATTTATATACTGAAAGTGTATAATTGCAATTTTATAGCAATTCGGTAGGATGACCTATCAGAAAACTTTTCGTTTTTGCGTGAAGCTTATTTGTACCAATAATCAAAAAATACATCTAATGTAATATATCCATCCACATTCGCTACAGCTTGAGCGTTTCATTCACAATTTTTCGCCGCTCAGTTTCAGCTTGCCTTCGGTCCTTGTTTCGACTTTTCTCTCGTACAATTTGTTAGAAATTTCACGAGACAAAACCATTGGAAAGAAGTTTTAGTCCGCCGGCGTGCTGATTCGGCAAAACTTTTAATTAATACGGACAATAAGGTTAACAATGGACCGGGATGGTGTAAAGAATTTTGCGACAAAAGAGAACCGATGGCGGAGTAGGAAGTAGTGAAGGCGAGAATTGTTGTCGGTCCTTGTTGTTAGTAGTGTCGCTTCGTCGGGAGAGAAAGCTCGATGTGTATATAGTCGAGTTGCGCCGAGAATTGCTGTGTAAAAGAGGTGCGAGAGAGCTAAGCGTGAAAGCTCAAACGGCAAAACTATTGGATCCTGAGATGCTGCGAGTAAGGAAAATCCGTCTATCTTCCATTATTTCCTGTTTGTCCCTTTTATACCTTTACCTTGTACTAATAGCTGGCAGTATTTATATATTGTTCTCTGTTAACAACTACAATTACTCTGAACACCGTATAATTTATTTATTAATATCCAAAACAATTTATAAGTAATTTTGTTTTATTATCATATTATTAATTTCGTAGCATTACTTTTCATTGACTTCAAACAATCATAAGAGGGATATCAAAGAAGCATTTTTTATTTTTTGTTACTGGTGTAAAGAATCGTATAAATAAAATTCATTCTATTCATTGTTCGTAGTTATGTTTTGATGGTAGAAGAAATAAAAGCCTGGTCCTAATATAAAATGACTGTAGGAGAAACGGTAAAAATAATTGTATTGATATTTTCGTTGTTGTCGGATCTTTTAACATGATTAAAACACTATAATATGCAAACCACTATATATGAATAGAATGATGTCTTTTTGTTGATAGGAATAATAAAATATGATTTTTTGCCTGAAAAAAGTGGAGTAAGTGAAATAAATAATGAACTCTTAAGTGAAATAAATAGTCTGTATCAAGAAAATAAAAATTACTTTGAATATGGTATATCGTTGTGAATGAAATGAAACCCTTTTTATTTTAGGCGATCGAGTGAATTAAACCTCAAATTGAAATTATGTAATAATTGCACAAATCAAATTTTGTAAATTGATCAAAAAAGACCACTTGACAAGCTGAAATGATAAAATATTTTCATAAAGTTAATTTGTTCTTTTTAGGAGCTTTGAATATAAATTACATATTTGGTCCAAGGAAAATCTTCCTATGATTTACAAAATAAATTCAATTTTGCAGCGCCAATTTGGTCAATTGCTGCAACTTAAAACCTCTCAAGTTTGAAAGAAAAAAAATTGCTTTGATGAGCTACAAAAAAAAAAACTTCACTTATGAAAATATATATATATTTTTTTCTTCATGGCGTGGTATCTTACAAAATGAAGGTTTTTAATTTTTACATAAAAAATTGCAAAAAAATGTAAAAAGTAACACGAAATTCGTCCTTATCGTGAAAAGAAAATATAAGTTACTAGTGTACCTACAAAAGTCTGTCAAGAATATAAAATTTACAACTGGATGTGCGCTCGAAGTATGAACCGCCAAAACTTGTTGAGGTAGAAAAAAAGAAAATCGTGTAATACTTCAGTTGCGAGATGCGCTGTTCGTCGATGGAGGGAGTGGCTGTGAATGAGCCTGTACATGTATTCAAGTCGCGTCTGACCCCTTCCTGCCTCTCCTGCGTTACTCCTTCGGGTCCTCGCTCGCGCAAAAGCTTCGCCGGCGCCAAACTCTTGCGTCGTCTGCCTGGTCTCTGACAATTGGATTGCGAGCGCTACTCTCGGCGAGTTACAGATTTTTCCTTCTTTTTCCTGAATTTATAACGTACCTTTGAAGTCCCGTAGCTTCGTCTGCGTTTTCGCACTGTCGCTCTCGCTCTCTCACTCCAAAAGGCTCTCCTTATCTCAGCTACACGTAGAGCTGTATACCTCAGGTTTGCTAGTCGCGAGCTTTCCCCCTTTCTCATCACGGATACCAAGACCTTTTTTTTCCCCCCATTGCTTACGGCAAATAAATAATATTTGCCAGCGCCAATTAAAATGTTTGAGAAACAGCCACGCTCGAATTACAAAACCTTCCCTTTTTTCCTGTGTACCTTAATTCCCTCGCAGAAGATACACTTTAGTTACAGTCTTTAGATATTTTTTGTTTGTCAGAAATATCAATGCTCTGACGTGACGCACGGTACGATAATTCTTGAGTATTCGAATTGCCGAAAAAGCTCTTTGATGTGCACTGAGATAAAAGAAATTCGCAAATCCAAACAAACGGGTTTATTTTATGACTTCGAAATATTGTTTCGATAATTTCTTTACTGGAAATAAGATTATTATTGCTGATTATTGATATTTGAATAAATTTGAATTTAGTAATAACAAATTATGTGTTACTGATATTATTTGATTATATTTGAGGGATTTATTCCAATAGTCTTATTGAAAATGTCAAATTATTCAAATGTAAAAAAATGACATCAATGTAAAATTATTTATGTTAGAGAAATTATTTAATTGAAATGAGATTGTGATTTTCCAACTTCTGAAAATATTTTTGCGCACTTTCCGTTATTTGGTTGAATACGATATCAATTTGACGGTTATTGTTTTAAACAGACTGTAATAAAATGTGTAACAGATGATTTATTATTATAAAGTTTTATTTAAAATTATTCAACTCCATATAAATATGGTACTGTATTAATATTTATTTGATTGATTAAAAATGTACCAACAAATGATTTGAGGATTTATTGCCCGCACATTCCTAACCCAAAGTTTGATTTCATCAGAATTTGAATACTTCAAGTTGGGAGAAATTTCTTTTAAAAAATCAACTTTATTGGATATACCAAGAATGACAAAAAAAAGTATTAATAAATCAATAAAAAATATTGTTTAACAAATTCACTACAAAACTTCTTTCTTATATAAAATAATTTCTCAGGCTTTTCCCGAAACATGTGACGATTAATTTAATTTTTTACAATTCTTAAATTTCCATTTTCGATAATTTTTTAAGGCTGTTTTTATGAAACTGTTCGTTTAATGATCTTCAACTTCGTATTTACCTTTCTACGAAAATATATTTTAAAATTAGGACTTCAATCATTTCTAAAAAAAAAAGACACCTTAATTTTTTGTTTAAATAACATGTATTGGGATAGGTAAAAGAATTAATTTCACGTTAAACAAAAAAAAAAATTTTTCTATCGCATATGATAAACAATTTTTTCTCTGTTTATTATTAATGTTTTGACATTATCATTAACTATTGAAATTCAACGTTCACGTCGTGACGATTTTTCTGTCACCTCAAAGTACTCAAATTCTAATCTAAGTTAAACTTCCAGTTGGAAATGTACGTGCAAAATGAATTCATAAGAGAACGCATTAAATATTTGATAGCAACCATTGAAAGAGAAAGTGATTTACTTAAAAAAAAAAAACGTTTGATAGATTCCAGTAATTTTTTCTCTCACAGTGTGCGAAATGTATTCTTTTCGCCGAGTCACTTATAAAATCTCATAAAATCACCTAGTACGTCATGAACGCTATAGCTATACACAAAAGTTAGCTGGAAAACCTCGATTTTTAACTACGTTCGTGATCGAAAGCATTAAGGTCGGCGCTCCGCTGTGAGACTCGAAGGTAGTTGACTGGATCGTGCGAGGCGATATATCTACACGCTCCATAGGGGGTTAACCCATGACCAAAGTCAATATGTCGCCTGCTCCGAGCGATTTCTTCAAGGCAGTGAGCCGAGCGAAACGTTGCACGGACTTTTGAGTACTCAGCTATAGTGGGATTAATTATCCCTTGAAGAGAACAGTCATCTGACGCTCGGCTTAGGGTAAAAGCTTAAGCTTATTCGAAATGTTGGTCGCGGTTCCAGTTTCTCAACAATTACTGGAAAATTCCTTCCCTCGAGTACATTTAACTGCACGCTGCGCACCAGTCACGTGTACATAAAGCCTGAATTCCGAGCTTCGGGGAATGGAGAAGAAGCGGATGCGGAAGCACACGAAAGAAGAAGGGTCGAGCATCGGTCGACGGGGTTTTGCCGCGTTCGCTGGGGAACAAACTCGTCCGCTATCCCCTCCCAAACACGTTAACCCAGCTACTACTATGTCTGGCCTTCTTGTATTTTCAACGGTGTAATTTTACGCCGGCTTGTCCTGGAAAATGTTTATTCATAAGTCGGACGAATGCACCTCCGCGGCCGATTGTCCGACGTTCAAATAGCTACTCCCGCATCACCCAACGCACATTGTATACTTTTTTTTCTTTTTCTTCTTTTTCTTTTTGGTTGGCCGACGATTAACTCTTTACCACATGATTTTTTTTTTAGTCGGGTTGAACAATCTCGGAGACAGATTTTAAGATGTTGAAAAACATTTTCTTTTTCCTTTGTATTTTCAATTTTTTGTGCAATATTGTTAATGATTGATTATTTTTATATTGAAATGAAGACGAACGTATAATCGCTAGGTACGGTATTTCTTTATAGATTTAAATAGACATTTTTAGATCATTAATAGACCACTTTTTAGGTCTTGAAAAGTAAGAACTACTGGCTCAAGCCTATGAAATATTATTTAGAATCCTGACGTTGGTCTGGAACGGTTAAAGCATGTAGTTGCTACTGTTATTAAACTATTTATCAGTTAACTATCCTAATTTTTATTATCACTCCCAGGATATATGTAAAGATTGTTAAGCTGCACTTTTCTGTTTTCGAGGTATCAATCTTGAAAAAAAAAATCAGGACGCTTGTTTTACTTTTTTTTACACTTTTAATTTCGGTGTCACCTTAAAATCCGGTACATTTACGTAAAAATCACGGAAGTAAAATTGTATGTTTACAATATTTGCATCTTGATAATAAAATACCACTTGAGAAGGATAAAAAACTATTTCACATAAGTAAACTTTTTTTTTGTAGCTTGCAGTTCATTGGCTTAAATATTTTTTCGATGTTCAATCGGTCATGGTGTTTACTGATGGACCAAATTGACTTTGCTTATCCTCTTAGAACGAACTGTGTTTTAAGTATAAGAATTTCAATTTGAAGTCCGTGCGCAGATGATGTATTCATAATTGTAGAAAATGTTTTCTTTTTATGCAGTAACTTTTTCATACATATTTTTTTAAAACTTCTGCACAAAAACGTGAAATTGAAATTCTTACATTTAGACTGATTCTTCATACGAGGAGAATGTGACATTGCAAAGTAGATTAGTGCAACCAGAACTCTATGACAAGTTGAAAAAGGACAAGAAATGTCCACCGATAAACTGGGTTACAGCAAATAAATTTACTTCCGACGATAATTCATTTTTTTGTGCCTGTCAAGTGGTATTTTTTTATAAGGATCAAGACTTGGAATGTCTAATTCTAACGAAATTTAAATTTATTATTTTTAGGTGACCTGATCCTTTAATTCGTTACTACTGCGCGATAAAAATTATATTTTAACTTACATTTCTATATATGAAATAAAATAAAATAAATAAAAAATATTTACAAACATTAATTGCAAAATTGTTTGTCTACATTTTAAAAAACGATGCAAAATAGAATATTCCACAATATTCAGGATAATGAAAAATCAATGAAGAATATTTCACTTTACGTTTAAAGGAATATTTCACTTTATGTTTAAAACGAATACTGTAGAAACCGAAGTGTATGACGAAACTTTCGTCGTTAAGAAATAAAAAAATATGAAACTGCTCTAAAATCCGAGTCTTTCTTCCAATATAATCCAAATTCAATATCTGACAAGATTTTCGATCCTGTATAAAATTTTAGCTGTATTTTGGGTAATATTGATGTGAGTTGAAGAGTCAAGTCAATTTTCCGAAGAATGTAAAATCCCATAAAATCCAAATCAACTAATAGATGTAATGGAAATTCAATATCTATTGCATTACGAATGTTAATTAAGTTTCATTAATGTGAATTTAAATGTGCGTTAACGAGCAGCAGCAAACGGTTAAGAATACCTAATTAAATACCAATATTTATTCCAGTTTCTTTACTTAAAAGATGTAAACTTTGAGAAATCAATTTCTAAAATCCAATTACTTCACGAGAATATTTCCTCTCAATCAATCGAGAATGAACTGCGCCTTGAAAAAAAAAGTTATTCGTAAAGAACCGTAACAGCTTTTTTTCTTTCATTTCTCTCTCTCATCTCATCTCTCACATTTCTGCTCAGGAATGTCACAAATTACGATAATTATTAATGTACATTTTATGAATTATTATGAGACTATTCTACCATAATCTCTTGACATTTTCCATGAGTAAACGGTGTACGTACTACCGTTTTCAGGTATGTACAGCTTACTTAAATAGAAAAGTGAAAATTCTACGACGCCGTCAAGAACGTCACCCCAATATTAGTTTCCAGTTGAAAACACAACATTCCTAATTAAATCCTAATTTAATAATCCTATCCTAATTAAATTTCTAGCGACAGACAAGTGCCAACATTTTTTTTAAATCACTTTTTACAAATTTTAGATCGCTTTATGTCTTTTGGGAAATACTGCTATTTTCTTGCTACACAAACTTTTTTATCTTATGACCGAATAAAAAATATGAGATATATATGCTTATTCAATTCTTAGCGACAGACTGGTGTTAACCTTTTAAAAATATTAAAGCTTTTTACGATTTTAAGCTCGATTTATGATTTTCAAGAAAAACTAATATCTTATTTATTGCACAATTTTTAAATATGATATTCAAATTCGAGAAGATAAACCTTGGCAAAATGTTCCACTAAAAACGGTACATTTTGTTAAAGGAAGATATGGACGAGTGTTTACATTTTTTCATTTTTATATTTCCTAGAAACAGCAGCGCACTTTATTATAATAAATACAAAGGCTAATATATTTTTATATTCCTCAATTGTTCTTTATTTTTTGTTTGAGTCAAGAAGACGAGATAGCAAAGCGTGGAAATCGCGCCCGCGCGCCATAAAAAATAAGAAAAAAATGTAGTGGAGAGACACCACGAAGGATTTATCATCGGCGTGGAGTCTGCAGCGGCAGTTGGTTCGCTCGGGCGCCAACCGCGATATTAAATTAAGTTACCTGCATCTTGGAATTTTTCCTCATTACACAAAGCGAACAATCCAATGTGAACTTTGCCACTATTTTTTCTTTTCTTTCCTTTTTTTCCGTCCCCAGCACCCGAAAGCCAAGTGAGTTTTGGCGGTGCAGAAATTACGAAATAATACCGCATGCCCATAACCACGGAGAATAGTGTTACGGCAGTGGTAATTGCAACAAGAGCTTGCAATACAATCGTGCAAAATGAAACAGCTTTTAAAGGTCCGTTATGCTTTTTCCGCATCTCCCTCTCATTTTTCCTCCTTCTCCAACCACCTATTTTTATCATTACAGTTTTGTCTCCCCCTTTTCTTTTCTCCATCCGCCCTCCACTTTTCCTTCTCTCTCACTCTCAAATATTTATTTTCAAACTAAAGCGGTCAGTGCACTCGAATTAAAGCTTGGCAGCTGATTTGCACGATATGAAAAATCTTTTGGTAAACCTCTCGATGAAGAAGGCTCAACCAAGAAGATCGCGAAGTACGTTGATTAATTTGAAAACAAATGCGAGAGCAATGAATCATAGACCAGCAATTAAATCGTATTCAGTTATAATGAAATTATAGTTCGTGTAGAATAAAGAGAGTACTTACCATTTTCGAAGAAATTCTTTTTTTTTTCTGTGCTCCGATGGCCAAGAATCTCGTTGATTACCACAGGATCAATTTAAATGTTTTAGATTGAAAAAAGAAAGTCTATTAGTACCCATTCTGCACTGTCAGATTTGAAAGTTTCATTAAAACGTCGTCATAGCGCGGCGGTAAACTGCGTGACTCAAGTCAAGTGTCCGTTTATGTCCCGAGATAAAAAAAAAGCCGCGCGACTTTTGCGCCTCGCGTGTTCTCCACGTTGGCGAGACCCTGCTTGAACCCCTCAAAAGCGAGAGCTGTTCGCGGACAAACATCAGACGAGTAACTGCGATACGTCGCTGCGGAGGAAGCTTCACCCCCGGAACCGACCGCGAACCCACCGTACGCCCCCGGGATATTTATACGCATGCGTTGGACATTTGAGCGCCGAAACGAACCCTCTCCCAGCACCTTCCTTCCACCTTGCAAAGATATGCACCTCTTGCTCTTATACTAACATTATTCACCGAGCTAGCCTAGAGCCAAATTACTTGTAACGGATTACAACGATTTGATTAAAGAAATTTTCAAAAAATCCTTAAAATCCGAGAAAAGGAAATAATTTTCTTTACAAACGAAAGCAGCGATTTTTATAATGACATAAATGATTCCAATCTGCAATACGAGCAGAAAACATATTCTCATTATGTATTTGTAATGGACCTGTAAATGCCTGCAGACAAGGACAAATTAAAAAAATATACAATATCGTATTCAGTCGTCGCCATTTATCTATTTCACATGCATATATGTATATACAGTCTTTTCTCATTAAAATTTGTATATAATGAAAATGCCTGCGGACGGTGGAATATGTGGAAAAGAAAATTGTTTTTTTTTCCCCTCCTATTTGGTTGTCGCCATTATTCTTTTGCAAGGGTCTGCGTTACCGTTAACTGTAGTAATAAATAAATAAATAAAAAACGACAGCGTCGTGCGGTGATAGGAAACGAAAAGGGGCTGTTAAGAGAAGCGTATATAGTAAGTCAGGCGCTTGCGCGAACCGGCTGAAAGCGTGGGGGTGTACGGGGGTGAGTCAGTCAGGCCGGAGCGCGCGCTCAGAAAAGTACCCTTACGCGACGGGCAGGTTACCGCCGGCACGACGCGCGTCGGCACAGCGGGGCAGCGGCAAATTTTTCGCTCTATATATTTAATCCGTCTTTCTTCCACTCTCTTCTCGCACATTTCTCTCGACGAGAGAGTCATCGTGAGTCAAGTTCAACACACACTCACATACACACTTGATTCATCTGCACACGACGTACAAGAGAGAGTTTTCGGAATTACAAGTTTCATTTTCCATGCCGCGTACCACGAAAAAGTGTGTTGGAAATTTGCGGTGACAGCTTAGGCCAAATATTTCGCCGAGTAGCTTTCTCGTCTGTTGACGCACCGAGTGAGTCTTTCTCGAGGTTGTACCGTTATACAACGTTTCGCTGTCAGAATATTTCGCGAAGGAAGCTTTCGTGACAACGAGACACGCGACTGCAGCGGACAAGTCGGGGTGACTCTTGACAAAAGTTTCGAGTACTTTTGGTGTCGGAGTTTTGGGGAAAATGATATAAATTCACTGATGGCATCAGTAATGAAATCACAACGGTTGGCGAATCAGTTTCTTACTCACAATTGGTTTATCAGCATCGTATTAATGAACACAGTTTAACCTTTATACAAACGGCTGAGAGATGTGGATATCGGTGTGTGCGAGAAAAACACGATTTTAACGTTTTTAGGTGTAAGCAAATAGAAACGTTACCCTGAAAACGCAAGTAAATGGAGAATCTCTATATTCACGATCGGCATTGAAACGTGTTAACCGGGAAAAATCAATCAACGGAACGAAAATTCGCTGTAAAAAAAAAAGTGTCTGGTGCGAAATTTCAATGCAACGCCACTTGTCGGTGGTTATAAAAGCTCGGAAAAGCCGGATATTGGACGTATCTGTGGTTTCGGCATTCGGCAATTTTTCTAACACATATCAATTACGGTGAAAGTAAATAAGGAACCTAATAGACTTGGCATTGATTTTAAAAGATATGAAGAGACTAAGGGAGCGACGAAAAGTGAGAGTTTAATCGTATTGCTCTAGAACAACGTTGGCGCGACGTAATTTCCGGTTGTTCACGGATGTCTCACGCCCAATTATCCGCAACAACTTCCACCTGTCGATACAGCACTTTCCACTACACATTATGATTTTTCTTTAAGCTTCAAACTGAAAATCCTCTTGATTGAAAAGTTCCTCGTGCTTTTGTTCGAAATTCAACAGTCTGGATTACGCGCTTCACTGTGAAACGTCTATTTTAAAAAAAAAAGTGACTTTCGATGCGGTTAATCAGCGCATGAATATTGCGAGCTTGAAATTCACCGGTGAGTCTCACGACTGGTGGTCGATTGCAGAGCCGATGAATTATTCGGTACACTCGGGCAGCGGTCCAAGATAGCGTCTCTCGTCCGTCCAACATTCGGAGCCTGGCTTTAGCAAGAGCTTGCGATATATCGTGAAAATATGGAATGGTCGTGGAATCATAGAAAGAAAGTTGAATCGTTCGACACGAGATTCATGCGAAATTCACAAAAAACGACGATGTCATTTTGCTGATGTGAAATTTTGTAACTAAGGAAAAAAAAAAGCAAAACATTATTACAACACTTTTGTCGATTTGTCCGACTGTAGAAACGATTGATCACCTAATCGTATGTGTGCATGTGGTTGTGTGCGTGCGTGCTTGCGGAATTTGGCGATTGCTCAAAATATCGATTTAGAACATACAAATTTCCATCATACCAAGTGCACGAAAATTGTTGCACACATTTTGGAACAGAGCTTGTAATATACAAATGTGCGCGTTTAGACTTTTGGCGTGAATCAACAGGATCAGGCGTGACATCCGGCGGGAAGCAGAAGCAGCGGAAGCGGAACAAGCGACAGAAGATTATCCTCGTTGCGTACAGTGTTGAATTTTTTATCTGACTGGGGTGATTTTGTTTTGTTTCGTAGGTGTCAAGGAGATACGAGAAGCTGGCAAATTGGTGTTGATTGTGCAGTGAGGGGGCGACGAGGACAGGACAGGAGGAAGAAGGAGAGGGTGGTCAATATGACTCCCATCTTTTTCGTCCTGTTGGTGGCGATCGTCCCGATTATCGCGCAGAGTCATGGTGGTGAGTAAACGACTAGAGAATTAAATAAAACGTCAACGAGGCGTCGATAGTGTACGCGATATTGCGAAGGAGCACGAGGAGAAGGTGCATGCTTGCTGTTTGGGTATCAGCTAGCTTCCCGAACTCCTCTTCGCGTCTACAAAGTGCGGACCAAACATCGTGCCTGTTTGTGGTGAAACTTGCCGAGAGACTCGACAACTCGGCGAACATTCTGCACCGGGATAGACTCGAGTTCAGAGTGTTTATTCAAGGACGCGCCACTTCAACTATTTCAACTGTCGGCTCCCTACCGACTCGATTGGTCACGCACTCAGCTTGGACGGTTCACTCGGCCGTACATTCGTTTGCGCGCTTTCAATGTCCGTAACGTCGCGAGTAAAGCATATAAGTTGACCGTGACATCGAAACTTATTATTAATTATCGAAGATTCTGTATTATTTGACTTACATTACGTATTACTTAGCAAACATTACAGATTACTTAGCGTACATCGCATATAACTTCAGGAACATCATGTACGAACTTGCTAATAACGGGTACCATTTTGAGTACATCGTGTACGACTTATCGAAAATCACGTATTATTTGATGTACGTTACGTATTACTTAGCAAACATCATGTATCACTTGGAAACATCGCGTATTAATAGAATATTGCTTGCGAATATTGTGTATTATTTCCTACTTTGACGTTTTACTTGACAAATAGAACGTTTAGCTTAACGAATATTACGTACATAGCATATTACTTGGTGAACATAGAATGTTGCTTATGAACATTGTATGTTACTTTTGGATGTGACGTATTACTTGATGAATATGATGTTTATCTTGACGAGCGATTTGTATTATGTGTGAACATTGCAATTAACATGACGAACATCGTGTACTACTTCGCGAACTTGACGTATTACTTAGCAAACATAACGTATTTATTGTCGATCATGACATATTACCTGACGAACATTTCGCATCATCTGAGAAAGATTGCGAGCACAGCAAATTCCTTCGCGAACAACGAGTATTACTTAGCAAACACCGCAATTTGTTTAATTTCTTTTATCCTCTTGTCGGGTCATCTCGATCTCTATACGAAAAGCAGTCCATAATTTTTCCATCCAACCGTGAAAGCAAGAAAAGCAAAAGTCACGTATCTGAACCTATCACGTTTCATAAAGCTCGGCACGAGAGTCGGGACGACGCTAGAGATTTAGAGCTTTGTCCTGCACCGCCGCGGCCGAGTCATTCTTTCTTGTTGTTGTTCTTGTTTCGTGTTCTTTTAGCTCGGCGGGGCAAAGTTTTTCCCTCCCCGTCTCTCGCACCGGCCGCCCTTCCGTTGAATGTATATATCACGAGCCCTGTTAGATGCTCAGTATAAAGTTTAGTCGGGTTCCATTGATCCGATCAATGACGTTTAAGGATAAGATGATAATTGAGAAAAATTGAGCGATTTGGAGGCAGAAGATGACTCGACAAAAGGGCTATGAACCTCGGGTTTGTCGGAATAGCTGCTGAATTGCCCTAACGATGGCATGGGTGCTGGCTTTTATCACTTGGCCTTTTCAATACACACGCCGCGGGCGCTTCGCATCAATGAAGTGAAATACGCTATTGCATAACGAAAAAAAAAAACGCCATATTAGACTGAATAACGCGCGACGAACCCAAATAACTAAGAGAATTTCGATCGCGGAAATATTAATTTATCTAAATAAAAAATTAATTTCCTTACATTCATTTGTACACGGAGCAAAAAGATTAGTTTTGGTAAAATACTAGTAGTAGATTTTAAAAGTCTGAACTATATTTCTCAGCATTTAACAGTTGGGTGCAGTTAATGTAACTTTTAAAATATTCGCAACGCCGTAAAATAAAAGTATGTGGTGAAATAAATATTTACGAAAAAAAAAAAATATATATTTCAGATGTATGTAAAATAACATATATCAGCAATATATTCCTCCACGAAATTTTTAGTATTATAAATATTTTTTTCGAACATCATTTTTGTAATTACGAGACTAACAATTAAGGATGGTATTACACACAAATTTTCAGCTGAATGTTTGATTCGATTAGGTTTGAAAACTACGCGACAAAAGGAAAATCTAAAAAATCAATGTCGTTGAAGATAGTTATATCGATGATTTTGAATAATAATAATGCCAAAAAGTTATCAATAACTTAGTAAAAAAATTAATTTGTTGAACAAACTTTTAGACAACATTATTTTATGAAACGACTTCTGTAATTTATCTAAAAAAATTTCGTATGTATTTAAGATCCTGGAATTTCCGTTTACGAAATTTTTAAAATTCTTTTTCGATTAAACTGCTTTTTCAAGATTGCTGAATCTTTTTTGTATAATATGAAAGTTTTTTATGAAGAAATATCTCATATTTTTGTGATTATTCATTTCTCAAAACTCTGAATGAAAAAAAAATCATTGTAAAGAAAAAGCTTTAAAAAAAATTATCTATATTCGAAAAAATCAGAGAATTAATTTCATAAGAAACATTTTCTCAATATTTGTCAAACTATTTTTTTTCTACTAAATTTTTAACAACTTCTTGACATTATTATGTTTTAATAATGATGTTCTTAACATCTTTATTGACGTTGATGCTTTTTAGATTTTTCTCTTGCGATGAAAGAGTCGAATTCCAATCCACTCAAACTTACTTTTGGTTACAGATGCATGTATATGTATTTAATAGTTACCAGAATAACCATGATTTCTTTGAGCGTAAACAAATACGTTAAGAAAACGTTTCATCGGGACTCAATCCTGTATCGCGTTGAATGCTTGTGACAAGACTGACTATTATCAATTGACTGCCATTCGATCGTTCTCGCCCGGACGGATATTGCGGATATTGCGGTAGGTATAGGCGAGAATGAAGGTGCTGCGACCAATCGAGTTGGAGGGAGTTAAACGGCGCTTACCACGATATTAGAACCGGCATAGCGCACAGTACGACAAGTGGTCGGCCTACTCAACAGCTGGAAGGCTTAAACGTGCAATTACCAGTGTGACGTTCAGTGCCACCTAGCCTTCTGCAAAATGAATCTCTGGTTCACCAGAGAACCATGCCGGAACTATTTAATATTATGTGTTTGCGATTAATCGCTAACAAGCTCTTCAACAGAACGCGATTTACCTCATTGAGTACCACGACGATTTCGATAATTCCTATTTTACTCGTCGGATTACTGATGTTATAATGTTTTAGCGTTTGTTTGTGTTTTTTTTTTCTTTCTTAATGGCATAAATTTCATTTAACGTTTCGATAGAATTGAACAGAATGCACACGTCCTGTATTGGAAAAGCCCACACGCTATGCTGACCAATGGCAAAGCCCATTTATTGACCCGTAATCAGCCATTACGTTGCTCTACCCATTCGGCTCTACGCAGAGTCCCTCATAACGATGATGTATCCTCGGAATTTCAGTTAGTTAATTACGTTGCTGCGAGCGGATAATAATCCTAATTTCGCGGTTGGAAACTCGGCGTGGATTAGGGTCAGAATAATGTTGTGCAGTTCGAGCCCTCTCTACTATTCTCGTGTACCTTCTATGCGTATATATTGTATGCTGTGCATGTGTATAGTATTCATATGCTCGGTGAGCAAAACAAGTTTGATAAGACAATATAATGGAGTCACGAATTTTGCACTTTTATTTTTTATTAAACAATCGTTTGATCGATATTTTGCATTTTCATTTGATTCTCTACTCTGACCTTTTGCAATGATTGGCCAAATAAAAATATTCACTATTTGGTAAATCAATCATCTGATTATTAAGTTTTGTATTTGCACAATATCAAATACTTTTCAACCGTGACAACAGTTTTTTTATTAGATCAAAAAAATATTTATTTCCTTTAAACAATTGAAACACTTGAAACCATTATGCAAAGTCGAACTTTGTACACTGCTTTCTTTAATTATTTTCTATTTTTGAGAAGAAGCTTTGTGAAAAATGGAAAATTATGAGGAAACAATATATTAAGTTTTACATTGCATATAAAAAGCGCAAGTTTTATTTTTAAACACAGCTTGTTTAAAAATATTGTTGTCGTTTATGGAATTTAAGTGAGGATTTTTCACAAACAACTTTTGAAAAAAATGCATAACGACATAAAATCTTAATGTCTGGATAGATTATAATAAAAATCACAACGATTAAAATGAGTTTACAGCTTTGTGTGTGCGTCAAATATCATTTTTAATGCTCTTGTCACTCTAGACTCGGACATTGAAAATGTTTTAAAAAAAATGCTTTACGAGGAAGCAAAAAATGCGATACTGTTGAACCGTTCCATCAGTTTCATGAATTAAGAATAACATTTCGAAATTGGTAGGGGAACCTTCTCTTTGTTCATTGAAACCAATTTTCATTTGATCAAATATATACATATATTTAAATGAAAGAAAAAAATGTCTGACCGATGATCACTGCTTAATGAATTAATTAAAAAATATACCCAATTTGCTAGATCAACCTTCACTCGTTGTATAAAAAAAAAAAAAATTAAAAATTTACACATATATTTCTGTCCAGCAGCTACGTTTTAATTAACTTTACCATAGGTTTCTCTGCTTGCATATGCACTGGTGAATCTCCATCTATTTCACATTTCTTTGTAATTCAATCAGAGCTTTGAACGTCAATGAATCCCGCGAGTCTACATTTTCTATTTTTTTTTTATCATCGAGACCGCGTAAAATCTCTGAAAAATATGACTGTGCGATATACTATTAGAGTAACGAGATTATTCATTGAAGCCTGTATAATTGACGGTACGATTGCGCCGTCGATTTCTCGCCGGCTTTGGTTCAGCCGGGGATGATTCGCGAGGCTGTGTGAGGGAGTGAGACGACTTCCAATGCCGTCGACGTTGGTCTTTTACCCGTTGCGAACACTGAACGTGTACGTACGTAGCTTCTCTTCCACCCACGTCGATTCATAGTGGATGCAAATTTTTCTCGCCCTTCGCGCTCCTGTCAGGTTTTGCAACGTGCCCTCTCGTGCCCGCCACGTCACGGAGATTTCCTCAGAGGCGTCTAAAGCCCCGTAAAAAATAATAAAAAAAAAGAAATCACAGGGGTGCGGGCTATAAGAGGATATGCTTTCCTAGTGCTGCTCGGCTCTTTACTATGTTGCAGCGCTGTGTTTGCGAAAAAATTCTCTTCCCTTCGCACACCATTATGGCAAGAGGTCTCGGGTTTTTTCCGCTGTACTATGGATGCGCGAGTGCTGGTTATCTTTCTTTCTCTCCCGTCTCTATACTTCCGCAGGCTTCATCCAAGACTCTACGACGTAGAACTCGTAGGGTTCGCCTTCTCCGTCTTCAACCCACCTTTGCTTCCTTCGACGCTGCTACTCGTATTACAAACCAACGCAGTATTCTGCCATGTTCCGAGTGGCATGGACCTCCCTCTGGTTTCCTTTATCCCTCATCCCTCACGTACCACCAGTCATCCTAGTTCCCCCTGACTGGTGGTTAAGAAGAAAAAAATAATTTTTCACCGAAGCCAAAATCCGCACGCATTGCGTTCAGCACACACAACACGATTTGGCCTCAATGTAACCTTAGAGACGTATATTTAAAACAAATAAGAAAAACGACGAGTTTTGCTCACTTTTCTTGAAGTCAGGTTAAAGATCAGTTTTGTCAGAAATGTTGCGAACAAGTTTTATACTGCTAGAATTGGGTTACATTAAGCAATTCAGCTGTTTAAGGAGAAGGAATCAAATTAAATTTATGGATATTCATGCAAGGGCTAATATCTCACTCACTTGGTCATTGTACTATTTTTAAAACATATGTACTATCGATGTATTTAACAAGGATTTTTTAACAAGTGGCAAGAGCATGCAGGTAATGGAGGTCCTACGACCTACGACATTACTTGATCTGAAAGCTGCGACAAGGGAAAAATATTGCATTTGATACTACAGCATCATGCTTTACTATATAATTCTACAAATGGCAAAGCTTTAGTGATTGATATACAATTTATCAGACTTAAATGCCAAATTTTAAAAATCAATATTAAAAAAAAAAAACGTTTTATTATGCCTTTTTAGTGCCCTTACGAAGTCAGCAGAAAATTAAGGTTTTCTTGACATTGTATTTTTGTTTCCAGTCCATCCATGTAATTAAAAAATTTGTTATTTGCGGAATAGTATTAACACTTTTTCTTCACCATTCGACCAATTCAGTAAACTTGTTCTCTCTCTCGTAAGCCAGTTTTTAACTTTTTCAATTCTGTGTGTGGTTTACAACAAACCATTCAATCGATTTCAATCTATGACGTGTTATTTTCTTTGTATAGTCTGTAAAATAAGTAGTTTTGATTATCAATCATGGATTACAGTACCGAAATGTTGGTAGGTCTAACCAATAATTGGTAGTCATAACTACTCACCTGTTTCATTTTTCTACATAATGCAGCGAACTATCTTTTTTAGAACTCATTTGGACAAAGCTATCGATCGATTTACGAACTGTTAACATCATTATGATGTTTAGCGTCATCTACGATTTTAAGTTATGTCTGTATTCAATATTTGCTATATGTTTACGATGTAATATTTTTTCGTGAAGAAACTGAGGCATTGTTGAGTAAAATCCATGAAGCGATTTGTTCTAAATCATGCGGAGAGTTGAAACGACGATGAAAAAAAAATACAAAATAATAAGCTTCCAATTTTTCAATGTCTTGCTTTTTTTTTTACGAAATCTTCACCGCTTCCGGAAGTCGTGCATACATTTTATTTATGTCTCTCTCGTATTTGTGTGACGAATATGAAGAATCTTTCACGTTGCTAACTTCTTTTTTTGCTGCTAACGACGCGGCAATGTAGCTCAATATTTGTTACAATTGCAGGCGCATAACTGTCGAGTTGCGTTACGTAAACGTTGCCTCACTTATCTATGTTTGCTGTCTCTATTTTTCCACAGAAACGCTTTTTTTTTTCTTTTTTGCTTTTTTGTCGACTCCGCCCTTCAGGCCTTCACACAGTCTCCGGTATAGTCGCATCGTAACGTAACGCATACCCGTCCCCTCGACGTTCCATGCGGTTCCACGTTATTTATCGTCGCTCACCCCGTCCCGAGCGATCGGATAATTTACATTCGTGGCGCGCGCGTGTGACGCAGACCTGTGGGCAGACGATTTTTCAGGTGTACACAAGCGCCGACTGTCCAGCTTTTATCAATAATTGACAGAGTAGACAATCTGGTCAAGTTTTGTTATTTTGTTATTCTGAGCTTTTTGGATTCAAAGTGTGAAAAGGGCTATCGTGATACTAATCAGATAGATTCAGTAATGATAATTATTAATGTCATTCCATTATTTCAAAGATGCAACTGGTCATCTTTACTTTAAAACCGAATAATTTTTTTTTTATATTCAAAGAAGGTTAAGAATTTGTTTTATTGATTTCGAAGGATTTCTTTTATTATTTTTGAATAATGATAATTATTCGTATAATTACATTTTTTCAAAGTAGGTAATCAGTGATATTTCATAAATTGAATATTGATATTTAAAGGACAAATTAATTGTCGATTTATTTCACAGAAATGAAAAATGTGATGAAAATCAAAGAAAAAAATATGTTTTTAATGTACGAATCCTTTAAAATTTCGTCGTAACGATAGGATATTTATAGCTTTATACGTCAAGCCTTCCAACCATTTTGAGAAATATGCAAATATTGGTTATATTCTCAAAACTTTTTACAGTGTTGTATTGTAATGCATCAATTACAAATATCGGACTCTGAATATTTTATATTTTTATGTCCCCTGTAAGTATTGTTAAACATACGTGTTAGTTTTACATGATAGTCACTTTAATCAGCGGTAGTCCAGATCATTTCTATAGAAGCTTTGTTACGCATTAATATTTGAAAATCATGCACGTATCAGATTCAGAAAAAAATTTGAACAAATATGTGCTATTGACCTATCAAACAAAGAATGTTTTTCGAGTTGGAAAAATCATGCTCCTAATGCGGGTCGCCTACTACAATTGTTTTCTGTTTTTATACTCTGCATATTTAAAAAAAAAAACAGGTAGCCCAAATATTCCCAAATAATTGTCGGTTAAATTTGAGATGAATTCTTACGGCATGAAAATAACTTTCTATTTTTTGTTGGTAAAATTGGTGAAATTATAATTTATTTAAGTAAATTATTTTTAAAATAATCATTCAAGTCTTATTTCACTTGTACTTCTATCTTTAATCGCTACACTCATTCTGGAAAGACTAATCACAAGCACAAATAAGAATTATTTAGTAATATTTGGCTTACTGAATCTCTTTCAAAAGTGTGCAGAGTCTACAAAAAAAAAAGAATTGTTGTAGACGACCCACATTATCGGCATGATTTTGCCACCTGGTAAAAAAATTCCTTGTTTGATAGGTCAATGGTACATTTTTTTTTTTTTTTTCAAATAATGTTTTTTTTTTTCAGCGAAGTAGTAAAGGCCCAGTACAGCGACCTTTACTACTTATTGTTAATCTTAATATCCGTAATTTGGACGTTACTCTCTTCTCTGAACCAGTTTGCTAAAATCCGTTCAATCAAATGTATTCAAACAGCAAACAAGTTTGTAGGTATGTTAACTCTTCGTCTGTAAAGGTTTGTTCAGCACCTCCCCTGTGTAAACATCTCTTTACGTCCGTCCGTTTTTTCACTCTGTTAATACACTCAAAAAATTCAGAACATTTTTTTGCTGCTGTTCGAAACCTTTAACTTGATTTCCAATCATAAAATTGTAGAACAATAAATTAGTTCATATATTTTTTATTAAGCAAATGAAGTTCTTAACCGAAACCGTTTTGGCTCAGACACGAAAGACCCAGGTTTACAGACGAAGAGTTAAATGTCCTCTGTGATCATTAAGAGATTCTCTCATGGTCCATATCTAAATAATAGCCTAATAAGAGCAACCCGCTAATAGTATGCTATCGACAATTTTAAACTTTAGCACTATGCAAGTAGCAATTTCATTGAACTATTGCTGTGCCACAATGCAGCATTTACAAATAACATTTATAAGCACAAATGACGGAACCATTTCATCCGGTTGTATGGTAAAAATAATTATGCCAACTGGAGTTACGATACTGTAATACAAATATCACGACGCCCTAAGCTATTAGAATATTTGTGAATTCACAAATTGCAAGGTAACAATTGAAATAATGTTACCAGTATTAATGTACTACATTGAATCCCGAGGTGATGAATGCATTTTTGCAAACATTGTAAATTTTCCATATTTATTGTATTAAGAAATAACCGACAATGTCAATTTTGAAAAGAACTTTTCAAATTTTTGTTAACAATTCGGCGAGTGTGGCTGCACGATCAATTGTTTATTTGATTAATAAGCTACAGTCGATATTTGTAAAGCATTCGCAATAGTAAAATTAGCATACCGCTTCGGTTTCACGCGCTTTGAATCGAGCGATTACTGTCTCAAAACCCGAGATGTGCTTCGTAAATGTCCATAATTAAAATTGACCGTTATAGTCACATATGGTAAATAATCCATGCAACGTGTACGTTTTTTTTTTCAGTTTTGCAAGTAATATTCGTAAATTCCAAGATGACGTTGTAATATTTGTAGGAGCAAGAAAAACAGCATTTTTCCGTGTGACCTGTTAAAAGCGACCAGAAAACTACTGGCATATTATGAACTTCTTTCAATTATACGGTATTCGTAATATCTCGGTGCTCGTATAGCCTGCAAATGGTCTCTCAGGCTTTGTTGCTTGCGCTTGCACATTGCGAGAGGTTGTACAAAAATTAAGAATGATAATTCGCAAAAACGCTTTGATATTTGTTCAAAGGAGGCAATGCTAAAAGGAGGCTAACTGACCGACTGCCCAGTACACTCGTAGTGAGTGCGAGCCGTCCTTTAGCCTCGGGTGCCGTCATACCGTCCGCGTTTTTTTATGCATACGAAATAAATTGAATTTTCCCCTTTAGCCTCTACGAACCAAGCTATACGGAATATCTAGAAACGACTTTCGTCATCGCTCCGTAACTGAGTATGTTTAACTAATGCCCCTCACTGAAACTAGAAATCGCCTTTTTGACCTCAATGGCTAAAAACTGATGTACGCGCCATCAACGAAACGGAGTTTATTAAAATTAACCGTGGTATAACTACTGTCAAGCTCGAGCAATGAGAGTTCGGAAATTGGAAAGTGATACTGGATTTGCAAAGTAAAATTTTCCAACCAATCTTCCAACAACGTCATAAAAGGGGTCATATAATAATAATAAGAGTAAAGTGTTGGTTTCACGAGGATTTAGCGCCGACGTTCTATATGACACGCGAATGGGTCGTTGAAGCGTGAAGCAAAGAGTTATATAAAACAGATAAAAATAGTGAGCTCGTTGGAATTGTTGGAAGAAATCGAAAATACGAGGCGAGTGATGCGCGCAGAGTAGCCAACAGCTCTGGGGGTACCAACGGTATCGCATTAATATCGCGAACCTATCGAAATTCGAGAGTGCGGCACTAGTAACTGAGCAAGAGCCAAAATTTATGAAGCCCCAAAGTGCAGTTCGGTGTTTCGGGCGGCTCTGATTCTCGTCAGACATGCACTCCAACCTGAATGTCCTGATTAACGTATAGGCACGTGGAAATTTCTCACTCTCTCTATCGCTCCCTCTCTCTCTCTCTCTTTCTCTCACTCTCACTCTCACTCTCACTCTCACTCTCTATCTTTCTCTGTTACTAAATCGAACACCCGAACCGCTTTCGTAATTCTATAGTATTACGGTTGATGGTTGTATGGCTGCCATGTCGCCTGCTATTTGTGAACTGCATGCATGAGGTCAAGCGATGAATTTGTTGAGTAAACGTGCATGCAACATTGTGTGTGCATTGAAGGACAAGAGGAAGTTGCCTCTTTAAAAGGATAATACACTTGAAAATTCAGAAAATCATATTTATTCGCAATCTCACGTATGAAAGCTTCCAACTTTTTAACAAATATTGACCGTAAGTTTTGGTACATAAATAGGTATATTGGATTTAATATTCAAGTGGGATTTAAAATAAAAGTAGTTCGTTATACAGAGTATTTCGAGAATAAGAAAGTTTTGTATAAACTTTTGGTAATTGCACTTCATTTGTGCATTTAGTTTGATGTTTCCGCTGATGAATAACATTACTGATAATGTAAAGTCGAAAACTTTGAACATAATGTACCACTTTCCAAATTCAGCAACATTACAAATTTTCATGGGTGCATTGTTTCTCATTTTCAAGTTGTTGAGGAGTTTACATCGCAACCAGTGGACCAAACTGACTTTGCAAGAAGATAATTCTGCTCATTCGGAGTAAAAGAATTTCTATATTTGAAAACAATAAAAATTTCACAATTAAGAAAACTATTTGAAACTTGCTATAAAGTATATAAAACTTCTGTATGTCATTTTCTCATGAGTAATATACTTAACACTTCATTTTTAATTATCTGTCGGCTTATTTAACTCACAAATTAAAGTATCTAATAAATGATCTTAAAATCATGAAAACTTTACATTAATTTCCAACTGCGTAATACAAATTCACAGAACAATGTAAATATCAAAATCGTTATGAATGCAAAAGCTATTAATGAAATGCGGTCGCGATTATTTTTAAAAAATCGTTATCATTATCATGAATCTGGGTCATCGGTACAGCAGGGAATGTGAGAATAGGAGAATTAAGAAGTATCTCGACAAAATTCAGCACTCCAGCTGGTACTATTAAAGTCTCGCATTCATTAAATTGAAATCTCGTATAGCGAACCAGAAATATCGTATCTCGTTTTCGCGAGAACCAAATGTAATATTCAAAGTGAATATTCCCGACAATTTAGCAGTTCTCCTTCTGGCTCATCGCATCACCAGACAGAGATTTGCTTATCGACGCCACGTGTGAGAAGGGGTAAATTACTTGTAGAATTTAGCGAACGGTCGTGCAGTTAGGTCGGGGGCAGTATTCGCCGATGTTCTCTATTTCCCCTCTATCATCCCTTTCGAGGCGAACGAAGAGAACCCTCCTCTACTTTCCTATCTTAACAGCCCATCTACATTGTCTCGGCAACGTTACCCCTCTCGCGCGCCGTCCGACGAGTTTATCGTGAACTTAAACAATGCGTTTCTTTTTTTGCAATAGAGGGCGCTCGCGCGCGAGTTCTCCCGCCTGTTTTCACAGCTACGAGACGGTACAGAGAAAGCGCACGACAGAGAAAAGAGAGTGAAACGGGAACTGCATGGAAGACTTTGTAACGGCCACGTCGCCCGGAACTGCGAAGGTTAGAGGGCGATTCCCACCTCGAATGCCGATAAGAACTCGGGGAATCGCCCCACAAGCGGCGTTTACACTACGGCCAGTCTAGCAACCTAATGTACCTGGCTCTCATACAATAGCTGCTGTATATATATCGTTCTGTACGCGCTATTATTCTCACAGGCTGACAGCCTCTTATTGCCAGCACGCTTTTCCATACAATCATTTCGATTCCGCGAAAGAAGACCTGTGTGTTCGACAATTGACCGTCATTTAACGGAAAATGACCGACAAAGAATTGTCTTTGACCAAGAAAAATTACCAACAAAGACATTCACGTATGACGGTGCATCGTAGGACGAAAAATTGCACTTTTTTTGTTCTTGTAAATTTCCATACTAACTGCTGGGTCAATCCTACCAATTTCAGTTCATCTATTCAGCCCAATTTAATAGCAAGAAATATTGTTGCCAAAAGAAATGTGTACAAAGTTTTCCATATAGCTTCATAACTATTTTTCATTTTTTTACAGCGTCAATTTTAGGCAATAACGATAAACGAGAACTGATCACCGTAAAAATGATATTCTTGAAAGAAGTATGAATTCTTATTCGGAAGTAAACGTATATTTGAAATCTGATACAATTATGCTTTCGGCTAAGTATAACTGTCTCCTTTCACGAATATGATTTTTAGGATGGCCTATGTTGAAAGTGACAATGTTGAAAATGATCAATGTTAAAAATGACCGTAATGCTGCATGTCTGTAATAAAACACTTGTCCATGCCCGTTATAGCACCTATAGCATTCTCGGCTGTCGCTATCACCTGTTATATGTTTGTTCGATACGTGCTCGACTGCCCGGAAATTCACAAGCTCATCTTCTTCCCTACCAAATTCGACCGCACATCGTGAAAACTTGAATAAAGCCAAAGACGTCTGTTCCCACGGGAAAAATCTTAGACCGTGAGCGGATCGTCCAGTCAAATGGGAGGGTAAGAACATAGGGCTCGATAAAAATTCCCTACCGACGTGCTTTTGACCCCTCTGTCCATTTACAAACGTGAGAAGCTGATGGTTCATCCAACGTAACATCGAATGTCGAACCTTTTTTCCACACTCAACCACCGGAACTCCATGCTCGAGACACCTATACATACTCTGTGGCTCTACGATACGTCCACTTCACACGCGCTTCCTCTCTCTCTCTCTCCCCAGAGAATTCACGATCCCAATTAAACGGACCGGCGCGGCAGACCCTTTCCCTAACTAAATCTTCGCCAAGCCAATTGCACGTGTGCCTTCGAGTGTGCGCACCTTTCCGTGACTATGTGCTCATACGTGCGTGTTCTATTCTTTTCGCCCTTCGATCTAGTTAGAAAAAAAGGCGGAAAAAGAAAATAAAAATTTGACCGCATGACCGAGTTGGAGTTTCACTTTGCTAATTGAACTACTAAATTATAAATAAATCGATAAGAATTTTGGATACACTTAAATTCAATAAAATCAACTATGGTGCAGTATTCACGTAATAAAATTGAATAGTCCAAAGATTTGTTTTTCTAGAATTTCTAAAACATTGAACTGTAAGATAACGGATAGAATTGAAATGTTTAATATTTAATTAAGCTGGTACTGCCTTATATATAACTAATTATTATTCATTATTATTATTATTTTTAACTATTTTGATTAAACAATGTGAAGTGTAGTTGAGAATTTTTGTTTTGTTTTCTATATATAGAAAAACGGTTTGGTTGGTAAAGTGCTATATTAAAAATAAATACTTTAGTGCTTCTTTTACCATCGATTTCGAGAGAATAATTCCAAGCGGCTTTTAGTGACATTAATCAAAAATTGGATGGAACATTTGGCATATAGAGCTCAGTAGAGGCAGTTACCATCGTGTGGCACGAAATCGTGAGCTCGTAACCCCTGAAATCGTATCTGATAATTGTCGGACGAAGCATTGGCAAGTTTTGCCGGGTAGTTATAACTGCGTTAGGCGACCATGCTTCTCTAGATTGCCGACAATAATAACATTAATAATATGGGGAAGGTTTACCTTCGAGACGTTATATCACGATCATTAGCGGGGTGTATATGGGCGTATAAACCGAGCTTAGTTATATTAGCCTTGGTTAAGAGTGTGCGTGTCCGTCATTGCTCAGGCATTGCTACATATACTCAGCACATACCACACGTTCATTCTGTAACTCGAGTCCATGTTTGCATCGCTACAGTCCGTGCTGCTTACGTGTACTTTATTCACTGCTGCTGGGAAACGTGTGGGAAATGTGGTTGACCTCAGTAAGGGGGTATAAAGGGGTTGGAGGCGGTGGTGATGCCCGCGGCTGTGGAGCTACTTCGAAGGAAGATACACGCTTCCGCTCGGAGAAAGATTGCCTCTTGCCCCGTAAGCTGTAGTTAAGGGAGATCGGTCTATAATAGAGAATCTATAATAGTTATTACACTACTGCTACAGGGTAATCTTTGATTCATACTCGCAACTTTCTATACATGAGGATTATGGAAATAACTTATGTAGTCCCTGATAAATAGATTATGTTAAGTATTGTCGCATAATTTGGGAGCGATTGTGGCTTGTTGAGACAACAAAGTTTCCTTAAGACAGCTTTAGTATTAACCTTTGATACGCACAACAGATTGGCGCTTCCAAGCCATGAATTGGTGATTATGGATTCGTGCACGCGATTTTGTCATTTCAAACTTTCTTCGAAAATTCAGGCACATTTTTGTTCTACTCCTCTCAGATATGTCTTATAATAAGCCAGATTTGAAAACTACTTGCATATACTGAAATATATTGGGCT
This sequence comes from Perithous albicinctus, assembly GCA_964016905.1. NCBI lineage: Eukaryota > Metazoa > Arthropoda > Insecta > Hymenoptera > Ichneumonidae > Perithous > Perithous albicinctus. The sequence continues at coordinate 31,368,285 of OZ024688.1, read as the reverse complement.
TAAAGTCTGGAAAAGTTCACAGAAGAAACTTATAGAAATAAAAGGTTACTGAATTATGACATATATTGCGTCATCTGTTGACGAGAATCGAGTGATTTATATTTTTTTACGGTGGTACACTAGAATACCAAGTACCAATAACGTTACAGTAAAAAAATACAACATGAAAATGTCATAACGACAAAAGGCCGTGGGTCGAAAATACGATAAAGCTAAAATAACCAAAAAAAGTCATAATTCATTTACAGACATTCAGAATATTGTTAAAAAATCACAAGTTGAAAATAGTTCCAACTATCTTCGGTATTCAGTGTTGAAATTGAATCGATACAAAGCTCTGCTAGACTTAAAACGAATTTTGTTGAATATGTGATCACAAATTTCGAGAAGCGAGGCTTATTGAAAAAAAAAACTCACAGGAGTCGATACGTAGAAAACTTGATGAATCCGTTCGTCGATAACATCCGTTAGAGAGTTAGGTTATCGAGAAAGAGAGAAAGAGAGAGAGAGACGGAACGAGAAAGAGTCTCGTCACTGGAGCACGACACTGTTTGCCGGTTTTACCCCACCTCCTTGTATTCCTGTACTATCTACTATTACGGCGTTCGGTTCTTTCAGTATAGTCGCGTCTCCAGAGACTATTCCTCCTCTCAGCTTCACCGTTCTGTCCTCGGCATACATACCATTCGCAAACGGCTACCTTCCCTTATCATTTCGTCTCGTCTTGCACACGTATCCGCCCGCATTTCTCCAACCTCCCGAGGGGTCGTAGAACCGGCCTCCCCGATCGCTTCCTTGGCCGTCCACCTTTTCCTTCCTTCCGTTTTTCCCTTTTCTCTCTCTCTCTCTCTCGTCTTTGCCGTTTACCTCATCTCAGCTTTCCAGGCTTTTTAAAAAAATCTTTTGCCGCAATTCTTTTGAACTTCCGTCTCTCATTCGTTCGCTTGTACGTTCATGCCTAGCCTTTCCCATTCGCCGATGGCACCTCGTGACAAAGTTCTATTTTTTTTCATTTCGCTTTGATTTTTCTCAATATTCAAGTATTGTTCCTGTCGTTGTTCTACGAGAGGGTTTAGAGGGAAGCAACGTAGTATTATTGAAAGACAATCCGATGGAATCAACAGTTATTGAAAAAGAGGGTTGGTTAAGAAGAGAAAAGACTATAGGGGAGTGGTGAACACTGGGTGAAGGACGATAGGAGGATAGGTGAGTATCTTGCCGCCTCGGTGGGGCAGCTCTACCTTTTACGGCGAGGAACACAATAAAAATGGCAGTTTTACAGTGGCTCGGTTCGGTAGCTTACGTTTACAGTGTGCTAGAGTAGCAATACCGCTAGTACTATCGTGGAAGCCAGGCTTGACACGCGAAGTTGCCAGTGAAGCCTGCTTGTTTAGTTGCCTTGGATCGCGTGTCGAAGCTTATATCGAGGCCGGCAACCATAGTCAGCATTCGGTGTCCTACCTAACGCTTCCAAACCGAGCAACGACTGTATACTTACACATCTCACCTCTTGTCTATCTACTTCCTATTCACTCTTACCATTTATCTACCTATAAACGTCTTTGGCCACTGTTATGAACCTTTTTGTTCTCATCAACTTGCTTCTTATACTGTTTGTATGGGAGCCGCACCATAGTCAGCACTTTGCGTCGTACTTTATGCTTTAAAACTGAGAAACGACTGTATTGACACAGTTCACCTCTTGTCTATCTGTGCACATTTACCATTCATTTATCCATAAACCGCTTTGGATACTACTATGAGCTTTTTTTTTTTCAACAACTGGCTTTCGTACATTGTGTATATCGGAGCCATCACCATAATTAGGATTTGGCGTCTTACCTGACGCTTTGAAACCGAGAAACAACTGTATACTGACACAGCTTCCATCTTATCTATTTCCTATTCGCGTTTACCATTCATCTATCCAGAAAGCTCTTTAGCCACTGTTATGAGCCTTTTTGTCCTCATCAACTGGCTTCTTAAATTGGCTCGAGAAACGAGTAATTCAAAGTCCTCGAGCCGCTTCTCAGCAGAAATCCTCCTCCCCGCTCTCTTATGCTTTATGAGAAAACGCTCAAGAGCAAACTCTCGGGTTAACCAGACTCAGTCATCTCGTTCTCTCTCTTTCTCTTGGTATTTTTTCCCTTCTCTATCCTGCACTCTTACAGTGCTGTTATTATAAGGTAGACCGAGCTCGTGCCCGGTGATTCTATCCGCCATATATTTGCTCTATAGCAGTATATAGTATATATACCGAGCTCTCTCACCGCAGCTCTTCCGCTTTTGCTCTTCCATTTTTTTAGGTAACTACGGTAAAGCCATGCGCATTTTACCATAAGTCAATTTGCGCAGAAAGCCAGCCAAAAGTTCCTGTTGATGTTTTTTTTTTTTTTTTTGCTTACCCTTCATCCTCACTAATTCACGAACTTTTTCGAGCTCTCAATACATGTCAGAGCCTGACCCGAGTGGGAATTATTTTTTCCCTATTTTGATTCCTCTTTTAAAACCACTGGGGTGAAATTTAGTAGATTCAAGAGTATCCAATTTTCGATTATGAAAATTGGATACTCTTTCAACAGAGGGCTTTATTTTGTTCAAATAACTACATTTAAATGCAGTGAATCATTTCTCTCACTAGGATTGGCACAAAGAGAGATTTTGGTTGTTTTGTGGTCTTAATCATATTGAAATATTATGAAGTTGCAATTAAATAGAATTCCGTTTTTTGATCCCAATGGTATGCAGCTCAAAGCTCATCATGGTTCTAAAGTAATTTAAGCAATTCAACACTCGTGTAGACAAAAACATCTAAATGCCAAAACTTGATTTATACTCGGTGAAAGTCGTTTTTTCTCGTGACTCTCATCACTTCATATGTATTTAATCGGTCTACACGGTGATTACTCCACTTTTCCTCGGTTTGGAGCCCCAGCTACCTCTCACTTCTTCTGTTTGTCTCCCAATTGACTGCAACATCAGAGGTTGTAGAATAAGAGACGGGAAAGGTGTGACATGCGGGTACTACTTGGTTTTATTTCCTCTTCTCGCCATTAATTCGATCACTTTGCACAGCCCTCCTGATATTCAATGTTTTTATGGTTATTAGGACAATTATTTCTTCCCGACACGATGTAATATTTAATTATTTTATCTGCACTCCCCGTTCATTAGATGTTTCCATAGTTAAGACAATTATGTTTTCCAGGTACGAGGCTTCCTTCGATCCATTATTTTATCTGTGCTCCGTTCATTCGAATTGTCAACTTGATTAACGATCGTACTGACATCTTTCAACTTTAAAGCTGGTTCGATAAAAATGTTCCTCCTGATGGAATCACCGTTTCATCCTCGAAATCCAACTGTTCTCCCGACGCACCCTCGCCGAATGAGCTGAGCTTCATGCTGCCAGTTTGGTACAGGATTAGTAATCTCGGCGCGTGTACCTTGCCGGTCACCAGGTCCCGCCTTCACTTCTTTGCTAGGCTGGTACATTTCTACGTGTATTTATAGTATAAATGGTAGAGAAGTAAACGAGCTCAACCACAAACTCTCGCATACAGTGGAGCGAGAATGGGACAGTTATTAATTATCTCCTGTGTCTGCAGTGCATGGCTTTAGCGGTTGGTTTGCGACCCTCATTCCCTACCTGTACAACGTTCCTTTGATTAATTTTCTTTTTGGCCAGCTTAGAGACACCGTTCTCGATCTGACCCGCTGTTTATACAGCCGTTGGCTCCAGTGTTCACTTACCGAGTGAATCATTAAAAAAACTTAGAAGCATTCCAAGCCCTTTCTAACTTTTAAAAAACATTCCATACTCTTTTTTAAAGGCTACGTACATTCTTGACGAGAGTAAAATACATTACGTTACTTAACTTTCGACGAATGTCGTTGAGTTTCAAGGTAAAATTACTGTCTAATTTTTACTGAATTCCAGTTTTAGACTTTTTCATTTAACAGTGTTAAAATAATTTTTGTATGGATAAATAACAATTGTAAATATCACTGCAACGTATAAAGACCCATTCTAAAAATTCTAATCGAGGTCAGTGAAATTGCAAATTACTTTTAGAATGAACGGCCATTAAAAAAGATAGCAAAAGGTAAAAATTACGTTTTTCTTGGATAATCGTAGCTATTTTAAATAATTGAACATTTTGAGTAGTATGTGTGTTTCAGAGACATGTGTGTTTATATGTGTTGTAAACTGTTTGGCTGAAATATGTTAACCGGCCTCTTCACGTCAGCTTAGAAAGGCGAAAGATTAAATTGAATGGCTTGGTTATTTTCCAAATATGTTAAAAAACATGTTCTTTCGATATACTTAAAGCACATACCGTATGCGTGCTTGCTCTTTTTAAAAATGATAAGGTCCCTTATTTTTCCAACCTTTACAGTATTTCCGCCTTAAGTAAGATATTAGAAATCCCTTGACATTCATATGGTTTGCACGTTAATAATAAAACTGTACAGTTTTGTAATATTAGCATAAAGAGATAGACAGCTAATACTATCGACCAATGTATATCCCAAACCTACCGTCTATCATGGTCGATCATTTGTATAGAATTATACTAGTTCCAAAGTCTTGAATAGAATGTAGCTTTTGACCAAATCAAATATGGTAGGTTAATATCATCGCTCGTCAATGCTCATCAATATCGCACTAGGTAACCGGCTCAAATATACCATTTGTGTCTATGTATGTCTCCATGTATACACGACTTGAAACAGCTACATCTACAGGGTGCTGCTGCTGCTGGTACGTGGTGCGCGAGTAAGCAGATAGGTTGCTGGAAACGTATAGGCTATTTGGCAAACGGCCAAGCCAGCACGTTCGCGAGCATGGTGGTCCGCCTTCTCCAATTCCTCCTCTCCATACCCCTTTTTCATGATCGAATACATAGTAACGCCAAGCCTTCACACACGCTTGGCGATCTTGCAAGCTCGTGCAAGTGGAGTTTTAGCAAAAGTTGCAAACGCCCGAGGGTCAACCTGATGATGGTGGTATTATATAACTTGCTTGTATATAACAAGCGATATCGGATAGAGAATTGGAAATGAGCATCCTTCAGCCTGTAACGCATCATAATATTGCAACCATAATACACATCATAAAAGCAACATATCGACTAGTAGTTGCTATAAAAATGTACAACTGCAATGTCAAGTGGTAATAATTGAAAGGTGGTTCTCCAAACGGTAGAATATGTTGGGTCGTCCGAGAGGGAAATGTATGGTTGAGTTCACAAGGGAGGTTTTCTCTCCTATGCTGACTGTGGATACTGGTCAACGTGGAGAGAATCGCCAGGCTGGTGGGGGAGAGGACACCACACAGCGTTCACCGCCCAGCCCGAGTTGATTTATCGGTGGGTAGCGTGACACCGTGAATAAATAGAAAGGTGATCGAAAACAAAATCCCACGGAAATGGGTATAAATGGCTGGCGAGGATGGGGATCACCGGAAACTCGCCATCCGTTCTACCTGAAAAATAAAACAAAACGCTACAGGGAGAAAAAGGTTAAAAAATGCACCCATATATACAGAGTCGCACACAACGCGGACTTCGCACGAGGGAACGTTCAACCGAGCACGGTTTCGAAATGATTGGATTCGTACGATACGTTTATCGGTTGGGGCTTCAACGACGCTTTTCAGTTAGTCGAGCCCCATTAAAGTAGCGCGAGCATTTTGCCGCTGACGAGTTACGCCAACGCTATATCGAGCAGAACGTCCTTTTTCTTGTGTGTAATAAGATGACCCCTTAACAGGCAAAGTAGACGAAAAATCAGGAAATAATTCGTAATGTAAATGAATACGGGATACCCGAATCCTCAGCAGCACCAAATGTATCAAATTATCAAAAAAAAATCTAACCTTTCTATTACTTACACCCATCTTTTTAGGCCACATTCTTTTTCTCCGAATATCGGCGTTATTGTGTAATCAACGTGTATTTTATTATTATGTACATTTTAAAATACATTGTTATAGGGACTTAGCTCTTACATTACAAGAACTGGAAGATGGAATGCCTTACGTTACGTGAAAAAATATGCACGTAATTTGGTAATGTCCTGTCTGTCTGTCTGTTAATATCGAATTTCAAGGGCTACACTTAGTTTCATGAACCATCTACCTTCAATTCGACGTTGAAGTCACAAACACTGTCTGAGTGAAATTTGCTCATGGCTCTATTGGCTGTCATGGGAACCAAATGGCCGTCAGGCATTTCTGCTCCTACAACTACTCCTTTAACTTACCTTGAACATCAACTAACCACACACCCCTATACAACTATCTTCTCTTTCTCGCTACTGAAACCCGGAATACAACTTCCGCATAGAGCTGTCAAGTTAATTTATCCTGTACCTCGAAACCCACTACAGTCAACGTTTCCGCAAATGAAACTTTCATATTTTGAATATTTGACTTTGGTCGGTGTTCTGAAGCAGACAAAAGGGACAGACAGATAGGAAAAAAAAGAAAAAAGAAATAGCTGAAACAGGGCTAACCATCTCGACCCGTAAAAAACGTGCAGGGAACTAATCGTGTTTTCTTATTCTGTACCAATATTAAAATTTCTTGAATTTGTGAACCTTATATCGTAATATTCTATCGTTGAGAATCAAATCTAAAAGGACGCTTTACCTGAGAAAAATAAAGGAGCTGTCGAAGTGTTATTACACCGAGTATCAAAGGTATTTAGCACACTCAAAGGAACCGTGGTAGTCCTGCCAATTATTAACTGACAACTACTGATAGCTGCAGAATAATGTAATATATAATTTATCAGGGTAGTACGAACCGCATTTTTTCAGATTGTTTCTCGTACTCCACTTTTTTTGGGTTACAGTTTACGTCATCTAATAGACAGTTACAGCTGATTAATATTATTCACGGAAACAATGGATTAGTTAAAGTGTAATTATAAAAATAAATCCCACTTTACAAAGGAATTATGTACTCCAGTGCAATACAGTGGCCCTTCGCGTGTACAACTCAGACTAGTATAAAAGATCTCTACATTTTCCGATAAATTCCTGTAATAGCAATGAATAATTTTATCTATACGCAATAATGATTCGCAAGGTTACATTTTTTTTAATGGCTTTCCTGCAAAACAATATCCGAAACCAGCGTCAGAATTTTTGCCATACTCGTGGAAACTTTTCATCGACCCACCAATATAAACCGACGTGCGTACTATCAGCTCAGCGCAAGTTTCACAGAATCGTTATTCGTAGCTTTATTGGCGCGGGTTAAAGTGTGATTATGTGCCAGTGAGGGGCAGTTGCTTTCCCTCTTGGTTTGCATTCTCCAAAGTGAAGAGGCTATTCGCGGTCTAGCAAGCACCGCTTTCGGTCGAGGTTTATACCGAGATCACCGTCACTTCTGTCTTTCTCTCTAGCAGCATTACCGTTGTCGTTATCGTTGGGCTTATGATTCCTCTCCACTTGGTCCTTATATTACTTCACTGTTCGTGGTTTGTCCAAGGCAGATGAAAATCTTGTCATTTCTGCGGGTCTTGTGTATCATCTGTTCACCAGCCCGAATACGCATCTGAAGCGTCACATCTTGCCCAATTCGTTGAGTATACTCTCGTCATTTCAATCTTTGAGCTGCGAACACGTCTGGTTCGTTCAAGTACTACCACCGGAAGTAACCGCAACCTCGAATGCCTCAACGAGTTCAGCAGGCGAAGGTATCCAAACTGGACTGTGCTCGCACTCTCCAGATTTGCCATGCTGTATATACAGTTTTCATTAAGAGAGGGAGAGAGAACACAAGCTCGCCAGAAGGAGCTATCTCCGAAGTTGGGACGAGTCGTTATTCGCTCTTCTATGAAAACGGCTAGAACGGCCAGCGATCTGCACCCTAGAGAATCAATGCATTCAAGGTACTTCTTTCTCATATTTCGCTCTTTTCTTTATTTTTTTCGGATAGTCGCAGCCACGATACATTTTCTGTTCCCACCGGATTTCGCCTGGTGTGTCTCGAAGTATACCAATTTTTTTTTCTTCCAAGCGAAATAAAACGCGATCTCATTTATCCAAATTTTAATAACTTGTCCGTTCCACGTAAGTTGTATATATTTCGGTATATTCGACGGGGAGTTAATTTTTTATCGTTGTACAGTGACTTATATGCCTCTCCTCGTTACTCACGCTTTATCACGAAAAGTATTAGGGCAAGGAATACATTTTCGTGGTCTCTTATCTTATTTATTTTTCGGCAGTGGGTACCCATCGTGAATACCACAAATGAGGGTGGTTAACAGTGTCGTTGAGTAGCTCTTTCCGCACTGGCCCGTTACAGCCGAGGTGAGGGTAGATGGGCTCTTTTCCACCTAGTGCAGGAAAGCAGGAAAAGAGAAAGGGAGAAACGCGCGCGCGAGCCCCCGCGCCAAGATTCTAACAGCACGCTCGCATCAACCAGAGGTGAACCAGCCTCATAAATATTCACGATGAAATCTACCCCTCGATAATAACGATCTGGCCCCCTGCCACCTTAGCCCAAAATATACGATGACTGCCGTATCAGACAGAGAAGGTTGGCTGGGAGAGGGTGCCAAGGTTCTCCGGACAATCAACTTCCCCTCAACCCGCACCCCGCGAATTTCGCCCTCGTCATAATAAAAAAATCCGCGAATGAGAACTGAAACCAGGGTATCCTCCATAGACAATGCCCGGCGGCCTATCCGTCCCATTAGAGCATTGATGAATTAAAATGTTGTGGACACGTGGTGGTTCGATGCCAGGATTAATGGCGAGGATAAAATAAAATATACAATGAGGCAAACAACCAGAGTAGGTACATAGTCCTGAGCGCGAATGAGAATTGCGTACAACGTATCGTGATGTTGGGTGGTGGGTCACAGTGCAGGTGGATTGGCGTACACGGGAAACGAGACTGTGAGAAGATATAGCTTTGTTGGGTACGGAGAGAGGCCAGGCCGGTGCTGTCCGGCAAGGAGTAAATTGGTAAAAATGTCTGGAGGTTGTTTGGAGGATGGCAAACACGAGCGAGCTATCCTTCGTGGCTGTCGCCTCGACCCTCTCTCTACCATGGAAGCTCCGACGGTGGCCGCCGCAAGCCACTCTCTTTCCCGTTCACTAATTCTCTCCCTTCGTCCCTCTTACAACCCAAGCAGCCCAGCCAGCTCTCTATTGCCAGCTCGAGTTCCAACCCGAGCTCGAGCCGGAGCTACAGCCCCAGACCCCAGACCCAGCCCCGGGCTTCCCCGACCCCACGTAGTAGGTGGGTATACCATCCTCTGCCTCCATCGCCGCTTTATTCCAGCTCTCGCCGAGCTACGAACTCTTCTACTCCTCTATACCACTGCTTCCACTCTATTTCCACCTTTCTGTCTTTCTCTTCGGTCACTACCGCCCCGTCGAACCTCCTCCACCCTTCGCCGTGTCGTATACCGACGGTGCAACGGTGCTTCTCATAGAGCCTTCTTGGTGAAGAACACCAAGCCACCAAGACCCGCGCAGTCGACTTGTTCCGAGGTTCACTCTTTGCTCCCAACCGCTACCGGAACCGGACAAAAACCTCTATTCGGCCAGGAAATTGAGTGTTCCGCCGCAGAGTTAAGGACACTTTTTCAACACCGGGTGACATTTGCGACTCACTTTCTTTGTCTAATGACTCTTCACACCACCTCTCGTTATTCACAATAGGGGGATCGAGGCTTTCTTACACAGTGCACTTGTGCATCCCGTTTGCATGATAGTTGGATATATACCTTTGCGAGAGCATAAGAGAAACACAACAAAAAAATAAAACCCCAATAACAAAGGGCTTGTTGTTGTAACACATCGTTTCGCTAGTTTCCAACGCAACAGTCTGTACCTAACGATATCGCAACTCCTTCCGTTATCGTGCTCTTCAATATCATGTGTGCCAGTTCGTTTCTTACATATTTTCTCACCTTTCACATGAATGCATTCAAACTCGTATCCAATATACCAAACTTCGGATTTATTTTTCCTAGAGTTTGAAGGTAGAACGGATGCGTACTACAGATGGATACCATGCCTTGCATGTATTGAATCAGTGAATATATACGGTACCGAGGCGGATTGACATTGCCAGTGCGTAGTGCCATCCCTCGTTCGTTGCAGTCCCTGGCGGCATCTCGTGGGATTCTGGACACCGGTACATCCGAAACGCCATCACCCAACCCTCCTGGGAAAATCACATCGACCCAGAGACAGCTATCCCATCCTGCGACTCAACTCACTAGCGACTATCTCACCTCGTTGGCCCGATAGGCAACGTCGTCCAACCACCAGCGAACATTTCGTCTTGTCTCCTTTTTTGTTCTCTCCACATCGTCTTCTTTCTTGTTTCTTCACTCTTCTCGACCCTGATTCACACCCTCAACGGGACCCATGCATCGCAGCCGCAATTTTCCACTTTAGAATGGAACGAGCGAAACTTCGTCATTGCCGTGTACGTGAAGAAAAACAATCGAAAGAAACTTGAGGCTAGGCGGTAGTGGTACTCCGGAGTGGACGAGCCCGAATAACCGAATCCGGACACAATGCACTTTTTCGAGGGCTCCGACACTTTCTTTCATTCTTTCACTCCTCGAGAGAACAAACCGCACTACTCTGAGATCCTCATTCACGTTGAGGACATGCGCGTATCTCTAAAGTGACACTCAGCTGAATTAGGTACTCTAGACACATCTTGCCGGGTTTGCCTTGGGACATCGTTACAACATGCAAGAAGCGACAGCGTTGATTCGTACCGTCAACGGAATACTCCAAGCAACCTGGCTTAGTGGACAAATTTCCATCTACAGGATTGAGAATAGAAGGTTGAGAATCCGAGCTATGGAAATTGTGGGACTCGCGTTGCTCTTCAGTGCGCGCTTTATAATCGGAGAACGTTGTGCGGGAGAAACAAGACTGGTGCGGATCTAACGGGCTAGATGTTTTTGAGATCCACAACAGACAGGATGATTATGCTGAATGTATTTCCGCGTTGTCTTCCGTTCGTTTCTGCTTCCTCAGAGAGAAAGCCTTATTTTTATGAAAAAATCGGGATTTCAATATCAGGGTGCTTAAATTGCTTGAAAAGGTCCAGATATTATACTTAGTTAATGTCACAAATCTTTAAAAATTCACACAAAATACGGAAGAACTGCTCCTTGAAATGTAAAAAAGAGTTGCAAAGTAAAATCTTGCATTATATTCTCTTTTGTTTGGTCTGGAGGACACGAATATTTCCCTATGACAGAGGAAAATTAATCATACTTTCTCATAGAGGAGTTTGTGTATACGGTGAATCAAACAAATGCGGTAACAATGTGCATAGGTTTCTACTTTGCAAGCTTTATCATTACTTCTATACATTTTATATCTCTGCTCCTTGCTTATTTATCAAAAGCTGTCTCGCAAAGACCGGCAGTATGCCCGTTAGAAATCCCACAGTGCATCAGTCTCTACGACCGCGTAAAGTCTAATTCGAGTTTTCGAGAGTGGCTAAAAGATGTTCTTTGACGAGAACACCAAACATTCGAGGAAAGAGCAAGATCTGGTAGTCTGCCAGGTAGATCTCCGTGAAGCAAAGGACGAAACGATATCGAATGATGGTGGTAGTTCGATGCTTCTTTCGATGGCAAAGCAAAAAAAAACACTATCTTTTCAGTCACGATTACAAAGTGAACATCGCTTTTGGCATGTAACAGTGAATCAATTCAGACAGCTGTAAACCCTGGCGCAAATAGGACAACTACAAGGGAGAGGGTTAGGCGAACTGTAATTGCATCTGTGGAAAATCTTTTGCTCCATAACAGTTAAACCGTAGAGTTAATACAAAGAGGGAGACAGAGAAGCTATCCATAGAAACTCGACAAAACATTGCAACGGTGGGAAGAGAGGGATATAGTCGGAAGCTAGAGGTAGAGTTACATTTTCTTGCTGCGCTACATTGTACCGGCAAAATCGAGTCGCACCACAACCCACGGTAAATACTCGTGGCATATGTATGCCGCATACTGCGAGTTTGGGCATAGCATACGGTATGGCATTCCATGTGCGTTATGAAGCCTGGAGCAAATTACTCCACGATTTGCACGAAAACGATAGGCGCCTGCGTGTGGCCCGAGCGTAAAATTGGGGGGCGCGATTCTCGGACTAATTAACTCTTCGATTAGGGAATTGCAGCTTCGCGACCACTGGGCATCCGGCAATAGGACTTTTGGTCGGTGGGCTCTGACATTTCCGCTTCTACGGTGTGGCTAAATTCTAATGGCAGTGGGACTGCGGCGCAGAGAATTCGGAAAATCGGTTCGGTTGTCGATAACGAGAGAGTTGCCGAATCAGCTATGAGAACTAAACTGGGATACGTGCATACCTGTGTGTGAATGTGTAACCATTCACCGAACTCGAACGTCGAATCGATTACACTCGCCTATGTTCTCCCTCTCTGTCGGCAAAAATTTAACTCGGAACTTTGTCTGTGAATCACGAGAGCATACGTGCCCGATCAACTGAGACATGGTAAACGCGTTCGCTCAGCAGTAGCGAGGGTGGGCTCTGCACCCCCAGCGATAGATCGACAACGTATACCTCGATTTCGCTCAATCACGTAGTACGTCGCTGGTGGTAGTCACACGTTTACATGTAACTTTACACATCGAGAATCATGTTAAAAAACAATTTGCAAGCTGCTGTTCTCGCGTTATAGTGTAAAGGGGAGTGGGGGAAGAGGGTCAAGTTCTCGGTTGGGTCTGTGCGGTTCACTTAATTTTACAGAGCTCATCCATTTTCCGGCTATTTTTATGACTGTTTCGTTTTTATGTCCCTTAGCGATCGTAGAATCATTTCAACTATGTCGTCCTTCTCCATCCTTTCATACTAGCAGAGCCGCGCACGGAGCTTGTAAAAATCCGGTGGAACGAAGCGAGTTCGAGTGAGAACGGCCACGCTTCACGGTCCCAATCGCATTGGCACGGCGCATTTTATCGTGCCGTAACTCGAAATTGCTTGTCTTCGGGCGTTATAAAATCCCTGGCAGTTGCTTTGGGGAAAAGGAAGAAAAAAATCGATTTCATCCTCCGCAGCAACCATCGGCTGGATGTAAAGAAGCTGTAGAAAAATCTATATAGAGTGTTATGTATAGTGAGTTGGTAGCTATAGTATCAACGCGTCAGACGTACTCTTTGTAAATGGCATTTTCAACGGACGTTGGAGGGCGTCTGCTGTATCCAATGCCTGGCAAGTAGATGTCACTGCCGGAGGATAGGAAAGATGAAGCGAATTAGAGTGGAAGAGAAGAAAAATATATGTCGACCGTGGAGGGTCACGAGCGACCGGTGCAACCCGCGGCCGGACGTTGTCCAGCTATATCTAGGGTCCAGATATATATCAACGGGAGCGAGGGGGGAACGACTCTGTCGCCGAGACTCCGGACTACGGGTCTAGACGCGACGCTCGACGGATTGCGCGCACAGACTCTGCTCAAGGGACACGAGAATACCCACGACGTACGTCCGAACGGACGAACCCCGTGGTCACTCGTGAGGCCAAGGGAAGGCTTGTTCATTTCATGGGCCGTCACCTCGTGCCAATCCTATGGATCACGGTGTGATTTTTTTCAACGAGAATTTCCGTTTGTTTAATAGCTCACCGAAGCCGTACATGCGCTCGATGCGAAACCAACAACTGATCCGGTGATCTGACAGATTCTATTTGGAACCACCATCTACCATTCTATCTCTCTGAAAACATTTTGCTCCTACTGTAACTCTCTGCTTCGTAACACTTTTTTAACACCTTATATATGTATATGGCAGTGAAGTGTATGGGGCGTTCCAGGCCAAGCAACAGGGTTGTAATCCTCGTATCTTATCTTCTTTTATATTGTAGGGGAGAATAAAATGAACAAATCTGTTTGTTTTTGTTTTTTAATTTAGATCTTGACAATTAGATGAACGTTAATTACAGTTTTTAAAAACTATGTCATCATTTTTCAAAATTTTTGCAGTAAAATTCTTTATTAAAATCCAACATTTTGAGAGAACTCAGGTGTAATGTTTAGATAACAGCGAAAAAAAAATATATATACAACAATTAAGAAATGATAAGTTTTGTAATCATTTCGGATATCATTGACAATTCGAGCTTTTACTCATTTTTTAATGTACCTACTTAACTCATAATTGAAACACTTTTCAGTGTTTCATATACGCTGCAAAGAAAGAAGTAAATGCAGATCTTAGCAACAAAAAGGTCGGAGATTGAAAATTAGAACAGAATACAGTTTTTAGCAAAGACAGCAGTACCGAAATTTAAAAATTAAGAGAACAGTGGTGGTGTTTGAAAAAAGTTGCTTCTCATTAAAGAATTTATTGTGCATATTTTCAAAAATGGATCATGTTAAAAATTTGAGAGCCACTATCCTGATGATTTGACCTAGAATATCCCATGAATATATATATAGCTTCGATAGTTTATCCGAATCGGGATCCGTTAAATTGTTTTTCGCCTTCATTGCTTTTCTCGCTAATAGATATTGCGTTCTGTCCATCACCGAATGTAGCGGGAGTGGTGGGCCGGAGTATGGGTCTTGTACGAAGCTCTATATATATCGCAGGTCTTCAGCCTGGATTAAGTCCGATCTGTTGTGGTCTTACGCCCCGCAAGCTGGCCAGCTCTTCTTCAACGGATAAGATGTGCGGGCGTTTTATTTGGCGGACCCCGTAGATGGGATGAAGGAGGCTGAAGGTGGGGCAATTTCCCAGCAAGATGTACCTATGTACAGAGAATAAAAAGAGGTATGAGGCGAAAGGAAGTAGGAGGTTGCGCATGGTAGGCGAATGTGCTTGGAGTCAGAAACGAGAGCGCACGAGAGGGAAAATCGAAGGCACTTAAAAAGTGGCAGGTACGCGTACTCCGTGCGAAACTCCACTTGGATGTAGACATTCTGAGAAGGATGGTTTCGTGTAGAGGCACTTTTCTCCCAACTCGAAACTTCCTCCTCCACTTTTCCCTTCTTTCGTTTCCGTCTTTTTGTCCGATGTTACTTTTTATACGGACAATAAGTGAGTGGATGCGGAAAGCACTTTTTTAAAAACAGTCTTTCGCGTTGTCGATGTTTTCGTACTTATTGAAATGTGAGAAAAAGGTTTGCATTTTTTAATATATTTTTTGTTGATGTAATAACTTGACCATAAATTTTCTGTGCCTGCACCCAGAGCGGACGAAAAAACTTTCTTCCGTCAAAGTATGTTAGAAATTTGAAGCATTTATGGCCTCAGTTAATTTGCAGATTTTGTATTTCCCCCCTAATTCTGTCTTTTCTCAGTAAGTAATTACACCATATAACATATAAAATAAAATAAAAACTTTCCCTTAGTTCGAAGCCTTTAAAGTTAGTAAAATCTAAAGATTGGCCAGAACTGGTATTCTGTTGGAAGAAGTTGAAGCAGCATAGGATAATAGAGATAGTAGGCTGTTCTTGTATGATTTCGCGTGGTGAAAGGTTCCCGACGTTATTTCGTTGGTTTCAAGCTGACGTAGAGGTAGCTGAGGTAGGTACTTAATAATACTTTGGCGAGCCACTAATCCACGGACTCGGCGAGCCAAAGTTTTCTCTATAAACCTCTCGTTATTCGCGCGTACAGTGAGTCGAGCGTGTGCGGGGGTCGACGGTTGGGAAAAGGTGAGAGAGAGCCGCCACTCTCTCGAGCTCAATCCAAGCTCCGCCAGCCAGTCAGCGAGCCAGCATCATTCTACCTAGAGAGCTACTGCGCTCCGGCAGTGGCTCCATCAAGTATTAAAAGTTCTCAAATCGACGCCGCAGTAAAAGGAAGAAGAATCGTCGACACCTGCAGTGAGTAGATTCTATGGAATTACACGGTGGGCCGTGTAGACGTTCTGCTCGGCTGTTGCTGGTGGTATTCAGCAGAAATTTATTCAAATTGTCTTATAATAGATCAGGGCTATTTTAGGTATCAGTAATGCATGTCGGAACAGGCGCACCTGATGCGTCTTGGCTGATCAGGTCCGCCACCTTGGACCCGGGTCTGGGTCAAATCTGTCATCGTTACATCTCGAATATAAACAGAATCAACGAATTTTAGTCGAGTCATAACTGCAAAGCCGGTCCTGATAATGCCGCTCTATCCGGTCTTGATCCGACATGTAACGGTGTTTTTTATCGGGCCGTGATCGGGCTACTGGATATTATATACTGGACCACATTTGTGATTCTACTTAAAAATTTCGATATACATAAAGTTGCGTCTATTTTTTCTTAGCTGGTGAATGACTGATCTCTCAAACGAGACATCACTGATCTGTAGATTCATCCTGAAATTCTGGAAAAGGATACTAGAACACATACTAGAGCACTGTAGAAGCTCTGATAAATTAGAACATTGAGAAAGATTTTCTGCCAATCACCTTGTGTTTTGCAAGAAGATCACGGGGGTACTCGAATGGGATCCCATTAGGTTTTCGGATTGGGAAGTCGAGAGTATCCATATGTAGGTTCTTATATGAGATCTCATGTAAAATCACCCAATCCGGTGGTCAGATTTTGCATCCGAAAATACCATGAAAATCTGTACAGATTTTAAGAACTAATATCACTTCAGTCTGATATTAGCCGGATTTCAACCTGATTTCTTTTTGGTTTAGATTCTGATGCTGGCTGTTGGTGGCAATCACTAGGAAAAGTCTCTTTAAATTCACTATATAACAAACGCACTATAACCGAAGCGACACGCGATCCAAGACGTCGTATATGCCGTACAATTTTTCTGTTATCCGTTGATCGATGCGAGTTTTCAATGTGGCAAAAGAGCCCGGGTTGGATACGCGCTTGGAGGTTGAGGCACGGGTCAAGGATCGGAGGGTCGCGCCAGAGTGTTGGTCAGTGGGGAGCACTGCCTCGTCTTTATTGCCCCCAGTCTCCACGCAAGTTCTTCGTAGCGGTATCGACGACCCCACCTCGACCTCGGCCCCCGGACTCCCAGAGACCAGCTTCAACCAAGCCGCGCACACAATCCTCTAAAGTTTCCCATTTTATAGCTGTTGCGAAGATATTTAATTTTTCTTCGGGGAGCTCCTTTACGGCTATCGTCATTTCCCGGACGGATACCATCCGCATGAGATGGAATACGAAACGGAGACATGCTATCCACGATACAACTGGAAATCAGAGCGAAGAAGGAGAGACAAACTTTGTGCTTCTGTCCAAGCTGCCGCTCAACCCTCCGACTCTTCGCTTTCTGCACTTGCAGCTCAAAAAGGGAGAATAGAAGGGGCGACGTAAAATGTCAAGTCATTGTTTGATTGCAAACCGTACGAATGTTGGGTAGAGGGAAAAAAGGAATGCGCTGTTGTCATTCTGTAATTTAAATTCCGATGTAGATTCAGATATAGCTGTCCGGGAAATGAAGCTGTCAAAATTAATTTAGATGCTCATGAAGAATGATCTGATATTGGATTATCAAAATATTCACAATCAGTGCTTCGACGGTTTAACCGGAAACTATTAAAAGTGTCAGTAACATTTAAATGCATATAGATTTTTAGTCTCTATCACAGTAATAATAAAAATAGGGGGAAATCATGACAAAATTCATTTCCCAATATTTTGTTTGTTGGTACAGTTGCGCTATTATTTTTGTTGGATTTAAGTCTGATTCTGACAAGAAATATTTTATTACTGATATTAAACTTTCTGTCAACTTTTCCAAGCAAATTTGTAAATAAAATTATTACGACAAATATATTTTTTACGTGGCCGCTGGTATCATTTCAAATGATATGTACGATTGAATAATCAAATAAATATTTTTCGCCAGGTAACAAGAGTATAGAGGTTTTGTGGGCCACCTTGAATATCCGCAACTTTGACCTGACTCCAACCTAAAAAAAAAAAAAATATGTTTGACGTTTTTTAAACCTACTATATTTACAGTGACCGATATCATTTTTTTCTCAGAGATTTTGTTTTAACTGTAATTACAATTTTCATTCTAAACTAATTTCTTTTTATACTTGGCGTCGAGTCGCTACCGCGACTCTTGATCAGTGGATACGTTCGTGACACAGCTACCTATTCTTATTGAGATGCCGCGATAAGAGGTAGATCAGTACAAGACTTGAAACAGGGCGTTATAGTCTAGGGTTAAAGACTGACGGTCAGTCGAGTTGATCCCCTCCGGCGCCGCTGGAGGAAATCAATAAAAAGCCCTTCGCATCGCGTGCACTCAAGTACCCAAGAAATTAATATCTTGATGTAGTCTCAACAACGAAGTGGTCGAATATAAACTAAAGAAAGAAAAAAAATATATATATATTATAGGGTATAATATATCATGGGTCAGCCATGCGTATTCCCTCGATCTTGAATTCGTTGGAGGTTGGGCAACTCGGTTTAATCACAACGCGGACTGATTGCATCCTGCGTGCTTTAACTCGACCTGATTACCTTTCAACTCACTGGAAACTTATATGGTTTCTCCCACATTTCTGTCCCTTCCAACACAGTACACCATCGTCCCAGAGCGTTTTTTTCTTTTCGTCATTTTATTTCACAGAAAGCAGCTTCCCTACAAGAATTTTTATATTATGAAACCCCGCTATTGTTGAAATTTCTCGGTTTTCATTTGTCGCCGGAAAGGTTGAAAAAAGAAAATTCCTAGTGGTTGGCAAAGCGAGAGAATCGCTTTGCTTCGGGTTTACTGAATGGCAATGGGAAATGGGAAAAGCGAAAGGGAAGAGAAAAAAGAGGATACATTTGAGGGGATTGGCTGGAAGATATCTTACGTCGTTTCCCAATGGCTTGGAAAGACTGGACAGCTCGAATAAACTGGTGGAAGAGCAACCATCGACATAACCTGACGAATAGGTGAGGTGGTAGAGATCCGCAACTATCGACTCATATTGCATACGTGAATATCGTGGCAAGTGAAGTGTTGAACTTAATTCGAATGTCGATTGACATTCGAAACAGTAAAATTGTACGGTGATCTCAAAACTACCTGGCAGAAATTGTATTGAGCTGGGAAAAGGGGGTTCGGAGGGAATGAAGGCGAAGTACAACGCTACAGGAGAGGAAATGGAAGAGGAGACCGGAATAAAAGAGGAGCTGAGAATGAGGATCAACAAAGACACTTGGATTATCTTGCCAGCTAACCCAAGTCCTTTTGCCATTCTTTCGTAGAGGACTCCCTCGACACCCCGAGGCGGGGCTTCGAGAGAGTGAGACGGACGACAGGACCCGGCGACTCTCGCAATTTAGTGGCAATCAGCGGGCTGAAGGTTTTGTGGCTACCAAGGGAGATTCCGGATGCACCATTTATTCCTTGTCATAGAAGAGTTATTAGTTTTACGTTGCGCCACCAACGCCACCATCACCATCACACCCCCACCAATTTCACGCTATTCCATTGGCGTACGCCCCGCCCTTCGATCTCGCTGCACAAACTCTCCTGTATTTACAAATTCATCTACAACAACTCTGCCACTGATAAATATGTGCTGCCATTTCCTTTCCTCAATAAAGTTAGATCAATAGAGTTTGATGACGATGAAAAAAGTAAATAAAAAAAAAAAGTAATAAAAGCCGCGAATATTGATTGTATTTCGTTAATTATACAGTGTGGTGTTTTGATACAAAATTTCCAAATTTTGCATTGTACACATTACTTATTTTAATATTATTTGTAAATATTTTTTATCGATTTTGCTTGTTTTACGTTGTGGCTTTTTAAATCACCGCAGGCCGGATGATTTCTATAGAAACATCGCTACAGTATGATGCAGAGAAGTTTAAAAATCATGCAAAAGACCGGTTGAATCGAATAGATTAACCAGTTTGCTAAGATACGTTTAAACAAACGTATCCAAATGGCAAAGAATTAGTTCGCATATTCATTCTTCTCATTGATCGTATTACAATTACGGTATGAATCGTTCAGAGAAAAATTTCTATGTTATCATTATGAGATTCGATCCTACTTATCACATCTAACTATCTAACACGATTATACTACCGCTAGACTATCAATGACTGAGAACTGCTACTGTGTCACAAGTGATATTTATAAACATAAATTATTGAGCCTAGCATAGTGAAAAATGTTATGTTGTGACTATTTACATTCACTAATTGTTAGGTTATGATTGAAATACTGCATATACCATTAACATATATTGAAACCCGCTATATGAAATTATACATTGTTGTAAAGATAATCATTTTTCCAGATGCATTGTACTGTGAAAAAGCCGATAACGACGATATTAAAAAAATATATCAATCGCATAAATATCGATCGTAGTTTTATCCTGCGAATTATTAAATAAATTGATTAAAATATCATGTCTGACTCGATACTTCGATTAAACGTACTATCCATCACTAATAATGTAATGTATGCCGATTTTTTTTCTTTTTACAGTTTAGTAAGTAAAATGCAAAATTTATCATTTTTTTCTGAAAATAAAAATTCAATAGGGATCTTAAAATATATATACTTTTAAATAGTTATTGTTGCAGAATTGTATTTTAAGTATTTGTTACTGTGATTTTAGGTCGATGCGTTGAAATTTTCGCGTACTTTCCGTGACACATAGAGCTTAGATACGAAAAAAAAATGTATCCGTGTATGTGACAGAAATATATTCAATCACCCGCAAAAAGGATTTATTCAAATGAATGCAATGAATTTTAATAAAATTAACCACATTCATCAGAAATATGCGCAAAAAGTGAAAATGTGCTGATATTTATTTTAATACAAAAAACGGAAGAGTCATAAAATCAACTGAATCATTTTTTCGATGGACGTGGAAGTTTTATATATTTCAATTAGCTCAAATATTTTCGAAACCGAATGACAGTTGTATTAAAATGTCTGCACCATAAATGTCATATCTACTGAATGATTATTACTCCCATACTCCTTCACTACATACTTATATAGTATACGAAACGTATTAAGAGAGTAGTACAATAAGAGTCACGTCCTGCTGAGCAGTCTTGGTATCATCGTATCATGTCGCCAAGCTCCATGACTGGCGTATTACCAGTCGAATTTTAATATTCTCCGTCCAATGTGATATTCAATACCTTCTGCATCCGCTGAGAGTGACTGACATATTCCAGTAACTATCCCCATCCGAAGATGCTCCAGGTGTAATACACAATAGGGTTTCACTCTGATATATAACACCATTGACGATACGTCCTACATAGAAAGCAGATTGAGCCACCTAAAGTTATTTTTATTTGACTTTCATCTATTGACGATCATCGACGTGTGAAAATGAGAGAAAATTATGTTCATTTGTTCAGTAATAAATGTGAACTGGGAAATTTTAATAAGAAGAGAAAAGATCCTAGGTATTCATCGGAAATTCTTTGTGAGATAAAATTTAAAAAATGAATTCACTAGATTAATGCTCACAATTGATTGTTAATAAATTCTTCATTTTTTAAGAGGACATTCTGCTAGTATTGACGGTAAAATTTAAATCTTAAGATTTTGCTTCCTCATAGAGGAAGCTTTGTTTTTTATTTGTAACACAAATAATAATGTCGAGTCGTAAGATTTAAAACTGTTATTATCATAAAATTAAACATTTTATTAAAATCCAAATAAAAAAATGGTTAAATGGATTGAAATGATTGAAGGTCCATCGATTTTCGAAAAAGTTATAGGATTTCCATTTTTATTGAGTAACAGAAAACCGTATTAAAGATATTGAAAGTTCTTGTACACTTTGTTGTACTCCGATCTGGAAATTTTTTTTCAAGGCTAATATCCGCTTACGAGCAGTCTATAGAGTGAAATTTTTTTCACCCGGTTAAAAAAAAAGGACTCAATCTTTTTTTACTGGAAGCGTTAGACCTTCATTATTGACTTTTGTTTTGTCAGAATAGTAATTCGACCGCGTATTCATCCATGTGATTGACTCGCCCGAGCATATTGACGATTTTTATCCAAAAGGCATATATGTAGATAATAGAATAATACCGGGCGTGCTCAATTCATCCATGAAGAGGTCCGCGTGAGGCAGCAGAAATCAAATACGATTTCGCATAATTCATTCGGTTCGATGGTGTTGGTTGACTGTAGAGATATCTTCTGTGTATAGGTGAACTTGCAACCCTTTCACATACTCGACATTAAATTATCAAGTCAAAACCATCGGAGCCCGGAGATGATATAAATGCGAGTATTATACGGTTGGAGGGGTGTCTCACCACACGGGATCCTCTGGGTCACCCGTTTTGCACCCCTTTCATCCCGGCGACTTCTCTCCGCGAGGGCCCGCGGACGATAAGTGTTTGAAATATTGAAAGCTGAAGCGCAGAGGGGGCTGGAGGGTGAGAAGAGCCAGGCTGCGGAGGAGAAAGAGACAGAGAATACAGAGTTGGGGGCTACAGAGTAGAGAGCAGGTTACAGGGCCCGGTGTGCGCCACCGCCCCCGGCCCGTATGCGACGGCTGGGCTATAATACTACCATTTATACGGTGTGTGCCGGTAGCCCGGGGATTCGAGATGGCCGAGGTCGTGCGCTCGGAAACCCGGCCACTGGTTTCATATGCACCACGATTTCCTCCAGGGCTCTCACCCTCTGATTGATTGCCCTTTTGTCTTCCAATATATTTCATATTTCAAGTAGTTCTACCTACTCATCACTCCTCTTACCGAGCCTCCCTCTCTCGTGCTTTTCGCAGAAAGTCATCCGTAGCACATCTCGTTATTGGTAAATGTCCGGGATAAAAAGTGTCATCAAACAAATATGTACAACAGTCGTACCACCCAACCCTAGATTATTACTGTAGGGTCTGACAGATCCTGTGGAAATTTCAAAATCATGCTATTCTCTAAAAAGTGTCTTATTTTATTTAAATCTTACTTATCGTATCACTTCTTCAAAAAATCAGTGGCCAATATAACTCGCATTTTCGATATATGTATTATTGCTATTTTATTCGTTCTCTGATTGGCTGTTGTATGTGCCCGAAACTCATGCTGTTCGAACGTCAGTTTCAGTCGTGCTATTGTATTTTGACAGTTCCCGGACGCGCGATGTTTGAAGGTTGGTGAAGGTTGTTTTGGGAAGAAATAAATATTAAATTAAATGAAATATAAATGGCCTCCTGACATTGACAGGCTGCAATAATATCAGGAAGGGAAGTAGAGTGGCAGATAGACAGAGGCAGCGAGGACAGGTAGACACAGAGGAAATGGCAGAGACAGAAGCATAATCAGTGGCAGGAAACCAATAACAAAAATTGTAAGCTAATGTTTCTCACTTGAAGTTTTTATGCATAAACTTGTATATTCAAATTAACATACTATTGTGATGTAATATTGATCTACATTTACAGTAAAATTGAAGTGAATTATTCAAATTTAAGTACTTTCCAAACTTTTAATATACTGTAGATTAGTTGTATATCATATTTGTGTATCAAATTCAACATACCATTTTATGCTTTTAAACTTTCAGGACCGCTTCATTAAAATTCATGCAATTTTTCTTACAGTAGAGGAATAGAGGTAGAATTTAAAAAAAATTAAATTATGTACACAAGTTATGTTATATTGCCGTAGGCAAGCGCGTAGAGCGCGCGTTTAATACTAGCAATTATGTAATTATAATGTAATTTTTCTGGTATCATTCTGTTTTTTATATTTCAACGTGTAAATTGAAAAAAAATGGTTAATGTCAGTTTTAAATGTGCCTATATGGGCAAGTATATGTTCGCTATATAAAATAAAATATCCACACATTTTCGAACCAATGTGATATTCTAGAAAAAATAATATTAAATTATTTATGGCACAAGTTAAATAATAGAGTTAGTTGAAAAGTAATTGAATTACAATTCTGGCCTCGAGATCGGAAGGTCAATATATAGAAATTTACCATCCACCTATTTTCTGACAATCTAAATACTGTATTTGGATCAATGCATATACAATGCAAGTTTGGATGCTGTAAAAAAAAAAAAAAGGCTACAGTTTCAAATACTTTTACGCGCGTAGTATAGACCACACGGAAGAACAGCCGGGTTTACGAGGACGGTGCGCGCACCGCGCCCACCTCGACCTGAAGAATTCGATCAGAAAGCTGAAAGACGCGCATTGTATCCACGCGAGAATGCTGAGGCAGTTTAGATGGGCTCTCCGGTTCCTAGAGCCGAAAGAAGCTAAGAGCTGCCTGGGAAAGCTCTCGATTTTCCTAAAGACGAGAAAAACGAAAGGATCGCATCTCGTCCCGGAGTACGTTCCCCCCTCACGGAAAGCAGATTAACCCTTTAACGTGGAAATCGGATCGCCTGGGCGGATTCCATTACATGCGGTTGAGTGGGAAAAAATCTGGTATTTTCTACCTTGGAAAAAGAAGCACCTTAAGGTATTCCTTGCGATACATTCTAGTCAACTCATGAACTGATCTAAAAAAAGTGCATATAAGCTTTCAGTACATTTGATATTCATTTAGTTGCAATGATAATAACTATGTATTTGTAGATTATTCGTACTATTAAACAAAATCAATTGTTTTGACAATGGAAATATACAAATGCCCGTTTGGTAATGGTTTGAACGTCTAGTAGCATATGAGAAATCTTGCTTTGGCACTGTTTTTATGTAAGCGAAGCGTTGAATGTGGATGTCGATTTATAATCTCTGATAAAAATGTCGTCAACGTTGACAAGATCAGAATTAGCACCGAAAGAGGAGCGATTTGTTTCTAAAGCACGGATAAAAATATTCTCATTTCTAGTATTCTCCTCTAATACCCTTACTAAATCTTGACAGCTGGATGGCCACATGAGTTCTTTAAAGATATAATTTTTCTTGAAATTATCGGTAACGCCACATTTATTATTTTGTACAGAATCGCCCATCATACGTGTAAAATTTGTCGATGTAGAGTGGTGGTAGATCTATGAAGGAAGTCTACGAAAATTTCACCAAAACTTGATCGTAGACTAGAATGTACACTTGTTGAATAGGACATTTGATATGGAGCAAAAGTTCAGATTACCTACGTTAATTTTTTTTCTGCCTTCAAGTAGATTTGATTAGTTTTCCATAAAAACCCATGCCTATAACCTCTTTTCCATACTAATTTTCTAGGCAGCTGTGTGAATAATCAATCTGCAATCGCAATGAACATATAATATAACAAATACACTACCGCCTGAAATTCAGAAAGGTAGATTCGAAACTACTACATTCATCCTACTGACTGTCAATCTCAACAGGGACAACTCAATCAAGGTAATCGCTTTGTAATGATGAGGTAGTGATAGACGACGACTAGGTGGGAGGGTCAAATGGGCTCTCAACGTATTGAGCTTTCGGGACGGCAAACCAATTGAGATTCGCTCTCAATTGGTTTACCAGTCTACACACCCACATATACCCAAATAATTACCTCAAACAATAACGGTGGAATTCCAAATATTTTTAGGATATTTTCACCCGGATTGTCGTGATGTGTTATCGCAAATTTAGCTTTGTTCAGCCTTGCCTGTTCGTATTTGCTTGGCTACTGAACTTCGCTGTGTTGTATATTTGTCATATTATCTCGCTGATTTATTTACTCCGGAACCGAGAGCCAACCCAAATACTACTGCAGATAGATAAACGGACAGAGCACTCGCATACATTTTAACACAGTATAATAATTATATGTTCAGCTGTTCAAAGACATACGCGTAAATGAGCATACCTGAGCTCAATGAACCAAATTGCACGTTGGTTTAAAAACAAATTAATTTTTAATAAGCACAATCAAGCGGTTTGTGTATTAGGTAATTATATTTTTTATTTCAGATTAATCTGCGTGTTTAAAAAAAAAAAATTATTCTGCGACAAGTGTCTAGATTCGAAATATTTATTTCCTATTTCTTTGGGTTATTTATTATTAATTAAATTAAGAATATTCAGTAGATTGTAAGTTAAAAAAAACACATTTGTGTATGAAAAATTAATTTTTCATGTATGTCTATAAACATGCTAAGAAATTAACCAGTAATACTAGTTGATGTTATAGTGGTCTATTAGATTTTATTCAACTACAAATATGAGTCTGAGGTAGAAACTTGCAAATATCGTAGAGCGTTTAGAAAATAAACTTCGAAAGAAGAGCGGTTAGAAAAAGAGCAGGTGGAAAGGAATAAATAGCTGTGATTATTATTAGATAGATTATTATTATAGTATTACTTAAAGAAAATTTACTTAAGTATAGCAATAATGATAATACATTGAGCAATTCAGACTTAAGGAGATCAACTCAGCTAAGAAATTGAAATCTGTTGTATGTCGTATTTTTTTTTTAATCCATAGATAAATATGAATAATTGTGAACTGGAAAAAAGAATTTTAGTGTCAGTGACAAAATTTATTCGATAAGCTCCGTCGTAAACAAATCCAGGGCCCGTTTAACTTTCCGCAAGGGTCAAAACAAACCCCTCGGTGAACTACATTCTACAACGTTTCATTTTCCTCGCAACCACGTTCTACACCAGTTTAAAGAGGATATTTTGTTTACGTATCGTAACATGAGGTACAACGCTTTAAACACCAAAATGATATTAACGGTTATGATATTAATCGAAAGCTTTAAACCGGGATCCTAAAAAAAAATTCCTCTATTCCGCCGGTGTAATACTTCGTTATTTTCACGATACTACAGTCTATTCGACGCAGTATTTTTTCTATTCATTGATGCAGATACGTTACAGTTACGACAATTTAGTTTTGTTTAAAATCTCGTTGAGGTAAATTTTTCATGCTGTGAACAGAATCTCGAATAGCAGTCGTAATTTTTCATGTATCTTCTTCATATATGGTACGCAAATTGGCTATCATATAACAACATTTGGGCATAAAGGAGTATGTGCACTATTTAAATAAGCCTGCAAAGTGGAATCTTGCAAATTGCTTCCTCATTATTTTATACCTTAAAGAAACTTCCTTTATGAGGAAGCCACATAGAAGTGGCTTTGTCAAAGGTATAAAATAATGAGGAAGCAATTTGCAAGATTCTACTTTCCAAGCTTTTTAATGTCTAATACTAAGTATTTAGGTCCATAATTAAATAATATCTAATAAAAAGTTCAATTTCGAAACCACAAATACAAAATACCGACAGGAACTCCTTAATCATTCTTAATCCACTGGAGCTTGGGTCACATATTGTAATCCTGTTATCTAAACCAGACGAGCTGCCAACACATCGTGAAATACGCGAAAACAATTGACATCTCTCTCCGCAGAGTTCGAAGACCGAGTTGTGAGAATAGTCGATGTCCAATGGCAATGAGAATTGGATTAACGGTATGGGAGGGAGGAGGGGTAAATGACTGGCAGACAGATATATCGGCAAGAGGAGTGAAGCGCAAAGTGAGCAGGTAGCACGAGAGAGATGTAGGAGATGTGTCGGAGCGATATAGCTCAATATAACCGAGCAGGGTGAGTGGTAGGTATGCAGCTCGCCGAGTCTCTCATAACTCGACGGGGTGAGTTTGGCCTGCGGCCAGCCGCTCGCTCGCTGCTGCTGCTGCTGGGCATCCGATGGTGTGTACGGCCTTCGGCCCGGTTGCAGAGTCGACGCGCTCTAGATCTTCGGAGAGCGCGACGGTTACCACTCGACCGCCACACAGTCGACCAGTCTGCGAACTAGCCTCGTATAACGCTACCTCCGGTATTTACGATCATTTTTATGACCAACTCTAGCCCTCCATATAATTGCTCGGGGTGTGCGAGCCTCTCCTTTCCCCTTTCCGCTCTTTTTTTTTCCTGTCGCTGTCGTTGCAGCTCGCATACGTTCTAGGCTCATGCGGGTTGTTTTTAAAAGCGAACACGCCGCGTACGATACACGTGCTTGCTTTTGCCCTGCCACCAACTCGGTTTGACCTCTTCATTCGCGCATACACAACACCGACGAGCTTTCTTTTAAAGAGCTCGGGCTGGAAAACGAGCGAAACCTACAGGCGCGTGGCACTTGTCCAGGTGTAGCAATAAAACTGGTTGAGAGCTGGTGTGCTATTCCTAGAAAATTCCTCTATTCTCAGAAACTACGTTTGTTCTTCTCCCTTCCTCGTTCTAACTGTGCTTAAACTTTTTTTTATTTTTTTTATTTTATTTTTTTTCGTTTTGGCCTCTGTTGTACTCTGTTGACGAGGAAAGGGTAAAAAATGCTTACCAACAACCTGGAGCACTTGGGCTTAGTGGGTCTTACTTTGTTTTAGTGCAGCCATCCTTCAGTAATTTTTATTAAAACCCAAAAAAATGTTAGAAGTGCTTTTTAAAAACTTACAATGATTTGGCTACTGTAAATGATAAGCACTCAGTTTTAGTATCTGTAATTACATTCAGAATTTCTTACAGATGTCCAATAAAACTTCTACGCTCGAAAATGTACATATGTAGTTCGAACTAATAAAATAAACATTTCTTTTCATTCATTTATTTTACTAAAAAAAAAATAATCATCAAATTATTTAAGAGAACCAATTAAATATGTAATAGTAATTATTAGAAGAAGAAAAAATGCCTTACATTTTTATTAGATACCAACAATTGTCTCTATGAGTGCGTTGCATTCTCTCGAAGGGAATAGTGGAAAAAAGAGTTATACCGATACAACCCGGAGCAGTAGAAAGACTAACGGTTTACTCCAATCTAGTGTTCCTCGTCATCAACGTTGTACTAGTCGACAATTGCCATGCTGTTCAAGTGGCCACACAAAAGCTCTCATCCTCCCGCCCTTTCTCTCTTTTTATCCGTGTAAACTCCCTTCCTCTCTCGGCCAATATTGAAATCGTGTCAATACGAATAGTCTCTATGAATCATTGATGCGACTAGATAAGCCCATACGACACAAATGACTCGCGTATTTATGTTATCGAATATTCAATGTCCCATTGTATGTTTTTTACTCGCCCTCTCCCTCTCTCTCTCCTTCTTATTTAATTTGTTGATGCTTTAGGTATAAAGAGAGGGAGCGACCGGGTGACCCCCTCTAACTCCTGTTTTCCAAGCAATTTCATTAGACCACGATCGGAAAGCTAGCTCGCTCGCTCTCCTGTATTATTTTATGCGAGCTACCGCTCATTGGCAAGGGTAGCAATCTTACTAATGGCCATGCCACGTAACTCACGCATACCCTCGAGTATCCTCGACCTATGATGCTACTCGAACCTCGTAATACCTATCTGGCAACATTGTGTATGTGGGCGCCACCACTGCACGGCCTACATTATATTGCGAGGCCACTCTTGTCGCTTCAACGCCGCAGAGTGCTGAGCGCGCGGGTTAGTACACGTGTCGCGTGATGTTGCCCATATGCCTCGCCGATACTTTCCCTCTATTACCTTCGTAAAAATGAAACATGGTTTGGAGAGATGCGGCCAGCAGAAATGGAGTGACGCAACGAGGCTGCGCAGAACCAAAAGAGCTGGTTTCGTTCACCCCCCCCCCCCCCCCCCGTCCCTACACCAACGACTACTTTTGTTTAGCACCAACAAAGTACTAGGTGCATTTTTCATTCGACTATTAATTTTTTTGGATTGCGAAACAGTGTCGTAATTTGTATTGTTGTAGCGAGTATATGTGTCGGTAAACCGTGATTCCGATAGTTTACTTCAATACAGAACTTGGAATGCCAACAGAGAATGTCCCATGAGAATCATATTTTCCAGTTCAATTACAGCGTTATTACGATCGGGCGTTGGGCACGAATCCGGCGCATTGCTAACATTAATAACGAATTTAATAGTTTTAGTGGCGAGGGCAACGCGGAAAGCGTGGGAGTCAGCGGGAAAGGGGCAAAGTCCAGGTTGTTGGACCGGAGGCTGAGGGGGCAGCATCGATCGCACCACACGCTAAGGGTTGAAACAATTCTCGTATTGTAAGCGTCGACCCGGCTATTGGCGTCTGCACGACGCAACCTCCTGCAGCTCGCGGACAATGGAATTTCCCAACACATATCATCGTGATTGTACCCGCGATGACAATCGTCCTTGGAAACCTAACTAATCCGTGATGCCAACTGTGTCTCTGCACGATTAAACCATTCATTGTCGCAGACTTGTTTCAGTATGCTAAAAACTTATTTACATTCTGAGCTACTTTATGCTGTAAAAGTAACGAGAAGTGCAATAAAATTTTAATTAAATTTGTCCTTTCTGCAACAACAACAACAAAAAGCAACAAGTGAGGAAAAAAGTAATGACTAGTGATGCAGAATTCTTTGTCAAAATGTTGAAGCACTCAACGACTTTTTAGAATCAACGTTAGCCAGAGTTATAGATTCGGGTGTCGTTAAATGAAATACAATTTTTTGTTTGAGCTGCTCATTGACATCTGTGTTTTCTGTCTATTAAGAAAGAAGGTTTGCCATAGCCGCGATACTTCTTTTTTTTAATAAATTATTTTGAAAACGTCAATATTTGTGCGAAATCTTGAAAAGTTGCGCTGCTGTTTTATTGCTTTTTAAAAATTTATCAAGAATAAAAAAGATACCATTTCACATCCACCATTTTTTTCGACTTTGAAGACTCTATTATACATAGCAACAAGGAATAAATGTTTCGATGATCAACTCATTAAAAAAATATATCCGTTTTTAAGCGTCCTAATATAGATGAACGTTTGATCTTAATTTTAATTAATTTACCAGGTCCCTTTGTATCGTGTATAATTACTTTGCTTTGTAATTCTTTACGTAGAAATATCTGGGTTCATAATCGACAAAATGTATTGGGCAAATATAGCACAAAGTGATTTTAGTGCCCATAACAATTTACAAAATATATTTTCCGCGGTTCTTAAGTTAATATTACTTTCATGTGAGTAACGTCAAGCTGAAACAAGCCGTCTGAACCATGAGTGATCTTGATTTCCGAGCTTTCATACAGAAAGTTCAAGAAAACATCATCGCAGGAACACGTACATACCTTAGGTCTCCAGGATCGAGCGGCGGAATCGTGTGGATGAGTCGAGGAGGTCGTACGTGCTCGCGGAGTATATACAACGGCGACCTGGCTCGCGAGTCAACGCGAGTAATCCTATCTCCTACGAAATGTCCAATAACCGAAGAAAGTGCAGAGGCAATCTTTCTAAAAGTTTCCATGTTAGATCCGCGAAGAAGGTTCGCAATGCTGAGCTTCGCTACAGAGATTCGCGGAAAGCTCTCAAGGTTCTTTTACTCTATTTTTTGTTGTTGTTCGTCTTTCCGGCTGTTGTATTGTTCTGCCATAGCAACGATTCGCGTCAATAAAGCGAATATAAATCTCGTTGCCCGATTCGATTAAAGGAACGTAATTCACGTCGATTCCGGGCGCCGAGCAGAGCAGAGTCGTACCGTCTACACCATTGGCTCACCACCGTGGCGCCCGCTACCTCTTTGTCTCCCTTTCTCCTTCCCTTCTTTCTCTGACGCTTTGGAATTCGACTAGTTCAGTGAAAACAATGGCCCATCGAAAATAAATTTTCCTTGTGTACATAGCTTCTCGCCCATTCATTCGTAATTCGAGATGCTTTCAATCCGCGTCTGGGGATATTTCTGAAACTAGGCTTCCTCCTTCGGTCGGGTTTGCCTGTTTTATCGTCGCTTTTAATTTGACACCACTGGTATAAATAAGATACGGTTAGTCTGGTGCAATCTTTTAATTGGCGTGAATAGAAAACACAGAGGAAGCGAGAGACCGTGATAGAATAAGAGAAGGAGTAAAAACAGGGATAAAAAAAAGTTGTGCGAAAGGTAGGTGCGGTGAAGGGTGGCGTTGAAGCAACGTGGCGACGCGCGCGCCACCAGGCTAGAAAGTTTGCGCGGTGACGAGGCTCCTCCGCACAATAGCTAGTTACGGGACAATGGACGGGGTGGAAGAAATTTGGTCGAATTTAATTATGAGACGCCTTGGGGAACGTGGAGCGATGTGCCGAGGGCTGTTCCAAGTCTGTCGGTGAAACGGTACGCCGCTTGGCGCTGCGCTCACCAGTACCCGTGTACCCGTGGGACATATTCAATACGAACTAATTTTACCAGCGTTTCCAGACCCCCCAACGATACACTCACCAACTTTATCCCGCTTTTCTTTTCTTCATTCACTTATTTCGAGTAATCATTTTTATTCCATATAAGACAAACGATGAGATTGTTCTGGGATGAAGCAGGCTGTAAATTTAGTCAAGCTTGCCTGATTTCCTATCAACACGCCAGAAGATATTCATTAAATAGCGGTGAGCTGATTAAGTCCTCAGACAAGCGTGATTGTCAACTATGATCGTGCACGACCTTGCACTATTGCAACTCCATCCTGATCTTAACGCTAACTGAGCGTTGACTCTGTACAGCGTTGGTGGTTAATGCTAGGTGGCGGATCTATAAGCAGTTTTGCGTAGATGAAATAGCATCCCTGTAAATGTATCAGAAACAATCATAGAAGGCAATGTTCAAAGTTGTGAAATTACATGAAGCTCGTTGCTATATGATGTTTTCTCTTCAGCGGTACAGATAATCAACTTAGAAGAAAGTTAACTTATTAACGGCGTCAAAAATACAATGCAAACAAAAATGTATTGAAATATAAAATAAGGCATCAAAAGCTAACATAGGATTGAACTTCTCCCAGATAAAGGTCAGCGCTTTTCACATTTATAGGATATTGTCTAACAATATCAGGTATAATATTGTTCAAAATTTTGAGAACAATCGAGTCTGCGTAACACAAGGAAGAATGTGCAGGTGGTCGTACCTAATCAAGGCATGGAATCCAGCTAGACTGAGAGAGGAGTTGGATTACCGAGAAGCACGGACAGGTATGATTAAGGCGCGCCGAGGGCCGAAGAATGGAGGGTACGTGGCGTATAGCTATGATACTACGGACTATATAATAAACCTACATCGGTATACTCGGCCAAAAGCTATAGGTAGGATCTCGGTGCTCCGACAACCGCTCGTCTCAAACCACGAGGATAGGCAGCTCAACAAACTCGACTTCAAGTCGGTCTATTATAGTTGCCAAGTCTGCAGTAATCATGTTAGATATTTTAATAAGCGAGAGCAGCACCAGGAGGAAACCGGATCTCCCGCTGACTCTCAGCTGAGCCCTCAGTTTCATCGCGTCTCTTCTCTATTCCTCTCCACACGCCAATGGCGTCTAGCTACCACTCATCACCCTCCCCCCCTTCCCACCGACATTCCATCCAACATTTTACATTTACATTTATATCGCAACTCGCTCCGTAATCCTGTTAGCCTTTCGTTCGAAAACAGTTGACGCTGCTGAAGATATGTCCCTACCGAGTTATGGAGATAAATGCTATGTCGAGGACGCCCCTTCTTCTTTTTCTTCACTTTCAATCATCTCCTTTCTTTTCGACATTATCACTTTTGTCAATAATACCGTATATAATGAATAAATATTAGTAAAGTCGATTTAGGGTGTAAAAAGCTTCGCTGTTTCTTTTAAGACACTTTCAAATACGTATAGAAGATTATTTTAACAACCAGCTTCACTCTAGAGAATACTGGAAATAAGTTTTTCTATATGTCAAAAACTGAGTTTAAATCGTCACAGCGGTAGAATGATCTTAACCAAAACGCTTATATCAATAAATCCAATTATTCAATATAGCTTTATTAATCGAATAAAATTCTCGTTAAATAAATTAATTTCCTATTGGAGAAAATTCTTATCTCGCTGCATTGAGAAAAATAAAGATAACGAGCAACAGGTTAACATTCAGTTAAACCTCAAGTGGAATTGAATCCATTTTGATTTTCGAACTAATACGTGCTCTTAACGGACAATGAAAATTCAAAATTTGCAGAATTTTCCTATGGTAATATACATGTCATCGATAACAGGCGAATGGAAAAAGACATGGAATTGATTGGACTATAGAAATACGCTGTCTGCTCAAGTGGAGCATTGCCGGGATGCAATTTAAAGTGGGTACAGAAAATCTCTTTCAGCATCTGGACATTTCCCCGCGGATGGATCGTCTTAATAGGAATAGTCGATGTTGGGTTGGGATGCTAAGAAGGCATCGAGCGAGGGCTGTCGAAAGCTACGAGACCGATTGGTTGTCGTTTGGAATGCTAAGATGCTACGGTACCCGTCTACTATGGGTTTCGTTCTTGACTCCCTCTCTTTCTCGAGTCAACTGACGTTTCGCGGTACATCGTTGTGAAACACGAGATTCTACAGAATGGAAAAGCTCGGCCGATAAACGATCAACCTAGAGTCTGGAGGATCCTGGAAGGTGGACCCTCTTGCAAAGAGGAGCTCAGGCTATTCATCTTCAATCCTATATCGCGGACGTCGAAGGGATGCTCCGGATTCAGGAAGGAGATCGCGGGTTTATGAAGACTGCCGGGTCTTGTGGGAAAAACCTCAAAAAAATAGGGCTACAAGAAGAGCAGAAGAAGGATAAAATCGCATGACCAGTGAGTGGAGAAAGTTCTCGCGCAATGCAGGATGAAACTGCGCTGCGCAGACATGAGAAAAGAGTGCTCAGCTCTCACTCACCGAGAGGCATTTTCCATTTATAAGAAAATAGTCTCGTGGATATATTCTCGAGGGAGTCTGCGTGGCGCTAGGGACTGGCGAAAGTTTCCCGTTGTCTCTGCACATTCACTGGTACTGGATGCCGATGTTTCGGCGTCACACGGCCTTGCCGTGACTGTCGCGCGACCTTTGGTGAAAAACGGAAACGTTGAATTAGAGAGAAGAGATTTGGTGGAGTAGATCCAGCCAACTGGAAACAGGGAAAGAGGCAAGGCCAAATAGTATATGGAGTATAAGATGGTGGAAGGCTATAAGATACTCTTTCTATACACATTGTAGTCGGAGGGGTTCAAGAGATGTCCGTACGTGTATTGGTGCAAGAACAGGCGGACAGGAGTGCGCTGCATCAGTCTCGGCGTACAGGCGATATCCACGTCGCGAGCAACGCTAAACGTCGGCCTCGTTACGTCTCTCGTTCGCTTCGAACGAACCTGCGAACCGTCCCTCGCCTTCGCCTGTCTCCCCTTTGACGCGCTGGAGTCTATTGTGCGCGTTCCGAGCATGCTGCTAATGCCGTTGCTGCTGCTGCTGTTGGCTTTCGAACCTAGCCCGGGAAACGCTTCCTCCTTCTATAATCACATGAGCCACCTCCCACCCTGTAACTCAACTCTGAACATCAACATCACTATGAACATCTACACTCGGATTGCGAAGCACATCTTGCGATAGGAAAAAAAAGAATAATTATTCTCACTGGAAAATATGAAAACACATCTGGCTCTGAAAATGTGAAACCAACTCTGATTAATGTTTGTTATTTATTCAACCCATACATCATTTAAATACATTTGTGCTTCGCCCTAGTCAAATAAGAACTAAATATTCAACATGGTTTTAAACATATTCTATGGATACAGAAGAATGGGGGAATTGGAGTCGAGTAATACCAGTTACAACCAGTTTCACGACATTCAATGATAATTTTTTTAATTTTTCTATTCGCTGTGTTTTTATGCAAGTTAATTACAAATGTATTATACCGTTCTCATCGTACCGATAGAAACGAA
This sequence comes from Perithous albicinctus, assembly GCA_964016905.1. Taxonomy (NCBI): domain Eukaryota; kingdom Metazoa; phylum Arthropoda; class Insecta; order Hymenoptera; family Ichneumonidae; genus Perithous; species Perithous albicinctus. The sequence continues at coordinate 31,332,688 of OZ024688.1, read as the reverse complement.
TTTTTGTTCGAGGATTATTAATTATTATAAGAAATTATCGTTATAACGTTTACGTCTAACGATTATTTATGTCCTATGGCGCTTTGTTCAAGAAACAAAACGGCATTTGAAACATTGTGGCCACGAATGTGACCAAGATTATTTTTATAAACGACTAACGGATAATGGACTTCATAAAACATACGCATAAATCAGACGGTTATTAGTAATGGTGCAGTAAAGTTCATCCTGAATTACGTTCGGTAGTATTAACAAGTCATAATTAACAAGTCCTTTTAAAAACGACATTGAACATTTATGATGCATCTGACTAGTTCGACGCACTGCAGCCTCATTGAGTCCGGTCATTTTTTACGCGCAATATTTTTCAAAAGTACATATGCGAAAACATTATTCATAGAGTTACGCGAGAGATCTGAAAACGGCACGAAGTAATATAATTAAACTTAAATAAGTTATTACGTTTAGCTTAACCATAAATATATCTGCTGTTTCAATATAGGAATACATTCGGTATTGTTTTGAGAGTAGTAAATGAATTTTTCAGAATACGATGAAGTGAAAACTCACAGTATGTGATCGATAATAATGCTTTTGTCGTTTTTTGTCGAGTACGTTAATTTTTTTTGGTGTGAGGTACATAATTTATATATTTTTATCCCTTATTCAATAAGCGCTGACCAGAACAATCATTCATTTAGAAGATCATAACATGGCTCGACCTGCCGAAGAAGGGGGTGGTTGCCCTCGGGGCAAGTTGAATCAGCCACGATGAAAGTTAGGTAATGAAAAAAAAAAGTTGCATAAAATCATTATAAGAATCGTGTTTTGTATTATATTAAAACTATGAAAGGAAATTACAATTTTTTCGTTGCGTCTCACGTGCACAATCGTGGCATACAAAGTATGGCATGAAGTTTAAGAAATTATAGCCTAGCAAAGTAAAGTTCTTAATACGATTTTTATTATCAAATTTTTGTTTGCCTCAACTCGCTCCTTTCCTTGTGATTCAACTTGCCCTCTCGCACCAGTAGTCAATAAAATATACAAACTCTTTGGGTGGAACTGAGAATATTCTTTTGAATTATTAGTGTTAAATTGTAGAAAAGAAACCAGACTTTCAGACGCCTTGTGCAAGTGCTACCATGTCCAAATAACACGATAAAAAACAATGAAAAACCGATAATATATGAAAATAACACATCAGAAGAATTCACGTCAAAATAACATTCATCAATAAATACAATAGTCAAAATAACACAACCGTAAAAATAAACGAAGTAAAAATAACGCATAATTACTATGAGAAACTAACATTTCATCGCAGTTAATTTGTGCACAGACGCGAATGAACGCATTATTTAAACAGGACATTTCGATAATTCACAACGTGAGGAGACATAAAATATATGAGCACAAATATGTTCATAATGATTTTTTGCACATAAATGTATCATTTAGTGCAAAAAATAATTATCACCAATGGGCAATGGTAGTTTCTAGGACTTCCATAATAGGACATTACCATTTTTACAAGCTATACCCAATACTAAAAGAAAGAACCTAACAGAACGAGATCCCTAAACAACAAGATCCTGAAGAACCCTAAAGAAGCTAAGAGTTTTTAAGAACTACTTACTGGTCCTTCGAAAGTAATAGTCGTTAACAACTTAGTTGTTTCATGGAATAATTAATGAAACTGTATTATTCAGACGTTTATTATTTTTGATTGTGTTATTCTAACTGGTTGTTTTATCGTGGATTATTCAGACGTGTCACCATGCAAAGTACCGATTTTTAAATGAACTTGATTCTACTCGCCTCTGACTTAACGAACCCCAATCTCCCCCTGGACAACGATAAGGAGAGGGAAAGGAGGCACCGCGGAAAATTGCGATATCGTGTTTCGGCTGTATATATATTTAATGATTTTAAAAAAAGAAAACAAACTTGCCGAGGCCTTGAACAGGTCGTGCAATTTTTCATCGTCAGGCGCTAATTGAGACCCGCCCTTTGGCAAAGTTGGACTTGCGGGAGGTGTCTATATGCTGTACGACGTATATACAGCGTCGGTGTATCCCACATAACAGCTATAGGGCAAACTTGGAGGAATCCATTGGAAGTTACGGAGGCTGCACGGAGTGGCGCCCGCTCTCCCTCACAGCCCTCTAGCCCGGCCTCTACAGCCGCATCGTTCGATCCGTTTTCATTTTCGTACGTGCCGGGGCTCGGGAGCGATCCCCCATGTCGTTGAAAGCCTTCACAGTCCTTCAGTCCTTTTCTTATACCTCGAGCACCACACCACTATGCCGACAGTCATCGCCATCACCATCTTCACCGCGGCATTGGCAAATCGTAGACATCGGGAATCGACACAACGGAAATTGCAAAATTATTCTTTCATTTCCGACGACCTTGTGGCAAGAAAGACCGTCTTTTGCCTACATCCGTTTAACTGTATATACATATATGAGACATTCTACGTCAATTCTACCACTTTTTTTAGGTGCTGTAAAATATTTCTCAGAATTAGTCAGATTTGTACCGTATCTGAGAGTAGTTTTCGCAAACTTAGTTGGATCTTTGAATTCAACATTTCAGAAGAAGCTGCATATTTTTTTTTAAATCAACAATGCTTACATTTGTTAGTAAATAGATTATCAGGTCAATAAAATGATGAACAAGATTTACATGAAAAACTATTATAAAATTAGAATTTTTATAATGACGCATTATTAACACACATACTATTTTTTAGCGTGACTTATAGTTTTTGAGATACGTTACTTCAACAAAATCCGACATGTTCTGAAACATTGGGTTTAAAAATCCTTAAGTCCACTTAACCATATTATAAGAAATATCTAAGACAGGATCATAAAAAATTAGTTAAATTAATAGATAAACTGACAGAGACCTCATCTAGATATTGTCAAAATTCCACGAGTAAAAAAACCCAAGATTGTCTAAACTAATACAGTTTCGTAGAAGAATATACTAAATTTTTACACATCGGGATTAAAATTTTTTCTTGAACTGTCAACTATGAAAATATCGTCCGACTCATAAGGTACCTCAAAAATGAACTCATAAAATGTCCCTTAATGCAAGAATTTGAAATAAAAGTTAAAACTTAAAAAGTTAAAAAATTCATAGGCAATTTGATCATTAGTAAAAAAAAAAGTCAGTACCTGTTTGGTATTTCAGTCAGGTGTGATTAAATACCTAGTATTTTGTTTCACTCGAATCCTTAATGAAAGTGAGTGACAGTAACTTTTTTGGCTTAATTTGATTTCACTCGACGTGGCAGTTTCGATTTACCTAATTTCACCAATCGATTGGCTGCAGGAGGAAGAGGATGGAAGGGGAGGCTTGTCGATGGCCCTCATCCGGGAATCAACTAGCGCCAAAACAATTGGTTTTCCATAGCATTCGCGAGACAATCAATTGCCAACCGAGTTTTTTCTCGTGGTTTTCGGTTCCTCTCGGGCGAATCTCTCGATTAGCAATCAGCGGCTGACTAATGATGCGTGGGGTAAATGGGAGATGCCCCGGACGGCACACTTTTTTCCCCCGAGTTCGCTGCATGGTAGGCTGGATCGGCATCAGGACCGCGTGAAGCTTCGATCCGCGCGTGATAAATGAGAGCTAATGACTTTGGAGCCAAGTCTTGGGACGGACGAAACTATAGCGGACCGACATGCACACCACTCGAAGCCACTCATCCCTTGCGTCAATTTCAAGCCCTTCGAGCACACTCCATCCACTCTTCCTACCTTCGTTACAATTTCATTCATCTTTGATCGCACTGGGTACACTCCCATCTCAATTAATATACATATATCTCAATTAATATACACAAAATTAGTCTCCAGAGGTATAAATACTATGATATATTTCGGTACTATGATATAATAATATAAACATATTTAATCCTAGTTAAAAATCAATAGCTATACATGTGGTGTAAATCTGTTTCTGCTAAAGAACTGCTAACCTTCGACTACATCCCTGGATCCAAATATTTACTTTAAATTCTAGTAAGATTTACGAGAAATCTGTGTTGGTTCTCGATTACTATAAAATAGCATAGTTTTTAGTATTTTATAAGATTAATTAAACAATAATTTAAAAAAGTAACTTGTATGGTTCCCGGCAGCAAATTGAACTTTTCACCTTGATAATTTGGACCTAAGGATATTGTTGAGAGTTAAAAAACATATATTGCTAAGGACCTAACCGGTCCCTAGCAATGTCTGTATTCACTCTAAAAACCAAGCGTGTTTCAAGTATGTTCTTTCCTATCGTTTACATTATGACGAGATGTTTCACACTTACAGGTGTGTTCCTTTGAGCGTGAGTGTCGGGCCGGATGTAACGCTACAAATTTTCTAGTATGGAAAAAGACATTGCTCCCACAACTTGACATGAAATTCCCCACATAATTTAGTACATACATACGTAGTCAATTAGGCCACCATAACTGATCTAACTTCGGATATATGACCAATACTTTCAATCACACGGACTATGTTTTGACGATGATGTTCAACGAAGCCGCGCCATTCACAAATAGACCGACGTAACCACATAGCATCAATTGGAACGGGTGTATAGGAGGGTGAATAAAGCTCGCACGTCGATGCCCGTGATCATCATGTTTAGTTCACTATCTCTTCAGCCCCATGGAGAATTCACGTCCAGCGCATTCTCCTGATATCGTGTCGTTTGAAACAGCCGTGCGAAGGGAGTTACGCAGCAGCTGCTCTAGTATATACAGTTTGCCTCAGTGAAAAGGTATTCAGCCTTGCCGCGAGCCCTCGTTTTGAACAATTTCTATTCACGAAGCACGTCGCTCTGTCGATCGATTTCCACACGCACGTTTGCCGCGAAATTCGTCGCTTTTATATTTGGCGTATTTTCCGTCAAGCTGCTCTATCGATGACTATGAGAATTGGATGCATAGAGAAAGTACTGTGAAACTGAATGACTCTGTGGTATTATAGTCGTGAGACGAAGTATGCGAGAGAATGAGGGTTGAGGTTGATTCTGCAAAGATGGTGGTGGTGATGGTGGTGGTGGTGGTGGTGGTGGTGGTGGTTGAACGGTCGGCCATCGTCCGTCGGGTGTCCTCCAATTTCAAGTCCAGACGGGGAGCTGGACGAACTTTGCCATCGAGTTGGCAGTAGCCCGGTTCGCGGAAGAACTTTACTTCACGAAGCGACTCGCCGGATGATCGGCCCATACGGAGAGTCGAAACTTTGCAGGCTTGTGCGAGCAGGACCAGTAGCGACGAGCTTCTCCATGAGAAAACCCTCCCATCACGGCCCTCGGCCACCTCGACAGTATACACAGGTGTTCTTTATTATCCACGCTACAGACTCCACCGAAAGGGCACTAAAGTGGCTTTGTTCTGGTGTCACCCTCAAATTTTGGTGTGCTAGCAATTTGTAACCAATTCGATTATGGGATTGACAAATATTGATTATTAGTCAATTTTAGCGAAAAAGCTTGCAGGTATTACTCAGAAAAGTAGTTTCTTCCAATTAACTCTTATTTTTTACTTATTTTAGACAGGTGACCTACCTCAAGGTTATGTAACTCGAACACAACTTTAAACTTACCAGCATCAAACCTGGGATGAACGATATAACCATAAAACAGCTACAAAGGATCGGTTGTGCCGACCCGATAGGGTTAGTTATTCCAACCAATCTTCATTCTCAGTGCAGTCTGTTCTGATGCGATCGATGTCAAATGCCCTCTCAACTTATTTCCAGTTGATGTCGAGATCACACCACACGTTCCTTTGTCTCGTACAAAAACCCGCCAATACAAAAGTCGATAGTATCTACGAGTAGAGCGACCAATCGACCTCGTGTCACCTGCCACTCTACCCCATTCTGTTGATATTTCATATTCGATTTCCGTACAATGAAACAGTTTCATGTGCGGTCAACCATGTGCCGTTTCGGTATAAACCCTCGACTATTTGACGATAGCGATTAATCTCAGGATACAGTTATATGCTGGTCGCTCCTCTCTGTCTCTATTATTAATACCTGGAACTGGGCTCGACGGCAGAGCAAACCAGTCGCGATTCCGCGAGGCCCTTGATCTGTGTCTATATACCATATACTGATATTAAGGGCGGTACGTGTATCTATGGAGAAAGCGAACTCTCGGGAATAAGCGTTAACACAGAGGGTAGTAAAGTGTTGGGACGTTATGGAACTGTGCGATAGGTTGCCTCGACAGAAGCTCTCGTCGTATTCTCTCACGGCATAAACCTGCCTTACGATCGGCCCTTAATCAGACTTGGTTAGTTAAGCCACGTTTTTAACGAGGGTATTTCGTCGAGTATTACCTCTTTGGACCGCCCTTCAAGCTATTCGCGAATCCTTTCTATGACTTTTCTAGTCTACCTACATCCGAGATCTTTGTTCTCATTCAACTTCGACAGGGAACAAAAATCGCAATTCACTGGTGGTTTGCTTTCAAGATTCACTCAATGTCGATGATTTACAGCTCCAAAAATTAAATAGCTAGGTTTCATTCTCTTTTGTGAATAATATTGTTGCTTTTACTGGAATACAGTAAACGTTGTCGAATGTGTAGTTGCATGCAAACTCCCTGATTCTAACTACACGAATGTGTACAAAGGTGAATATGTCGCGCTTCGCTGTATCATCGGGTTGTTCTACTACACTCGAACATTCTGTCCGTGTGTACGACACCACCGAGTAATCATTCCTCCCCTGATGAATCACGGTTTTCATTTTAACGATCGCTCTCGACGCACCGAGGCCGCAGGCCGCAATAGAGCGATCGGCGGTTTGCCGGTCCACGTCCACGACGAAATTGCGTTCAGAGGTTGGTACAAAGTCACCACCGATCTATACAAACGTTTATCCTCTCCTCCTACATTCTTCTTTATATCGCGGGGTGTCGTGGCAAAACTGACCATGTCTATTGTCATGGAAATGTCAGACAAATCGAAAAGTAAACGTCGCTTTGTGATGTCTGTTCAATATTTGTTGTGTTTCATTTTGGAGACAAACTCCTCGTAAAAAAGTTGTTCACGGGTTATTTTACTTATAGAGAGACAGATTGTTGTATTTAGGACTCAGCGGTGCCAACATTGGGTTTAACATTTGGGATTAGCTTTGATAACGATTATAGCTAATACCAAGGCGACTTTTTTCTAGACCATTTCAAAATAGTCACCCCTGGAATTGTCGGAATTAATAGATCCAGAGATGTTGTTCAACCTGAAGGGACAATGAAAGTCCTTTATTTCTTGTTTCAAAAAGGCGGTTGGGGTCGGTTTAACCTTAGATAACAAACATAATGTTAATAACTATTGTTTGTTTCTCCTCAAGTCTCCAAAGAGTTTTCAGAAAATGTTTCATTAAAGTTTCCATAAAGTCTCTTGCGTCTCATTCTCTTTGTCGATCATTCTCCGGTTACTTCGTGCAGGTAATATCGTGTATATTCAAGAACAGCTGGGGGGACAATGTCGTTATCGAGGTACAGAAGCATACCAGCGAACGAAAAAGTATTGTCCGCGAGTTATTTAGAAAGCTGCGAGAGTGAGATCGTACGATAGGTCCTTCGCTGTAGGGAAAAACTGTGTAAAAACGTAACGCAACGTTACTCGGTCAGGTGCAATCTGTCTATGTCAGTATATGCAATAAGTTGCTGAGCCCTGAGCCGCCGCGGCCATCCGGCACTTCCGTATCGCTCTTCTATCCTTCACGCGGGCTTCCTCTGTATGCTATAGCTATATATACATATATATCTATAAGTTCGTTGTTATCGCGGAAGAGCTCCTTCTCCTTCGGGTCACGACATTCCCGCATCGTCTTGCAGTTTTTTTTCCCTAAGCAAACGGATCTATGGGGCGGGATTAAGAGTCAAATGACGTTGTCGAATACTTGAGATGTTGAAGTGTTAGATATACACCTACTTGTGGCCCGTTTGAAATGTGTCTAGGTGATGTGGTTCGCGGCCAAGGAGACGAGGATACCGTTAGGGAAAGTCAAGAGTATGCCGCGATCCTTGTGGTTAATCCATTACCCGGCGCAAACATTGCGAAGAGGGCAAACGGACGTGCGATTAAATTTGATCTCCGTGGAGGACGTAACGGTGAGACAAGCCGCATCAACCGGCGTCGCTCTCGTTGGTACGGCATCCGTTCGTACGTAATGATCTGGAAACGCCATTAGCGAATTGTCCCCGCGAGGAAAGTGGCTTTGTGTGCCATGCTGGGAGGCAGCCATGCTTGTATGAAAGTGGAAGAGAGAAACCGTACGCGTCGCGTTCTGGTGACTCGGTGACTCCCGCGGCGACCGTTCATACCCACTGGTAATCCCATCACTTTTTTTTTTATCTCGAGACGAATGGGTTTAACTTTTTATTGTGCTGCTGCGTTTTTTGTTGTCTATTTCATTTATCTTGGGTCCTGGCGTGAAGAAACACCGAGTCTATTAAATTTACGCAACCCCAAATCTTTTTGCTTGGAATAAAGTTTTTATTTACAGGAAAATTGAAAATAACATTTTGAGTTTTTCCCTCGCGGCGTTGTTTTGAATTGAATTTTCAAACATTGGCGAAACACTCTCTCCATACCTATTCGGACAAATCGTGAGATTGTATGGAATTAGTTGAAATTGACTAATTAGACGATAGACGCGAGTTGGCGAAGTTGGTGTTGACTTGATCGTTACGAAGTGAGCTCAGTTTCAAGACCGATAATTGCTCGTTCCAAATTGATCGTAATACAAAGATAACGGCTAATAACTCAATTCCACGATGAAGCATGCTAATGCGGCGCGCCTGGCTGGTTGACTGACTCTGCAGGCTGTCGCAACGCGGGGCGACGGAGGCCGGAATCCATGGGCGAGAGGGCGAATGCTACAGAAATCGCAGAATAGGAGAGGACCGAATGCCACGGGGACGACGAGTCAGTGCGATAACAGTCGGGAAGCGGACTTTTGCGCAGGAACGTGAAACTTGTCGCGGCCCAGTAGCTAATCTGTGAGGACGAGGGCCTGCAGCACGAGGCAACGCCCCCCTCGATTAATTACGTCGAACGGGAACGCGGCAGCTCTGCTGATGCCTTCTCTCTGCGTGATTCCCTCTATGCAAACTCGAAACGGCAGAAATACTCCACGTTCCTGCATCGCAAACTATATGTATATATGCATGCATGCATATATCGGCCCAATAGACACATGCGACAATTGTATAATGAGCTGTGACAAACAGAGACAGGTGCACAATGAATGAGAACTATCAATACTATTAACATTAATACATTAGTATTACTTTATTTCCACCCTTTATTGTGTGGCTATTTCGATTTCAGGAAAAATCTACTTTCAAAACAACTATACAAAAAAAAAGATATTCAAAGTTCTCGAGTGGAAGCATCTCAACGCCCAGAACTTTAAAAAAATCAGGTCGTCAGACGCTACGATATTTATTTATGCCAACTATTATTATTATTCCCAGAAATAATCTCAAAATGGTCAGAATGCAGATACGTTTTCACGTATCACCGATTAACTCGCTAAATATCCACTTGTGGATAAAATTAACTTTGCTAAAGTTGGTAAAGGGCTTAAGGTAAACGTCCCAATTTCTGGACACTAAAAGTGAGGATCCGGTATCTAGACAAACACAGAAAATCGTACTTCCGTCTCTCTTGCACGCACAGTGCATACAGTCACTGGAAAATATCCAGCTATTAGCACGTTTACCTTATAGCTGAAAAAAAGTGATTATATTTTTAAATTCCCATATTTGCCGTAACTATTTATACCTATGTAACAGCTGGAAGAAGTTAAAATAGTGATTAAAGTAATGGCATAGACTTTTATATTTACTCCTATAGTCGCATGGAATTTACGTGGATTTGTATCGTTGCATGGAATGTGTCACTTATATTTGCCAGGACAACCAAGATTTCGCTTGTGGTCAGAAGTAAAAAGAAATCCAAGCGAAGTTATATCTAAATTCAGACTCTTAAGGGTTAAAGGTTGAGGAAGGAGCCGGATAATATAATAGGGCCAAAAGTCAGGACAGGGTCGTCAGCAAGAGAGCGGAAGCAGCTGCAAAAACCCATTCATGGGTTGAGGGTAGATGATCCAGGTACTAGGATGTATTACGGTGGTCGAGAGGGTTTCCTAGTAGCATCGCTAGGTTTCTCTCGTGTACTTTCCACAGATCTCTCCTTCGCGGTTATCTCTTCCTCTCTTCGTCTCTCATGTCTGGCGATGCACTTTCCGACAAAATCTCGTGTGCTCTGTGTTCGTCGCGCTGCTACCGGTGGTAGTGATGCCCCTCGCGTTTGTACGCGAGCATATGGTTAAACCGTAATACTATAGAGGTGATATATTTAAACCGGGCAAAGTTTAGCAGCGCTTCGCTTGGTTTGCAGAGTCGCGCGCTGCGAGACCCGGAGCAGAAGCACAAGCAGCAGCCTAGTACCAGGGATGGCTAGTGTGTTGCTGCGGGCTCGGTACTACAGTACCGAGGGGTTATATGGAGATGACGGTGGGGGTGTCGTTACAGACGAAAGACACGTATCCGTGCCGGTTAGGAAGCCTAGCCCTATACGGTGGTTAGGGGGCTAGAGAAAGCCGGTGCTTCTAGTAGTGTGGTAGGTGGGGATCGGTCGCGCCGGGCGTGCCTCGCATAAGTTTACATTATCTTACCATCTGATAGCCCGACTACCTGCAACCATCCAAACCAGCCAGCACAGAGCACAGTCACGGACTGTGAGCATTTCTACGGGGTTTTCGCGCCAACCCCTGTCTCCTTACACCGCTACACACCTACTACACTTAGAGGTCCGCCAAATTTATTGTCGCGCCCGCGCGCTCACGAACCGTATAAAAGGAGGGGGCGACGAAAGGCGGAAGGAAAAATATTTCAGGAAGTAACTGGGATCGAGCGATAGCGAATCCTATGCGCGTGGGGGTTTTCCGAAAATCAGATTGGAGAACACGGGCGGCGCCAAAACGGATTTTTCGTTCAGATCTTTTTTTCCCCGCAGAACTTCGTTAACGGCTTGTACCCGGAAGCCCCGGTTCTCGTAAGATACCTAGCCGTCTTTGAGGAAACGAGTTATTTGCTCGAGCCGAGTGAGATTCTCGAGGAGCACAGCCAGAAGAGCTGCATCACTAATCGTTTATCCATCGGGAATCGTCTCGAAACCGTCTCAATGGTAGCGGCAAATACCGAACGAGATTATCGGGAAATGGAAACTTTTGGGTTGCCGGAAAGCCACCGGCGCACCTCCGTGGAACTTGGTGCGAAGCCAAATATTCTTGCAGCAGCCAGTCTTGCAGATTTGCGAGCTATCTTGCTCGCTCTTTCTCACGACGAGCGTCACAATAGGGCGCTCGCAACGAGCTGTTGCAAAATTTATCTCTCTCTCTTTCATGCGATAAAATAACCGATTAATTCCCGGAACTACATAAGAGGATCAGGTAATAATTAATGCATTAAAAATATCGTGGGTAATAACAAAGAGAAAGTTTGCCCGAAATATGCTAAGAGGCTTAACGATTGAAGCGCATGCTCACATCGCTTATCGTCTATACTATTTATACCATTAATCCTGTCCGTATACAAGAATTGGTAATGTTTGTAAATTAAATAGCTGCTTTCCCTCTTTAATTTAACACACCGATGGGTTGTTGGCTTCCTATTATGCATAATATCCATATAGCCCGATTCTGACAAAATTGATCTACACAATTAGCTCTAGACATATTTTTATTACAACAAAAATACTCGATAATCAATACGACATAGAGATAAAATATACACCGTAAACCTCAATACTCAGTAATCGGCCAGACCAAATTTTAAACAATACATATTTGGACACGAAAAAACTCTATACATCATCAGTTTAAGGTCCAGCTTCACACCGTCCAAATTAGATACAGACCCATATGTATACAAGCCTAGTTTGACACTGTAGCTTCTCGATTCTACAGAATCCATCAATGTAACACAAAGTAACCGCCGTATCCAAACTTTACATAGTAAATTTGAACCTGATGAAATTCTACACCGCACTAGTTCAACACGATAAAGTTCTACACACAGTAATTTGAAGCTGATCATCGAACAGGATTATCTGGTAATCCACTTCGAGTTAGATCTTCACATATTAAACCGTGAACTTCAATTTATGTCGAATTAATCCAGAGCTATCTAAATTCTGTCGCATTCTATTATACAACCAAGAAAACGCTAATTTTTAATTTATCAATCATCGTTAGTATAACGATAAATTATTGTAAATATCGCAAGTACATGTTCTTTTATATTCTACAAGAAAACTACCGGGCGTTAGAATATCTAAAAAGTATTGCATACTTTCATTTTATCAAGCACAAAATCTTAGAATATAACATCAATATCCAACTTTGTAGCGGGTATAGCCGTAGCGACAAAGAACGTTATAGTCATACCTGCACGCTGGGCGTCTTTTAAAGGCTCGTTAGAGAGGCAGGTTACCCGTTGATGTAGGTGCGCGGGTTGTGGGGGCCACTGAAAATTGTAGAGTAGAAGCGATCCGACGCGGCATTACGACAAATCGCGAGAGCGATCACCCCTACGAAATGTAACATCGACGGACGGGGGGTGGCTGGCCTTGACGTTCCTCTCTCGCACGCCATTGAGTAATTACCTTACCTCGTTAGTGGATATTACATTGTCCACAAAGCCTTAATCAGGCTGTTTCGATCGATTCAGTATTTGAGGCATGCGACGACCACCGATCATCTCGCTGGAATCGTAGAAACTCAAGCGTTTTGAACCAGTTAAAGCGCAATAACTGAACGGTGATGCGAAGGGAGTGACTATGTTTCGTAATTAATTGGACAGCCATGAGAGTTATCGATTGGAGCCTAATTTACCGTTGAATCGAAGCTTCATTCCCGTACTGACGCGCTTCGAGGGCTTTTTCATCCCCCGCATTATTTAAAAGCTGCCTATAATAGTATTGTCTGTACTTAATTGGATAGCGGGACCATCTGTGAAGTGAATGCATGCATTTGGATTGTGGAAATTCAAGTGCTTTAGTACATATGTGCTGTCAAGAGTTGGCACATGATCAAGAGGAAATGACCCGAAATACCGCAGGGGTACAGCGGTTGACCTGGCTGCTCCTCTACATTCAGAATTAATGCTAATATTTATCCCGCCGGGGCATCCGCTGAAATGGGAAAAATTGTCCCGATGGAAAAACAGCATTTCGATACGACACCACTGACCCTAAGTTGCCTTTCTTATTTTTCTATCTGACCACCAGTCTCACAAACTTTTCGGTAAATTGGAATTGCAAATCTCACGATTGACCAAAGACGTCGGTCCATGCTTTAGCCTTATCCTCAATATACAATGCTACATATGTATCTATGTATTTTCTCGGACGTTGGAATATTTTTCTCTGCACTTGAATGCCTTAATTCAAATTTATTCCGACACACTGTCCTTCGAGTTTTGTATTCGCTCTGTAACAGCAGCTATTCCCACCGCTACATTTTTTAACTGAATTTAGAAATATGGATTTTTTGGTGGAGTTCACAAATTTCACGATACTAGACGATTATTCTGAACTTCCCGTTTTGCTGTTCGGTTATATAAGTGAATACAAGTTACAAGTTAGTGTCTATAAGTTATTTATTATCCCATGCTCGTCGTATCAATATAAACAAATTTTTGTTCGAAATAGTATTAATTTATAAGCTTTGTTGCTTATGGGAGATGACAATACTTTATTAAAAAATCAATAACACAGACTACGATAAAAATGACGTGCAAGTCTTAGTATTGACATACTTTTTATACTTTAACTTTTATTTTACGTTCACCCAAAGGCTGAAATGTATGTGGATTTATTCTTATTCATTTAAAAAAATGTTAGTCGATTTAGAATCTTTATTTAGAATAAGGCGTGGATGTAGAATTTAAGAATTAGGAGTATTCGTATAATATGTGGAAGGTTTATTGAAGCAATAAACACACCTTGATTCGTCTAAAAATAAGAGATAATTTATTTTAATGAAATGAATTAGACTAGGATTACACAAATTGCACGTGATTTACTAATCTAAAAATAAGAGAATCAACAATTAAATGTTTATTTAATCCTACTTTTCTGTCAATCAGTACTCGTTGAACAAATCTCGATTTATAGCTTAGCACTAATCACACGATCCACAATTTCACTACAGGCTGAGCTACATTATTTACTCGCGTTTTAGTTACTCTCTCAAATTCTCTATCTCTCTATTTCTCTTGACCATCTGGTGGCGCCACCTCCTAAACGTCTCATCTCTGAAGACGCATATGCGTGTACATGTACACAAAGCTTACATCCCCCTCTTGAGACGCTAAAGTCTCTTTCAAAAGTGAATTTAAGCTTAGAGTATCACGAATAAATTAGCTATGGGGATGAGCTTTGTGACATGGTATAAGCCCATGGATTTTCTACCACTTCCGGTGTTTATTTTAAAAATTGAATCCGAATTGAATCCAATTATTAGTTCGTATATTCGAACTAAAAATTAGTTCGAATATACGTACTAATTTTTATTGAAAATGGAGTTTATTTTCTAAATTGTAACTCGTATTGTAGGGTAACAAATAAATATTATTGGCCTTACATTTACAAATCTGCAAGGCTTAACGAAGAGAAAGGTATTTTCTGCCGTAAATCAAAAGCTTCTGCCGTAAATAAAGACCAGAAGAATCGAACTGGTTACGGTCCCTAATCATCTGGCAACGGTGGTCAACACAGTTTTTTTTATAATCGATGAAAAGATTAATGATCAATTTATTTCACTAATATCCACGCTGTCACTTTCAAAGTCGACCTAATAGGATATATAATAGGATAATAGGATACCCTTGATATAATAGGATAATAGGATACCCTTGCACAGAAAAAAGAAAGAAAAGATATACTCCTTAGTGACGTTGATTAGCTCATTCTCCCTTACATAAAACGTTGAATTAAGTAAAAGTATAACATTGTATTCCGTTTAATACGTATATTTGGCCGATAGTACAAAGTTTGCAGTTGGTTAATTTAAAATGGAGATGCTTGGTCTAATTTCGTCGATCAATGACCATTACCGCAGCAGTAACTGGATGCACAATCAAATATGCACGGCACAAACAGCACCGCAAACTCCCATTTAAATACCCATTGACGAAATTGGTATGCAATACCGACGCAAAAAAAAAAAATCGTGATTGAATTCTCGTGAATGCAATTCAATTTTTTTTTCCCAATATTTTTCCAACTGTTGACATATTCTTTCGTCGTGTATACAAAAGGGTCCCATTTGCGATCAATGAATAGCCCTATAACAAACTATATCGACTAAAATGTTGTACATGTCAACGACCAGTCGAGCCCGATAGTCCCTTGTAAATCCGTTAATATCACCGGGATACACAGACAGGTCGTTGAATAAATATGAGAAAAGCTGATTTAATGAGCCCCGAGAACCCGAGTCTTTTGATGCTCGGAAAACGCGATTGAATCATCATGCAACCGCGTTAAGAAAACGCTCAGTAGTGTTGGGGAGGGGAAAAATAAAATTCGGCGCACAAGTCGTTGCGCCGGGCAAGTCGGGTCGCGTCCGACAATCTGAATAAACTGGTGCAAAGAAAGGGAGTGGGTCGGTGAAATGCAGGATCAACGTAGATAGAGAAGGACCGGGAATACCGTGCTCGTCATCTTTGTGGTCTTCCGTGCAAAGCTGAAGAAGGCAAAGGCGGTAGAGCGCTTGCTTCGAGGAGTAGCAGAGCATAATTTCTTGGTGACAGCGTGGCGCCTGCTTTTCAACCCTTATAATATCCTCAACTCCCTCGCTCCTCCGCACCCCTTTTTCCCCTTTAGCTCTCGGCATTCTGCGTCCCGGGATCCTTCCAACAGCCTCTCCTGCAACCTCCTCCCGTCTTCCCGTTCTTCCTCCATCCCTCGGGAATACATTTCCATGCATTTTCCTGAGGCGCTTCTCTCCGCCTGCCACCCTCTTTCTCCTCCCGTTGCCCCTTGTCCCCTGCCACCTTCCCTTACGACACTCCCCCCACTACCGTTCGTCGGTACTATGAACTAACCCCCGACCGATCCTGTTCTCCTCGCCCACCTACCAATCCCTTCGTTCTCGCACTTTTCCTCGCCCTCGCCCTCTGTCCTCACACTCTTCCACCCACGTTAACCTCAGCTCTTTTCCTCCTCATCCCCAACCGAGCTTTAATTACCAACTTTTCCTTGTTTTCCGGAAATTCGAGCGTGAGGCCGACCAGATTCTTCTCGCCGACAGACTCAGCCAGAGCAGCCGCGTCTCTTTCTCCGCATTCACTCTATTTCTTCATCCAGCGTAATGCGGCCCCTTTTCTTCCTTTCTACATCAGCGAGTTAGAGGGCCATAGTCTTCTTGTTTGCACGCAGACTCGGGTCACTCATCTTTACCCTCTTTTCTCCCTTTGTACTCGAGAGATAGACCTATCACTGATGCCATCAAACCGCAAAATCTTTGTGACTACATCGGAGAAATTGTTGAAAAGTTTATTTGCCTGAGATAAATGAGAAGCATTTGACGATAAGTATGGAGTTGTGTTGAGAACAAAATTGCTTGAAGAAAATGTTCGCTTTTTCTATACTGAGGGAGAATCTGGTACTGGTACGAGATTTTCTTTTAACTAACTATAAGTAGCTAGTTAAAAAAAAAACTTTAATTACATTTCTAAAGGTACTTGTTAATAGATGTAAAAATTTTACACAATTATAAAAATATTTGCATGGACACTTATAGTCGTCAGCATTGCCACGATATTTCTGAATTCAGTTGAAATTTGTATTTTTAGCTAGTTTGGTCACGTAGAGGTCGATCAATTTATTTGTATATTCAACCTTTTTCTTAGTATTTGAATAAAGCATTAGTTTATTTTTAACCAGACGATAAATTAAGTAGAAATGCAATAATTTGTAAAAACTCTTAAACAGAACCATTTATTCATCATATACTTTTATTAAAAAACAATCTTTCCAGACATCATTAAACCTTCGACGATCGCTTTTACAAAATGTAAGATCATTTATTTGAACCTGTGGGTAATTGTCAAATTAAAAAAACATTTGAAAATGTAGAATTCGGTAAAATACAAACTCTGTTGCATTCTTACTAAATTCAGCGCAAAACAAGGATATATTCTTTTGTGTTAAATTTTAGATTAGTTGCTTGAACCGTCCTCCTTGTAGCATTTTCAAAAAAATTATGCGAATTTTTATAAAATCTGTACTACTTGTGTTCACATGAATGTATTTTCTAAAATTGGTTCTACTAATACTATCAAAGATTATTGTTAATTCTAAAGAAAGGTAGTCAGGTAATTGGTGGTGGAACAGACGAATCAGTCACGAGCTCATTGCTCCGTAGAAGCCCCAAGCTCTAACAAGACTCGCGTTTCCGACAGCCTCATCTCATTCCTTGACAAGCTAGCAAACCGCTATGCCTACAGACCAACTCTCGTGAGGGGTAGCAAATCTTATCACTAATCTTTAACCGCCAGGGTTTCTATCTTCCCCACAAGAATCACGAATTGTGCAGGCTTCCCTTTAAACCCATGCGGTTTGTCCCAGGCTAGTTTTCTTCATCGATCCAAATACGTTATTTTTAAGTACGTCAATTAAGCTTTTCGAGGATGCATATTCGTGCCTCGGTTAAGAGAGTTAGAGCACCTCATTTGCCCTCTACCCCCTGAACGCTCGGAATGGCAAGCAGCTCTAGGGCTCGATGAGGCGCATCCCGAGCTACTGAGCTTCCGTAACGTTCATACGAGCACCATTCAGGTATATTTATATCCAACGATGGAAGAGGGTTGACCGTACGGTCTACGGTGTACGGTATACGGCGTACGGTGTCTGCATATAGCATAGAGTGAGAGAGCCCGGCTGGAACAGGTGCAGTCCGACGCGGTGTACGCGGAAATTGCAAGCCCTGGTCCCGCAGGTGCTCTTCGTCATCATAAAGCCTATCGTAGCTGGCGCGTTGTACTGTATTAAACCCGGGCTTGCCCTCTCACCCTTGCCTCTCCCAGGGAGCCTTTAGCCCGGTTTGCTAGCAGCTTCTCTCTCTCTCTCTCTGTCTCCCTCTCTCTTTCTCTCTCTCTCCTCACTGGACCATCCCTCCCCTTGATTCTCGCCGACGAGTATTTCCATAGACATATAACTACGAACGCAACCCGCATCTCCTTCAGTAGTCCACCAACCAGCACGAAACAGGAGGTGAGCTAATAACGGCATGCATATATTTAGTAATCATCGTTTATGACAAAAAGTTAGGAAGTTGACATTGTACACCGCGAATCCCAGCTTCACCCAGACTGCACTCCAACACGAAGCGATTCTAATTCATAAACATTGCCAGTTAACTCGGGTTCTTATAATGAGGTTTCGTAATGAGGAAGGGCGTGGTTAGCCTGTACCACCTTGAAACTCGTCGAAAGTACGAGAGGTACTTGTGGTTGAAGCCTTAAGGTAGCAAAGCTGAGAAGAGAGAAATTAGAACGTCAGACGAGCGTAGTTACGTCGATTATAATTATATTCTTTAGGTTCTTTAGGTTCTTTAGGTTCTCTAGATTCTTGTCCGGGTTTAAGGTGACAAAACTAATAAGGCAGAAAGTTAGGCGAGCGTAGATGCGCCGATTATTAATATTTTGTTAATACATTCATAGATTCTGTAGTCTCGATAGGTTAAGATTTGGATGAGGGGGGGGGGGAGCAGCCCCGAAAGTAGCAACTGAAAAGAGTATGGCAGAAATAGGTTTTTTCCGCACTCTATATGGGAATCTGGAAAAATATGTTGAAATCTAGACTTGATGTTTTTCGTGTACCCAAATAGTGTTCCGAAAAAAAATTGACCATTTGTGCGACTTCTACTATCAGAATCTATTATCGCAATGTTGCCGTCCCCATTAATGTGGCAAAGCTAAGAAGACGGAAAGTAGAAAACCAAGTAAGCGTCCTCACGTCAATTGGAATTATCTCTCTAGGATCTTTATGTTATTATTATTGGGTTTTCGGTAGATTCACTGTGAATTCTTGAGTTTTTATAGTTTAAGATGGCACAAATAAGAAGGCGTAAAGTAGAAAGTCAGGCAAGCGTAGAAAACGTCGATGAAAATGATTCCCACAGGTTCTTTAGGTTCTTGTGATTTAAGGTGGCAAAGCTAAGAAAGCAGAAAGTAGAAACTCAGGCGAGCGTAGACACGTCGATTAGAATGATTTCTTTCGAGTCACGATAAAATCCGATCTCCACGTCTCGGGAGTACGGAGTAAGTGAGTGAGAGAAGGAGGGAAGTCTCTGCCATTGTTCCTCTCAGCGGGTAACACGCAAACCGACGGATCCTCTATTACTCGGATATACGACGGCCACGCTTGCAAATATGTATAGAGTCTCGAGCCCGCGAGAGAGTTCGCGTGTACATCGATCCGGTGGCAGTCCGACCTCTCTTGCTTTGCCTCTCCTTCTCGCTACTCTGGTATACCCCTCTCAACGGTTTTCTCCTTCCTAGCGCTTTCAATCCTCACCTCGATTCTCCCCTCTCAACCTTCCTTTTACATCCCTCTCACTTACTCCTCATTCCCGGCGGATTTACCCAACATCACGCACCACTTTTCTTAAAGACTGAAACACGCTATGCACAGCGTGCAGACGATAGTAATACGAATTGCTATGTGCACCCCCGGTTCTTTCCTTCTCGCTCACTTCATCCCCTGCAATCTCCTATGCGAGGAGACCCCGTTACGTGCAATCGCTTGAAAAAACATAACACAGAGCTTAATAAGTAACCATCGTGAGGGCCTGACCTCGCTTGTTCCTGATCATGGAAAATCGTACACCTCGCGGGTTTAACATCGAACGGGAAGTAGCGACCATTTGTCACTCCACTACTGCGGCTTCCCCTACCGTACCAACACGGAGAATCTACTTGCGGCTTGGCTGGATCTAGCCAACGACTTTCTTCAGCATAATCTACCGCCTCGAGTCCTCGATCTTGCCCCGCAATCCGATCGTTCATCGTCGGCTTTCGCGGCCATTTCTCCTGTGTATACGGTACAAATAAACGCGAACAACATGAAAATTAATTTCTGTAACAGCATATAGCTTTGACAGACCCACGAGAACCAACAGCTTCTACTTCGATGGCATTAATAAACCATTATTTTGAATTACCGTTACTTGGTTACGTGTTGTACAAGTAAGCTACGAAAATTTACAATAACGCTTGCTTCACAATTATTGATCATCGTATAATTTCAGTCGTAATTTCTTGATGCAGTCGGTAAAGGATCGGTCTTATTTTATCAGCGCAAAGCTACAAGGGTATTAATAAAACACTTTCTAGATTTAATCATTCCTAACTGATGGATTAAAACTATCTTAATATTGAAGACGTTGAGCAGACTAAGAACTAGGCAACAGACAAAAAATAAAATCTTGGAGTAGTGTCCTAGGACGATAGTTTATATCAAACTCAACCAAATATATTTATTGCACACGGGTAGCTTCCATCCACTTGCGTTTTAAACGCGTCAATACATTATTATCAATATTATCTATTTCTATACCAGAGCCATCAGTAAAATGGAATAAAATACTTCATTAAGTCTTTTTTGCTCTGGGGTATCTGAAGAGTCGTCTATGATATTATTGTCCATCGCAAAGCTAGAGAAATGGTGGTAACAGTTTGTCTGAATGGGGATGGAGAACCCCTCGGGCTATGACAACTTGATCCATAAAAAGAGACTATGTAGGAGTAATTTCTCCGGCGCTGTAATTTCTCTGGCGACAGGTTGACCCTGGGTGAGTGACTCGCAGACCATCCAACTGTTGACGGTTAACCCCTGCGATCCGTGCATATAACGACTGTATTTCTAAACACGGCCGGGCCATTATCCTCAGGCTGCGTGGTACCGCGAAACTCTTGGCTCTATACCGAATGGTCGCGGGGAAAATCCCTTGGTCGTCATTGTAGCTATATCCCTCAACTTTCCACGTTCCACTTGGGGCACGTCTGAAGCTTCCTCATTTGTCTCGTTATTACCGGACCTTTTTCTTGTAAGTAAATATAGTTCCTTTTATTGTTATCCAAAATGGGCTAGTCTCCGGCAACTGCCTAGACGTTGTAGACGACAGTTGATAACCTTTGAATCGTTTGTGTGTGTAGATGAATTGAAGTATCGGGCTGAATTTGTGGCTACGCTTCATCGTCCTATATTTAAATGAAATTGGTTGTGTCTTTCAGAAGCTTTGTATTTTTCTCAAAAATGCAAAGCTATGTAAACCCTCGAATTTGGAAATTTCACGTTATAAAACTAAAACTTTGTCTACAAGTGCACTTACGAAAAAGGTTGATTGGTATTTCATTTAACTTGAATTGACAGAGAGGTTTTAAAACTTTTAACCTTTTTTTTTCAATTACTGTGTTCGATTTAACTCTTATAACTGGAGAGCAGCTTGAAGTATTGAGCTAAAACGTAGCACGCATGTGCAGCAGTTCTTGACTGTCGTGGTGTGCATAATTAAAATCGTCAAAGTCACTTAAATCTTGTAAGAGTTTTTTTTAAATTTCAAATGACCTAAACACTGATACTTCTGAAATTCATGGAGCTATGGTTGATGATTGATTGGTCTTGAGTTTATTCGGTATTAACAATGAATATCAAAAGATGTCAAAGTAGTAATTTTAGATAAACTGTTAGTTTCCTAATTTTAACAAATTTTGTGCAGATAAGCTAATATTGTGTACTTAAAGAGGCGTCGACGGCACAGCTAGGTCAATCGTGTATTCATATTTTTTAAAACTACTTGTACACGTTTCCAACGCATCTAAATTGAGTAGGTCCTACTTAATGTAGAAGATAAATTTATAACAATGGATTTAGAAAAAAAAATCGATATTCCATGAAACATACGGTTACTTTGTTTTATAGAAGTCAAATTTATATATTACTTTAGTTCTTGACAAGAGAGATATTTTTATTTCTTGAAAGATGCATTATGGACATTGTTAATAATATTCATTATTTAAATATTACAGCCATGTACATATTTTAAAAAATTATAAAAGTGGCTTTGGATCAAAAGGTGGAAAATAATGAGGAAGCAACGTGCACAAAATTCTACTCTGCAGCCTCTTTAATCGTATATAACTAATTATCTTTTTATCTATGGCTTTCCAAATTGTTCAGTATATTTCAAGTACTGTAATAATGGAACCTTGATTTTTTTTCGCGAAAACAAAGCTTCCTCTATAATAAAGCAAGAAATAATTTGTTCCAAAATAAAATATATTAGCCACCGTTGTAATTTTCTTTACAAAAAGAAAAGCTTTCTTTTCAAAAAATTATAAATACAAAATACATTTTCAAAAAATTATATTTGCCATATTTTTATCGCAATTTATGTGTAAAAGAATGCGTGTGATTGAACCGTTAAAAGATTATCAAAAATGTACGTTTTCATTCTCAATTACATGGACTGCGTTGGAATGTCATGGAAATTATATTTTTTTAATCAGAATATCACGCATTTTACAGTTTTTGTATTTGAGCGTGCGTGAGCATACGCTCGTGCCTGTTTAATACATGTAGCAGTAGGGATTCAGAGGCAGGTGGTTATATGTGTCGCGTGTCATTTGAGGCGATTAAGTGATGGAAAATGCCAATGGGACACAGGCATCGAAGCTCGAAGAACGTTTTATCATTGTAGAATGTCCGGATTGCCAGAATGCATTGGAGCTTTCGTATATATGTATATATATATATATATGTTCGGTGAACAGAACGAACGCGGTGGTAAACGCGCGAGAGTCGAGTTAATGGTGGTTCGGAGCGAACAACTACATGACACCCGCCACCAATTATTGTTGCCCGCGTCATCATTGGAAACCAATGCCTTGGGTCAAATTGTCAATTCATGCATCTCGTCATTACGCCCTCGTAACAGTGCAACGATGCGTGCTGGCTAGGCTCACCGACCTACGGATGAAATACATCGCAAACCCCCGGTCGCCTCTGCTGCTGCTGCCGCTGCTTCATACATTTCCCCTTGCCTCTCCGACCCTGTATATGCATTCGAGAATGCATCTACATTCTCTTTGGTATAGCTGTATATTGGACATTCCACGTTAAATCGACATGACCCTTGAATTCTTATTTATTCATTTTACTTTTCCTTGCAGCGGAAGCTTAGTGATGTTCATAAAAATGTTTTGAGCTTTTTATATGCTAGAGTGATTAAAATGTCCTAAATAGTCAGAAGTTCAACGATTTAGTTTTGGCACAATAGTAAAACATCACTTCCCCTTTATCTGTTGCTGTTTTTGCAATAATTCATATACAATCGTAGATGTTGTGCAGCTTTGAAATTAAAAAAGGGCTTGTATGTTTTCGTAAATCGTCAGCTATTGAGTCAAAGAATTCTTCATAAGTGCAGAGAAGCTTAAGGTACTTTGCAATTGCATTTGGCCAAAATCGTAAAAGACGTCAAAATCTTACGGGATTTGGAATTTCTCGAAATATTTTTAACTTTTGTAAGGCAGTGAAGTCTCTTTATGTACCGTAATTTCCTTGATTTATGTTTAAATAGTCAAACTTTTCTCAAAACTATGGACCGAAATTTCTCGAAAATACAGAAATGTAAATAACAAGCTGCAAATTAAAACCTTATATATTGCTTTCTTACTCTTTAAATATTATGTCTATAAAGTGTGGATGACAGATTACATTTCTCTTTAATTTATTTGCTGTTTATTCAAGTTAAAATCCGAATATACCATTTGGCAAGGAAAAACGCTCAAAAGTTTTAATTTCGGCGAAATCTTAAAGGCTAATATTCTTAAATTTATTTTGCAGCAATTTAAAATTTAAAAAAAAAATTCGTCTTCGATTTTTTTTAAAATTTTAAGTGGCTGCAAAATAAATTTAAGAATATAAGCCTTTAAAAAAAATCGAAGACGAATTTTTTTTTTTTTAGTTACCAACATTTTTGTTGATTGTGGTCAAGCCAATTTTCAATAAAATGAAACTGTTGGTTTATAGTATTTTTTTTAATGTCCTAGTGAAAGAAAAACAAACAACAAAGATGCAACTTGTGAAACGAGCTTGGAACACCCCATACATACATTGAGTAGTACATACCTACCTATTCGGTGGAACACACCCCCTACTGCGTTTACATACACAACAGTGCAGTATATTATAGTACCTGCGGTAAACACCTATAACGTCCCGTGGTGCTTCTCATATGATTCGGGAGAGAAGGGAGAAGCTTCTCTATTCGCTTGTATTATGAAGACGAAGCAATCCTGTACTAGATTTTACAAGATATAAACGGTAGAAGAATACGGGAGATCCATAAAAATAAATCATAAAGTCAACTGCTGACTGAAATTGCCTCGTGTACCTTCCTAAGGGAGAATATGCCGAGTATGCGATTTAAATCATAAAAGGCAAATAAAAATCCAACGTTTTGCACGGTATCCAGCGATCTCTGCCAAGCACTATTTGCACCCTTGGAGTCTGCTCGTTTCTCGTATGATCATTCTCTCTGCTGTGTATATACGTGTATATATATGTGTATATATATATGGAACCCTGTACCTTAGTTGTATATCTGTAACCCAAACATCTCACTCAAGCTGCGTTACATGACTCTCAAGAAACTCAACTGTCAAAGAGAAAACACGCTCTCGTACTAAATAGACGAGACCCGCCATTAGCGTTACGTTGTCGCCTTCTTCATGCTTTACCAAGGAACCCAAACTTAGGACCACTGTGCTCTATCTCCTCGTCAGATTCCTACGAACGAAGTTACACCGAACAAGGAAACCCCACCAACGGAATTCTCTAGCACTACTCAACTAGGAACGAACAACACTGAAATTGTTCTAAGAATACAACTATTCGTAATAATAATAATAATAATAAGTAAATGAAATAATAAGAAGCTAGAAAGTGGAAACCCGGCACAGCATCCGCTATGAAACAATCAGTTGATCAATTTTGATTTCCTCTTAGAGGAAGTTTTGTGAACGACGAACTGAAAGAATAAGTATCACATGTAAGGTGTTCTACTTTGCTAACTTCTTTTACATTTGAGACGACAGCTTTTCGGTTATTTTCGACGAACTTGACTTCAAAGTTTTAAGTGAAATATGACAGTTCATATATATATTTTAACGAACATTTTTATAGATTAAAAGATTCCACCACTTTTCTTGCGTGCGAAATCTTAGCCGTATTGCTCAATTGATTCTGAATATACAGGTCTTTCATTGTTGGAAACAATGATAATATCGAGATGAAAAATGCAATGTAATGTAATATGTAAACTGTATCGATTTGGTTTAAATTTGATACTAAACATCCCTAAACGTTATCACGAACACTGTTAAAAATATTTGTAAAATTAATATACTTTGATCGGAAGTTTTTATGCATAAATCGGTATATTAAATTTAATACACAATTGCAAAGCAATATTAATATACTTTTATAATTGACGCTCCCTTCGATCGTAGTACCGTCGTATTATCGTAAACCGTTTATTAATGATACATCACATGTGCATGTTAGATTTAATATACCTATTAACGCATAAAAACTTCCCATTAATGTATAATAATTTTTACCGATTGGATTTTTATAGTACATGCACAAAAATATACAACTCGCAGTCTTAATATTTTCGGAAGATATAGCGATAAAAAATATAAAAAAATAAAAAGTTCAAATCATTGCAACAAACTTTGTTGAGAATTATTTCGTTTCAAACGTTTATGTTATAATGTTATAATTTTTCGATAGATAAAAAATTCCATAAAATCCAAATCGCTTTTCCGTCAAATGCAAAAAAGTATCGAGATCATATTTGCAATTATAAAAAATTATTTGGCTCGATGGTTGACGATTTACGAAAGTTAAAGCTTGTACGAACTTTTCCGCGAAATGTATAGTTCCATAACATGTGAATAGTGCTGACCAAAATTGGTCAGCACAATTCCTCATAGGATGACTTTGTGAAAAATGTTATAAAAAAAAGGCACATGAAAAGAAGCATACTTTTTTTTTTATCAGCATCGCATATTCGTTAGGAAGTAGCGCGTGCGCTTTTACAAAATTTCTCTTGGTATGATATGCGGAGCCACTAGCATATAAATTGCGGACACTAAATTCTCCATGCAAATGAGATCACTGATACGTAGCGAAATATAAATCCAAAAGAGGGACGTATTCATGCGTGAAATATTATCTATGCGGTTGGCATGATTCTTCCGTATGGGTCACGTGCGCCTCTGTAAATTATACTTCATATTCAAATGAAAATTACGTTCTGTCTCACGATGGTGATTGTGGTTGATGAATCGATATCGACGGTTGAGTGGACGGTTATCGATGATTTAGTCGACGACCTAGGTTGATCTCTTCGCGGTGGTTGGTCAAGAGTACTGAGACAGAAAGAATGCCTAGAGTAAAATCACAAGATAATGATTTGCGCAATCACTTCTGCTGAATAAATCGTTACATTCATCAGCTGCAACATTTTTTTTTCAACAATTTATATAAGTAAGACGCAAAGATACTGTATATTTTACAACTAACTACAGCTTCTCTTAAATAAATTTCTTTTTGCACAAATTCAACATTATCAGGTCGATAAAAGTATTTGAATATTTTCGATGAATAGCTGATTACTTCATCTTTTATAGTGAGACTTTTTTTTTTGTGCCTTATAGTTTCCAAAACACCTTGACTTTAAAAAATGCATCATTTTCCAAAACGGTGGATTAAAAACACTGAAAAAATTATTTAAAAAATTAAAAATTATACAGCGAGTTATTTGCAACATATAATGAATCGGAAAACAAAAATCGGTATTTAATTCTCTAGAAAATCTAAAATAGTTTGTTGATCTCATCGAAACTCCGAACAATTTTTTTCAAAAGTATCAACTCTTTTTGAGATAACTGGGACGGTCGACTTTCTACGAAATGCCTCATAACTATTTGACAGTATAGACGAATTGAGGACATGTACCGATGATCAGGTCAACATCGTAGAAGGTCAGTCGATCCTCATCGTTGGTCAAGAGTGTCCCAAGAGGAAAACTGCCTAGTCTGCAGCATTCTCTATCGCTCTCGCGTTAATACTGGTTCCTCGACAAGCACATTTCCCCCCCTCCCCCAATCAAAGCCATTATTAAGCCGTCTAGTCTCCCCCTTCCCGATGGCCCCGCGCCACTTTGTCCGCCGCGGGAAACCAGAGTAGACGGGAAAGCGTGAGGGGAGGGGGGGTAAAGGCCCGTTCTGGCTTGGGCTGTTCTCTCTCCCTCCCGGCGACCCGCACACCGTTCTATACGGTTCTCAGTGGTTGGCGCCTCGCCAGCGTATTCATTCCAGAAACTAGACCCCAATCTAAGGGGCCAATTATTTAATCAATTCCACCCTCTTAGCGGTCCTGACGGCGGTGAGTCGGGGGGTTAGCCCAAGCTCCCAAGCGCGCGCTCTAACCTCCCGAAAGCTTCAGGCCGTTCGCCACAGTCGACGACAATTGAAATCGCTTCTCCTTGTCTACTCCGAGTTCGAAACGTTGTCCTCTACCGCGTATTTCTATTCTCGATGGAATTCTCTATTCTCTTTCGCGCGCTCTGAAATCTCCCCTTAAAGCTCGCTTCCCGCGCTGCACGACGATTAAATAGAGACTGTAATCGCTCTGATCGGGTTATATTCACCGGCGTTATATGTACAGTGACGTTGAATCGATACTCGCTTTTGTCGGTCACGACTTTCCTTCTTTTGCATCACTTGTAAAAAAAAAAGGATGCAAAGCAGAGCTTTGCACATTGCTGCCTCATTATTTTTGAATACTTACAAAGCCACCTCTATGAGAAACTTTCTTAAAAGATTCAAAATCACGTAAAATCTGAACCGCTTTACCGATCTGATCGAAGTTAAGGACCATTTTGGTTCTGAATTTCGATTGATGAAGTCGTTCTTGAGATATGACAGCTTGAATTTTTTTGTAAAACAACTTTTCTCGATGCTTTAAACCATTTAGAGTGTCCAGGCATGAAAACCTCGAGAGAACAAAACTTTACAACTTTCATCAAAAATCGACAACTTGGATATCGAATATTCCTATAGTCAATAAAATTGACCGAATGACAATATCATGAATTTTCGACACCGAAGATATCGCATTAATAAAAAAAATAATAATAATTTGGTTGTCTCGCTCAAGAATTTATCTGTTTTAAATTAAAAATAAAAGTAAAGATATAATTATTATTACATTTTAAAGATTATCCAACATGTACATTATTGCCTTGCTTTTTGTGCTACAATTCTCATTCCAAGATATATGAAGATTAAGAAAGATGCAATATACAGATTTTTGAGATTAAAAAAATTGAAAATGATATACAGATACTATACCGAAGTAGCAGTCAAAGCTACTTATGATAAATATCCCGAAGGAACAAAGAAAAATGGCTGAATTGACAGAGAATGCATCGTATAAGTATTCCACAGTATATACGGTTTCTGATCATCGGTCGAGCAAACGACATTTCCGGTCAATTTACCACCAACACCGAGAAGCTATTGCAAGGCCACGGGCGTATAGTGGCATGTCGACACGATTGGCCGATGTGTCGCGTCCGTAGAAACGAATCGCACCAACGAGCTACCCCGGAATCTTCCTTCCGGCTCATTTCCTTCGTGGCTCTCTGGTCTTCTATCCGCGCCGGTTTATTTATAAGATACCGGCGGAAATTGAGACTTACATATTATCCAAGAGACACAGTCGATGAAATGTGTCGACTCGAATAGTCGGAGTCACGAGAAGGAATAATTTCTGCGGTCGATCAGCATCCCACGTCGAGCAGAATATTAAGGATAATGCATTCTAAGGCGTACAGTCCCAAAACAAATATTTGATTTCATCAGAATTTAAATATAAAGACACTACGAATTATAGTAATGCCGAAACGTTAATAATGAAATAGTACAAAATAATTAAATGATATGTAAAAAATTGATTAACGTATTCGATAGAAAACTTTTTATATAAAATTAATTCTCGAATGAAGACTTTTCAAGTCTGAATTTAACAAATATTCCAAAAGGTTTCGAACTAATGATTCTTGTTCAATATCTCCAAAGATGTCTTGCGACATACGAATCCTACGTTCGTTTTAATAACTTTGGAGAGAAACAACGTTTGGCAATGTTTAATAACAAAAAAATTGCTATTTAAATTATTGAAATAATTTCTCCAATATTTTACAAGTATTTTATAGGAATATCATTCGGTGACATTGTTAGATTATTGCATATGCAATATTTTGAGCGGACATTACGCGTTACAATATTTCAATAATGTCATTAACAGGTTTTTAAATATTCTGGCACTCATGCGACATTTCAGAGGAATTTTTTTCGAAATATTTCACTGCTATAGAGGTTTTTAATAACTTTTGACTTTATTATTATTTAAAACTGATGTTATTGATATCCTTCGTGACGTCGACTTTTTTTCAGATTTTACTTTCGTCTCATAACACGAAAATCCTAATCGAATGAATTTCGTAATCCGGAAATGTTGTAGTCAGTTGTCAACAATTTTTCTTGATTTAAACACAATCTTGATAGGATTGAATCTGTCATACTTGATAAAATTGAAAGTTTTAATTCAACCTTAATAAGACTGAACTCAAGTTTTTAGTCAAACTTGATCTCAAGTTTCAACTCAAAATTCGAAAAATGGAACTCAAGTTTTAACTTGAACTTTTTGGCATTATTATTATACAAAATCAATGTTCTTGATATTTTCAATGACGGCGTTTGTTTTTTTCCAAATCTTCCTCATCTCAAAGTCCTCAAATACCAATGAAACCTTTTGGTTGGGAATGTATGTTTAATGCATGTTTAATCAAGGGATTTTGTTGAGCAAGTTTCTTGACGACGCTTCTTTCGCTCTCTCTTCCTCTATCCTAAATACGTTGAGTCGACAAATTTACCTCAAATAATTAGACATAGAATTTACTGGGCGAGGGGCCACGGACTACCGCACTCCAATCTACGCGACCTTAACCCGACTTCGTCGTCAATCTCATCGTAGCTTCTGTGCATATCCGAGGGAAGATGGCTTGGGACGATCAACGTTGTGGACCACATCTAGCCATAGGACAAATTCGTGCGGTACCGAGTATCCGGTTGACGGTTAACCTCAGCAACCAAATCACCCGAGCACCCCAGGGAAACCCGCCCCACAGTCGTAACCAGCATTATTCGTGATTTCCACTTTCAAACGACTAGTGGCACTCTACGAGTTGAAGTTATAGAGTAACCGAAGTAAAATCGATTCGGAAGTGTGTTACAATCCGTGACCGCGTGAAGAAGCTTTAATCTCTATTATTTTATCCCCCTCGATTGAGCTGCTGGTAAGCGACGTCATGGTTTGTGAAATAAGAAGAAGAAGAAGAAAAAAAATAATAATAATACTATTGAAGTTAAAAAAGGCGGGAGAGTTTTGTTGGAGGTACGGAAGCTCAGCTCTCCTCGCGATCACAATCAGTCGGCTTTATGAGGCAATCACGACGGCGCTGGAATAGCTGCTTTTCAACACCCCTTCGTGCTGCCCGCTATATAGAATGTTCACGTACTTGAAAACCTACCACTACTACCACTCTCGTTCTCACCGCACTAACATCTTTGAATCTAGCCACCCCTTTGCCATGACTCTAGGTGGACATTACGCCTTGGCTCCTTCTGCGATAAGTACCGTAATTTTCTTCGCTATTCGCGGCAGAATGCGTCTCGCAAAACTCGCCACACACATATGCCTTATATACTTTCTATTTGTACTCGTTTGTCGGGAGAGGAAAAAATGAAACTGTGCCAAATAGAAGGTTGATTACAGTAGCAGACAGAAGGATCTTAATCTCAAAATGAAATCATTTTCAGTTGTTTTTGCTTCCTCACAGAGAAAGCTTGGTTTTCATGGAAAAAAAAAATCAATTTTCGAGATTGCCATGCGAGGATACTCAGAATAGTCCATAACGTCGAGAAAAGTGGCTTAGAAGAAAGGCTCGTGTGTATGTGTAAGGCGTCGAAATTTCAACCACCTCTTATTTAGTAAACGTTAGAGCGAGCAGTAGCGCCTCAGAGCAGTGTTATGTTAGATCAGAACAGACAGAAGAGGAGTTTCATCAATTTAATTTTTGTTAATACTTGGCGTCGAAACGCTACCGCGTCTCTTGATGAGACTGAAATTTGGCATGCAATTGAAATAGTTTCCTCTTTCACTGTTGCAAATTTTATGAAAAAAAAGGCAGTCGTTCAAATTTTAACTCGAATAAAGACGATGTCATTTGTTTTCTTTGGCCTTCATCGGCGAACGATTAAAACTAAATTTTCATGCAATTGATAAAATTAAATTTTCACCTTTATAGACAACGTGACACGGAAATTATAATATGCGCGAATGTTATAAACATTTTATCGTAATATATGTACATTTCAAATACGAGCAGTCAATGAATATAAATAAAGATCCGAATTCGTATCCTTGTTTAGGTTATCACACCGAATGATAAAATTATTTCAAATTTAAACCGACTATAAAGTCTATTTAATTCTGAATAGATGGTAAGGCCATTTCTAACTAAATTTCAAATCCTTTTGATTATATTATACTTAAGTTTGACTCAAGGTTGAGATAAAATAAAAATTGAAATCAAGCTTAAGATCAAATGAAGTACGCTGTTAAAAATATTTTCAAATTTACATTGCTGAACATTTTATTCGTCGGCTGATATATTAAATTTAATATAAATGCGTAGTAATTTACATTACAAAATGTTATATCAAATTTAATATACCAGTTTCTGTAAAAGAGCTTTCTTCACCTATAATGGAAATTTACACCAAATATATTTAACAGTGTATATAATATACAATTGAAGTGATTTTAAAGTTTACGATAAGTCGACAAACATTACCATTTATTTAAAATATCCATCATTAATCCTCCTCTAGGGAGGACTAATGATGGAGTTATCGTGGGACGAGGATATGAATTCATGCTAAAATATGTATTCAAAAAATTGTAGCTGGCAGGTACGACGTAAGCTTCTTTTAATTATACATCAGCTTTTGTCGAAAAAGCATATAAATAATAAAAAACACTTTATCCGGGAGAGACGAAAATGGCGAAATGTGACTTCGGTTTGTAAGACGATACATGATCGAGTTGTGAATTGTTGATAATCAATTGTCGAAGGTATTGGCCGGGATTCTGAACATAAGATAGAAATCCTTCGTGCAAACTCAACAGAGAGAAATACTGTGTGTAGATGCTTGCGGCTGCTGGCTTGTTCGAATAGCGTATTCCCGAGTGTATGCATAGTTAGCTTGCACGAACGTGTAGTCAACGGTGAGTACACCGCGAGATAGTTATCTTCTCATGCACCACTTACTACGTACTTTGTTGTACGAGCTGTCGGCGAGACGACTACCACCGCACTATAGATAACATGCTTCTATTATATTGTATTCTATTATGTACCTGTATTTTAGTTCACTTTCTGCAAAGTTTTGTCACACAAATTATCGGTCTCTCCGATAGGTACTCACATTTTCTTCCTGATGGTATAATCATTTTTTACCAACCCCACGAGAAACATAAGAAAACTTTTAATGTCATACAGAGAAAGCTTTATTTACGAGGAAAAAAAATATCGAAAATTTAATGTTAGGATACACCATATTTTCTGAAACCACAACAAAAATGGTGTAGAATAAAATATCTGGTATTTGTTTTTTTATTTAAAAAAATTTTTTATAACAGAATATCGGATTATATCATTTTAATATAATTGTAATTAAATTTATTACATTTTCTGCATTACGCTGCTATGCCTTTATTATTGACCTAGGAACATTTTTTGTTAGATATTTCTGTTTTATAACATACTAGAAAATACGCTTATCGAATTTAAAAAATTACATTAATTCATGTATTTGTTACAAATATTCAAACGCGAAATATATATATTTTTTTTAAATCGAACGTCCTTAATCCTCTTAAAAGAGGAAGGGTACGCGTATTTATGTTTGACCAGAATCATTCGACACCCTTAAGGAAAAAAATGGATAACAGGCTTTTTTATATCGACCATGTCAAAATATTCGAAACATATACTTTTTTTTTTTTTTAATTATGACTTGATCTGAGTTTCTGTCAATTTCCTTTCCTCTACAGCGATTGCCAATGGCGTTACCTCACTCTTATACTTGTGGCAACAAAGTCGTCGTAGCACATCACCTTAACCGCGAACGTTGTCCGCTTAGACTTTTTTTTTTAAGAGATTTAAGAGACTGAGAAAGAGATTACAGTTGGACGGCACGTGCCAGTGAATTGTAGCCTTTCTCGGAAGCTTCCTCGTCGTAGAAAAGGTGTATATGGCATTTGGCCTGAGCTACTATCCTCTCTCGTGTACGTACAATTTTTTTTGGCCGCACGCAATGAAAATTTGTGAGACAACTCTGGAACAGGATCGCGTAGGTATAAAACGGGCGTACATTGTCTGCCGGTGAAACTGCAGGTAGTCGAAATTCGCACGCGAGGACAGAGGGGGATACGAGTACGAGGATGAGAATGAGAATGAGTGTGAGCCTTGTGGGCAGACAAGGGGTCACCGCACACTACCACCGCAACCGCGTGCTAACGAGACGTATGGGCTGAGTAATAGATTCACATTATGTTCCCGGTCGTGAGTTGTCCTGACAGTTCGTGACGTATCGCATGGCGTACTCGGATTATTTGAGCTAAGCATAAACACCATGCATTTACAACCCCAAATACCTCGTACTGTTACCTGTGTATTTACCAACGCAAATTATTAATACTTAAAGCAAATGTGAAGTAAAACGAAACGTCGTGGTACTCGTCGATACTAAAATTGTGTTCTGTAAGAGTTAAAAAAAAAAATGGTGAAGTGTCGTGAAATACGCGTACGAGTCGAATCGAATCACCTTATTTTCAGGAAATATCAGCGATTCACAATTCATCACGTACATGACAAGTAAGTATAAAACGAGTGACTTGCGAATGTCATCATAATGGTCACGGAATTATATATAAGTTTTGGTACAAAATTACTACCATCTTTTAAAAAGTGTGTATTTTCATTGATTTTTTTACTTGTTATTTTTAGGTTTAGTTCTAAAAATGTAGGAATAAGTTTACATATCAAAAGAACGACCATCTTAAAAAGTGCATGCTTTAATTGATATTTAATTTTTATGTTCTAATAACAACTGTCTTCAAGTTATTGTAATTGATGTAACAGAAAAACTGATTCTCGTCTGTGCATAACAGCAAAAGTTTGATAAGTTATATCGAATATATGATTTGCGTAAAAGTAAATTCTACTTCAACAAATGAATACTGAATGACAGAGAAGATACATTTTTCTATGTTGGTCGGTCTTTTGAGCTTTCCTTTGCCAGGAAATAGGTCACATGTAATTGTATTTGACCAAGAGTGAAACTCCACGAGGGGACAAGCAAACAGCGAGTTAAAAAGACAAAAAGAAAGTATTTGCACAGTGATTGCAGTCGACGTAGAAAATCTTGTCCCCTTCGGGGGGTCAACTCAGCTAATCGTCCTGTTTTCAGGTTGAAACTCAATTTCAGTTGCACTCCACACCGCCGCCTATCTGAATTTCAAATATACTAATGTGTATTTTTGGTATACCCTTGCCTGTCCGCTCTTATCGGCTGCTCGTGCTTTGAATTTCAAATCCGTTCACCCGGAGTCAGAACCAGTGCGAGAGAGCAACGTGGCAATAGTTGCTCCTCCGGAGTACGCAAACTTTCCAATGTTTTCCACGTGGCCCGACGCAAATCATTTGTCCAGTTTGCCCCGTATCCGTGTCGCTAGCATCCGTTCCACTTGAACCCCATATTCCATTCTCGACCCTCTT
The DNA here is from genome assembly GCA_964016905.1 of Perithous albicinctus. Classification (NCBI taxonomy): domain Eukaryota; kingdom Metazoa; phylum Arthropoda; class Insecta; order Hymenoptera; family Ichneumonidae; genus Perithous; species Perithous albicinctus. The sequence continues at coordinate 31,297,589 of OZ024688.1, read as the reverse complement.
CACATTTAGGGAGACACGAACAGTAAGGAATTTCGAGACACCTCGCGCTTCACTCACTTGCTGCAACGGTTGAATAAACGCTAAATATGATGTATCAGAGCTTCGCTAAGCTCTGTTACGTTCGCTAACAAAGTCCTGCTGCTAAAGTATTAGATATTTCATTGGTATTTCAATAAAAGTTAAATTGACGATATTTATGCCGATTGATTTGTTCCGCCGGCGCTACAATAAATTATTTCATACTTGCATTTTGCAACTCAAAGGGAGGATAAGCCAACGGAGTAAAAGGAAGATTCCAGTTTAAATTGAGAGTGGGTTAAAACGCGCTGATACAAAAAGCGTAAATAATTTGAACATAATAAAAGCTTTATTCCATAGGTATAGCTTGCGTTTAGTAGCGTAGCTGCTATAAAGAAGAGACGGGGGGAAACGCATTGTAGTTGCTCCAACGTAGTACGCAAATCTAGTCCAGTTTCTCCCGTATCCCTGCCGTCAGTATCAATTCCACTTGATCCGCTTATATCGTCCGCAACCCCTTTTCACTTACAGGAGGACACGCACAATCGGGATTTCCGAGACACCTCGCGCTTTACTCATTTGCGTTGAGAATATTCAGTTTAAATAAACGTCAAAGACGATGAATTAGAGGTTCGCCAAGTTATGTGACGTTCTTAAACAAAGTCTTACCGCTGTAATATTAGATGTTCCGTTGGGATTTCAATAAAAGTTAAATTGGCGATATTTATGCCGACTGCTTTACTCTACGGGAGGTGCAATAAATTCTTTCATAGTCGCATTTTACAACTCAAAGGGAGCCCAAGAAGCCAGCGCAGCAATAGAAAGGTTGAAGTTTGAATCGAGAGTGGGCTAAAGCGTGCTGGAACAAAAAGCAGCAATAATTGGAACATACCAAGCTTTATTCCATAGGTATACATGGAGATGGGGGTCGCTCTTAGTCGTCGTCGTCGTGGAGGGCAGCAGTGTCGACAATGCGAAACAAAGAAGGAAGGATTGTAGATTCTCTGGTAGATTCCTTTGGGGTCTTGTGGTCCTTGGAGGGCGCGATGGAGAAATAGCATAGCCCAGACGGCAAATCGTAGTGCCTCTTGCGTTGTTGCCGCTGGTAGTTTTGGATAGAGTCGGTCGTCGTCTCGGCGCTCGCGTCTCGTACTCCTTTCTCGCTCCCTCGATCCTGTACACAGCACTGCGACTACTTATTTAGAATATTGCCGGCATACATCTGCATAAATTGAGTGCAGGCCCGGCAGCATTCTTGGTTGGCGTACCTCCCGGTCTCCCATTATACTGTATGCTATTTCACGTGGAGGTGCGGCGGAGGTCTCGCATGGATGAGTGAGAGGAGGAGAGATAAAGAGGAGGAGAGGAAGAGAGAATGCAAAAGGGCCTAGGTTGACACAGACCGTGCGCACCATTTACACCCCGCGCGCATTTACCATCGCCATCTCCGCGCCAGTCGAGGAGTAATGCGCTTTTTACTACCCCTGGCGTCTATCGATCCCGCGCGCGACTCCAGAACGCCTGAGCCCGCACACCCTCAGCGCAACGAGACCGCGAGTAAAGCAACGACACGAGACAAGCCTCCCAACGACTGCTTTGCTGCAACCCTTCTCTTGTTTCGTTGCTAATAGGTTTCGGAGTATGCACCAAAGTTATTGGCACTATACATACAGTCTATATACATATGTATATATATGTATGTATCTACATAATAATAAGGTTAAAATTCTTGAAAATCTGTTGGTCAATTACACATACGCTCACATACAGTCACAGGCCTTCACAAACACTCACGGACACTCCCGGATACTTAAACACATATACATACACTTGCAGAACGGGAGTTGCGTTGAGCTCCTTTCTGCAAGTGTCTGGAACTGTCCCTGAGTGTTCTTCAGTGTTTGTGAGTGCCTGTTTGAGAGTCGGAGAGTGTATCTGAATGTTTGTAAGAGCCCGTTTGAGTGTCCTCGTATGAACGAATGTGAGAGAAGACTTGTTTGTTTGTTTGTTGATCCTATGCCGTGCTCAAGAAGATGGACAAGTTACGTTCGTTTTGGTTACCTGAGATGATGAGAACAGCTAGTCCGCGAACAACAAACCTTTAGTTTTATATATATATATATATATATAAACGAAAATTTCGGGCCAGGTGAATGGTTTATATATATATATATAAACCATTCACCTGGCCCGAAATTTTCGTGACTCCGTCAGCAGACGGGTCTCCTCCGCCGAGTGCGAAACCTCCCAGCAACCAAAATACATATTCAAATTGAATTATTCGGGCTACCAGACACGTTGATTCGAAATGATTCGACGGGCCGGCTCGGCGGCAAACCAACCAACGATCCTGCCCTTCCGCCGCGCGTTCGTCCCTCGAATCCCTCTCGTTCTGTCCTCTACCCTATCAACCAAACCCTACCGACACCTGACTGACTGATGGAAATTCCAGCTTCCAACGCGAAGTTGGTTAAACACAATCGCTTTGCATACGTATCGAAGTCGACATCATTCCGTGGGAAGACTGGGCCTGCCAGCGCTACTCGTGTTCGCAGTTTGCTTTCGGTTCTCGTAGTGCTGCTGATGCTGGTGCTGCTGGTCCTGTTTATACTACGAATTTGCCCCGCCACGACGAGTCCTCGCTTTCTCCCTCTCTCTCTATCCGCGACGCACCAAGATCAATTAGCTTCCTTGCTCGCCACAGAGATCTGGATCGCACGGCGCACAAGGTTTGGCCAGCTTTAATTGGATCGTCAATAGGGCCGCCAGTCGTGTTCCACAATATGTATATATGTACTTCCGCATATATATATATATATACATACACATATACATATATAAATATGTATATATATATATATATTGCGCGCTACCGGAACGAGATCGAAAACCCATTTAAATTAAATGAATATTTGGCGTCCGAGCTGTGGGGCTCGTGTATGCTGAAACGGCACGTCCCGCAACCCTCTCTCTCTCTCTCTCTCTCTCTCTCTCTCTCTCTCTCTCTCTCTCTCTCTCTCTCTCTCTCTCTCTCTCTCTCTCTCTCTCTCTCTCTCTGTAGCTTCTCTGAACGATCATTCCCCGCACGAACGACTAAAATACGAATAAGGTAGCTCAGTGCAATTATTTATGATAAATCGAGTACGCGTCGCTGTGTATACTCGCGGTGACGTAGGTACGGCGAATTTCGTTCCATGAGCGTTTCACCAGTGACCAATCCACTGGCCCACCTCGTTTGCTGACACAGCTCCAGCCCCGTCATACGTAACGCGCGCAACGTTTACAATCAGCAATGCGCTGGTGCGACATACGAGGACTCGTGCCAACCAAGCACCAGTACCCTTCGTCCACCCGCTTTCCTATTGAATATTTCACGTCCCATATCCCCACAGGGTGATTCTCTCTTATTTCTGTCGATCGTTGCGCATTATCAATGTACATTGACCGTGCTATGCCAACCGACCGGTATCCTATATCGATTACCCACGGAGCCACCGAGTTTCGATTAAAATCGAAACGAGTCGCTCATTCGGAAACGGCACTCGCATACCAAATGAACCTCCCCGACCGGGTCTACCCGATGAGAAAATTACCAGTATGTGCATCGGGTTTCAAACGCTCAACAGTCCAAGTACCAACCTCGATCCTCAACCAACAATCACATATATGTTACACAATCGAATTAATCTCAAACTTTGAGTTCCAAACGTGATCTGATATGAAAAAGAGAAAATAGTTTACGATTATTTACGGTAGTGGGTATCGTGATTTTTCGATTTGTGAATGCAAGGAACAAGCACTTTTCAGATTGTATTTATGGAGGTTTAATGCAAGGACTTGCAATCTCGAAGAGTGATTGATTGGCGTTTTCGTTTAGATCACACAGCACGAAGCAATGAGAATTTTTTGGCAATACGCGATTGTCATTGCCTGAGCACATATAAATACATCGACATTTATTTGTCGATGCATTTATATGTATCTATTTCACACAGTTTTCATTAGTTCGTGACATTTTGGCCAAATGAACTTGCCGCTAAACACGTCAATCTGGCAGAACTCAACCTTTCAATCGCTTTCGTATAACTGTTGAAACTAAGTTGAAAAATATTGGAACGCTTCAAACTAGTTTAAATGGTGCTAAATTATTGTGCTTAACTTAAAGATGGGCCATATTCGAATAAACGTGTATTAAAATTACTTTTCAGCTTGAAAAACTGTGAAAAATTATTCACTAAGAGCAGTAATAAGATTCTTGAATTTAATTATATTAAAGTACTTATCTTCACTTGAAATTATTCATAATATTTTTGAATAATATTTTTAAAAAATGCAATATCGTCTTTATTTCAGTTAGGCATCACTTAAATTTGGACGGCAAAGCACTCTGCTTGCAGGCAGCAGTGATTAATTATTTGTATAATTATACATGGTAGTGGAAGATGAAATTGGATTTTTTTATTTATTTTTAACGGCATTTTTCGTTTAATTTCTAAAAATGTGCACAACGTACACCCTGTATGTCATTGAAACTGCTAACAAATTACGAAATATTCGTACCTCTTCAGAAATTGCTATTAATTACTCATAAAATTATGGTTAGTCTGTCACGATGAATGTCTTTTTGAATTATTGACACATACTCTAATACAAATTCAATGCTGTCGAATAAAGCGTAAAACTTTGCAAAAAATATTTAAACAATTCTAGCATAAAACTGACTTAGTGTAAAGTGCTCTAAGTTCCTTAAGTATACCCATTAAGTAACAAGTAAATGTTCCATTTATTTTTTGGCGATAAAAAAACCGTATAATTAATTTTGAATCATTAATCGTTTGAAAAAAAAAAATAGTTAGCTTCGCATATAAAAAAATAAAAAAGTTCAATTTTTTTTTTGTTTTCAAGATTACCAGAAGAATTGAGATCATTAGATTTTAATACTATCTTTCACCGACAAAATAACTAAAACATGATATTTTACTAGAGTTAAGTGGAAAACGTTTTTAATAACTGCTACTTATGCACTTCAAAAAATGAATAATATAAATGCTTCTCAAAAATCATTTCGCTATTACCGTATCAATTTGATCATACTTATTCGTCGTCAGACTAATCCAGTATTTTATTTTGTATTTTGCTGAAAAAATAAAAGTAAAAAAAAATCAATCACATTTAAATGAAAAATTCTTCAATAAAAACCAAGAGCAAAATAATTTCGCTATTATCGCTTATTCCGATCATAATTATACATTGTCCCTGACACCCAGAATTACCCTGTGAATTTTCCACAAAAAACTTCAAACCCAAGCGATTATGAGAACAAATGTAGCGTAGCGTACGACAGGCGTGTGGACGTAGGAATCGTGAAATGGTTGTGGTAACGTTGACCTGGTAGGCACGCTGGCATAGATAGAAGGGTGGGTGGGTCGCTCGTCCCGCTCTCCGTGTGAGTTTTCGAGTTTCCCCGGAACGCGCTTGTTGCACTCTGTGAGTACGCTTTTGCAACACTGAAACGAGCCCGACATTCATTTCGCACGCAGCTCCCCGCTGTGTTTGTTCTGGCTCGGTATCGTGCTCGCAATCTAATTTTCACCGGCGTTTAATCTTTGTGTGCCGGTTTTCCCGTCCTCGCTATTGCTGGTGCTGCTGTTGGTGTTGCTGGGGTTCTCTCGTGGGAGCTCGTGAGACCTCCTCCCCCTCCTCCCCCTCACCCCCTCCCCTATAACCAGCACCGGCACGCGCGCACAGCCTTTTTCAAAGCTCACCCTTTGGCCACGTCGTGCGCCAGGCGCCTCACCGCCTACGCCCACACACGACTTCCCATTTGCTCGGCTATGCTTGTATATACTCTATACGTACAGGTGCGATGTATGTGGGGCATTCCATTCCAAGTGTATGAACACTTGACCCTGACTATTTTTTTTCTATGATTGTGTTGAGTTTGAAAGGTACCCTCAGATTTTTTAGATTTTTCCAAGTAGTCCTTACATATTTATGTTTTTTTTCCCAAACATCCGTGATTATATGTAGAATATTCTAAACTATTACCTACTGTGGTCAGATTCATATACTCTGTTTTACACGCTTTTAACGTTTGAAAAATTTCCAGGAATTTGTGTGTGCTCATTTTGAACAGATACTGAAATACTTTGGTAACCAAAACCGAATTTAAGAAAGGTCTGAAGGACCAAAAGAATGGCCAGCTGTGTTAGTTTGCAGTTACTATCTGATCGCCAATAAGTTCTCGAGGACTTTTCGAGCGGAGTTGTTCTCAACCAAAGAATCTCCCAAATATTACCGTCAAATTTTCGTCTGTAAATCCGTACAAGGAAGACAAAGAATTATTAAAAAGTCGATACAGTCATTAAAGCAAGCGAATATCGGGAATGCTAAAATAGCATAATTTCTCAAGAACACAGCATTGTTAACGTAAAACGGTTCTCCACATGTGAAAAACATGAATATCGTACAAAATCCTGAAAATAAATAAATAACAATTTCCAGCATATTTAGATTGCATGAAAAAAAATGTATTCCCTCCGTTTTTTATACATATCGTTCTTTCATGACATCATGACAATAAATTGCTCTTAATCCGTTTTTCAAGCAGCTAAAAAAAAGTCTGGTATCAGTTTCAACCCAATATCCATAATTCCGATTTGATCATTCAAAAATTGTCAGGAAAATTTATTTTGGGTACCAAAATATTTTAGTATCTGCCCAAAATGAGCTATACTCGAATTTTTCGGAACGTTTTTTTTCAACGTTAAAAGCATGTCAAACACAGAGCTTAAAACGTTTTACATATAATCACGGATTTTTGAGATAATAAAAAAAAAATAAAATATAGGTACCTTTTAGACTCAATGTAATCACAGAAAAAATAATGATACAAATCTGAGAGGATCAGGGTCACGGAATAATACACTTGAAATGGAATGTCCCATATACAAACACTCGTACACTCCCTACAAGTTAACTGCCTCTTTCTCCCTCACTCCCGATTTCAAATGCCGAGGCAACTCGTTGCAATGATTTCCATCCTGTTTGTCGTTTGTCCCTGGCCCTCAACTGCCCCGGTACTTCCGGCCTAGCATGCACGCACTGCCTGTTAAAGCCGTCAGACGTCCTTCGTACCTGTATCCTATTCTAGCATCGGGTTTACCACTGCCTCGCCCTTTTTTATTTTTTATTTGTTCCTTAATATAAACACGGTGTTGTATAAAACGCAACGGGTTTTTGAATCAAGAAATTGTGATATTCTAATTTATTAATCATACAAGAGATCCACTCTTGGGACAATTGTACTAGGACGCAGACAAGAAGACTGTACAATTGCGAGAGCATTGAATGAAATTCATTCGGAATTAACTTTTTGACTTCTTCATATATTTCACTAACAATCGGAACTTCAATATTATCCGTTGAGTAATTTCTCTTAACAGGTTCATTTTTTTCCTTAAATGATTTGTTAGAGGCTGAGTTACCTAAAAATCGTAAAACTGATATTTTAATTCCGTATGAGAAATTAATAGTAAATAAAAAAATATCATTTGAAAATCAGAAAAACTTAAGACATTAAGTTTGTGAAATTCATTTTTATAAATTCATATAATTTTCTCCTGACTGTATAATGACTTGGAACTTTACGTCAATATTATTCATTGATTAATTTCCACTATCCATACATCAAATAAATTTTTGTTTGAAAAAATTAACACCTGTGTCTGAGTCACTTGTAAATCATAAAAATAATAATATTGTGTTGCAACTGCACCGTAATATTTTAAAACTAGATAAGAAATACCATTTGACTAGAACAAGAATAAAAAAAGCGTTTCCACCAGAATTTTTTTTTTTTTTTTGTTTCTGATTATCGATGATTTTTTTTTTCATTTTTAACTTGTAGAACTTAGGTTGCACCGATGGACGAAATTGGCATTGCAAAGATCTCATTCACTTTGTACGAAAGCTTTTCCCGTTTCAAGTATACAAACTTCGTTTTGAAGTTCGTGCACAGAAGATTTAAACACTTTTATAAGAAATTCTCCCTTTTGCAGTTCACCAAATATCTTTGTAACTTCTGTGTAAGAACGTCAAACATTAATTCGTTTAGCCGGAAGAGTGTTCTGCGAAAGAGGCTTGTAAAGCCAATTCAGTGCTGAAATGCAACCTGAACTCTATAACAAGTTGACAATGGAAAAAAAATTGCAGTGTTGAACAGGACAACGAAGTAAAACTTTTACTTATGAAAATATTTCATTTTTTTTTTTGTGCTTGCCAAGTATTTTTTTTAAATCCAATTGCAACATTTCATACGTCCAACTGGACATCCAAATATTTATTTCATGATTTTCAGTGACTGTCCTGATTCTTTTAAATGTCGTAGTCACTCGATCTAAATAAATTTGGAAAAATTCATAATCATTCGTTCTTCGGCCACAGTGACTAGGATTCTTACTTCAATATTGTTCATTGATTTACTGTCTTCTATCTATAAACGAAATCTTTTAATGAAATAATAAAATGAAATATTTTATCACCAAAAATTGAACCCAAAATCCTTTGGAAATTTCGTGGTATCGCGACTTCAATATCGTTTCAGGATAATACGGTCTAGACGATAGATTACCAAAACGCCCGATAGAAATTTTCAGTGCATATACATAGGAGCTACCAATGTCGTAATTTTCCTTTATTGTCTAAAGTTTGTTGGGTCCCTCATGGCTCTTTAATTTGTCGATAAATTATAATCGAGAACGGTGGATCGTGCGGCAGGTGCGTCTGATCCGTCGTACGCCCACCCGTTGTAAATAAATATTCTATATTCCGTACTTGGTGGATGAATCGCTGACCGATAATCGCATATAATATAGTAGAATGAAGGGATGCTCTCGCGAGTTTTCCCGGGTCTCATATGGGGGGTTGTGAGCGACGCTAATTTTCCTCATTTTCGTGCTATGCTGTTCGTTTAATCCGAAAATCCCATTGGCGGTCGCGCGTTACATTTTCCACTGGCGCATCAGCACTATCCGTTTTACGTAGAAAGGTAGAGACAGAGAGACCTGTGCGCGGGTGTCTCGAATGAATAATACTGACTGCCCAACAATTTCCATTAGAATTAATTAACTAGAGTTTAGTTTTCCTCGTTCATTTTACACGATTCCTCCCCGCTCTTTGTGGGCGTCGATGCGTGCCCAAAGTACGAGTACTATAGTGTGCGTTACAATAGCAATTAAAACGTACATGTACTTGTTCGTAAAAGTAAAAGCTCGCCTCTCTCGTTACCGAGAGTTTATATAAATACAACTTGCGTTCTGGTTTCTAATCCATGCATGTTTTGTGGCCATTTCTGTCAACAGATCCACCGAAGATTCTAGTCAAGCCACGTCCTCAACGGGTTAAAGCCGGAGGCATCGCTAGTCTTTATTGCAGTGCTCATGGAAGCCCGACACCTCAGATTCATTGGCGCAAGAACAACAAGAAAGTTACACGTAAGTTGATTATCGTGAAAAATTCTTATAATTAATTAACATAATAGGGCGGTAACTTTCTTTTAAGGCTAGCTTAAAGAAAAAGTTACCGTTACATCGAAATTCTATAATGTACATACACATTGTTTATGACAAAATAAGTGATTATTCAAAATCGACAAACATTGCACGGATTGTTTTATTTAAGAAGAGTGACCGACAGCCAAAAAAAAGGCATATTGTCGAATAAGCAATTTTCATATGGTTTATTTTTTTTATTACATTTGAGTATTTTAAATTGATAATTGCAATCATAAACACTACATTACACAATGATATGAAGACATTTTATGTTACACTTTCACTGTTCTCTTAACGATTGAAATATTGAAAAGAAATATAAAAAGTCGTTACAATAAATTCGGGTTTCGCAAAGAATTTTAGTTTTCTCACAATCAATACTCATATAAATGAGTTACGGCCATACAGGCATTTGGAAATTGTCGAAAACCGCTGTTAGTAAATTTTCAAAATTCTCACAGCATTTATATGTATCAGCAAAAGTGTCCAATAGAAACTGAACCTATAAAACAAAAATTTCTCTTAACTGTCGTAACACAGAATGATTAGAAAAAAGGGCCTGAGTATTTACTAGCGATAGTCTCAATACCATTTTTCTTTTTTGCTATTGTAAATCCAATTCCCGAAATTAAAAGTTGCATTTTTGATTGTGTGAACATAGATTCGTTTTAAAATGCCATAGAAAGATAAATAATTGACCGTTATTTTTATTTTTATGACATTTACTATTGAATTTTTATAGGATAGAATCTATTTCTTGTTTTAACACAAAAAATAAATAATTTCTTTAATTTTTCAAGAATCCCAATCACGTTACATGACTCAACCTTATCCTAACGGAGCATTGCTGAGGATCGATCCAGTGAGGCCCCACAGGGACGAAGCATCTTGGGAGTGCGTGGCCGAGAATGGAGTCGGAGATCCAGTCTCAGCAACAGCGACACTCGAAGTCTTCGAAGGTAAGTTTCCCTTCTTCTTCTTTTTTTTCTTTCTCTTCTTATATACTTGAGGGAGAATCTTGGATTCACGTGTTGACTTTGTTACAATGTACCAACGAGAAGCTCTGAAACTGAACCCGAAGAGTCAACAAATCTTCTTAAAAGACTGCCGTCGTCGGACGGCCGAGGCGCACGTATCACGTACTTGGATTCTGACGCTCCAAAGTTTTCTCAAGTTTTCTACGTTTCTTTCGAAGGTATCGTGTAAGCTTCGCCCGAAACGATATCTCCGACTCTTCTCCCTTCCTCTTTTATCGCTTGTACCAGGGGGTGCAATCCCACTCTCCATATATATATATATATAATCTCATCCCTATTAGTTTCAAACCCCTCGCACTCTATTTTAACGGATGGATGAGCAGGTTAATGGTGCCCAGCCGGGCGCGACCAAACGGCGAAGAGCAACTTAATGGGAAAGAAGTAGCCCGGATTCCGCAAAGATTCGTTCGTTTCGGTTTTTTCCGGGTATGCGGAAAGCGATGCAGCTGCATGCTCTCTCTCTTTCTCTTTCTGTCTGTCGTCTGCTTTGCTCGCAACGCGAATCTGAATCCGTGGAATTTTACGGCCCAACTTAATTGGTTTCTCTCACTTTTCATTCAAATTAAGGCAGCGGGCTGAGGCTGAGAAAAAGTGAGGAAGCCGGAAAGGCGAGGAAATAACCCGAGCGCCTTTAATTAATTTTTCTTCAGTCTATGGAGGAATCTTTTTCAACGACCAGGAGTCAATGCCATCAGTCCACTATTATATAGTCAAAGATATCGATTTGATGAACGCGATATTACCTCGCAAATATATACAGCTTAATAGAACATTTTATGCGTCTCACGAACAAAATGTGACAATTGAAGAATTTGTCTAAATATTTTTATTGAGAAATCATTTAAGGGGATTAATAATAATTTGCCGATATAACAACAATTTTCTCGAATAAACTTCATTTTAATTATTCGATAAATCGTACTTTAATTCAGTTAATTGAGTATTTATCGGTTTTGGATATTTTGTCGAATTATTTTTTTATGAATTTAATCAAAAGGATTCATAGTATAAAAAAGTAATATTCAGAGCCAGAGTTGCAAGCCTGCCATTCATTTTCCAACATTCTCTATTCATTTCATTGTTCCATTAGTAACTTTATATTAAGGATACATTAGACATACATTCCCAATTAAAAGTTTGTTTCAATCAGAATTTCAGTAATTTGAAACGAGGGAAGAAAAACTGAACCAAAATTCAATATCATTTTCGGTACCAAGAATATTGATTTGAAATAATACTTCAGCTGCTCTTCAAATAAGCTAATGTTACCCGAAGTGTTTAATAACACACATCATTTTCCATTCTCTCCCATTTGTTCACAGTCGATCAGCGATATCAATGGCAGAAAACAGGTTCATTATACGCATTGAAGATAATACAATGTATATAATAATAATATGAATTACACGAAAATGTTGCCAATATTCCATAATTACCTAGTTTTGTTCATATTTCATTCTCATTAAAATCATGTTGAACTCTGAGCAACGGTGTGTATGTCGGTCAAACAATTGGTCACATGATTGCCAGAATTTCACGCATAATTTTCGATATACTTTCAAAAACAGCGTACAGCATACAAGTTTACAAATAATTGAATGCGACTTGTTAATCGAGAGTTATATACTCGAGACTCTCGGGGCAAATTTTTTTGTTACTTTTTCTTCCGGGAGAAATCACCGCTCTCGCTGCCAACAAGATTAATCGATGTCGGACGTTTATGGCGTTGTTAAACGAGTATAATGCTCGTAACGTTGCTACCGTTGGATATTAATAACAGACGAGTGGCGCTGGTCCGCGCACTTGATTACTTAATGTCCGCCGAATGGGTAACGTCAGTGCTGGTCGTATACATACAGTTTTCAGTCTATATTCCCTACCGACAAAGTCGATGCCCAGCAGGCTTACTTTCCCGTGGGAAACATTTGCGAAATACGTATACTTAGCCATACCGGACGACTCCTTGAGTAAACAGCCGAGATAAAAGTTGAATGGAACAAGGGCAAATAGCAGGAGGTAACAGTCGCGACGGAAAAGTATTGCACCAAGTTCTCGTATCATGTATATATACGCATACACATTCGCCGGAAGAGAGTGTTCAAGGGGTTTGGCGAGGCAAGACGGGGCATGCTTATGTCCCAGAGGCGAAAAAACCATTCAGCGCGAGGAATATTACAAGCGCGATCTTCCACATCGTGGTACAACGGTATAAGTATGCAGAAGCAAACGCTTCGTGTCCCTAAAAATCTGAAAACCATTACTAAGACATACGACCTCGGTTGCGATATCATTGCACTGGGGGATCTGGATATTTTTTCAACTTGATTTTTTGCCCAGCATTGACGGTCGTTGAAGTACAAGTATATAGCGAGTTGTGCATTAGACATTTTGTTGTGTTTCTTTCTAAGTTAAAATAATTTTTGCAAGTTATATAGAAGTTCGAATTTATATTCATGCTTATCGAGGCTTGCAAGAAAAGGGTCTCTTGTAATTTTTAAATGGCTTGAATAATGGATCGAAATTTCTTGACACCAGATATACATTAAGTTTATATTATTAGTTACAGTGTCCGGTTATATATATATTAAACCAATACAATTTTAGAGTCCTTTGAAGTTTTTAATTCAATGATCACAACAATGTTATTATACACTGCAGTTTGCAAAGCAGATATTGTAGAAGTTTCCACATTGCTTGCTCATTCTTTTTCCACTTTTCACGAAGCTTTTATGAAAAAGCCGAAATTAATCGGGATATATAATCAAAGTAAAGTATAATTGTTTACATCCTATTTGGTAATGTCTTCTTGTTTGGATAACCAAATCATGTAATCCTATACCTTCAAAACCACACGAGCAAATAACGAGATCATCTGATTTGTTGTGACTTTCATAGCCACATTTTCAACGATTATCTACCAGTTATATAAAATTAATGTACCTCTGTATACAAGTCGACAGGATTATATCCTCGCGAACCTTAGGAAGAGAATGTAGGGTGGAGACGGAACCGTCAATTAATTACCCCGCCATAAGACGCCAAGATTTCCAATAGCTTCAAATTGAACAGATGCCTACAATGAAAACTCGATCATGGTAATAGTAATGGTATGTTATTACAGAGCATAGTTTATCGCCGCTTTGTTCGAAGTACCGTCATTGTATTAACTTGAATTCAATCAATACCGATAGTGCCAGTCAGCTCGTAATTGCGGCAAAGACCGGGGTGGCCAACGAATGAGTATGCTATCGTTTGACCAAGTATATGTAGCTTGTATTATAGAGAGAGAAAGAGCGAGAGAGAAGTAGAAAGTGAAACAGAGAGAGAACGGAGTTTGGGGCCGCTTAATTTTCCAATATATCGTTGGCGACGCGCGGCCATGAGGCCGATTGATTGGAGTTACTGCCGGCTGTTTTGTCTTCCGGGCTGGCGTTTCCCCTCAGCAGCGCGTTCGCGGCGTTCGCCGATCCACGCGCGCATTCATCGACATTCGGGCCATTAACCGGGCGAAACGTAAATTGAAACTCATGCAGCCGGTGCGCGTTTCCTCCCTTTTCTCCGCTGCTGCTCGGTGTAATCTGCCTCGCTGGCGATGCGCCCTGAAAACCGGCTACCCTGGGCTCCCCGCGCCTCATCCAGCTAGTGCTGCTACTGCTGGTTTTAATTAATCCGGGAGACACCGTGATTCGACGTCTACTCCTAATTATTCACCACGTGAATGGCCCAGTGAAAATTCGACACAAGCACTAGCTACAGACTTCAGTGGCCACAACACGCAACGGCAGACCAGTCACCCATATGTATGGTCATCCATGTATAGCGAACCCGAAAATTTATTTCTAATCGCCTATATTGAACCGTGAAATACGAAAATACAAGCATTTCCGAATCTTCATTGGATTGGTGAGCGTCAGCATTTCTGTCAAAATCTTAATATACTAAAAGCAATTGTAGAAGATTTCTATATCTAGCAAAACCACCGAGAAATGTCAGAAATGCTCATTCAACCGGATGGCTTTCTCATTCCTTATCGAGTATAAACTCCACTACATCCTTTTCACGTAAAATCGACATGATCCAGATTACATTTATAGAAAAAGAGGTTAGCGAAGCTTGGGCATGACGCCTCAGCGACCCAATGACCGAACGACCTAACGCGACCCAATGACCGATAAGACAGGAATTGCAGCAAAATCGGCTGATTATCCGTAGAATCCGTTAGCTCAGAAATTCGTAATTAACCAATGGAATATCGTATTGTTAGTTGTGAATTATTTACGATTCAGTCACCATCACGGTTTGTCCTACTTTCTCGCAACTTAACTCTCTTTTTCCCTTTTGGTGCTCTCCTTTCAACTTCTTCTTGCTACATCCGTCGTCAGCCATGTGAAAATGGACGTCGGATGTAGTCACTGAGAGATAGAGAAGTCGACCAAGTGTTTTACCGTCTTTTCTCATTTCCGTCTTGGATACATTTTAATCCAGCCTCTCGTGGATTTTCTCGTCCACCAAGAAAATACAAAGATGAGTATGAAATGATCGAGAAAAAAAAACTGGCGTCTCTTTACTCTACTAAAAACTATAGTATAAGATGTAGAAATGAGAGAAACCTGAGGTAGGAAGGAAGGATAAAAGGAAGGAAACACAGATATGACGTGCGATGGTTGAAGAAAAGAGGTTCGACGAACCGTTAATATTAACAGGGGGCGTTGTAATGCGAAAGTAAACCATTGATGGTGCGAGGGGACAATATTTATCCAGCCGAGTGAGTCGAGTAAGCCGGACTGAGGGAGCATTGAGGGATTTCTGTTTCAAGCTTGAACTCTTTTGTTTCGAGCGAGGGTGCTTTCTTTGGTGAGCGCACGAGGCCAAGTCTCCTTCCTCTTCTACCCGTCGTTCACCTCTCGCCTACGCTACGAGTCAGAGCCTCTCACCCTCGGCAACGTACAGCACCTCAGCATGAGAGCCTAGCTCAGCCGCACCCTCTCGTTCTCTCAACGGTTGGAGCCGCTGGTGCACGCCAGCGCCGGGCTCGGTCGCGCGTCAGTCGTTGTTTGTTTTCTGCTTTTCCTACCTCGGACCACTCAGCCACCCCTTTGCTTCTTCACTCCCGTTATTTCTTCGCCCTTTGCTCCCGCTCTCACGCTAGCTTGCCGCTCTACCCTGCTCCTGCTGTTGCTGCTGTTTCTGTCCTCAGCTC
This sequence comes from Perithous albicinctus, assembly GCA_964016905.1. Taxonomy (NCBI): domain Eukaryota; kingdom Metazoa; phylum Arthropoda; class Insecta; order Hymenoptera; family Ichneumonidae; genus Perithous; species Perithous albicinctus. Next base: position 31,281,780 of record OZ024688.1, on the reverse strand, counting down.
CGTGTATGCGCGTTCGTCTGTGTACTAGCCGCATCAGGCTGCCTCCTCTACTTGGCCAGCTGTAAGCTCAAAATTGCAAGACCACCCGCGGCGAGAGCTACTTCTTGCTTCACCGCCACTACCACACCACCGTAAGAAAAGAGGCTGAATTAACGGAAAGTGCTCGTGAAGCTTGAGCCTTCTCATGTAGCTCACCAACGATATCAACAACGAAACGAAACACACACACATACTATACACACAGCTCTAGATATGGGAAAAGGTGAAGAGGGACGCAAGCGCCCGATTAAAGACTGATCCAAAGGCTAGAAAAAGAAAGCGGCGCCAAAAGTTTCCGTACGATCACGTAGAGTCTCCAGGGTACTGAGATTCTCTCGAATTGAGGCAAGAGACGCGACTGATCCTCGCGTGGGAAGAGAAAGGAGGAAAAAAGGCGATAGTCGAGAGATAAAGGGGGAAAAAAAGCGAACAGCGAAGAGTCCGAACGTGAAGCTGAGTGGAAAGAAAGAAGAGGGGAGGGGGCTAACAGCCAAGAAGAAGAAGAGTCAACTTGGGAGAAAAGTTGCCTGGATGGAAGTGTAGCCTGGCCGTCGCGATGGGAGCTCTCGACTCACGGCGCGGAACTCTCCGGTGGGTGGGGAATTTAATTTGGCCGAAAAAGCCCTGCCTTAATTAGCAATTAATTGGCACATAAATTAGCCGCAAATTTTCGGGCAGCCTGGAAGCGTTTCGCATGGTGGTTTTTTTTTCTTTCTTTCTTTCTTGTGACCGAGATAGGTGGGCGCTCAGCCGACGGTAAGCTGCGTCTCTAGTTTGCGGATCGTCGCCTAGTAACGTCACGGTAGAAGCAGCAGCAAACCGCGAAGCCCCACCGGTGATAAGAAGGCCCAGACATGAAGTCGACAACTATTTCAGCAATCTAACTTTTGCAACCGACGACTTCCTGCGAATGGGAGACTCGTCTTGCTGCTACTCTCGTATATTCTGAGAGGGTGCGGGATCGCCTGACTCGGCCCTGACGGGTTTTCCGGCCGAAAGCTCTGATATCACCCTACGCGAGGAGACGAGCTTCGGTGATAAAGCGTCGGTGCTCTGACTTTCACCGAAGCGAGGGCTAAATCCACGGGCAAACAGTATTTTCAGTGCACAGCTATAGTTTTCCATCTTTTCACCGACTACCTTTCACCCAAGTTCGCTCCGTCTACTTCTTATTTTTACACCTTCCACCGAGCGTGACATCTAGACAGCCGATCCCTTATTCATCGACCCTATATTGAAATACCCGATTCGCCGGCTGCACTGATTCTACCGGGCCAACCTGTGGATTCTGAAGTCTTCCCTCTCTCGCTCATTCTCGCAGTTCTATATCTATATGTGACTCGCGAGGATCGATCTTCAACGTGGAAAAAACTTCCTGCACTACTCTAGTCTTCTCTTCAATGTAGCACACAAAAGATGGCTCATCATGACAAGCTTTTGAGAAGCAGATTACACAATGCATGGTGTCAGGGCTCAACTCTTAGTGAAACTTGAGAAAAATCGATTCGTGACAACCCTTGTCGAAATTTATTGGACCGAAACACAGTATAGGCTTTTTCCCTTGCTACAATTTTGATAGCGAACCCAGTCGGAATTTCTATATCCAACATTCACGCTCATTCAAACTTGAGCGTTTTTTTCTTTAATCCTTTAGAGATCTGTTATCAAATGGACTTCAGTATCCAGTTGAGACTTAAGCGAGGGTCTCGTTGACAGTATTTTAACACTCCATCCGGAGGTTCGCAAGGAGGTTAAATGTTCTCGCCTTTCTGGAGAAATGAGGAGTCTTAAAATCCTGAAAGGAGACCCTTTTGATTAAGTTTGAAGTAGGTACTTACGTCCGTAGGTCAGTTAAGAAGGAACCGCCTTATGGGTTAAAGTAGGATCTACAAAAAAAAGATAACTGAGAGTCAAATTTTTTTACGTAATTTCGAAATTCACCCCTATTTTGCAGAATCCTTATTTATATTTTAAACTCGACTACTTTGACTAATACTATATTGTCGTGAATAGAAAATTTCATGAGTGAATTTTAACTCAACGTGTGATCCAACTTGAGTTCCGATTTAAGCTTGGACTTAAGATCGAATCCGGTACCCAACTTGAATTTATACTAAAGTTCAAACTTAACACCGAATTTGGAGTCCAACTTGAGTACAGACTCAAGATTCAACTTTATATCGAGTTTGAGATCGAATTTGAGCTGAAACTTAAGATTCAACTTAAGATCGTACTTAAGATCCAATCTGGTATCAAATTTAATTTTGGTCCTACATCCAAAAATTTGATGTAAGATCGAATTTCGAATCGAATCGAATCAAATTTCGGTCGCTATTAGATGCATTTTCTTGGCGTACGTAGAATGGATGTATCTTTGCTGATAAGTGTTGATGGTTAAGAATTCACCGATGATCGGACAATTGATGTTTCAGGTATGCTTGATAGGTACCAGGGAAGGTGAGGTGTGAGAATTGAAGAACGAAGTCAAAGGATAGGGGATCACCGTGTGTGAAGCAGAAAGAGGTTCGGGGTAAAAAAGGAATCAGTGAAAGCTGGAACGAAGTTGTGAGGTGGGAGCGTTTGGTGTTATGGTTGGTACGAGGAGGTAGTTTCATCTCCGCGAGCTGCTTTCAAGCTCAAGCTTCGGTATCGGGGATCGCTTTCGATGCTCCGCCTCTACCACTCGTCTTCGCTCTTATTCAAGTCGACGATATTCGTTCGAGTCAAGGCTACGATTTTCCAGCGTGCTTGCTTTCCTCTCCTCTTGGCTTGGTAAAGCCACCGTCCGCTTCTTCAGGTTTCCCAACATCACCCTTTATGAACCACAGCGCGACCAGCTCTGCTTTGTAGAATAGTCTTCGATTCTACCGACAGCGACGCAGAGTGGTCTCACGATTTCATGCTCCGTTACGATCTTCGTACCGTCATATTTTCCATTTTCATCTGGTTTCGTGGCCTGACTTGCAAGTATATGTAGACTTTTCCTTATTCTCAGAAGTCCCACAAATTGCGGGTACCAATCGTAGTTGTATCGAAAAATTGAGCCTGGAGGAAAGTCGATACTGTGTGATCCACCGACAAAAACAAATAAAAATTTTATAAATAAATAAATACATAAATATAATATTTTTCTTTTTAAAATAAAAGTGCAAAAACTTTACCCGTCATTTTATTAACTAATAGCACTTGCCTCTATCAATGGAAGAATATAATTTAAACAGTATAATATATTATATAAATTTGTGAATTACATTAGTTTTCGAATACATTAAAGTAATCAAGTTTTAGTGGATAGATGAAAGGTGTTTGTAATTGATAAATATTAGCGATATACTTTACGTAAAGTATGCCATATTATTTTGTTCAAATAATTCCAACCGTATCGAAAAATATATACAGTAACGTCAGTTTAAATAAAACAAATTTACGATATTTAATACGTTAAAAGCATCGTTACGGAAGTTGAAACAAGTTTGCTTGACTGATATTTATCGGACAGCGGTCACAGACTAACGCCGTTAATATGTCTAGTCAATATTCCAACCAAACGTTCATAATTATTTCGATATATTTTATTTCGTCGACATTTACTATGTGACTACTTTCGTCGACCGTCTGTTTGCCCTTCATTTTCTGTGATATGCTAATTTCTTCTGCCGCAATTTTCTTATCTATTTCTGAACTTACGGCATATCGTCAGAAAAACTAACTTCCCCCAGGCGAACTGCATGTACATGAAGTTTTTCTATCATCGTCTGTCAGAGAACGTTTATAAGTAATAACAAAACTGCGTGGGGCAACTACTGAAGTGATAAATGAAACTCGATATACCTATAATTGAGTTATCTGAAGACAGTATTTACCACACTAGGAATTTTAATCACTCTGCGTTTAATGTAATATCTAGTGAATCAAGGATTTGTTTGACCCAGATCAATCAAATCCAATAAAAAGTGATTAGTTATCTGCCAAATTTTCGAGTTTTAAGTCCGGTCTGAAGATTACTAAATCCTCGCCCCTTATCAGTTATTACGCCAATTAGCGATCTAATTCTCAATCATAATTTTAATTAATACTAGTTAATTATTTTTTAAATTTTTGTTAAATCATGAATGTTCCATTTTTTTTGCGAATATAGATGAACGTAAATCATTTTTTCTGTAAGATTCTTATGCGCTAAAATCTAATATTTTCAAAGAAATAGTCATTTTTGCGTAAAAAGGTTTTGTACCTCCACAAACACGTTTTCAAGTGTTTCCATTTTTTGAACAGCTTTCACACGTGTTGAAACAGAGTTTGATATTTTCCTGGAAAACAGCGTTTTTCCTGATTTAATCTGAACTTTACAGAAAGGTATGAATGCGGACCAGGGATGAACATTCATTCAATAAAATTGTATTCAAAATATTTGTTTAAATACATAACTACACAACCATTCAGTTGAGATTTATTGAATTTGAAAGTATTTCAAATGCGTTTCCATTGAATGAATGCCAATCCCCGATTCGTGCTCATATTAAAATTAAATTGATGTAATAAATTGAATAATATTCAGTTTAAAATGAGTCCATCTTAATAGCATTACCAGTATATTATTTAACCATAAAAATGTTAATTACAATTTCTTTCAGTTAATTAACAACGTGCTGCTACAATAATGGATTTATTTTTATTTGTGCATTATTTCATTTTATTAATTAATTCAATCTTATTATGATTCCCTATCTGCGTCACTCTGCAAATTTCAGGTTATATCTGAAAAGAACCTTTTCGAGGGAAGTGTCAAATTGTGTTTAAATGGCACACGCATATTACCCTGGACATTTTTTCAAGGGATTTCACACCATGGAGTATATTAACATGTAAATCTTGACAAAAAAAAATTTCACGAACACAAAAACTCTATGAGAAACGAATATTACGGTATATTCTTGGAGAATTAGAAAAAAACTGACCAAAAATGTACGTCTTCTACTGTCAGCAAATAATCAGTCAAACTTTCTAGAAACGATAACGAAAATTCATCTCTGATTTGCCTAGAGTGAAGCTCTCTCTGCCTTCTTAATTTTATAATAAGGACTAAAAATCAGTTCAAACATGTCGTTGATTGATATGCATAACGCATTGAGTGGCGCACGTACCAGTAGACACTCTTCCATTATATAAAGAGAGTCCAGAAGCGTTTTTATTGAAGCTATACGTAACGCTGACTTAACTTCCTTCTCGTAAAACTTTGGACCGACAGGGAAGGCTGGTACGTGCCTCTTCCGGGCTCACGGGTTCTCGTTTCGCATCTTATACTATAATTCGCCCAAGTGCAGGCTTCCATTCCGGTACGGGACCGGCGTGGGAAGCGTCTCCTCTCCGCTTCTGAGCCATATAATCTTGAACGATCCAAGTACAATCCATTGAAAGTGGCGGGAGCGCACGAAAGCAAACGTCCGACTATTGGTTCGAGGAGAAGTCAATGGTCTATGTATATACAACACGAAAGCGCTCTCTAAACTAATGTATACTAGATAGTGTATGTTGTATACAGGTATATAAAGCAGGTAAGCGCAAAATTGTGTGTCTCATGTTTCGCGAATACGGAAAGCTTTTCATAGCGCAAGAAGTACGAAAAGCCTTGCCGAATTAATGAGCCCGAGGTACAAGGAGTGGGTATACCTGATGCCGAGGCGTGCCGCATTCAACCCTTAAGAAATTAGATAGCCCTACCATATAGAGAAGCATGCCCGTGAGGGCGCGTAAGGTTAAGTAGACGTGAGTGGAAGATTACAGTGCTGTACATCCTATACACCTCTCTTCTACTATGTCGCCACTCCACTTTTACTCTTAGCCTTTATCGTCTATATACGGTTCATACGAACATACTCCAAAGACCAAGAGACTCGACCTGCGGGAATTGCAACTACTGTTTCTCATCCATCAAGCTTCGTACACGAGACCTTACTTTAACATTTTAACTAAGGGTGCCGGAAGAAATAAAAAAAATAATAAAAACACCGAAGAGTGGTAGAGATAAATTTACGGATTAAAGATCGGAATTTAAAAGAGAAAAATGTTTACATTCGTAAAGTCTAAAAGTAGTTGTTAAAGATAAGTTATATGAAAATGACAAACACAAAAAGTATGAATTAAACTAACATCTTTATACTTTTAACAAAAAGTTTTTGTCGATTTTTTTTTTAGTAATTAAAAAAGAAAGAATATTTAAGTTTCTCACTATACAAAAAAAAAATTTTTTTCACTTTAACGTCGAAAATAAATTACTCCGACAGTTACATAATAAGAAGGATGCAAAGTAGAACTTTGCACATTTTTTCCTAATTATTTTTTTGAATTTTTACAAATCTACTTCTATAAGGCAGTATTTTTATCGATTTTGACTTCCTCATGGTGGAAACTTGATGAAAATTAAAAGACAAAGCAACGTACAACTTTGCATCTTTCTTTGATAGGGCACGTTAGAACAAATACATTCTTAGAGCACTGAAATTGAACCAACAATCTGGATAAATCTTTAAAAAAAATAAAACAGAACAAAATGAACCTGATCAGGAATTAGCCTAAATCAGACCACATGTGTGTGCAAGCTACGTCAAAAATATATCATAGATTTTAATAATCTGAAGCATCGGAGTTTTCTTAATCAGATCTCTACACACAACGATGGGATTACAAACAATAAATGCTATCAATTGATCGTCTCGTAAATGACATTTCTACAATAAATAGTACCTTTTGTGCGACGTGATCCTGATTTTTTTCCGCTAAAATATCAACTCACGTAAGTGGTTTCATGTGAAACAATAAACTTGTCTACGGTTGAAATAGACGGAAGAATAGACGTAATCGATAATATACGTAAAGTACTCGAGCCAACGCCCAGTGTCGCGTGTCGTTACATTTCGTTGATTCTTCTCGCTCGGAATCTCCAGCTCCTCTTCCATGGGTTGTTAGACTTCCACCGTGCGCTTAATTTAACCATAGAACTAGTAGAAACCAAAGTAAGGTTGGAGTAGTATTAGTAGTCTCGAGTGCGTTTGCCGATAGTGAATAAAGCCCGAGAATTTCAGTGCACCAGGAGCCGAGAGCTTCAGTGCAGCAGAAAGAGTTCGCCATGCTCTCATCCCCTGTGAATCCATTTCACCGGCTTGGTTCGATGCGCCGAACAATTGAATCGCGGATATTCTTTGTCAATCCTAATAGCAGTTCCATCATATGGGAGACCAGGGCTAGTTGAGTCACGTTCTGTTTTTATAGATTTTCAACAAATTTGTCTAAATACATTCGGTTAAAGATAACGTCATTTTTTTGTGTGTTATTCTTGAGCTAGATAATCTGTACATATTTATTCCTCACTTAGTATATTGTCTCGTCGAAAGTCATAAACTCAGGAAAAAAGGTGAAAGAAGAAGAAACTTTGACTTGCGGCACAAGAAATTATCGCATAGCAAAGTAAAATTATTAATATTATTTTTGTTAGAAATTAGGAAATCTCAACGAAAACATTTATTCTTGCAAATTAACGTTAAGCGATGAACTCGCTCAACTAGCCTGATTCAACTAGCCCCGGTCGCCCCGGCTCAGTACTCGAATTTCTCGAGCATCAGCAAGTTAAATCTCTGATGCAATATTCCCGATAATTGACACCATCAATTATTCAAATGAATATTGATATTTCAATGGACAGAAAAAGATCTTATCCTGGTCACTTTGGAATCAAGCTTTTTTCTCTAGTATTAATACTTTACAATAGCAGTTATCTAATCCAAGATAAAAATCGCAATCGATTTCCGTTATTAGGTCGATAGGCTTATAATCTTGCGAAGATAACAGCTAGATGGGTATTATAAAGGTAGAATGAGGGAATGTTGGTAACGGACGATGAAGGCTACTGTGAGATTAAAGCTCTCGTGGCTTGAGAGGTCCTCTCGACTCGCCAGCACGTCTTGGAAGCGCTAGATACCTAGGTTACTTGATATGACCGACGATAGGAGAACCGGTCCGGCTCAATAATCTCTATCAAAGTAAGGGTAGGCGACGAAGCTATATGCCCAAGTGTAGAGTGGATGAGCATTGCTTTGGACCGGATACACGTAGCGGCTAAGAGCTATTGAGAGAAGCTAGGGGGCGTGATTCGTGGCGCGATATGCTATACCCATCGACATCGTCGACAAGGACTATTCCACGCGTGCCGATTACCTATCCTATCCTCTATATATATATAGTCCCTTGGACTTCATGTTTATATGCAACGGAAATTCGAGGAACTAAGCAGTGGTTCACGCCTATACCATCGTCTCCTGCTTTCAGCCTTAGGCAATCACATACTTGGCTAACATTCCCATTCTTTTTGTTGTTGTGGGGTAACATTGGGAGGCTAGAAGCCAATCGTTTTTTAAGCCCTGCATCAATCTTTTTGATGTTAGAAATAAGTCCAATAGTGGGTACCAGCTTATCATATGTCTCTGTTTAATCATTTATAGGGAATCAATGGAAAATTCAATAGGCTTGGAGATTATTGTGACTTTTGAACTTTGTAAACTTGTCAAGATTTTTTTTACCAAACTTGTACATTCTTTTGCGATTTTTATTTTTAATCTTCGAAAGTATGAATGCATTTGATCTATTGATTTCTAAGATATCTAAGAATAAAGTAGGAATTGCTCACCTATGATAATTTTAGTCATACTAAAATTAGTATGACTAAAATTAAACTGATAGGAGACCGGGAGCTGTAGCGCCCGGATCTCCTTCTATCAGATTTAACATTTCACATAAACAAAAAGATTCGATACGTAAACTTGGCCCCGTGTATCTGACGACATCGGCGACCAATCACAGCACGAATAAAACGGTGACAATGTCTGCGATTTTCTGTCCCGTCAACTTTTTAGAAGGAACATTGGCTTGTTTATGTTAAAAACACAGTAAAATTATCGATCACCGGATTAAGACTGACAAATGACCTAGCTCAGTCAGGGAGATCCGAAACTTTCTTTTAGATTGTTCCCAGCCTTTCAACAAATCAATTACCAAAATGGCGCGAATTTCGAATTCTTAGTATCCTACATACATACCCACAGATCTTGTAATATCTACAAAATGTTAAAGGGCGGTATTTTTTTGGACATTCAGAAACACTCGCAAACACTCATAGACACTAGCACAGACATTCACAGAAACTCCAATCACTTATAGGCCCGAAGCGACAGAGGGGTTGGGGTTATTTGCCCCTTAGGCTTAGAAAAATTGTATCCCAGGGGAGTCTATTTAGGGGACTTAGAAAAATCAAGGCTTAGGGTGTCCTCATAGGGGGACTTCTAAAAATCGGGCCCTGAGTTGCGAGGGTGTGAAGCGCACGAGCCAAAATAGGATAATAAAGTAGGGGTTACAATGTAAGTTGTCGTCATCGGTTATCTCACTCCCGCGGCTATCTTACCCGGAAGTAATTGTGACAGACTAATGTCACTTTCAATACAAGCCCGGAACAAATACATGTTTGGCTTATGTCAACACCATTTCTCACTATCTGTTCGTACTGTGTTGTGGAGAGCCGGTTGGTTGGGTCAATAATTTTGTTAAGGATATAGTAGACCAGTGAGAGCGTGTGGAGAGCGCAAAGGCAGGCCGATCGATACAGGGAGTACTGGTATTGCCACTCTGAAATCTAATACGCCCTAGGCAAATGTGCTTGACCCAGAAGTGGGAGTGGAGAAGGAGGATATGATAGAGGGTTAGAGAGATCAGAGTATAGAAAGCCGGTTCCCACTTATGCGATACCATTGAGAAAATAAATATTTTTAGGGTGGCCGGATTGATGGATATAGCAATCTCTAAACGCTAGAATGGAATCGATCAGTTGTTATTTCAGAATTTATCTCTTGTTCACAGAGCTTTTGTTTTGTCTGTCATATTCGTATACCAACTATCTCTGTGTATCCGTAACGTATAATTGATTGTGTTGCTCTAGTGAATCGGAAGAAAAAGTCAAAACTACAGAGGACCTTTCTCACGTAGAGTGAGTGTTCTTTCAAGGCCTTCGACAGAGGCTTGAAATTGAAATATACTCATGATTGGATTACAATGAATTAAAAGAAAAAGCTTCAACGAATTTGGATAACTTAAGGGAACCGAAAAAAATGTCTCATGCTCTTATTTTAGTGATTAAAAAAGGTTATGAGATAGATTGCTTTTGTTAATACTATTTCTTTGAAAAAAAATCTTGCTTATATAATAGTGCTATTCTGCGAGAATAAATACAGCATTGTTCATTTGTTGGAGCTGTTTTTCAAGGTCCTATATTGTTCGTGAGAACTTTCCAGCTTGGGTATAGAAATTCAGGGTGGATTTCAAATTGAATAAAACATGACCTATTTTTCGGTCAGATTTTAATTAATGAAGATTTGTTTACACATTTTAATTAATATCTTCAAAGCTAATTGCATGAAACAAAATGAGATATGGAAAGCTAAAATCCGTTAACTACTTTGATCTGATTGTTACGACACGTAAAACATATTTAATTTTTCCTCGCAGCTTACTTTGTAACTATATATGGGTGCACAAAGTGGTGGATTTCTCCTAAAAATTACGAAAAAAAGTCTGTTGCAATTGCACATATGAAATTTAGCAAGTTTGTCAAAAATACTATTTGAAAATTCTTTTAAAAAGAATTGAACATATTATAAGTGACGTCGTTTTTTTTTACGTGAAAGACGCAAAGAAAATCAATAAAAACAATACTGCAGATAGGAATAATTCCTCACAAATTCATTACCTAATGAGACTTTGCAAAGCTAAATTGGTTCGTCGATTCATCCCGAATTCTATAACTTTTTAGAGGCTGCATATTGGAATTTTTTTGTTACTCGCAAAACAAAGTTACGAATTAAAATATGTAAAAAAATTGATGTTTAAAAAAACGGAGAGAATATTAGTTTACCTTAAATCCAATTCCCAATGTATCATGAATTCCTAAACTCGGGATGGAAATAACTCGCTACCAAATAATTATTGAAAATATCGAAACATGATGGACAGCGTTTTCATGCCCACCCCCCCCCCCCTTCGGAATGGTTCTAACATTTCATTTTTGAACAAAGGATTGGCTGTAAAAATTTAAAACACATCGTCGACGTACTTTTTGGGAAATCAAATATTGGATGATTATAGAAATAAACATTTTCGAGTAGATCTGAAAAAAAATTTAGGGTGCTTTTTCATGTTGCCGTTCAACATCCAAAGGAATCCAAAAGGAAGAAAAATATGAGGGTCACGACCCTGTCGATTAGCCGTGGAATGCTCCATATACATTTCTAAGGCTTAAAAACTATTTGTTTTCTTCAGTAGTTTCACACAAAACAATATTTTGTCATATCTTTTTTTACGTAACTCAATGCCCTGAGGTCACATACCTATTTTATTTTCACTGATGTATTTTTACGTCCACTCGATAGAGAATGTTGGGTAATGATGGATCAAGGGATGAGGCGTGGTTGAAGGAAGAGAAGCTGATAGATGTCGGTGTCTGGTGGATCGAGGGCACGAGCGTCTGGCCGATGAAGAGGGAGGATAATCATATTCGATTAGGATCATCCTTGGTGGTCGGATCCTTTGTCCCAGGCGAATCTTGCGAGTGGTGTACGAGAGATCTGAGGGTGGTTGGCTTAACGCTCTCGAGAGCGTCCTCCACTGGAGACATTCAAGGCACCTCTTTGCATTCTATATATAGAGTATTCTGCTGCAAGGATCCTGTTCTCACTATCACGCTCTCGCTCTCGGCCCATTCTGGCTCCCTTAATCTAAATCAGGACCGCTCTTGCAATTCATATCCATCCCACGGTGTAGACTAGGGCTTGGAGACGTCCCAGCTACTCTAAATTGGCTAATTATAATCCAGGAGATGCAAAGGCGCTCGTTCGGTCATTCGTCTGGACGTTAATTGGACGCGTCTATGATTCCTAATTGGCTGCACCTCACCGAGAGTGAATAATTTCGCAGCTTCTTTCGACGAAATAGAAGAAAATCCTATTAAGTGGATACTTATAATGAATTTTGCTTCTTCAAGGTGGAAAAATTACTCGATATTAATCATGCTAATTTTTGAATCTTGCAGATTCATCGATCAATCTCGTTTTTAAGAGTAGCAGTTCTATTACTTAGAGGAAAAATGAATGATGACAATAAGGATGAATCATTCCAAGTACAATTTACTTTAATTAAACACATCATCATTAAAGTAATAGAGTATTTACCGGTATCAATCTTTTAAAATTCTACACATTCAGTCTGTTTACATATTCACACACTTATTACATCAGATTAATTTAAAAATATTCTAAAATTTAGTAAAAGTGGTGAAAGCATTAAAAATTCATTTCTGTGAAAAATAGAGACATTGATAGTAACTAAGAAATTGTTCCAAATAAAGAATTCGTTAAAATGAAATATATCATCATTAATATACCAACTTGGTAAATCTTTCATCCTGAGCATATCGCAGCTCACGAATTTCGGATGGTTAAAAAAATGTATACATTTTGCGCAAAAAATTAATTCAAAAGTATTTTAAAATTCCAATGCACGTAGCACAAAGGGGTCAGAAAGTACAAATCTCAGTTGTTCGACGAAGAGAAAAAGTAATGTCGTGAAAGGACAGACACGTGTAGCGTGGGAATGTTGGGCGAGAAAAAAATTGTGAAAGGAAAGCAGAAAAGCCCATTTGTAGACAGTCGAGCTATCGTCATAAACGCATATACATATTCACACATAAACGACACAAAGATCGCCGCACATCACCTGTTCGCCGGTCAACCATGCGAAAATTCAATGGGCTTGCCGAGAGTAACCAATACTCCGGCTACAGAGAGCCTTGTCGTGAATGCTTCGCTGACAAGAAGCATGCACAATGTTGCGCGATAAATTCGTCCATGGAAACTTGTATGAAGCGGCTAGCTCATGAAAATATTCATGCGTCGGTCGTACCACACGGCCGCTACACATGTCGTGTGGTCTCCGCGACGTCGACACCCCACTCGACGTCTCTCAAACACCACACACTCGCAACTCAACTCTATAGAAATTGTTATTGTGACTGTTTTCAAACTTGAACAGAGACTAGAGTATTATTTTCGCAGCGCCAAATTTTGTTTTCTGCTAATATTTTTCATGCGAGAAAATAAAAGTTTTATTTCGTACAGAACTAACTGCTCTCGTTTTTTGCGAAGTGCAACATCAGAATTGAAAATTTCGGTGATTTTAAGAAGCTATGGAATTAATCTTTAGTAGGTTTTCGCTAGCTCGCGGTATTTTTATTATAGGTTCGAAGAGATTTTACTTAGTTACTTCATTTTTTTAAATTTGTATAATTTATAATTCAACATATAATACATATATTGAAAACAAGATATGGACTTACACGAACTTTTTAGTTTCATGTTTAAAAACAAAAAGTTATTAGAAACAATTATTCATATTTAGCGCTTCAAATTGTACAAATTATCACCATGAAATATTAGGCCTTCCATTAGCCGTTTCTTCGAGTGTTTCTCCAAGGTATGAAGTTGAGGGAAAAAAAAGATGATTGGAAGCGTTCGATGTAGAAGAGGGAAGAAGTAAAATTCGAAATAAGTAGCCCTGCTCGAGAATCCTACTTTACGGTTTTCTGGCAGAGCCCGCATCTGCCACGACTCTCAAGATACGGGTAGTCTCTCGGTAGTTCTCCGGCAATTATACTAATGGAGATCGGGTGGTCGGAGAAACTCGTGTAGAAGCACCAGCAGCAGCAGCAGCAGCAGCAGCAACTGCTGCGAAGAGAAGTAGAATACTGGCGATGCTGTACGAGTTTGAAGGTGGCTGCTGGCATCAGAGGTGAAAATAAAGAAGAGAGCGGGCAGTCGGCCGAGTTCGAAGGGATGAAAGATAGGGAAAGGGATGTGCTTTCGGGGTTAGGGTTTTGTAGGTGGAGGAGAGAGAGAGAGAGAGGTAGTGGGCTTGGCACCGAGCTACGTGAATACGCCTGGAAAGAGCGCACGGAGAGTAGCTTCGGTGAGTCGCTGGAGCGGTTCGCCACGTCGGTCCGCGGTTTCAACTGCAACCCTCCCAAAAATAAGAAGAGCATTAATGAATGAAGCTGGAAGGGACAGACAAGCAAGGATACTAAGGAAGCAAACCCTGTGGGCCTCTAGTCCAATCGCGATGAAGAGCTTCCCATCCATCCTACGTACTACCACGTATCTCATCCCCTGACGGAGCTCTACTCAACCGCTACTTTGATCTCTTACCGTACCAAAAGGAATGGTGGCTGATGCGTCCATTACTGCTATCCAATGGAAGAATACGGAATCCACGAATTGTGTAGGTACTGTTACCAGTTCAATGTGAGTGGTCATCTTTCGTGGTTCTATACATCACCTTGAAATATCTTTGGGAATCTTATCCAATGACTTTTGGATTACAAATAGACGCATAAAAATTATTACTCTTTGGAGTAAACAAATGTGATTTTTACAATACTTGGAGATTTTTTTCTTGAATTTAAAAGTCAACTTTATCGAAATTTACGGGAGGTTGAAGCGTTTAACATTGGTGAACGCAGTAGTAAAGTACTAAATTTGTTTAATTATTTCTGTAATCTTTGATGATTTGACCTCCTTGGCTTTAACATTACCGTCAAGTTATTCAAGTACTAATATATTTAAAATTGTATTCAGTCATTTTCAAATTGAAACTGATATGAACACTGGATTTAAAAAATAAATGTATTACAATAAATTAAGAACATTTGAGTCAAAATTAGTTTCTGTTTCATCGCATTGGATCTCAGCCAGTTTATAGAAAAAAGTATCCTTCAAATCTTGCATTTTTTTTTCGAAATTTTTAACTGGCTGGTTTTTTGTTCAACTTGTGCTGAAATTTACATAATTGTATGTGGAAAGTTCATCAAACCGACCTACGTCAATGCAATGTAGCGATTTTCCCCACCAATTTCTCTTTATTCGGAATAAAAAACTAAAAGAGTCTAAGAAATACTTTAAGACATCTTGAGGTCAGTTTTGAAGAAAATCTTTGAGATTTGACCAACAGACGCAAGACGTTTGATGTCTTTATTTTCCAAGCTCACTCACGCGATCAGCTTTTCTTTCTCGCACTCTGACTAACGTGTTCAGCACAGCTCGTCTTCTATTTCCCTTCCCACAACTTTGGCCCAAATATCCTTAACAAAAAAATAATTCATCTTACGCCAAGAACTCATGAGCTATATTTTTGTGCAGGTTTTTACAAGTCGAACATGTAATATAATTCTTTTGCTTTACATCTTTTGTGAAACTAGAAACTGACAAACTTTTTATGTCAAAATAATTTTTATGTTAAAATAACAATAACGATGTAACCAAAAAGATTTTGTTAGTAGTAGTAGTAGAAAATTGTATTTATTGTCCTCTTGCGGTATACGTTACAAAATATAAAATCGTCTACAAAACTTTTTTTTTTTATTCCGAGGTCAATGGGCCATTGATCGGCGTCCTTCGGCCTGTTTTATTTCTCAGCTAGCGCTTTTATAGATATAGCCTTCGTGATAGTATAAACAAAGGGTATAAATAAATAAATGACAAAATGACAAACTGAGTACATGATTGAGATAAATTTCGATGTCGAGGTATTTTTAATGCAGACATCATTTCAAGTATGGTGTGAGTTGGTTATTTATGTTTTGGGACGATGTTTTCCGGAATTGTTTTGCAACATTTTGTTAAAAGTACCAAAAATTCAGTTTCATTTTTACAATGTAAAAAACAACCCTAATTGTGCCTTAATATTCGTGTAAAAATCGTTGATATGACAGAGATCGATCGAAAAATTCAAAATGAAAGTACGTTTGGTTTCTTCTCCATCTCACAATACGAAATGTGTAGAGCCATTAGTGTAGCGATCGACGTCTGTGTTGCATTAGGTGACATGTACATCCCGCGTTGGTACTCGATGCTTCGAGACGTCCTGTGGCGACGATGCGGGACGAGATGGGAATTGCCACAGAAGTGTGAGTGTGGGAGATAGAGACGAATAGGACATTGAGTATTGGATAGTGTGCAGGGCGTGTGAGGAGCGAAGCTCCAGCCATTCACAGGCTGTGCTCGCATGCCACGTGTAAATCCTTCACGCGTGTATGCGCCCGCGCTAATGAGCCGGAACAAGCCGATGTCCCAGCATCGAACGTGAACCGGAGCGTGTTTGCGCGTTAAGCCAGTCCCCGACGGGATACCACCGGCGACCGTACGGAGTTTGCCACCCACGTTCCAACCCTTGTTCTCCAACTCTCCGCTCTCTGTCTCCCTCTGATTCATTCACTGCTATTTGTATATCTACATAGTTGCATTTCAAATTGTCCAGTTGTCCTCTCGGCGGTGTGCGATATAAATGTATCACGTTGTTTAGGACTTAAATTTCGATTGCCGATCACGATTTGCGAGGCTTGCAGTCCGCTTTGAATGGCTTGTTATTGGAAAATCCTCTAGAGGCTTATCTATGCAATAGCTATTCATATTAAGCATGATATTTGCCCTATCAACGTCGAATTCATGACCACTCATGCTGAATGTCAGTATGTCGCTAATATTCTAATATACCAGTTATTCCACCTAGAATCGCCTATTGTAGCGGGATAAAGATCAAAATTGCGAATGATAAAAAAATCGAATGGCTGTAATCGAGAATTTTCAAACGTGGAAATGCTAATCTTTCAAGAGTTTCTAAAATAGAAAGTAAAAATTGAAGATACAAAAAAAAGATACAAAAATTGTCGAATGATATTTATATCGAAGATAAAAATAATAAAAATTGGCAAAACCGCATGTGGAGAAATATGAAATCGACGGAAATTCGTGACGTAAAAATTCGAGTCCTAGAATTCTAGAATTGAGAATATCTAGAGAGTTTACAATTTTATCAAAGCGAGAGACCGTAGTTGTCAACAATTTTACGTGTCTCATCATTCATAGTTACATTAGTCGATGATCCGAATTTGACAACCAAATACCTCAGAAACTTATATCACCATATACAAAATAATTTTTCGGCAAACGTGTTCTTCTTCCAACGAACCGTACTCGGCTTATAGCTTAATCCGTTTGATCGATCTATTAACGCTTAATCGAGTCTGATCATGACGTATCTTGATGGTGGGTTGTGGGTGACGCAAGTTACCTTGGAAGTGCCCTCAAGATGCGGAGATCTGAAGATCGCCAAGCGTGCTTGTGAACATCGAGGTAAGGGAGGATGTCGGCAGTGAGGTCGAGCGTGGCAAGGCATGAATCCTCCAATACAGTGCCATATATGCGACTTACGTTACATACATGTGGAACACGCGTGCGTGAGTCCCTTGGTGCGAGTGGCCTTCACGCTCACAAGCGTCGAGTGGCGCAATTGGAAATGCAATTTTGATGTCAAATACGACGACTCTAGGTGGTTTGGTATATAGTAAGAGCGAGAAGAGAAAAGTCACTTCAAGTCTTAGCGTATGTCTATACGTCTCCGAGTTGGCGTTACGTTGGCGTTCTGTTACCGCTTGCACTCGGCTTTCCGTGTACTCGGGGCGCTCTACGTTTCACGTCTCTAGAGGTTTCGGGTAGACCGATAGGACGCGAGTGCGCCATTAGGGAGAGTAGGTTTTGACTTATATGCCGTCGTGCCAGTCGCTCGATATATCTCTATAAACTACTGCATAAAATATAAGGGCATCGCAGAGCATGAGGCCCTACAGATATATATGTATAAACCATAACGTATTGCTATTAGTGTATGTACAGACGCTGATGTATAAACCTGAGGTGATGCTTGTACACGTTCTCGACTTATAAACCATTCGCTTGAAACATTTGAACGAGGTGGGCAAATTCTATATTAGGAGGTCCATTGCAAATTCAGTAACCAGCACTTGACCATCAAAACAACCATGAACCGGTAACTTTTTCGTGTAACTTTAACGTAAGAACTTCAATCCAAATTCCTATAGAACCAAATAAAGTTTTTTTACGAAGATGAAACCTTGCAAAGCCATCGATACACTTTAAACTTCGCTGTGATAATATTACATTTTCTTTTTTCTTATAAAATGGCATTTTTTTTTTATTAAGACATTTTTTTCATATGATATATATTTTTTTCATATTTTTTCATTTGAGAAAATAGTCAATTCGATTCACCTCACGATATGTTATCATTTGATACTTCTGACCGGTTGCGAACTTGAACGGAATTGTCCGATATTTGTATTGATAATTCTCACAAAAACGGTATGCTCAATCTTCATCCAGTCGCCTTCCTGTACATATCATACGTAAAATGTGATTAATATCTCAAACGATTCTTGCGTGATGGATTAATTTGACGTCCCATCAATTCTATTTTTTTGGGGTCTCCGATATCCAGGCCTGGGTATATTTTATTGGAAGATCCGTCGAATATTATTTAAGAGGTGAGTACATGAAATTAGTAAACGAACGTAAAGCACCAACTAAGACGCCAGGCGGGAGGGTTCGGTGGCACACACCCCGGCGTGGTCGAGGGGCGAAGCTCCTCGCCAGGGTTCGGGGAGGGAGGGCGAAGCCCACTTTTATTTTACCATTTTAAGATGATTTAGCTCTCTTGAAGTGTCCGCTAAGCCTCACTTTCGACACCACATGTACATTAGATCAAAGATTATACAAAGTAAAGATTTTTTCGGTCGATGCAATAATTTCGTTTTATTAATGCTGCGACTGAGTAAATCGATCCGATCGTTTGGAGCTTGTTTATTAACGATTAGTGTGGTGGGCTGGTTTGTTTTCCCTTTCGTTGTGTACACGAACGGTAGTGGGGAAGTTGGAGCAATACATTGGGGAAGCGTGCTGTGCTCAGTGCGCCCGCTGGGCAGAATCAAACAGAGTCGCACACGTACGAGAGACATAATTGCATAACCACGATTAATAATTAGATGTGCAATTGGGCGTCAACCAGACCTACGCGTGATTCGATTTACTGAAGCGAGTGAAACGGGCAGCTTTGCGTGGAATATCGATTCCCCGTACTGCACCTTCGTCCACAGAGAGGATTGCGTCCATTTGTCGTGCGTTTTGTCTCGAGTCGCGCATTTCCCAATCCCATTCGGCTTTCAGTCCTTCAGGTTGCGCTTCGTGCAAAATTGGGATCTTGGCCAACCGCACGAAAACGGTTTTTCCACGATATGAAGTGACTCCCTTTTGGCGCCGCTATGTTTGCCCACCGTCTTGCATTCGCGTCTAGATCAAAGTAGCGTTGTGTTTTGCACTCAAACTTTCTAACTACTCTGCGAAGCTTCGCAAACAATAATAATACCGAGTGATTCAGAAGAACTATTAGACAACTTTTAATTAAATCTAATACAAATTTGTCTTACTACCTGACTATTTTTTATACTTTTACATTTAGTTTCAGTGCAATCAAAATAGATCCAAATGTGAATCTAAGAAAAAATGGTTGTGGTAAAAAAGGAATAAGAGGTCGATGGAGAAAAGGCGGGTGAATGCAGTGTGATAATAATAAAAATAAAACTTGACGAAAACAAAAAAATATAAAAAGGTTTTGAATAAATATGTTATTGTTATAACTGAACCATGTTACGAAATATTTACAGCATGATTCACAAAATTAATATATAATTTTCTAAATTATGCTCGAAAAAGCTCGCTTTACGCACGCTATTACAAAAAAACTTTTTTGCCTCAATCGTATAATGTGGTCAACTAAAGCAAATAATTATTTGAATCAACCGACATTTAGTTTCATCAACTAGACTTATTTGAATGTATTCAATCGCAGATTTTATTGACTCAACTGTATTTTTTTCTCAGTGTGCTGACTACCCTTTTGTTTTCCATCGGCCTGTTTGGTTATCACGATACCATTGAAACGCAGTGCGTGACTTTAGTGTACACGCAGTGTGCTCCAGTGTAACCACTTGAAACCGCTATAAATTTCTATACGGATACCGTAACTATGTCTCCCTAAAAATATGGTGGGTCACGAGATATCTCGAAAGTATCGAAGATTTGATATTTGCATTGTTGCCTATTTATTCGTGCTGTGATTGTCACACGATGAATCATTGAATCTTTTTGTTTATGACAAATGTCAAAATGACCCAAAGAAAGCTGGACCTGCCTAACCCGAGTTAAATACAAAAATCAATGTAACTATAAGAATAATCGTTTAAACAAAAAATTAACAATTGTCACTTCTTAGTTGTCTAAGAAGTTGTCGGTCCTACCACGATTTATATGAATCCTGCTAAAACGAATCGTAACTTCTTTTGTATCACTATGTATATCAAATCAGGGAGAAAGAGCGGTCACGTTCATCGCTTCGTACGACTACGAGTGCGCTATATCGTCTACCGTGGTGGTTACGGATATAAAGGAGCTCGATTTTCCTTACAATTTTCATCGCGCCGCTGCGAAGCTTCTAGCTTTACTCCTGTCGTCTCCTGTCTTGGAAATTTTATGAAATATTTATAGCGGTAAACCTCTACACTAGGGAGAGAAAAAAAAAAAGAAGAGAAGGATCTTTCTTCACGACCAAGGCTGTTCTAAATTCACCGTCTTTCGCGGTCTCAGCTGCTATCGACTCCCAAACTAAGCAAAAAAAAAAAGGTAACCCGAATTTCAGATCGCCATATCCGGCACGTCGACAAACGGCTGATCCTTGGTTTTCCACCTATTTCGTATATTACCGTGTAGTCATACACCTACGTTTCTGTATACAGCCTGGTACGCGGCTTTCCTCTTGATGGCTTCCCGATCTGTACCTACATTTTATTTTGCTCGCGTCAGCATCGTTCTTCCGTTCTTTCGCTCATACGGTTAGTCGAGAGAGCGAGAGAGGAGAAGAGAAGCCGTTCGTCGCGGCCCCATCGATTTCCTGAAAAGCCCCATTTCACAGCGGGCACGCACGAAACGCAAAAGCTCCTCATAAGTTTTGCTCCACAGGTTTGCTTTTCTCTTTTTTTGTCTACTACATCTCGCTTTCTCTCCTCGCCTCTCTCACTTTCCCTCATTCGTTGCTTTCCTTAATGGCATTCCCAACATAGCAGGATTTCTCGCATACCACCTTCGACGAGAAAACGAAAAGCTGCACGTACTACGAGGTATCGACAGCCCTGCTGCGCTTCAAATAAAATCTATAAATTCGCTTACTCAAGTGACATTTCAAACTTCACACGAATTCTCCTCAACTCATATCTGATACAACGAAGTATATATGTTGAGCTCAGAGATTGGAGACAAATTTTTATGTTATAGATAGTACATGTATAACAGTTATATTACAAGAAATTGTAACAAAAATAATAACCGTTATATTAACGATGATAATCGTTTACATGTATCAATAAACAAATGTCGCAATGTTGACTAAACTTGCGTTAGTCGATATTGCTGATTGATACAGCTGAAAAATAAGTTTGTTCAACGCAATTGTTCTTATCGGTTGACAAATACATGTTTTAAACAATCTTTTCTTCTTGTTACACTAATTAGAAATTCTGTCGATCAGCGGCGAACATTCACTTAATAGATTCAACTAATTTTTCCTCCCCATTGTAACTGTGTAATATTGCAGCTATATCTCTAAAATATTACAGTTATCTCTTCCTGTGGCTGTAATTAAAATTAATAAGTGTTTTGGGTTTATACATTGTTTAACATTTCAAATGTCGAGTTAAAAACACAATATACCATCTTCTCTCATTCGGGCAGCCAAGGGTTGAGAAATCGCTACCGTCAAAGGATGGTCATAAAAATAAAGCCATTGCCATTAAAAGTAGAGCGAGTCAGTGATAAAACTGATGGGTTAGGATTAGGTCGAGTGTGTTTTCGAACCCGCGATAGCTTCGCATATACGTACTCAGAAGTAATGAATCACCTACGAGAAACGATATAGCTGTTGCTTCGCCATCTCGCGGATATAACATTGTTATAAGCATATGTGAACATAAGAAATTAATTATGTAACTGCAATATTCTGCGATGTTTCGTAACAATAACTTTTTCTGCATTTTTACAATGTTATTAAATTAACCTAAAAAAGTATATGTGATGACATTTTGTATTAATGATTCTATAGCCTTAAACAAAAAGTACTGTAAATCTGTAATTTTTCTTTCTTGTAACTTGAAAATCAAACCAGTCAACGGATTTTAGTTATCGAAGTCTTAAGTTGTTCATGAGAGAGTGCTTTCTGATTCGCTTGTTTTCATTTGAGGCCTCTACGACAGAGTTATGATTTTTTATCTGTAAACATATTTTTGTGCAATAAAATACTTCCTCATATTTTATACCAAAATACGGAGCACATTCCCTAAAGTTGTGAAGCTAGTTATATCGAGATATAACTGAAACTAAATAAAACGAAAAAAAACCTTGGTTTTAGTTTCATGTGTACAATAAGATGTTATTTTGTCGGCTGATGCTGTTTCACTATTTTCCGTTAATTTTTTTTCCCCTCGAAAACCACTTTTGCACTTTTGTTACGACAGCCAGACGACATAGAATCGTTGCATCGTATACATTTAACAAATAATGCAATACATGTAAAATCTATGTTACATCGGTATAATAAAACGTTTTCCCTGAGATTCCTTAAAAAATCGCGTGTTTAAAAGATCATTGCAATAACTCAAATTATACTTCACCAATTCTTCGCATATCTGAGATTCTTTCTGAAGTTAAAAGTTGACTTAACTTGCGGTGATTCGATGGATTTCAACAGCCTTGAGTATGCCCGTTAGCTACTTGGAGGAATAAGGAAGAATGCATTGTGCGTGTCGTAATTACGAATGTATGATACCGAAAAGTTGGTAATCCAAGTTGAAATGGATCGTAGTTGGCTTGTGGTTGTTTTACTGCCGAGCATGTGGAAATTATGCGATATGCGGTGGTGAAGGCGTCGGCTGATGACGAGGGCTGCCTCGATCTCTCTTTCTCTCTCTCTCTTTGCTACAATATAGCCACAGTTTGGATATAGAACAGCACTCTAGTTACCGTGAGTTCTGCCGGAGCTTCCTTCTTGCCGGTTTCCTTCTTACCCGTACCAAGTTTCAGGCTCCAAAGTCTCGGATCTCACCCAACGGCTGAATATTTCCCGGGTTATATACCCACTTTCTACCCGCAGCGGGTTCGCAGGTATATACATAGAGGTATACAGTAGTACTATCTTGCACGCGAGATCATCGTCCTACCGGCGTCTTTCCACTCGATCGAGCAAGGGTCACTGTTCGTGCAAAAACTTTAGCGAAACTTGCTGGGTCAATGCAGCCTCGGTGACGTCCCCACGTGGGAATACCCCGATAAAGATCGATCGTTCCTGTGTTTCCGTGAAAACTTTCCAAGTGAGTCTGCGGTCGACTCTCCACTATGCTCGGTGATCGGACGATTGGGGACAAGTGCTTTTCCAACCGACAGCCACCACTGTACCTTCGTTACAGACACCTTCACATTTTTTTTTTTTTAAATTAACAAAAACCGGATTTTTACTGCCTTGTTAATGAGATAAATATTGTGTTAGGCGTTTTTAGTTCTCGGGGGGAAAAAATATATTCCCGCGCTTCTAGGAAGACTGTGGAATTCTTAATGAAAATAAGGTTGCAAAATTCATTATTTTTCACCTTGCACAAAGTCCCCTCTATGAGAAATTATATCGATCAATTGTGGCTTCATCATAGAGGAAGCTTTGTGCAAGGTTCTATTTTGCAGCCTTGTTTTCATTTGTTCTACAATATTGTGAATACAGAAATGTATAATATTTTATGAGATTCAGACCATGGTTCTCATTTTCACCAAAACTGGTACAAAACATCTCTATATGTCATTACGCGTGTGTCTGAAATTTTAGTCCATTTTGTCAGATGCTTCGAGTAATATTAAATTTATACTATTTTGGTTGTCATAGAAAAATAAAATTATAAAAGACCGCATACCATACACAGGTTTTGCAAAAGTGTTAGTTTTCTCATAATCAATACATGCATAAAAAATTTGTCATGTATGAATTTATTACCTAGCTAATTTTTTAATTGGCAAAAATCACTTTTTTCAAACTTTTTTAAATTCGCGCAGCAGTAGTAACATTTTTTTCGATCTTTTTTTTTTCTTTTTCTAACAAAGAACAAAAGTATCCTGAACCAAAAACTATCGCCCTAGTACACAACAGTAATTACAGTTGCAAAATTCTTTTATGCGCTTGCCTCGATGGACGGTCAGAACACCGAAAACCCATCCATTCATTATCCAGTTTCTATCTACGTTATTTTCCACCAGAAAAAGAAAAAGAAGCAAAGAAAATGTATATCAGCTGCGCACATGGAAATATATATATATATGCTAAACAGTAATAACTTCTGTTCTCATAACTCGGTTTCGAACAATAAATGGATATCGATCCTTCGGAGTAAATATATTTTTCTAGTGATACATATTTTTATGAATATTGGGCAATATTCACACGACTGACCCGCTTCGATAAGAAGAGATGAACGACTTAGCAACGAAACGTAATAAAATCAACAATCTCGCTTGCTATCCCGAACGATATACATGCGACACTTCCAACTGTATTCTCAATAAACGTTTCCACCCTTTAATTGGTGTGTCGACTGATTTGGGGCAAGTGCAACAAAGTATATAAATTTCCAGGAATGCTATTGATATCCACTACAATTCGCAGTTACAATATTTAACTTAAATTGAAAAATTTAACAGTTTATTGTCAGTTCCTCTGAAAGTAACTAAAATGACCTCATGGTTTCCTATTTTCCTCCACAGACTTTCCGGTAAGTGACATTTTACTCGATCGGAGGGTTATCAAGTTGTTTAGAAGAAATAAAGTATTTACTGTCGATCAATAACTATATAAAATAACCTTTTGCTATAAATCGTTAAATCATCTAACTGATAAACTTTTATTTCTTTTTTTTTTTCTCGAGAGAAACATTGTTGTCCTCAAATAGGAAGTAGATAATGAATGGATCGGTTCTCAGCGTCCCGGCTTTTCCATCGAGGAAAATGCACAAATGGATGTCTTATTGGTTTATCCGTTGATGTCCAAGTAGCCGTTGGGATACACTGTGACGTCGCTCTGTGTCTCGACCACTTCACCTCTCCAGCAATACACAGTTATCGTAATTCCCTTCCGATCGTGGCCCGATATTATTTTCTATATCTCATTCGGCGGCGAGTCTGATTCGATCGAGTCCCGTCCGACGGGTTCCATTTCTTCGAGTTTCCCAACGACCTTACATAGGATAAAAGCATGAGACGCAGGAAAAGAAAGTCAGCGCGTGGAGAAGAGACAACGTGACATTTATCCATTTATTCTTCTGAAAGCATTGTGAAGAAGCTGAGAAAAAAGATTTCCAGCTACCACGCAGAGTGAACAAGGTTTTCCTATATATTACGGAACTCGATAAACTCTTGGAGCATTGAACAAATATGGAAAACGCAGAAAAATTGCTTGTTGACAAAATCAACTTGATGAATACTTGAACTCTAAATAATAACTGTGGTACGTTTATAGCTCTATCTTTAATCCTCGGTACTTGCTAGGATAACAATATCTTGACTTTTTTTTTAATTCTTAGTCTCAGCCAATAAATTTTTATTTGTTTTGTAATAATATTAACCTCACGCTCCAATAGATCAAAATATGATTAAACGTCGCTTAGAACCTTATATGTGTAAGTTATTCATTGAAAATCAATTTTTTAAAAAATGTATCGTACCTCTTATCTTGTATTCATTGGTCTGAACTCCAAAAAGTTAAATTATTTTGCGACCTAAAAGGGTCACAAAATGGGTGTATATTTTACAGTGATTAATTCCTGCAATCTGCACGATTATCTATAAAAATGATTGCAACAGCTAAAAACCAATAGTTGTCATTTAATATTAACTACGATTCTCTCTATGTATAGTAAAAACACTTCCATCATATTTTTAGCAAGTTTTATATTTTAAACTCTCTGTCAATTATATTTTCCAAACGAATTTTATAAATACTAAATACAAAACGCTTATCAAAGAGATTATAATTTAATTAACCGAAAGGAAAATAAACGTAAGGACTGAAAATCATGAAAGTTTATTTCCTCTCAGCAAGGTTTAAGAATTATTTAGAATAGAATCAAGGCAATTCGTATTGCGCAGGTGTAAGTACAATACCGTAAGTGGGCGAGGTAGAGAGAGCTTTGTTGGCATCGTCGTTGTGCCCGAACAGTTATCCTCCCGGTCGTGCAATCCCTTCCTCCTTGTTTACAATGATTGGACCATTGGCGAGAATTGCTCCCCGGGAATTAGCGTAACGTTGTTGGTAAAACAGGCTCGATAGCGCCGCGATGTAGCAGAAAGGGCGAGACTCGCGACGCTCACGCGGCACTCGCCCCTCTCTTGCTAAAGCAAGATCGTACGATCTCAATTTCCAAGTCTGGTGGTACGCGAGCACGCGAGAGCGCATTTTGCGCGCATAAAATATGAGTTTGGTGGGCCTGTTAGAATTCCCTCGCTCTTTCCATACCTCTCAATCCTTATCTCGGTCTCTCTTTCTTTCTTCCTCCTTCTCTTCGAGACACTGCTGGCGACTCCTTACCGCTTTTACCTCTGGTGGTCCCTCTCCTTCGCCGTAAGAGGGAGCTTTTCCCGCGCCTCCTTGTTCCCTCAACCTCTGCCTCTCTCGCTCATCGCTCTCCTTATTCCCGCACGGCTTCCAACTCCGGCAATAACCTTTATAATCAGGAGTTTTGCACTCAAGTACGCCAGCCCGGCTTCTGCCGACTCTGTACTCTCCATCCGGCTTACAGTGCAATTCACTCGAGGCTTCCAGCCATTACGAAACGGCACCGGAACCTCCACTATCGGCTGTGGAGACCGAAGGAGGCTTCTCACCGAACCACCCAACCGCCTCTTCGCCACCCCATCCCGTCGCCGAATTACCAAAGCCAGCGATAAAAAGTTTATCGCCCAGTGCAGAGAACGAAGAATATCCTGCGATCTCGCGATTCGGTATGGGCAGAGGACAGATATCAAGCTTGCTTGATCCGACACGAACGATTATACATCGTACATCTGGACGGCCTTCGCATCACGAGCTCGTCTTGCATAGACATGTCGTGCAGAAATTTAGTCAGGGTTTTATACCCGTCTAGTCTTCCCTAATTAATAACGCGGTGCATAAAGGAAATCTAACAACTGCCTGTACAGACTGATTACACTGAAAGGAATGCGGCCTTTATAGGGTTCCTCGTCGAGGCCCATAAAGGCTATCCTACTAAGGCAATACTAAAAGACACAACAAAATTAATTATGAAATAATTGATTGCGCTTGTTGAACTCAATTTATCTTGCACTTTAAATTCGGTGCTTCAACTTATTTTGGAACTAACTTTTATTCTATCGGTAGGTATCAAACTCGGGGCCCTCTGAGTGATGCTGTGTTGGGTACTGCACATTAGCCCACTAGGCTGTTGACTTCTTAAGAAATATGTATTTTCATTGTCTACACAACATTTCAAGACCATTCTTATTGTCATATCATAATCGTCACTCTTATCATCATTCTTTTGTATCATAATCAATCACAATAATTTATGTGATTATGACCAAAATGTTCAAACTACAAATACAGAGGGGCACGGTTGCCCAACTTTGAACTGACCTTTGGAGGACTTAAAGTAATTCGAGTCTGTAAGAGATTTCATTTCGAAATATGGATGCCACTGTAACTCTAATAAAACCCTCTATTACCGCACATAGTGTGGCTTCCGCGAGAGCGCCCGCAAAGTATCCATGTTGTACTAAAAAAAAAGATTTTCAGTATAACCAATATATACAAATATATTTAATAGTCGATCGAATTTGTCTATTTCATACTAAAATAGATGTTTTTATAAAAGTATAAAACAATGACTACTAAAACTAATTAACGTTAATGAGTAATCGGTATAAATAAACCAAAATATATATTCCAAAATAACGACAGTTGTCCAACTCTCTTCGCTACGCGAGTTTGAAGCTCGTGCGACTATATCGACAGAATTCCTGCCAATTCAATAATAGAAAACGAGGAAAGTCGAAGTGAGTCGAACTGTACATAGGGCAACGAACCGAGTTACTCGACTGTACCTGGCCGGTTTAAAGTTGAAGTAGGTAGTGCTGGCCGCCTTCCCCTCGACGCTTATTGCCGTGATAATTATTTGTTTCGCGGATTGAATAAAAATTCAAATGAGTTTGGAGAGAAAAGTTTTGTACATGCCTCGAGGGCTGAAACTGAACAGTAGTAAGGTGAGGAGGTTGAAGCAGGGAACCCGAAGACCCGTAGAATAATGGTCCTGGAGGCCAACGTATCGAGAGAGAGAAAGAGAGAGTTAAAGAGAGAGAGACAGAGAGCCCACAGACGTCGACAGACGAAACTTTGATCTTGCATTATTGCAGTCTTGAGAATCATGAGGGTCAAACAAGCGGACATCGCCTTCTCTGTAATCGAATATTCCAACGGCAGGCAATTTCACGTTGGACTAAAAAAAAAAAAAAACAAAAGAAAAATCGTCTACCAATAAAATTCAACACAATTTGCCTCAAGCAAAGTTTTACTTTGCTTCCTCATAAAGAAAACTCGATTTTTATGAAGAATAAAAATCGGACATTTAAATGACATTAAAAATAGTTCAAAACGTCTGTAAAAGTGATTTTAAAAAAATATCAATGCAACAATCCGGATTTTGGATTTTTGGATAATTACATTTCTTCATTATTAAAATGTCGTTAAACATTAATTTCTGCAATTTAAAAAAAACAAGGATACGAAGTAAAACTTTGCACATTGCTTTCTCCTTATTTTCCATTTTTCATACATCTTCCTTTACAAGGAATTTAACATCAATCAATATAATCTTATACATGTTGGCTTATGTTAGTGAAAATGAAAAACAATAGGAAATGTGCAAAGTCCTACTTTTCATGCTTCTTATACAATGCAGCCTTCTCGTTCAACAAGTTCGTATCTGTTGAATATAGAAAAAAAACAACTATTTGACGAATAAACAAAGCATCACACAAGTAAATTGTTCTTCTGGAAATCCAATAAACCCGGTATGTGTCAATGATTATAAAACGCGAGAAAGCTTAAACAAAGACAGTGTGCACTACTCTTGAATTCATAGTCAAATGTCACGTTATTTAAGTAGTTGGTTGCCGACTAAATCAGAGGCTTCAGCCAATTGAAAATTTACGTCCTACTGCACAGAAGAAACGATAATTATTTTCGTTTCTTCGTCGCGTTAACTGCTGCCGACCGTTAGGCCAACATTTCCTCAACGTTGAGTGAAGTGTGCTTTTCGAGGATTAATTAAATCGTTCTCGGAACCCCCGCCGAACAAATAATACCACTCCGTCGCAGTCTCGCTACGGTGGCTTTGTTGGAGTAAACGTGAGAGAGAAGGAGAATGAGTACCTGACGAGATAGCGCGTATACGGTGCGAAGATAGAGCTTTCTGCGTTCGTTAAAACGTTCTGGCTACAGAGAGAACCGGCTAGAAATTGCACACAAATTTTCCAGCTTGTTGGAGGTGTACTCTGAAAAATAATGGTGGCTCCCACGCATGTACTTAATCGTCCGGACTCTCCATAGATCCTTCTTTTTCTTTTTCTGGTTCAGGCAGAAAAATTATATTTTTTATCTGTATGCTCAACGTTATAAAACCTTCATTAATACTGTAATTGGAAGCATAGATTAAAAATTCATTTTTTGCCTGGTGAGCGAAGAGAGTAAAAATATTTCAAATATTCCGCCACTGGTTAAAATTCAAATAAATGCTTCTTGGAAAAAAATATGTATGTACTTTACAATATGTACCTCAGTTTATGAAGTTTTTCCACTTCAATCATATTTTTTTGCAATCAGGTAAATTCTTGAATTCTTTTTATGCACCAAAAACGTTTCACCAGATTCGCATCGGGATGTACGAGATACATTGAATATATGTCGAAAAATAAAGGGAGACATCATGACAAAAAGAAGAATGTTTTATGAAAATGTCGTAACCAAATTTAATAAGTCTTTTATCATAGCGAACTTTCCAAAATTCTCATCAGATCTCATTTTCGGTAAGGAGAATCTATATTATACAAAACACATTACGAGAGACGTAACGTCTTTTAAACTCCAATTTTTGAGAATCTTTCAAGGCTGTTTTTTATTCTGACAAAAAACAAATATTAGAACATTATTTTAAAAAATCTGGCAAAAAACACTTCAAATATTCGTAAAAAATATATCAATAAACTAGACAAATATGAACTTTCTACGAATATAAATTTTCAACTCTTCAATAATATTTGTGGCTAGGAATTCATAAATTTCATAAATTTTCTGGAATTTACTCATCCTACATATCTTCAAACGGCATATCCCGCTATTCAGTTTTCTGTGTTTACATTTATACTATGAAAATAGCTTCATTTAACCAGAAACGCTTTGAGAATATGTAAATCATAAATTGTCGTTTGAAAGTGAGATTTTATGAGAATTTTTAATAGTTCGCGAGTTATTTTCAAACATGAGTTATATTCAAATTGGTTTATAAAATTGCTAGGAAAATACATCCAAAATACATGATTTTTCAACCATTTCTGAGCGGAAATCATAAGAAATCGGAAAACCCAGCAAATTGATTTCATGAGAAAAAAATAATTCTGAAAGCTCGTTATATCATAGTTTTGCACCTAATTTATCAATACCTGTTCGCGAATATTATTATTCAATATCAATATTAGCATTCAATAATATTGACGTTTTCAGATTTTTCGCTTATCGCCGAGTACTCAAATCGTAATTGAATCAACGTTTCAGTCGGTTTGTGTAATCCTTCCTTAAATGATTATATTAACCTTGAAATGAGTAGCTCACAAAAGTCGTGACAGTTGAGCCAACTAATAAACGCCCCTATCGATAACCAGTTATGCGAACATTTGTTATACGAACTCTGCAAGTTGGTTACTAGATTGGTTCGAGAGACCATGTGATGTTATATATACTACATGTTCCATAGTCTACAGTATATAATGGAATAGCTATGACAGCGTGTGGTTAGATGTATACACAGCATCGAGTAATTAGACCAAGTTCATTAATGATACACGGATGCGTAACGGAGGGTTAAAGTGCACATCCGATCCACACGATATACCTATTTTAGGCTTCTCCCTTCAACTGAGTTAAATAATTGGCATTGTTATATGGCTTAAATTAAGCGCTGTTCATCCTTTTAGCTCCGTGTCTAAACTATCATAACCGAAATCCTACAGTCCTTTCATTTTTTTACGTTGAGCGTAGAAGCGCAAGAAGACGAGAAAGACAAAAAAAAAAAAAGCGAAAGCAAAGAATATCCGGGCTCGTGAGGTTGAAATCGACGCTGCCACAGCACTAGCTCGTCGTGTAAATAAAATACGACAGGGTCGGAGAGGGCAGCGTAGTCACGAGCGAAGAGGATGGCTGGTAATGGGCCCGGGGAACGGGTAATGGCCACTGCACTCTGGCATCACCGGAGATAAATGTAAATGAAGCCGAATAGCTCGCGGAGAATGGCCGCGTGAAGAGGTAGACACCTATATACGATATCGGTACGCGTACATTTTTACAAAACAGGCCAAGCCACACGGAGTGAACATGAAAAGAGGAAGACGCGATGTGCCCATTGACCCCAGACGCAAACTGTGTCGTACTCCCTTTGCAGCTCTTTTAAGGATATTCGACACTTCAAATATTTTCTTGAATCGGAAATAACAAATTTAGTTAAAAACAGAATCATTCAGTGACGTTTTTTAAAAACAAATGCTAAATACCAATAAATTTCAATTTTCTTCGAAATGATGTGTTCACTTTTACCTTATACTGTAGTATTAAAATGCCATAAGTCTATTGAACGACTTGAATTATTTATTTAATGTCGCTTTTTCGATATATCTATTTTTGCATTTTTATTCGTACGTGTTGACCAACTCAGAACCAAGTTCATATATTGAAGCTTTTTATTTGTGCCAAATGTCAAATGTCACTTAAATAACCTAGACTTTTAGGCGTCCAGTCCGCCTAACCCTAGTAAAGTAAAAAATCGATGTAAAGCAAAATGGGATATTTAATTTCTATGTAATTAGAACTTAAGAAAAACATTAATGCTTGACTGTGGAAAATATTCGATTTAAGTAACCTTCGTCCGTAAAGTTCGTCATTAGCTCTAATAACAATGGTCGAATTTGAATGAGATTTTTCAAAAGCGTTACTCGAAGGTTTCTCATCTACCATTTGCTTGCCCTTGGATACGAGCCAACGTTTCGCCCAACGTATAATCCCTCAACAAAATTCTGTGCGGTGCGAAGGCTTCGTCTGGCTCTTACAAGCTCTCCACTACCGGCCAACATCGCTCACACAACAGCACTGTTCGCCAACTAATTAATACACCATGTCCATTCTCTTCAAATTCGTGTGTATGCGAGCAAAGGACATCCCTATCATGGTACAACACAGATCAACTTAAGCTGTCCATTGCCGCAGATATTACCACAGTGAATCAACAACATCAATAGATGGCTCACTGAACTATTCCCCGAATTGACTCTTGCAGTGTTTGTCGACCGAGTTTCCGGTAATCGTACAAATGCAAGACTGGTTACAAAGTAATAATATGTATACAGAGAGAGAGAGAGAGAGAGAGAGAGAGAATGACACTGGTGGAGAAACTCGGTTGGGTCGGAATGGAATCGAAAGCTTCGTCGACTATGATATAGTTTGCTACGATGGCGAAGAATTCCAATAACAATGATTAACGTTCCGGATGAGGAGGAGTAGGGTAGTTTTGAGGCTCGGTGTACACGGCGCGGTGGGACTGCACGATCGTGCAGTATAGCGTGCGATGTCGGGGTGGTTGAGACCCACCCCTGAACTCGAGTGCCGCGAGACCGTCGAGACGACCGTACATACTCACGTTGCCGTAACGGAGAGTACGAGGACGGAGACAACCAGCCTAATATTCAAGCAAACGGGAGTAAGTAAGAGCGTGAGGAACAGAGACAGAGGTGTGGGTAAAGGGGTCTTGAATCGATCGGGCATTCGTATGGTAATGTAAGCAACTACCGGACCAAACTGCTTGGTGGGAGGCGCCCGCGCGTTTCGCCAAGACCCCCAGCATGCACGGGTATAACCGTGGCCGCCGGAGCAACTGTTCGATGCCCGGAGCAGGCTGAGGCACCACGCGTTCAAACCCCAGCCTACCGGATGACCGAACAACCAGACAACCGGACAGCCGACGCTGAGATGCCAACAGAATCAGGAAACCGAATGATATGATCTATCGAGCTGACTACGGGTGATAATTTAACCGGTGCCAGGATAAATCAGGCACGAATGAGCGCTGCCCTGACTTGGTAGTTACTGAATAGAAGGTAACGTATCTACTCTGGTTAGCCATGTAGGCGATACAGGAGATTCTTCCTAGACCTACTTTACGACACATCTCGTTACTCCACATTTGCTTCTCCTCTCGTACGATTTTACACACTAATATTACGTTACATGAGAATTTCCTTCTTTCTCTGCACAACTTGATCGCCGACGTTAATCTTTCCATAAGGATTCTTTGCACTACAAATTTATGATTCATCACAACCCAATACCATACAAGCTCTTCACGCCGCATTGAATTAACAAGACGATTATCCAATGTGTGATCCATGCTTTCAGCGATAAAAGTGAGAACCCCTTCTTATATGCTGTTTTACATGGGGAGTGTAGTCCTACTTACCTTGTGGAGTATGTGGCGTAAAAATGTGTAGTGTCAGGATGAAGTGTGAAGATTTAAGATAAAGACAAGCCTCTTTTTCTTAGAACAAACAGACTTACGAAAGCCAATGATCATTTAACGTTTTATAATATTAACAAGCTCTTGGGTTTCGCTTGGTTGGTTCGCCAGCTTACATGCTTTGAGAAACATCCATCCCCATCGCATACGGCGACTGAGCTTCATCAAGAATCAAGGATATTACAAAATGGAATAGCCGTTGCCTCTCCCAAGGTGGGTTCGTTGACAGAGATGGAAGCGGTGTGCCAGAAGGTCTCTGCTGGTCTCTGCTGGATTCTGCTGTCGCCAGCTCACGACGAAGCTGAGGGGGTGCCTGTGAAGGAGACTCAACGATCGGGAGCTGTGATCCGGAGCCCTTCGTTATGGCCCGTTGCTGCACGGCTGACACGATATGGCCTGTATCTACAGGAACAGCGCATATTGGCTAGTTTGGTTGGCAATATCCTTGGACCACTAGAGCTCCTCTGCTCACGAGTTGCCTCCCAGCTAGTAGAGATGAAGCTATAGTTGGTTTGAAAGACCACCGGACCGGTAGTCTGCTGGTTGCCCTGTACAGATCCGAGCTTCTGGACGAGAGCTCGTCGCTACGGCGCGAGGCGGTTCAAGCCCCGCTGGAATAGAGTTATCGCGGCAAAGTGCACGGTAACGCAGTTACCGTTCACAAAGCGACCCACTCCCGTGCCCACGAGCGACCACAACAACGTCCATCGACTGCTGCTACTACTACTACTACAACTACTAATACTACTGTCGCTTACTACCAGGTTCGCCTCACCCTCTTTGCAAGTATTCCCCCTCCCTCCCTCCGCCCCAAATCCCATGGGTTGCCTGATTGCCGACCGACAATCCCCGACTCCCCCCCCCCCCCCCCCCGCCTGTACTCGACCACCGCTTCTTCTCTTATTCTCCGCACAACGCCGGGCAAACTCAGAACACAATCTACCTACCGGACGATTATGGATACGCAGTTTATTTCCTCTGTGTCGTGCGAGTGAGACACCATGGCCATAGTCACGCAGACACCCCTATCGAAAAGTGAAGTTTGTTTTAACACTATTTTCCCAGGTTTCAGTCTGTATAATCTGATTACGTTTTGATTTAATTTCAACTGACCTGCTGTGATGTGAAATAAAAGTTTTGTCGTCAATTGAGTTATATTATTAAATAACTTGGTAGCGTTTGTACATCAGCTATTAAAACAATACAAATGGAAGTGGCTCAATCAGGGAGTTGTCTGAGGACTCCTAGATTATTTGACGAGGAAAATAATTTAGAACAGATTAGTTCCTCACACGACATTAATAGACAGAACTCTATTTACGCTGGGCGTTTTATTTATGTGAAGATCAATTTGTAACATCATGTCCGCGTTCCAGGAATATATTCCGCCTTAATTCAATTTCGACAAAATAAGGAAAATAAGTCGAACTTTGCACATAGCTTTCTGATTATTTCTACCATTCACAAAGCTACCTCTTTGCTAAAGTATGTTTATCGACATTGAAATTCTCATAAAAGCTTTCAATAGTGACCGACCTTGAGTGTACCTAGATTAATGTAAGACATTTCAGTTCTACATCTTAAAATTTGCATGAAATACCTTATTGCATCGTTTACCGGATAAAGTTTTCATCCTCAACCTTTTTTAATTAAAAAAATTCCGTTAGACCAGTAAAACTATCGATAGGGATTCGTTTTAACAAAAAAAAAAAGTATTTGAATGCATTTTAAATTTTTTAATACTCGGCGTCAAAGCGCTATCATGTTATATTCATATTAAACCATTGGCAACGGTATAAAACGAAACCGCTGCCCATACCAGAACAGGTGTTTCAATCCGACTTCATATCCCCAATTCGTCCAACGAGACAGGTTTCACCGTTAAAATAGTCAAGGAGTGATAGATAAGAAACGAGAGGTCGCTCGTATACCCAATAGATGTTCGAAGTTCTTGTTTCATTTGTAGGTCTCTTACTATAACCCCAACGTATAGCAGCACGAAGGTACTCTGAGTCTCCCGCGAGACACCCGAACAATCCCTGCCAATTTTGGTGGGAAATCTGATTACGCCCCACATGCCCGCTTGTAAACTGGATACGTGAAATTAATTATCAGAGCGACGCCAAGAGAAGATGCCGAGGGGGCGCCCCGCGCTGGTGATGAGGTCGTCTTGTTGCGAACGCTTGTGCGAAGCTTCTCCGCGAACGACGAGGATGTGACGCCTCTCATGCCGCTTGCCTCACTCTCTCTTCTCCCTCGAAATTATACTACAGCAGATAGCGGCCTAGATGTTGTCGTCTTGCTCTTTCTCAAGCAGACTCGACAGTTCCCGACATCTCTGGATTTTAGCAGTGGTTTTGGACTAATGATGCAAATAGACGAGGCAGACGTCACCCTCGAAGATTGCGGGTGGAGAGGGGAAGAGTCTCACGAATATTTCCCCGCGTTTACTAATGTCGCTCTCGACGATCTCAATCGCACCTTTATTCTATACCTGCATTCTCGTTATATCATTCACGTTATTATAGTTCCCTTGTAACATTTCCAATTTTCCTCAGTACGCCACTCTAAACCAAACTGTGTACGTGTTATTCACGCGGATCAAACGATAAATTTCTCATAATTGGAAAGAGGCAACACATTATTAGATCGGGGTTAGTTGAGTTCGGAGCCATTAGAGCCAAGTGCGTTTACTAATCTGCATGTTAATCCTAAGAGGCCATATTTGTATATACATTAATGAATACCTTTCAGTGAAATTACTTGTAGAGATCTTAGAAATATCTTAGAATAGTGCAAGGGTGCAAAGCGCCTGAGTCACAATAACCTGCTAATAATATCAAAATCTTTGCTTTCCTGAAACACGATACTTATGACCCAGGTAGCCCCGGTCTCCCCTATACGACTATAAACCCACCTGCGTTCGTGTCATTCACGCGGATCAAACGATAGCTGTCTTATAATTGGCGAGAGAGAACACACTGTACACGTCGTTTCATGTGCGATAAGGAATCCTCGTTTCCCCCAGGTGGAAAGTGGGAAGCGAGGGACAGACAAGCAATAATGATTATCGCCACGCCAGGAGGACATCACCGATGGAAAAACGTTAGGAGGGTTTATTAGAAGCATGAAAGAGGTCCGTAGGGTGTTGCATCGCCAATCTCCTCGTCAAAAACAATTGGATATTGGAAATTGACGTGAGCTTACCTCGAATCGTGCAAATCGCCCACGTGTACATTCTATAAAATAATACGATGCTCTCGAATTTCCGAAATGGCTGGGAAACGCAGTTATACCGAGGGACAATATTATCCGGAGTATTGCACAGGCGTTACGCAAATAATCTCTGTAGCTTTTACAGAGACGACTCAACGGTAGAGGTATAATACGGCGATATGATTCAGCGTCGAAATCTATTAAAACCAGATGTACCAGGCGAATACGCTATAGGCGGAAATGCATCACAGTATACACACGTGTGGAATTCTATACCGTGCTGTACTGACCGTGGCTTATGGCTTTACTACTGTGTCTGACCATTCGCGCTCTATTCCACTGCTAGACAGAAGCGACACCGGATACCCTCGCCAGCTCGGTATCACCTGCCTGCATTAACTGCCAATCTTCAGCTCTGATCAGTTATTTTTATTGCTCTATATGCTATACGAAGATGAGGTGGCATGGACAGAGAAAAAAAAATTGGATTGTATACGTCGTTTTTCTACGTTGTCTGTATAGATATATATAAATTCCGCATAAATGAAGCTTTGTTTTCATGAAAAATATCTTTTTCGAGATTTTCGTGTCAGGACACATGTGTGCAGGTTTTCGAAGTTTCAATCTCCTATAAATTCATGAACCGTTCAACCGATTGAACTGGAATTTGGTACACAACTGTGGTACGCGACTGCTTCAGCGTTTATTTTGAACCCTAATCTACAATTTTTATTACCGGATGTCCATCTTTTGTTTCTCTAATTTCTTCTACTGTATTTGAATGCTATTTTAGCGCTTTATTGAATATGAAGAACCCCGTAACGGAAATTGTAGATAATATACTGTAAAAATCTGTGCCAAGCTTTATCCCAATCCACAAAAAGTTTCAGCATTAATACACCTATTATTGTCAAACTAGAAGAGACAACAAAAATTATTCATGTTTAATTTTTTGTTAATAGTAAAGAACATTTTGCAAAAATAATTTTTAAAAACCATTTCTTGATTTTAAAAAATCTTATAATCTCCCTTTTCATATTTAAAGGAAGAAAATGTAGGAAATACTTTTTATCGGAGACATGGCGGCTGACCAACTGTCATAGTTACAGAGCTGAATCTAATAAGAACAGTTGAACGAGGGATCGAGGAGGATAACAAAATATAG
This sequence comes from Perithous albicinctus, assembly GCA_964016905.1. Taxonomy (NCBI): domain Eukaryota; kingdom Metazoa; phylum Arthropoda; class Insecta; order Hymenoptera; family Ichneumonidae; genus Perithous; species Perithous albicinctus. The sequence continues at coordinate 31,243,441 of OZ024688.1, read as the reverse complement.
ATAAATTAACAAACATCAATAACATACATCAATGCTCGATCTCAATACTCCCCTTAATATAGAACTACCAACATTTATCGGCGTTTACTAAGCTGAGTCTTTAGTGGATATGTCACTAATCAAAATCACTGATATAATTCGATATCAGGATGGAATGAAGTGCGACCCATAAAATGATAATTACACATGAAGTGTAGCTACAGCGACAAAAATAGTTCTCGAATTAATGCTTCATTTCATATTGCTTAGAATGCCTTAAGGTCTACAAATACCCCGCTAAAAAAAAAAGATAGTCATCGAAAAAAAAAGTTTAATGTTATAATTAAATAAAACTGCATATCAAGCAAAAAAAAAAGTAGTTTTTATGAATAAAAAATGTATTATACAAGCTTTCCCGTACATTCGTTTCTCGTTTAGAAACAAGTATCCAACCAAGGTACTCATCTTACTTCGCTTGAATGCCGGTATTACGAGTACAAAGCTTGTGAAAAATACGTTGGCTTGGTGAAAAGCGCGTTTCGTGGAACAGTGAAGCTACGGGAAAGATAGGGTCTCTCATCGTTGAGCCGATCGTTGGGATGGGGTTGAAGAGGGATCGAGAGAGCAGAGAGGAAGAAACGAAGAGGGGAGAAACCTCGGGAGTCTCGCTGAGCGAGGGACTCGGCAGTCTAGAGTGGAGGAATAAATAAATATTCCTCGGAGCGCGTTTCTGCAAACGGACCCTTATAGTTTATAGGAGATCAGTCTCGCGTTTCTCTGGTTGTGCTCTCGCTTCCCAAGTCTTTCACGGACGTCTCTCGCCAAGCTTTATACCTCCAAAGGCTCTAGGCTCTTTTGCAATCCTTCTCGATATTAGTTTCGCCCCCGGATTTTTTTTTCTCCCTTTCTTTTCAATGGCGAGATTCTATAGTGGCCGTATATCGCGATGGATCAAAACCTTGTGATTCGAGAGACGAACAGAAATAACATACCAATTGGAGAATTGAGATCTCAGCTCCACTTGTCTCCGCAGCTGTAATGCTGTTCACTCGGTCACACCCTATTTCCGCCCTTTTGAACTCGGTAAATTCATCTTGTGATTTATACATCCTTACTTTCAGGTACAAGTCGAACGGGGCTTCGGGCCAGAGGCGTCGAATTATCTAACTCTTGCTCGAAACTCATGATCTCACTGGCGCAGTAAAATCGACCATTTTACGACTTCCTCTCGGGCCGTTTTATTTCTCCGTTGCTATTCCCAAATATCTTTCACTTTAATTCTTCTCTCTTTTATATCTGCAAAGCACCGGAAATTATTAAATATTAAATGTTTTTATTTCCGTTGGATTTTAAAATGTATTAAATTCAATTTTCCAATTTACTTAAAAGTTAAGTTTAATCAAATTTGGCGGTTCATATTATCACATACATTATTAAAGGGCGAGCGTAGTGATGGAGAACAGCTTCTAAAAAGTGGATACATGTAGATAGATCAATTCTTTTTACAGAATTTTATTTGGGTACGAAAAAAACGTCGTGAAGATACCCAGACAAAAAAAAGAACAAAATTGATCGTATTCGGCTATCGACCGTATTCCAAAGTTTATGAGATCGCTACTTTCATCCGTTTGTTTTTGCCTAAAGTTAAACTGAGTAACCTGACCAATTTACAGTAGAGAGTATGAAGAATTGTAGTACTAGTTCAATTTGTAAGAATCATACATTTTTAAAAAATTATTTTTTGAATTTTACGTTTTTAAAAATATTGTACCTCTTTTACGTGAAAAAATGAAATAAACAATTACACCTGACATTTTTACGTAAAATCAGTATAATATTGTGACATATATACTGTTTTCCCAACAAAAAAAAGCAAATGAAGTTTTTTTTCGGTTTTTGAAAATCTAATTGTTTGCTAAAATTTGCACGTATATCAGTATATCAGTAGTTTATCAGTAGAAAAATAAGCTTATAGAATTTGCGATATGATGAATGTAAGAAAAATTGGTGTAACTGAAAAGGGTCAGTTTCGAATTTTCTGTCTGGGTCTCAACATTATTTTTTTCAGGTACTCAAGTCTAGTACAGAATAAAAATTTACCGATGTCTGCGACCATCAAGTTTTATTAATTTTTATCGGAAAAAACGGTGCTTCGATGATATAAAAAAAAACACACATATTTAGATACAACGAATTGCAGAAAAGATTTTAGTTTCCGAATAGCAATGAAACATAAATTCCTCTTGAACAAAAATTGAACACCGATATTTTTTTATATTCGGAACTGTATTTGTGGTTGGAAATATCGATATTGTTTGTATAAATATCATCGAAAATACGGTTCAACTGGTAATACAAGTGAGTGCCTAGAAAAATATTTCTTTCAATACCAGTTTTTAAAAATGTACAATTAAAAAAAATAAACTCATACACTTTTTAATATTTAGGCCTAACGATTTTTTCCTACGATTTATATTTACTGACACATTTTTCTACGACTTAATATTACATGACAAAATGATCAAAGGTCAATTTTGATAGAAAACACTTAAATGTTTATTTCTCCTGACTGCGCTGAAATAACGTGATTCCGTCGCTGAAAAGCGGGAGGTAAGTCGCCGATATCTGACCGCGAGCAGTGTGCATGTGCACAGGGGACACGATGCCCGAGCGAGCCTTGCCTCGTATACCTGCCCGCTGTGCGTGCACACGGCTCACGGCCAGGTATCGTCGAATTTCCTCTCGCTTTTCAGCGTCAGAAATCACGTCATATTTCAACGCAATCTGAAGAAAAGAATCGTATGCTACGCGGGAGGGAGCGCGATATTCACCGATATTCGCACTTGGTGAAAATCGCGCTCTTCCCTACCTTGTAGCATAATGTACTAATTTTGGCTAATAAATAAATTCGATTATTTCTAAAAAATACATCAAAGTAGTGTTTATAAAAATCGCTGATTAGGTTGAAACGGTGACTGCCTCGAGTTAAATGATTTAGTTGCAATTTGGTTCGACATGTGAAATGGTTTAAAATTGAGAGCAAAGGGTGATATAAAGGCAGTGCTTGACGTGACAGTGAAACAAAAACACCTTGTAGTTATGTGATCGTATATACACGAGTGCAAGCTGAAGAGGTGCATATGGGAGCCACCCACTCGTCGAACCACCCGTGTCCTGTCGTTTTTCATGAATAATAAAGAGTGCAAAGTGCTCGAGCGGCCTCTGACGTACCACGATCTTTTTTCCCTGGAAGCACCATGTTTTTTCATCTCGTCAAAATGTGCTAGCCTCAGGGAGACGAGGCTCTAGACCTAGCGCAAGCATACAAAGTCTCGATGGTTCATCCCCTTTACGCCAGGGATAGGGGGACGGGGGCGGGTTGGTGGCTACCCGAAGCGAGCCCCTCATGACGCACACGGCCGCTCAAAACTCGCTCCGAGTCTCAAAAGCTTTTTCCATCACTCGCCAGGCAAGCTTTGCCATGTGACTCGAGAAATCTAATTGGATTCGCGAGTAAACGCGGACGTGAGCACCTAACTCAACTAACGGTCAGCACATATTCGCCCCCTCCTTTGATTCTGAACTAAGCCAAATTTACATTCACACATTATGCACAAACTTCTGATGCGTTAGTCTTTTTTTATCGCTGCTTTATAAAGTATTGATTCTGCTTTTTAAGATATTGGTATATCAGCGGGCTTTAAATCGTCGGATTATGTATCGAGCTTGGTAAGTCGTTGATTATTCAAGGTATGAGGTACTGAAATGTTCTTGATTATTCGACAGAAACGTGTACTCCTTGGGGAACATTATTTTTACCAATGTCGGTCGTTCGATTCAATATTTAAAGCTTCATTTAATATTTAATCTTGAGCGAATCGAATAATTTAATTTTGAGTGAAATTATAATTTTGCTATATTCATTTTGTAGAATGTCAATATTCATGACGCTCGAGGCTAATCTTTATCTTTTTTTTCTTCTTGCTCTGGTGAGAAAACAATTTAGAAGATAAATTTCACCTCAATTTCCTTATAGTCGATGACAAAGTTCGAAAGGATTACAAATCTTTTTTCCTGTTTATCTAAAATGTTCCTAATAACATGCTATTAATATGAAGTATAATACGTAGTAGTATACTATCCATCGAATGAGTAGTATAATGCATATATTATTATTATGATTCAATTAAAAAATAGTGTAAACAACATGATTCTCCTCATACGTTAGAACAAAAAATTGTTGATCCTGAGAAGCTTGATTTTAAATTATTCGAAAATTCCTTGAGCATTAAATTTTCGTGTATTGGGCTATACCTTGGCACAGATTCTCACAGACATGTCTTCTACAATTTGTAAAGATGGACTTTTGATATTCAATCAGGTACAAAAATGGTATCCAGATATAGTTAACAAAATTATTCAAAAAATATTGTTCGACATTCCGCTATGAAAAAAAAATAGTTCCAAATTAAATATTGAAAATCAGCCTTCACAAAATGGTAACAAAGGATTAAAATGAAACCCTCAAGTACCCCCAAATCAGCACAACAAAATGCAGTGAACAAGGGGAAAAAATTATCTTGTATCGCGCCTTGTTCTTGAAATATCTCACCAGATAAGAATATCCGAAAAGCATTCAAATTTCCAGAGCTTTTAAGTAATAACTTAAAAATAATATCCAAGCTCGGTGAAATAAAGATTGCCAAAAACAGAAAGTTAAAAAATCATTGGCAGCTCCCCTAAATAAAATTACCTCAAGGCTAAAAAAAAACGAAAACAATGAAAACAGTCACGAATTTTTTCACGATTTCTATAGAATTAAACATCGCCGAATCTGGTTGCTTCAAAATGCTTCATTAATTCTTAATAAATTAATGAGACATTCAGAGTCGACAACAAATAGAGTATCGCAAGTATTAGAGATCTTTCTGTGTAAAAAACAATCGATAATGTAGGAATTCAAACAGCACTTGACTCAATCCCGAATTGTGTCTTGGCAAAACTGCACCTGTAAATAAAAATGTTCGAGATAACGAAGCGTAACTAAAGATATTAAACATATACGACCACAGCCTAACAGAAAACATGGTTAATGAAAACCAACGTCATTTACTTTTTTCAAAACATGATCCCCGCCATAACTGCACATCTACGAAAAATAGATGCATTCGTGTGGTAATAGTGATTACAAAAGAGAAAAAAAGAACACCCCAAGACGGCAATGTGCAAATTTCATTGACTTTTTTTTCTTTCACAAATGTTATTGCCATTAGTAATTCGTGACCCGCGCAGACGGCATTTCGGTAAATGTCCGGTTCCTTTTTCATCGCTCGAGTTTCCGTACGCTCGTACGAGGAAAACCCGTATTAGCCGGACGCATTAGAAGTGAATCGAGGGTGAAGCAATTGCTGTGGTAGTCCTCGTTACCGTGCTAGCACGCTGCCTATCCCCTCCCAACCATCCCGCCCTCCATTCCTCCCTCCCAAGAGAGGGCTTTCTGGCAAGAGCGAGGACAATTTCAATTTGTGCTTTTCCTTGCTCGCCGCCAGGGCAAATAAAAAGAGATGACGAGATTTCCCGTAGCTGCTGAGAGAAATGGCAAGTTGGTTGGTTTTGGTACCCCTCTGTGTGTTGAAACTAGAAACTAAGGTGGGCTTGATTAATTCGAGTGGAAAGTCGCTCAGTCGGCTCTATATATGAAGAGAGCGTGGCAGAGGGAGAGGGGGAGAGAGAGAGAGAGAGAGAGAGAGAGAGAGAGAGAGAGAGAGAGAGAGAGTACGATGAGCAGCCAGTCAGCCATCCAGCAGGTAACTCGACAAGCTAGTTGGCTTTTGGTGAAGCGACGTTGACTGCTTTCTCGATGAGACTGCTCTTGAAATCTGTTTAACGCCGGGAGGGTTGCCGGTCCGCGGGTGGTGTGAGGTCGCGAGCCGCTGAACTGGGAGAATGCCTCGAGGGGCCGGTTCGTATATAGTAAACGGCGAGAGAGCCAGTGGACGAACTGAAACGCATAGCTTCACCAGACCAGTTAGCTCGCCGAGTCGTCCACCTACCTTCAACGAGTGACGCTGTTATCAACCGTCCCTGCCTCGAGTCGTGCCCGCACCGTGTATACCACATGGACATCCGAACCCTACACCATTACATATAAATATATATATATATATATATATCTATATATGTATATGTATATGTGTATACGTGGATATAGCTGACCATTCTCTTGGGGCCGGAAAAGCTACGACCCGCAAATTTCATTAACACCTACAGCCCGAGATATCGTTGTCCATAACTCGTTGCTCCGCAATTCCACGAGCAACCATTAAATCGATCGTCTCTACCGGAGCCTACCTCGTTCAACCCATGCGCCTTTTTCTCCTAACAATATTGCTCGAGCAGACGGGGAAAAAAAATAATAGTGCTTCGACGTTCGTCGGAAATATTTTGGAAAAAATATTTCTGTCGAGTGAGGATGAAGGATCTATTGTTTTTAGCTTTGTTGGAAAATTCGACGGGCGGAGCGATCATCGGACTTTCGTTAGTGTGATAGCGAAAAATGATTTTATTGAAGCTTGCAAACTGCTGACTGGAAGTAATATAAAGTTTAAGGTACGCCAAACGTACCGAGCAGAAACGAAACCTTTTACAAAAACTTTTTGTCCACGGATGTTCACCATTTTCTTATTGCTACAAGAAAAAAAATGTAGTTTTAGAAAGAAAAATTGTATTGCATTTTACAATATATTTATTGGAAATAAACATTTATTAAATTTGTATTATCACGTTTGTTTTAAAGAAAAGAATTTTAAGATGGTAGTCGAATAATTTAAAAACCCTCGGTTAAGTGAATTTAAAAGTGTTAATAATAACACCGAATCGGTCAACTCTGTTCAAAAGTCCATACTAACTGGATTTTTTAACAGTGTACGAAAAAACTCATAACCATCCAGCTAATCAATCGAAGTTATGAGAATTTAGGAACACCCGAATAATAATAATATGCTGAATGGCAGTTCGATATTAAAAAAAAATATATATATATATATCATAACCGTCTTTAAAATCATTTATCTCTGTGAAAACACTACGAACATCGAAAATTGGTAAACCAAAACCGAAGCTCGATGTCATAGAAGAGTTATGTATATCGAAATATATCGAGATTTTTTTTTTGCCCCTTTGACAAATATCAGTGACAAAAATTCGAGATACCGTCTATTCATCGACACCAAACGCATAAATCCCGTGTTTTTATTTTTGCACTGCGGGCAGCCGAGGGTTAATTAAAAAGAAACCACGGCCATCATATACAGGCAGTCTACACACAATTTTCCGCCGGAAGCCATCAGTTTTGGATATTGATTGGATTATAATGCACAAGCGAATATCGCTGTTTCTTGAAAATATTACGGGAATGGAGTTAGTGAAATCGTGACGTATGGCCCGAATACGAATACACGACGAACCGCAGTACGCTAAAAGCCTTCCGGAGGCAAAATCTATGTTGGGTCAGTCTGTTGTTCTCCGAGTCCCGCGAGCATACCGACCTACCAAAATAGTATAATATCTCCCTGTTCTATGGGGCTATAGAGTTACTATTTCAATGCTAGAGCGTTAACGACCAACGAGAGAAAAGCCAAGTTTGTAGTTGCTCTGTTTTGCTTTAACGATGCTTTCCGCTTTTTTTTTTTTTCAAACCCAACTACAATAAGATTATATAGCTTTTTTTCGTTCGATATTAATATAATTATTAATAAATAATTATTCTGATAATTTAATTTAATTTACAGTATACTTCCGATGAAAATTGCAGTACACAGCATAAAACAAATTTGTTTATACAGTTCAATGATGTCTTGTTGACATCGAATTAAGGGCACATCATTCGTTTAAAAAGACAAATGAAATTGCAATCGGATATAAAGGAGAATTGTATAATTTCTTGGCAAATAGTAAAGGCACCTCCAGGATTAAAACTCAATTTTTTCATTAACTTTTTAAGGTTAGGTTAGGACAATCTTCAGAAATACTTTATCTCAATATGTAGTGCATAATAATAAATTAAATAAAAATTAAGACAATATAATAAATTATACCTTTGTTGGTGTAGATGGTGATGTGAAAAAAAGGTTATGAAACTTCCTGACCATGTAGGTTTTCTGTGGCAATCAGTGATGATGGAGTTATTTTCGTGAATTAGGAGAACGTCAAGGAAAGGTATTTTGTAACTTGGGGTTATAACTATTCAAGAGGTCTAAAGTAGATTGAATATTCGGGTTAGGTAATGTAATGATAATGTCATCAACATATCTTCTGTATAGTGGAATATCAAAAATTAATTTTTCTACGAAAAATAGTTCTGTCATGATTAAATCTTATAATATTGAAGCTGGAAGGTATATTTTATTATGCACCACAGATTGAAATAAAGTATTTCTGAAGATGGTCCACACCGAGGGTGCAAACGTAAAAACAAATTGAGACAATTTACTGCTTCTCCTAATCTCTGCTCTGGACCATCTGGAGCTGGCCGATGCATAGCCGTTTCTGCTAATTAACAATGATGTTATTGCTTACATAAACTTGAATTGTTAACTTGAAAAATAAAAATTATCAAGGTAACAAGAAAAATAACGTCAAAGGTAAACAAGTTTTTGTTTTATACTTTTGTTCCAAAACTAAAACACAAAGATACGTCGAAGCTTAACAACAATAATGCTAAAACACAAAAACTTTGTTTTTGTAAAATTAAAAAAAAAAAAGACAAGTTTTTAAAAATCATGCTCTATAAAAAAACTTCCTATACTTTTTAAATTAAGTTTCACGACTCACTTCATCATAGAAATACCAAACAACTCGTATTTTAGAAGACCTCTGAGACGATATGTGAGTATCACTCACACAGATGAAACGTCAGAACGGTGAGAAGCTCAAGGACCATTGATGCGAACGAAAACGAGAAACACGTGCGTGTGAGTTTAGTTGAGTGTACAGAAGTACGCTGGTCCTCTCGAAGTGAATTTCCCGGAATGACCCGCCAGCCTTCCAACCACTAATTCTCTATCTCGCTCTCTCTCTCTCTCTTTCTGCTCTCGTGTTTCCAATTGTACCCCGTAGATTTCCAATCAATTTACTGATGATTTAATGAATTTATGGTTGAGAAATTACAGACGTTTCGTAGTGTGTAAACATGCTACAATAATCAGTTGATAAACACCAATATTTCGCAAACCCTTGTATTCCAATTTCATGGGCATTTGTAATCGAAAATACAAGTGCATTATGCACAATAACATTAAAATTGGATATGTATGAAATGTAGCTTTGGTTCTGACATTCAATCCAAAAATCGATAGGTTTCTTAACAATTATGGAACAAAAACATGGCAAAAAATGTATGTTTGGTACGGAGACTGATGCAAAAATGATTAAGCTTTGTTCTGATAGGTGCAGACAGACTTACATTCATATAATAGGTAGACAATGAATAATTCATATTTCGTGCCTTTGTAACCTTATGTACTCACTCGAATGGGGGAGAAAAGAAAAACGATCCAAGGGTTATACGTATTGTATTAAATGGACATAAAAAATATGCTATGAATGAAATATTGATTTTGTCGCTGTTTTGCCAAATAATAATGTATTATCACAGAACGAGTGATCTTTAATGCGATTTTAATAACAAATATACTGATAATTATTAACACCTACAGCGTCGATGAAACAGATTGAACGTTGAAGTTTTTATATACATACACTTACAGGGTGTATCGCTGATATAACATGTCGTAACGATTTCAAATCATCTTGTGCAGCCGTCTGTCTGTCTGTCTGCAGCATCGGAAAACGCATTGACTTTGCCAAAAGGTACACTGCAGTGAAATTTTGTCTGTCTTCTATACATAAAGAAAATCTTGATGTTAAAATTCAGACCAAACCCTTCACTATTTTTGATACTTTATGTGATTTTTTTCTGAGTTGATGAAAAAATGATTATGTTTTGTTTTTAATTTGCGCAGACAGATTTCTATAAAAATCGCCGGTAGACAATGAATAATTTAATACCGCAATGCCTTTGTTTGCTTATGTATAGTCACTCGAATAAAAGAGTAACGAATCATCGGTTATAAAAGGAGAGCATCGTGCAAGCGGACAGTAAAAATAGTATTCTTGCTTTGCTCGAAATTATATAAACAGAAATTACATTTTTCGATTTTTCATTGTAAGTTATTAGTTGCTGATCTGACGATTACATTTTTTATTGACAATTCTAAGTTGCCATTGTTAAAAATGACCTAGGTATGGTTTTAATGATAAACTTATAAAATAGTGTCATGTGTATACTCACAGCCTTATAGCAGTTATAGGATTTTATTCCAATTTCAAATCATTTTATCCAGCTGTAACCTAGAAATCTGTGGACCATAGTTTTCCATTACTTTGATATAAAATGTACCAAAAAGTAAGCATATTCTGCCAAACTATTGTAATGTAATGTAATGCGTTTGGAATCAGCGCCGTCTACCGGCTCGAATATACAGCCATATTTATATGTCAAACTGTTGATCATAGTTACGAAAAGCCCAAGGTTTCTAAATATAGAAAGCCACGTGAATGACACGTGAATTCCAGCTGCAAACTTCGGATCGTAACAATGTTTTACTATATCCATATATATTAGTTTCGCCCTCGATTAACCGTGGCAACTCCTGATCTGGCGTATCTGGGGACCATGTAAATTTCACGGAACGCCACCTCGTGAGCACATTTCGTAACATTACGATGTCTCGTGGTTGGTGAGTTACGTAATTTTACCCCATTTATTTCACGAAGCTTTGCGTCAATAAAAGTATTTAACTTAAAATCTATTCGTATAAAGATAAATAATCATTTGATCTTGAGGCATTTGAGATATCGAAATTCATTCAGAGTGAAGATACCATCAAACAGTAAAAAAAAATCGATTTCCGCAATCCCATAGATTTAAATAGCGAAATAGTCTTCTTAGAATCAAAGATTCGCGTGGATTGCGTAGTCTCTTTGACACGAATAAAATCTGTGAGTTTCGGTTGCATCCCGATCCCACTCAAACTTCACTGCTGTCAGGTCAATGCGTCCCCGAGTGCTATATCCAACTCTCGTTCTTTCCATACGTTTTTACTTTCGTTTGGCGAATACGCGAGAGCAAAGCACTGCTAGTAGGAAGCGCCGCCCCGTCGAGCCCCATTGAACTTGGTCAAAGTTTCCTTTTGACGATATTATCGGTTCTAAATTCTCCGATGCTGAGGTAGCTTTTGAGTTTCCGTGCATTGACCGTGAATCCGTTTACGAGCCCGCGCTCCTGTATAACGCCGGCTAACTTTGCGGAGAATTTTAAGCTCAGAGACTGTTCCTCTCTGCGGTTCCCAAGCACTAAGGGCAAATGCTACGTGTAAAGTTCTTTGTAGACATCGTGTAAGCCAACAAACAATTCGGCGAAAGATCATTTTTTCGCACTTGGGCACAATTATAACTCTACCATTAATTGCATGTAAAAAACCAAAAAGTCTATCACGGTTTAATTTCGAAAACAATCTCTTCCACATTACAACTCTACCGGATAAAAACTCTAGCACGTAACAACTGTCCGTTTTTTTGGCATTAGGCATCTTTGGACATATTTATATGACTTTTATTTATATCGCGGTAGAGTTTTTTTAGATAAATGAATGGTAGAGTGATGTAAATGTGCCAAAAGTCTAATGGCTAAAAGACGAGGAGTGGTCACGAGATAGAGTTTTAATGTGGTGACTATTGATGAATGATGAATCACATGATGAATATTGATGGGCTTTTAAAGTCGACATGAAAGAAATTTTTTATTTTTTATTTGCATACATTTTCGTTAAGTCATTCTATATTTGACATAAAAAGGATATGGAAAATTCTATTTATATTCAAAGAAGAATAAATGATATTTATATATTTTTTCACGAAAATTTGTAATAGAAAGCTCTTTTTTATCTTAATGTTCGCAAGTATTTTCTAGTCTCTTGGTCACACAAACCACCAGTAATATGTCGTCTACAGAACATTAATTCCGTGTGAAAATCCAATGAAAGTAATAAAAAACATTCGTCAACGAGAAATTCATTGAGCTTCCAGTTTTAACGCGAAATCCAATATGAATGTAGAACATGATCGCGGATTATTGAAACTATATTCACATGCTTAAAAAAAAAAAATAGACAAATCCTCGTCATTCAATACCCAGAGAGGATTCTCTACAATTAACTCGTGCCTGGTGTTACCGTTTATTTTTCCCACCTCTGGTTACAATAAAATATTATTTTACCTGCAAAAAAGTAAACCCCTCTACTATCTCCCCGATGAATGAAAAGCCGAAAAAAAAACGTCTAGCTTAGCGTGCGTGAGATACAGCTAACACATTAAAACTCGCTGCGACTTAATTAAAAGACAAAAAAAAAAAGTAGTTTTATTCGAATTTTCCGGAGTGTCGACGTTGATGAGAAAGCTTCGAGATCTAAATCTTTCAACATTTTCACATATTCGTATATGCTCTCGCGACTCTCAATAGCAATACAGAAATCCAGCACCTCGGAAACCTTTCCACCATCAGCATGATACTCTGAATGAGGTCATTATATTCCATCTTAACGAATTATCGTACGTCCTCGTGAATTAATACGATGCTTATACGAGTTTCAACAAGGAGCCTCGTGTCTCGTGAGCCTGTTTAATGAAAAGCTCGAGAAGCACCAGAAGCAGAACCACTGTACCAAGCTCATTCTATATAGGCGACAATCTCTCTCACTCCCACTCTCTATATACGCTACACAGCTTTCTCGTGCACGATGTCAAATTGGACTCCAGATACCTCTCAGTCGTAGAGATTCGAGATGTAGTTGGTGACCCGATTTCTACCACCGTTGGTATGAATCTTTATATAAATCAGACGATTCCCAACCACCGAACGAGAGATCTCGAGCGTCTAATAATTATTATTTATTACCGGTACGAAGGAATTATCGATTTGGGAGGCTCGGAGCGTGAACCCATATGCAGATAACCCACGACGGTGCTATTTTCCTCCTTGCGTCATCCGGAAAATCAATATTATTCTTGGTGTAATATTCAAGCAGTACCGGAGTTAACCGCCGGGTGGAAGACAGTGGAAGATGTAGAAGGAGAATATCGTCGTTCCATTATGTTATATGTACACATATGTAAGCTGCTCCATTAACCATAGCCCGAGGTGATCCATACGGTCTCTCGGTGAGCTAAAGCAACCCTCTGACGCACCTATATCTCCGATATTAAATATTTTGACGAAGGCGTCAGGGCGCACGAGGCAATATATTTTCGTTGGTTTTGTTGTAATGCCCTGTGAGGATCGGCATGTGCGTGTCGAGAAGCCAGAAGTTGACGAAGGGTGCGGTGGATTTGCTTCATTGCAGCCGTTATCCATCAAGTGACGTCAAAAAGCCGTGAAACTCTCTTCACTCCCTCCTCAGATCGCAATGAACGAACCGAGGGTGATCGGCTTTTTATTTATTTTTTGTTGGTATTAGGATTATTGAGAAGTTTGCACCTGTACATAAGATGATTTGGTGGAATTCAATCAGAAGTAGAAGATAGAATCTTGTATCTTCTTTATTTTTTTTTTTGGTTCACAGTACAACCGGCCTCCCATGTGTCTTGTTCCTTAATGGGAGAAGCTTATAAATGAATGTAAATGTTTTCAATTTGTTGCGATTATTAAATATAACATTTGCCTGCGATATAATAAAGGACCGTGTGTTTTCTTGGATACTGATATAGACACTCACAGATACTCACACAGGCCCTCACTGGTTACTCTCACACATACACACATTTTGAATATCTAGACATTTTTTCTAAACCGTTTTGTTTACATTTCACATCGTTTTGACTATCCTGATGTGAAGACCTCCAAAAAAAGAGTTGTTTCATAAAAACATAATTCTCTCGACAAGAACGAAATTTAAAAAAAACATCGTTACCCCTAATAAATTTGTCTTAGAACTTAATATTGGGTATGTGAATAGAATATCATAAGTGTGACTTCAGAACCTTACGTAATTTTTAATGCGGAATGGCTCATGGACTTCTTACCATTTTTGACCCATTCAGTGTCAATAGTAACTTCACTGTTAATAGTTCAATTTACACAATTTCAAAATCCACAATCGAGTGTATTCAAGTTATACAACTCCCACCTCAAAACTCTTAACACATTTATATTTAAAATACCTGCATGAAAATCAATAAATTCTTAATATACAATACAGAATCATAGCATCAATAGAATCCAAAAATTTCATGGAATTTCATTGACCTATTATCAAGTACAAGGCGTTTAAAGTTTTGAGGTTATAATGTAATTTAACGTCAGCTGTTGTACAACGGCCATTGACAGGGTCGTCGGTGTTAATTTAAATGGACACCGCTTAATAACGTTATCATTTTTCATTCTAAGTTTAAAAGTTAACACAAAGTTGAATGAAAATTAAAGGGCTCACTGTGTGTAAATAGATAAGTGCGCTCGCAGTAACGATGAGAGGTAAAATAGCTAGTCGGTGAGTATCATATATTAGCCAGTAGAGAAGGATGCCAGATCATCTCAGGTAAACGACAGTAGTCCGCTATACTAGCGACAAAACTACGTCTATATAGGCTACGCTAGTTGTGAATCCTCTTCGGTGTCTCTCCGTGTACGTACGAGAAATTCCGCGTGAGATGTAGTTCTCTCACTCGCTCTTTCTGGCGTTCCCCGAAAAGTTTTCACCTCGCTCTCGTGGGTGTATGTACGGAATAGGTACGTCGCTGTCACGTGACTTAGGTCCCAGGTCGCCAAAGGTCGGAGCAAGGTTGAAATAGAGAGTCGCCGCCTCGTACAAGAACTATAGTTACTGAAATGTACAGATAGTAGCGTGGCAAGTTTTAAACTAGAGAGAAGTAGGAAATAGCGGTCAACGTGGCGAGAATTCGTACATCTGATCTCGTTTATCCTGTTCCACACTTACGGGCTAAAGGAAATCGTATAAAAATAACAAGATTCACAGTTACTTGAAAATCAAAGTAATTAATCCTGTAATTTGATAAAGGTGTAATCAAGTTTTTCAATGTTAAATCGAGATGTTAATTAATTTAATAAATAAAAACGTATTTTTGAATATTTTTTGGCTTAAATCAGATTTTTCAATATTTTTAGCTGATAATTCGTTTGCGGATTTATTTCGACCGTTATTTTTTAAAATCTATCGTTTCGTGCTGTTAATACTCACACAACACACACACTCATGCCGACATGAAAATTAAAAAAAAAAAAAAGTCATGAAAATAAAGCTTACTCTAAGGGGAAGTAAAATAAACAAATGTTCATGAAAACTGGATAAAAAAAAATTTTACGCTCGTACAACATTCCACAAACTTACAAATGTGTAAACATATAAATACTGAATGAAAAATATGGTATTAGCAACTATAAAGTAACAACTATTAATTTTTAACCCACGCAACAAAATGGTTACCGTAACCATAAAAATTGTTGCATGAACTAAAAATTAAAAGTTGTCACTTTATCGTTGTCAGTACTACCACAATTTTTCTGAGTATACATATATATTCTATTAATATCTCCCCGACATCCACTTTTTCCCTCGATATTCTCGCCACGCGCGTTTCTCGGATCGGGATTCGATTTCGCGAAAAACTAGTCGAAGGGGCGCCCCGCAGCTTTCGGCTTATCCTCTTGACTGTGAGAGCCACGATACAGCAGTGCCGTGCATCCAAGTTTGATGGTACAGTAAACGTTCGCTTTCTACCTTCTTCACGCCTCTCTTTTTCCCTCTCCAGTTCGTGACCTTAAACGCCCGATACATTTATATACACACCTACACATATACTGCGTTAGAGCGTGTGGGAGTTGCAAGAGGGCCCCGCGGATACAAATCTACTTTTTCCGTCTGATATAACGTGATTTATGCTACGTTGCCTGATATTTCTCCCTTCGCGGGGTGGCCGAGCTTCCCGCGGTTGATCGTTATTATTTCCGTATCACGTCAAGCCTACTCCGACAGATGCGAGAAGGGCCACGCTGACTAGCGGCCACCGCTAGCATTCTCGTTGGCATCGCAAAGCCTTTCTACGAGGACGTGCTTTTGCCGAGAGTGAAAGAGTGAAATAGTAAGAGAGACAGAAAGAGAGGCAGAGAGAGAGAGAAAAGATGGGAGGATAGAGAGGTAGGCGCGAGCCTCCAATACCGAGCTTCCACCTATATTCTATCTTCCTATATATAACCAGACCATATTTCAAGGGGTTCCTCCTATTTCTCCGTTCCCTCAGCTCTCTCAATTCGCACCCAACAGCCGGGAAAGCAGCAGCAGCAGCAGCAGCAGCAGCAGCAGCTACCATCGAGCTAGAGATACGAAGCCAGCCGCAGGCCAGCATAGAAAAATACGAGTCTGGGATTTGCGGTCGCTCGGACTTTTTAGGCCATGCGTATATGGAATGGTTGAATCCACCTCGACTCTCGTCGTATACCACATCAAACCTGCAAGTCTCCTCCGAGCATTCTCGAATATCGATCTTCGGTGAACTACAGGCGTAGCGTTCGCCTTTTTGGTACTGAGCATATACTCGAGGAGGCAATGAGAGATGAATTTAAAAAAAAAAAAAAAAGCTAATAAAGTTGATTACTGTGAGAGAAAACTATTTAGTTTGAGCCAACTGAATTTAATTCAAACTCACTTGAGGCGTACTCCACCAACGTGGCCACTTGTTTTTTACTCTTTCGGATCTGTTCCATAATTGGCTTTACTGTAGTACTACTTAAAAGTACTCACTGTGATTTTTTTTCAGATTAAAAATATAAAATACCGGGTAAAGTTAATTACAGTCAGAGAAAACAATTTCGTTAGAGCCAACTGAATTCGGATCATACTCACATGAGGCATTTTCCACCAACTCGCCCACTTTTTTTACCCTCTCGGATCTGTTCCATAATTAGCCGTATAGTAGTACTACTTAAAAGTACCTTCTGAGAATTTTTTTTAAAGTGCATCAAGGAACATCTGAGTTCTTCTTTTCAATGAACTATTTAATGCAATATATATTATGCCCTTGGTGGCATAAAAAATATAACATATATTGCATTAAATACTTCATGGAAAAACATTTTTGTTTCCACATTTTTTTGCCCGTTTGAAAAAAAAACCCATTTGCGAAACGCGTGAATTAAAAATTCTGAAAACATTCACAGAGAGTACACCTTTAAGTAATACTAGTATATGATCAATTATGAAACCGATCCGAGCGGGTAAAAATAGTGGACAAGTTAGCGGAGAACCCCTCATATCCTAGACCTCTAATAAGCAGTCTCGATTTACCTATCAGTGATATTGATAAAATTATAGCCTTTTCAAGTTTTTTTTGTGATCTGAAAAGTCGAAAGTAAAAAATTGTTTCTTGGCAGTGAATGTGCATGTGAAATATAAGAATAAAAAATCACTGATTTAATACGTTTATATTTTATTCGTGCATCTGTTTGTAAAAAATACATGCAAGTATATAAGAAATGTTTTTGACCCATAAATTGATCTTCGTTTTCTCCAATGTACATCGCTCTCCGGATTTCGTTTTTGTCGATGTCCATGGAAATATCACTGTACTATGCACGTGTACAAGCTGTAGTTGTCGGTGCCATTGCAACTGATACCCGAGCCTTTCATATCGGATTGTGTTCGCGAGATGGTCGGTTGTATTCTCTCCACTGTAGAATCGTATAGAAATTTGTCCCTCTGTGACGCTCTTTGAGCGCTTTTATCTCTTCTCCTATACACAATCCTCTCGCTTACGTATAGACTATGCGCGAGTATGCCTTTCACGTGATTCTACTCGTCGAGTCTGTAAACCCGGTCCAGAGACACACTTGACCGGAATGCGAGACCCGAGCATTTAATATAATACCCTGTTTAAAATCCTTGTATGAAAAAAAAAAATACTATTTAGATATGCTGGAGCCAAACAAATTTAGTTTGCATATCCAAAAGGCTCCACGTAGTAGCTATTTTTTCACTTGTCTCATAGAATGAGAATTATAGAATGTAGTAACTATATTGAGGTATGTGCCAAAATAAAGCGTACTTTTATTTTCCGCCTTTTATCTCCAATTTTGTTGCTTGTGGTATAAAAAAGTGTCTGTCAATCAACAAATATTTAGAGGTCGCCCAAACCTAGTCCTTTTTTTTATATTTTCATCAGTATGACAAATTTTGAAAAATCTTCACAGCCGAATTCTTCTTCACGTTGACTGCTAAAGGAAATCAGGTTTAAAATTCAATGAAAATCTTAGCGAAAATAATTGTTGTCCCACCTTCAGTTTCGAATATGAATGAGTAATTCGTTTGCGCCAAAGCGAGTTCTGTTTGTAGCTTGTACCAATACCCGATTCTTCTCTATGTGTAGAATTCATAAAATCGGTAGTCAAATAAGTTTTCAGATGTTTGACTAGTAATGTAAAACTGAATAAAGCCGATTTTAGGTATCAAAGAGTTTTATTGAAAGTAGAGGAAATCGGAACAAGTGACTGAGTCGTTTGTGAAGAGTCGAGGCTGGGATTTCGATTGTGCCATAGGAAAAATGCCGTGGGCGCGTTGTACCTACCTCCTTGGGGAACGGTTAGTAATTTCAGGAAGCATATATTTCATGACTGGGCAAACTCGGAAACTCGACTCTTCCACGAATACTAATGGAAAAATGAACGTCCAAAGTTTTTCCTCGGACCGCCTAAATCCCTACGGCGTTCTTCCTACCGTCCCGCACCGCTTGTCTTTCTTCTCTTCTGTGTGTCTGCTTCGCTCTCTCCATCCCTCACTCTCTCTCTCGCTCACTCTCCCTTCCTGCTTTCAAAAAGGTGTATGCGCTGTACGAGTTTCTTGTCGAACTTGAATTTAACAGTGCTCGAAAACGAGGGAGCCCATGCTCCTTCCGTTGGATTAATGGTTGAGGCCATAAGCGCTTCTTCAACGGAACAAGAGTGCGAGTTGCGTGACTTTAACGCTTCTGGAGGGTTAACACTTTGCCTATAGTTTATATGCAAGTTTATAGCGACAATTCATGAACGAAATAGCACGACACCTTTTTAACGTTTAACAATTACGTTTCGCTTTATTCCCAGCTGTAATAGTAATTGCTCGTAATTGTTTTTCCCAACTTGTCACGTTAACATTCATTAAATTTAAAACTAAGAGACATTTTATTTGAGTAGAGTACCCATCCTTGGTATCTGAGAGAGAGGCACTACTCAAATAAAACATTCTTAAATGTAATTTACTAATAAGGTTATAGTCCAAAGGCATATAAATAATATTAAAAATAGTAATAATAGTAATAATAGTAACAATAATTTATACAAAATTACTCTCAATTCTCTCAACACTCTCTCAGGCGTATTTTTTTTTTGTTGCGAAAACCCCTTAACAAACACTCTTTATATCTGCAATGAGAAGTTTATTATTCATATGCCAATATGAAAAATTTTATATGTATTTTTACGCTGAAACTTTTTTACGAGTAATTACGTTTTGATTTAAATAATTTCAAAGTTTTAATATCAGCTATAATTTACTTATCAAAAAGTAGTTTTTTTCTGCAAATCGATAATTTGATGGCTGCGTGAAAATAAAAATTAAACTGGACCTAGATTTTTTTAAATCAGAGTCTGAAACGAAAAAAAAAAGCATTCGAATATACGAATACAGTCTGCTGATTAATGTTTGCTAGAATTATGTGTAAAAATATATATATATTAGGATATGGAACCTTTTACCGCTATGTATAACATATATAAATGATATATATTCACGAATACACTGTACTTTTATGGAAAGGTAAGATTTTTAATTATTTATTGGAAATTCCATCGCCGACCGGGTAGAAAGCATACAGTGAATTTATAAAAACGCAACAATACATTGAAATAACCTGAGGCAGTGTAAGGTATTCGAATATCTCGTATAGCTGCGCGGGAAAAGGAACGAAGTGAAGAAAATGGTTCGCCAAATATGTACAAGAATATCTCACGTGCCTCTGATCTATCGATTCTAAACGTGTAGCGCATGTATATATATATATATATATATGAGGCATTCCACATAAAGTGTTTCGAGATGTCACAAAAAAGTTCCAACTTTTTTTTAGTGCTGTGTAGAGTGTCTGGAATATGTACAAATTATTTTAGAGACTTTTTAATCTTATATTTCACCCAGAATTAAGTAACGATTTTTTATTTTTGTATATAAAAATATGATTCATTGTACAAACAACATATTTTGACATAAAATTTATGAATGTAGTTTCCACTGAAAATTCGTCATAGCTGCGCAGAATAAATGTCATACATTTTTATGAGGAACAAAGTGAACATTTTTTTTTTAGGCGCACGATCTTGATTTTACTCCAAATTTGACAACATTTTTATTATTATGTATACAAGTCACAGAAAAATTGGCATGATGGCAAATTTACATTTTCGATAGGTTTAGTCGGGTTAATCACTAAAAAAAAAAATTTCACCTAATAATAATTCTTATAAAAATCGCTCTGAATTTCACTTGATTGAGACCGTTAGAACGTTTTATTTAAAAAGCCTTTCTTCTTTTTTTCTAAAAGTCCATTGAATTTTTTTTACATTTATTTTTGCATTTTTAATATTTTTTTAGATTCAAACTGTCTGTTAAATCTGTCAAAGATATGAATTTGCCGTCGTGCTAATTTTTTAAATAGTGTATATACATAATAAAAAATGTTGATCAGGTTTGAAGGCTTTGTTTATTCAATGGATCGTTTTTATATACAGCGAAACGAAAAAAAAAACACTGAAATCAAATTTTGGGCGAAACATAAGATTAAAAAATCGAAAATAATTGGTCCATATTCTAGACATTGTACACAATTCTTAAACAAATTACAAACTACCGCTTCGTGTGGAATGCCTCATATGTGTCACGGATTTCTATATATCCTACACTTTTATATGTATATACGCACAAGCAAACGGATAGACAGCTCAAGCATCCCCATAGACCTTCCGCCTTTGCGAAACTTAGAATCCCATGGAGATAGTAGCCACACTCTAGCATACTTGTCGGACTGGAGCTTCCTTCCCTCGGGAAGAGTCGGATAGCCAGGGATCGTTGAGAATGCATAATCGACGCCAGAGTGCGCTTGGAATTTGCTTACGACGTTGGTGTAACTTTTCCCAAGACGTCAACTTCTTTCCAATATTCTTCCATGCTAAGCTAACGAGCCTCATAAAAATCCACTTTTTATTTCAAACCTTGTTTTCATCAATTTTTCTTTTTTATATAAATGGGTATAATGTTTTTTAATTCTCTAAGTAAAAAATTTCTTTTGTCAAGATATTTAATCATAAATTTCGAAAAAATTAAGAAACAATTGTTGTCGATTTAACTGTACGGTATATATTAGAAAATCACCTTTAAAATGTTCAGGAAATTAATGGTGTCATAAAATCTGATTTTTTTTTTTGTGAAAATCTCACAGAATAAATAGGGTTCTGATGTTCTCTCTGTATCTCAGAAATGAAACTGATCGACCGAAGCGTTCTCGAGAAACTGTTTGAATTTTTAGAGACCAACACACACACACACACACACACACACATTATTTTCTAAATGTGTTTTTCTGACTACGTATACGGGACATTTGAAGTATTCTGACAGAATAAACTGTAATCTTCGTTTGTACCAACATAAAGGTTTCCTTATGAGGAAGGAAAATATATATATTTTCATTCAGACGACGTATTATGTATTCGCTAAGGGTACCATTTTTTTCTGCATTTTAATAACTGCTGGAAATAGTAATGGGAGTCACGTACTTTGTCACAGAATTTTTAATAAATAAGCAGCTCTACCATCAACCCGTTATTCGCTTTCTACTGTAAACATTTTCTACATAAAAATTACTATACTTGCAGAGAAAGCATTTATGCGTAAGCTGCTATATTATATTAAATATACGAGTAGATGATGTAAAATGAATGAACGCCATTCTGAAGACTATAAAAAAGGTCCTGTTTAATATACAAGTACTTTAAGGTCCTTTAAGGCTTTCAGGTATTTTAAGACTCCGCCGACACCAGGCAAGAAGCACGTTTCTTATCTCGCAGTAAAAAAAATTCGCGGGTGATGTTACAAAAAAGAGAAGGAGGGTTTTCATCCTTTTTTTAAATAGAAAAATAAAATAAATTACATTTAAATAAACACAATACCTTCTACTATTTGTCACAACCGGAACTGAGGGGTTTTTTTTTACATAATCAGAGCATCATTATGAACAATAATCCGTCTAGGATTTTACACACTTTTTTTCTCACTATAATAACAAACAGGTAAGATATGATTCGTCTAATAAAAACAGTGAAGCTCCCTCTAATGCTGCTTTAAAATTATACATTTTATACAATATACGGAGTTATTCATAGATACATCCCCCATAGGGGTTCGCATGTGCTCTCAATATTCATGTGGAAAAAAACTAAACCCCTTTTCACTTTCACACCTTTTGTAAACCTATAGAGGTCTATTGTCCGTTTATCTCATCAGGACTAACAACATTTATTAAGGAATTCATGAAAACACATTTTACCCCTATTGACCCTTTTCGGATTAAATATTTAAAAATTTCTTCTTCGTGAATACTTACGCAATGAAGGAAATACTATCCGTATTTCATGTTTCAAGATTAAGGGGTTTGGGTAGGATGTTCATAAGTCAGTCAGTCAAGCAGGACATTATATATAATAATAAATATCTGCAATATAATAATGTCAAGTCAGCAATGTAATAAAGGGCGCAGTGTTTCCTCGGACACTTACACAGACACTCACAGACACACTAATCACCCACAGATCTGGGGGGTCTTACGAGCGACTCAGAGCCCAAGTGAGTCTGTTAAGGAGACTAAGAAAAATCAAGACTGGGAGTGGTCTCATAGGGAGACTTATAAAATTCTTGGCCTGAGAAGGCTGAGGAAAAGGTTCGCAAGTGTGCAAAACTCCCGAGCCAAAATAACCAACTAGTAAATACATTAAAAAAGTGAAATTCTTTCGTTTGACATGTACAATAAGATGAATTCGAATTTCTGTTGCAGCGGAAAATTTGCCAACCGGTTTCCCGATGATTACCCAATCGCCAACGACAAAGGTAGTCGAGAGAGGCCACAACGCACTGCTGATGTGTTCCGCAGTGGGTTCACCACCACCGATAATATCCTGGATACGCGACATGGTGCCCATCAATACATCAAATCCAAGATACACGGTTCTCGACTCGGGTAAGTGTCTACTCATAACTACTATTTTCGATGTAAAATAGGTCTGATGATTGAGGGGAGGCTTGCGGAGGCTGCGCCGGTATTTCCTGGATGCAAATGAAAAGAGTATGAAGGAGTATGGTGTACGAAACCGGGGGAGAGAGAGCCAGCTGGAGTTGGCTTTTCCACAACGAGCCAGAGCCAACAGAGAGCCAGCAGGTGCGCGTAATATCTCCTCGAGTGCCAGGGTGGGACGTGCGTAAGTCACTGTCAGCCGAGGCAAGCGTTGATCGAGTGGTCACGCGATATGGCAACGTTCTCCATATCTATCTCGCGCCCCCGCGCATATACCAACTCGTTGGTACATATAGTCGGCCCATAGCATCACCAAATTCCCCTATCCCACTTTAGCCTCCTTCTCCTCCATGGCTGAATCGCAAAGTGTCCTCTTCATGTCTATCTCCAGCAGCATATCTACATATGACCCACTATACTGCATGATATCGACGACTCGTCCGCACTCGAGTGTATATTGTACCCTGGATATATGTCCCAGTGATACGGTTGACCGATGCATTCAATGATTTTCGACAATGGTACGGTCTCGAGGTTTCCCCGATGGCGAAAAAGCTTGATCCCCTTGATGCACTTCACCATGCGGTTTAGCCTTCAAGGGATGACCGTGCATAGGGGATAAGGGATTAAGGTGGGTCGATCACGGGAGGCTTTTCAAGAAATCAATCTGGATTTTAAATATATTATATATCTGCTTGAAACCGAACGAAACGTAAAATTTGAATGAGACCAACCGTATAGTTTTTTAGATATGAAATCGTAAAGTTGAATCATGGTACGAGCTTAGAATTTAATATGTGTACATATTTAGATGCCCGAAATCCAAAATAGAAGTTGCAAAAATTGAAATTTATGTGTTTAGAACATTACTGAATACGAAAAAAAATGTTATATCATGACCATACGGTTTAGTCTTCAAGGGATAACCCTGACTTCGACTGAATACAAGCGTATATTTTTTGAGATATAAAATTACAAAGTTGTAACTTTTTTTACACGAATTCCAACTGTTAAATCGAGGAACAAGCCTAGAATCTCACATGTATACATATTTAGATACACAAAATCCAACTTTGTCTAATCGTGGTAATAAAATATGCAACTATAATTTATTAATACACTTAATAATACACAATATCGCAATACACTTTGTCCTGTATTGCGATATTTTGTATTATTAAGTGTATTAATAAACTATAGTTGCATATTTTATTACGACGTTGGTATGCAACCTACCTTAAGAGTACCTTAGCTATAAGGGGACATATATAGATCATACTTGATTTATACCAGTTAGTTTAAGATAGCAGCTTAAATTCGATGCTCCAATGAACATATTTAGCTTTTGCCTCTTTTCGAATATTCCATAGCCATGACATTTTGAACTTTTGAAACTGAAAATCATAAATTTTATATTTAGAAATCATAACGTTTGTTTTAAGAATTTGTAATGAATTTGTCTATATCGATTCTGAGATATATGAGGAAAGAAAAGTATAAAATTAGGATAGCTGACTGATAGAGATGGTTTAACATAAGTTGCAATTGGAAGTTTCTAATTGCTTGCAGATCGAAGCATTCCAGATCATATTTTATAGGCTTCAGATTCACAAGCACAACAAAATAAAACATTTCTTTTAGCTTAAAACGTAGGGATGCACATTTTGTTCTATTTTCAACTTATAGAATTAATGTCGAATTTTTTGCTCAACTAATAAACTGGCCTACAAAAGAAGACCAGTTATGAAAATGTTAGATGTTTTTCTGCTTGTGAATTAATATTTCTTTATACAGTTAGTTCCATGACTCCAACTGCAGCACAGTTTTATTTTTTATTTTCATGATTTTCACGTAACCGAGCCCTCTTAAGTGTTTTGTTCTTATATAAAATAATGAAGTTATGTGCAAAGTAATGATCAGATTGATTGAAAATTCTGGCAAAATAATAAAGATATAACTGCAGGATAACTTCAGTTTAACAATATGAGAGTAGGAATGATAAAATTGAAGAGTTACGGGATACCGTTGACTGTAACGACTACACGTATGAACCATTTTTATTATTATTTAACTATCTCCGTAATTATTGGTAACGCAATTATTATTTAGGACGAATAATCAAAAATATAACTATTCAGTCAAGGGTTATAGTCAGCGACATTATTGTCCTCGATTAATTGATAATTCTACCAGGACCAAAACGTGTTCTAGTGGACACCATGCGTGCTTTACAATGACCGTTAATTCTGCGTGGTCACTTAGGGTAAATTTGACCCTTGAACACGGATGTTTCAACAACCCTCGGGTACTATTGAATTTGTATCACATCTCCAGTCCGTTCGATTGTTTTTAATTAAGCTAGTGGCGACAAAAAAATGTAAATATGTCAAACCCACTACTTGTCTTTTTGCGACTAGAACGACAACTACAAAAATGGAATTTTATCGAATTCACTTTTTTCTCAATAAAAATAAGAACATTATAGACAAAAAAAATAGAAATGTCAAACCAATTTTGTATGTACTTTTGTACCGAAAAATAGCCACACACACTTTTTTCTGTAATTGACAAAAAACAATTTGTGGCCGTTCGTCGACAACATTTTATTTTTCGTGTTAAATGTAGAAAAATGTAGGTTTCATGTTTGTTGGTGTGTTGACGTTAAATTTATCGAATGTTTTACTAATTTCCCTCCAGCCCGTCATTATTCAAAGTACAGTTTACACTGTCGTCATTCAGTTTAATTAAACGTGTTGTTAAACAGCAGATTCTACAATTAATAACGGCATCCGGCATTGATGCCATTGGTAATGCGAACCGAGAGCTACTGACGGCAATACCCTCTCGCTTTATCACAGCCAAGTTTGTTTCGTGTCCATAAATATTCATCATTGTTACCACTCATCATTTATTTACGATCTTCTGCTGTATTTATATTATTGCGTTGTAATAATACGACCTACTGTGTGTGACGACCGATAGTTCGAGACCTGCATAGACTATGCCTATCGATGCATCGCACCATTATTGTTAGTGTTGCTTGCCTAACACGAGTTTCCATCCAACTGGAAATTACGACGTGGACTCTAAATCGGTCACAACTGTGTATAAAACATTCTCTATTAAATTGGACACTTTTTCCAAAACTCTCAGATATATATCTCATAAATTGTCAGATTTTATTATTACTTGCTAGTATTTTCTGGAAATTCCTTCAGATTCGTTTTATCCAAAAAATGTGTAAGTTCTATGTTGTCTTTAACTGTTTATATTACGATAGAAAAAAATCACAGAAATATACAAACGTAAAAAGGTAATGTTTCTGTTAAAAAATTTAATTCAAACAGCTAAAAAAAATGCACAGAAATACATAAGATCCGGCTTAAGAACATACGGACAAAGAACGCATATGTAACACCGTACTCCTGCAATTTTGTTGAGTGATGCACAATGATGCTGTGAGATAAAATGCAATATTTTTCACGTGTCGCAACTTTCGGATCAAATCTGGCGATGGATTGTAGTTTTTACTACCCTATATTGTTCATGGGCAAGTGCTTTCTGAGCCTGGTGAAAAATTCAGAGCGCCATAGGATTTGGATTAACTATAAATCATAACCCATCATTTGATCAGGTAAAAAAAATAAATAAATGAAAAATTCTTACACATTTAAATTCGTAAATTTGTCAAACTCGCTAAAAAAAATGACTGTACACGAAAGGAAAATCATTCTCCCACGAACAATATGGGACTTGAAAAATTAAAATCTATCGACCTGTTTCTTTCAAAAGCTGCATCAAATGAAAAATCTTGCATGGTAGTGTTCGAAATACATTTTATGAGTCTTCCAGTTTTTTAAATCGATTGTTAAACAAAAAAATATCAACCGTTTCTTAAGTGGTTCAGTGGTTTAACGTAGTACTGAAATATGGCTAATTATGATATATATCTAGGAGTCTAAACATGCAAAAGTCTAGACCACATCCTTGTTTTAAGAAAATTTAAAAACTATGTTACATTTATGTATCATTTCTTGCTGACTCTCCATAATTAAAAAAAATAAAACATTCATTGTTTCTTATATCTTTAAAATTAAAATACAATTGTGAATACAAAAATGCAATGTTTTAATTAAATTCTTAAATACATCATTGCTTATTGCCTCACAATAAGCATTAATGTCTCAGACATTTTCTTACTCTCCAGTAAAGAAAAAATATTACGTTTCTTTTTCTTTTTTTTGTCCTCTCCTCTTTACTATTACGAATCTAAGGCATAACAAACGATTTTTTTTGCTTCTACTGAACTATTCATCGGCGAGCACGGATATTTATGTATTATTCAAATTTTGACTCGCAAAAAAGGAAAAAAAAAGCAGAATAAGACAAGAAAAGAATGAGGTGGGTAAGCGAAGGTGGAGTAGCCAACGAGAATTCGACAAGCAGCTCACGCAGCAAGAGAGTACCAAGAGGAGCTGCACCAGTGAAGCTCCGGTACTCGCTCAGTCATTCTCCCTATCGCGTACTCGCGTACACCTCCTAACTTTATTCACGTGTCTTTGGCTGTAAGAAAACCGGAGAGCCAGAAGGGTCGTCGTCGCCTCTCTCACTCGCTCTCTCCATCTCTCACTATTTCTCTATCTCTTTCTTTCCATCGTCGTTTTGCACAGAGTGACGACAACGACGATGCCGAGAAGCATATCCACTTCGCGTGTCTCATAAAATATATATAGCGTATAGTGTAATGTATTGCAAAAAGGACATTGCAAAGCTTTCGTAGGTGCCTAGTACGTACGTGTAGCGACATACCAACTTCCGGAGCGCTCTTTCCCTGCAGTCCTGGCGGAGAGGCGCACCTGAGAGATAAGAATAAGAATAAGCTGCGAGAGGCAACGAAGAAGAAGAAGAAGAAGAAGAAGAAGAAGAAACAGGCCGCGGAGAGAAAAAAAAATAGTGTGGAAAGTAGAACGAAGGCTTCGTGTATATATACTCGGCAGTAGTCCTCTGCCCCTATAACAAGACGCTAAAACGCAAGTTTCACAAAAATTCTCGAAACTGCTTTTTGCACACCTGGCTCTGTCTCTCTTCTTTTTTTTTTTTCTTGTCGACTACGACGGTACGCGAAACTCCGATGTCACCAACCTCGCGGGTTTCTTGCTTCGTTCTTTTCTACTTTTTTACCACTTCTCACAGATTATCTCCCGCGGGACCAGTTCCACCAGGAGCCCCAGACTCTACACCTCATTATTATTACACTTGGACTCTGGCAGTGAAAAAAAAAGAAAATGAAAAAAAAAAAAAAAAGTATTAGATTTTCTTAACGAGCGCCGGATGTACTGACGAGAGTACCCAAAGTTCCGGGGTTTTTGCTCGGATAATATTTGACTTTTCTGCAAAACGCTCAAACTTCCGTACTGTACAATGCTGTCTACAAGGTTGAAAATGGGTTGTAAAATAATGAAGTAGTGAGGCAAATTTGCTGGTTGTATATGTAGCCAGTTTAAAGCCAGCTTTGAAGGTTTGCGGTTGGTGAAATGAGTATTCAAACGATCTTGTTCTTGTGTGGGCTTTTGTCCGTAATGAAATTTAATTTGATATATTATTTCCAAATTTTGGGTGAGAAAGTTTCGACGTGAAGTTACAAAATAAGCGTGTAATTGCGAACTTCAACGGTGCAACAAGTTATGATCAAGCTTTTAACGAATATTTATGCCACACCACAGTTGTACATTTATATAATGTTATTAAATGAATTACACGGTTATTTTCAGTGACTCATTTCAAAACAAGCCTACAAAAGTTGAAACTTGCAAATTGCTTCCTCATTATTTTATATATTTAACAAAGCCAGCTCTATGAGGACGATATAGTTGATCTATTTTAGCTTCCTCTGTGAAGAAGCTTTATCAAAAGTATAATATAATAAGGAAGCAACTTGCAAAGTTCTACTTTGCAGGCTTGTTTAAGTAATGCATACACTAGTTTTATCGGCGTCATGATATATGTACAAATCATTGGATTATGAGTCAAAAGAAAAAAATTTGCACCTAAATCTTGTTTTAGGGTAATCCATATGTAAACTATATTTTATGCTATGAAAGAGTTTTGATTTTTTTGTTGCGTTAGCAATATCTTCTTTTTTCCGGAGTAAAAACGAAATTTATCAACAAAGTGGCCAGTTCCTTGAACTAAATTCATGTTTGAAAATCAATTAACGTGAATTCTCGAGAAAAATCGGAGCCACATAGCTCAGAATTTATAAAAATTAGAGTGCCTAGTGATATTAAAAAAAAAAAAAAATTAAATTGCCATATGATTCAAACCACTTATATGATTCTTGACAGTCATGGTTCAATGTTAGTCCACTTGTATGAAATGTGGGCACGATACTTCAAAAATTGCGAGTACTAGCGCGCATGCTAACAAGAAAATCTGCACGCATACAGACATTTGGTTCTGAATCACTTTTCTCGATATGTGTAGCACCTTTCTGAGAATCCTCATATAAAAATCTCGAAAAATATGTTTTTCCACAAAAACCAAGCTTCCTTTATGGGGAAGTAAAAAGGATGCAGCATAGAATCTTGCTTATTGCTTTTCCAATATTTTCTATTTTACACCAAGCTAACTCTATGGAGAAGTATATTGATGAATATTGGCATCTTTGTAGAGGAAAATGTGTAAAAAATGGAAAATAATTAGGAAACATTGTGCAAAGATCTGCGTTGTATTCTTGTTATAAAGAAATGGGGACTCTGAAGTTTAACGAAATTTGACTTCGTTGAATCAGAAGCGTCGAAGTTCTCTAAGAACATGGCTTCAGTATATTTTCATGAAAATTGTAATCAGTAACGAGTACAAAATAATGTTAATTATTTCTTAAATAAATACAAATTCAAAGCTCATTGCACCATTTCACACCATTTCATTCAATTTCCATATACGTCTCGACACTTTTTGAGAACTCAATTTTTATAACAGCCTTTACGCTTTTTGAGGATACTTGGTACCATTCCACTCACTTACCAACATTGTAACTCAGGTCAGTACTATGCAGAAAAAAAGATCTGCAAATTACCACCCAAACCTTGATTATTATATTTATCTGTAACCGCGCAGTTTGTCCGATTTGTATGAAAGATAATGCAATAGTAAAACTTTATCCATTTCGATGAAAGCTTATAGTAAGAGCGAAAAAAGGCGATTGGTATATCCCACACCTGTGACTTGTGAGTGTATCGCCAAGGCTCAAATTCTCAGCGTTGCTTCTCAGTTCTATCAGGTTTCGTTGAGCACTCGAGGCGTATAGTGTGTATAGCAGTATAGGCGAGTGAAGGTATATTGAGAGAAAGAGAGGGGTAAGAGAAAAGAGAGAGGAGGGTTCCGCTCACCTACCATCTCTTGGTTCTCTCAGCCAGCTCTCAAGGTCCATTAGACCATTCTCTCCCGGGATATACGCTAGGTTGACTCGTGGCTCTGGCTATACGAAGGGAGAGCTTGAGTGAGTTACTTTACGGCGTTGAAAGCGTAGCGGGGAGCTTCTTCGTCCTTTGCTATGCCTTCCCCGCGTAACGTTCACGTTGTCCGATATATAGTATGTAATACCGTCGTGCCACCGGATCTCCCTCTCTCCCTTCAGTCTTTACTTCCACGAGACGGCCACGCGAAACCTTTCTTATCTTAAACGCGCTCTCTTTCTCTTTCACTTTCTTCGTGTCTCTCTCATTCCCGACCCGCGGGAGCTACACCTCAGATAGATTTTTCACGACTGCAGTCTTCTGGCTCCTGGTTCCAAGCGTCGTAAGGTCAACATTCAACATTAGGGTTCTGCAGGAAACCTGGAGTATCTTTTAGGACTAAACTTATCATGCCTATCGTAGTTGATGGCCTTCCATGAATTATTTTCTTCCTTTATAGCTCACACGTTATGACGACGAATATCATAACGATTTTTTCTTGTCTCCCCTTCGGTCTGTCTTGATGATCAACGCAAAAAACGTGAGTCTGATGAATAGCAACCTGGTATATAGTCGAATAAAAAATAGCAACATTACTTTGCGGTTCGTGTAACGACGAGAATTTTTACAAAACAAAGATATGCATTTTTTACTGGAATAAAAACAAGTCTCAATTTGGAGCAAGGATCGTAAAACAGTCGAACTGATATCGCTTGTTCGTTTTTTAAAGAATTTTTTTTAATTAGTCGAACCCAAAAGTGGATGAGATATGTTTTTCAAAACTTCTGGTTTCTGTGGACCCTTCCACAACTCTGAATACGTGAAGGTGATGTACAAGAACCAGCAACATTCGAAAAAAAAAAATGTATAACATTATTTTTGCTTCCTTGCTTGCCTTGCTGTTAATTAAATGAGAGATCTGTGGTCTTTTGACCGGTGAGTCGTGTAAATATTTTAATTATTAAATTTCCGTTCCAGAATAAACGTTGAGGGTAGCATTATTATGGGTTTAGATGTAAATCTGTGCAAATTAAATGTTGGGATATAGCCGAATCAATCGAAATTTAATTAAGTACTTTTCATATTTGGTTGAGAACTTCTCCGGCTAATTTATTTATTTGTTTTAATCAATATAACTTCAGAATAAATGTATCATTGAGGAGTTTTTTGTGGTTTTTATAAAGCTTTGAGGTGAACCTAGGCGAAAGTTCAATATAGAATATTATTTTCTAAAAAGCAATAAGTTTTGAATATATATCTGGGTCGTTTTTCGATATTAATCACATTTAGAAAATGTTTAAAAGATATTGATGCTGAGGTTTGGAAGGACGCCTAAAAGTGCTGACTTGGCGTAAATAAGAATAACGATAGGGCCTCGTGTCGGCGGATAAGGAGATGGTGTTACGTCATAAGGAGATTTTAAGAGGGATGAGTCACGTTAATATCATAAAAATAAAATTGTCTTGCGATCACACGTGTTAAATTTGGCATTATTATCAAAAATTCGACCAGACCAGCACACAAAAATGAAACATTTTCATAAATGGAAGCACTTTTTATAGCACATCAGATATGTTGCTGAATTTTTTACATGCTATAAATAATGCATAGTAGGAGTATGTGTATGAAACCTTAATCGCGGTTACGAACTATTTACACCAAGTAGATAAATCCAAAGTCGACAGAAATAGCGTGTTTTTTTTATAGAAATGACGATACTATCGATCTTTTGTTATTATTGTGATCAAAACGCTTAAAATATTCCAGAGTTTAAAAGGGTTATACGGATATTGGAAAAAATTCAGTTTATCATATTTTTCGATAATTATTCTGCCGGTAATTAGTAGTATTTTTAGTATTAGCTGCGTTAATTACTTATACAGGGTGTCCCTTTTATCGCTGCCACCCGAAATAACTCGGTAATTATCGACGTGACAGAAACATGTTCCAGACAAAAGTTGTATGGTTTGAAGGGGGCCATCAAATGCGACCAATTTTTTTTTATTTCAGTGGAGGCGCTGACGCACAGTGAACGTCACCTCCACTTTTTTAAATGGAATGATACTTTTTTTTTCGACTATCTTGTAGAGCACCTCACACAGCATAAAAAACATTAGGGGGTCAAAGTCAAAACTTTTGCAATATTTCGTTACTATATTATCACAATGTTATTCAACAATGCTGTCTAAACATTAGATATGCAATGTTTTCAGTTGACATTGCAAGATCACTGCAATATTTCCACAATTGTATCAATAGATTTCTAAACATTCTGCCAACATTGCTATACATCGAAGTAATATTATTTCTATAATTTTTTCATAATATTTCGATGCTATGTCGGATGTCTCGGCATTAAGTATGTTAGGGGAGATTCCACTGTAATACGAGTTTTGTCTATGTATGTGAACTCTCAATTTCGAGATATACCGTAGGGAGCTAACTATTGTCATTTCTATAACTTTACTATAATATATGCAAGTGATATACATTTTTTTTCCATTCTGTTGGCTGTTGTCGTACCAGAGGGAAATGGACCTGGCGCGGGATAGCTCGCAACGAAATTCGAGTGGGCGGGGGAGACACTTCTAGTGTAAACATATTTTCTATTTGTATTCTATTTGGATGCAAGTCCCGGTCGCGGGATGGAAGCGCCCGTGCGGCGCGCACGAATTCACCCCAGTCTCGTCGTGTGGCACTCGCACGACAAGCGACGCAGCGAGGCATCACCGCCCCAACCCCCACAAGCCCGTTTGTGTGTACTGGGGGTTGGGGGTTAGGGGTTGGGGGTTGGGGGGTTGGGGGGGGGTGGAGGGGGTGTCGACGCAGCGATGGGAATAGCAGCGGACTCTGTCGATTCAACGACAAGGCTTGCGCGGCGGCCTCTCGACACCCCTCACGTATATATCTCTCGCGTTGAATCTCGAAGATGGTGAAAGAGAGAACGAATAAACCTTGTATATATGTATGTGTGTTTTGCCTTTGCTTCCGTAATATTAAATATGAGAAATGATATTTCAATGTATCGGTCCGCAGCAGACATTGCGGTGCGCATAGAGCGTGCAGCTGCAGAGTAATAGAGTATAGGATATGTTTGCGAAAGTGCTTCAGGCTCTAGACGTGAAGGAGACCGGGGCGCTTTGGATCAGGGGTAAAATGGATCATTATAAAAATAAAAATCGGTGGTTACTTTTCTGAAAAAAATTGTCTAGAAAATAAAAAAAAAACCTAAGTTTTCAATTGCTCATAGAGGAAAAGGAAATGGGGGTGCAATGTATAAGTCTCAACTGTAACGATTGTCTTTTTTTTACTTTTGCAGGGTCAATTTATATTTTTTTAGGAACTTAAGTTTGAAATATTAAAAAGATTGGTGCTTAAGCCATTAAGGTATCATTTTTTAAAGAATCTTCTTATAATTGTGACTTTTCTTTCTCTTTTTTTCATGCATTGACTCGTGCTTTTTTATATATTTCTGTAAAAAGGTTTTCGCATTACTTATATGGTGTTGCTAAATCATTGAACATACAATTTTATAAAATTTGTATTAAGAGAATTAGAGGCAAACGAAATTTCGCAATTGCGATTCTGTAGAAAATTGTATCTCTTCGGAGAAATCGTACAATTGGATTCATATTTCTTTTAAATCCTTTTATATTGAATGTGGTAAACAAGTATTTTTTTTTTTGTAATTTATCAATAACTTCTTGTCATTATTATAATTCAAATGTAATATTGATGATGTGTACAATCACGTTGATATTTTTTTCAG
Source organism: Perithous albicinctus (assembly GCA_964016905.1). Lineage (NCBI taxonomy): Eukaryota > Metazoa > Arthropoda > Insecta > Hymenoptera > Ichneumonidae > Perithous > Perithous albicinctus. The sequence goes on along the minus strand of OZ024688.1, from coordinate 31,208,797 downwards.
ATTTTTCTCTCGTCTCAAAGTGCTGAAATTCTAATTAAGTCAAACTTACCACTGAGAGTGTATGTATAATGCATTTTCAAAGAGGCCCTGTCGAAACTACATATTTGAACTTTTACGCTAAGAAATTTGTTGCGCAGTTCATGCCATTTAAACGTAGTTACAAAGTTTGAACGTCGGTCAGCGTAACTACATTAATGAGAAAATTGATATTGAAAACGGTGAAATACATGAGACCTTTAGGGAAGAAAAACACGTAAAGTCCGTTGGTTTTCATCGATTTACAATATTATATTTATTTATGACAAATATTCAGTTGACTAACTTCCATCGGCTGTTGAGTCATTTCATCACCGAACATGCAGAAAGTATTGGTTTCAGAAAATTTGGAAGTAATTCGATAAAACCATGAAATACAAATTAATTCAATTATTATCCCCTCGGGGGCGAAAATTTATTTAAAATTCTGAAAACAATTTTTATACGTCGCTCATAACATCTGTAATTTTCAGTTGTAAAAGTTCATAATAGCCTTGCTACGAAATATCTCTAAAAATGAGAAGTATTGGTTTTAGAGAACTTTTAAGAATTTCGGTAAAATAATGAAATAGAAAATTGATTCAAATAGCCCCGATATCTCAAATACGCTCTCACGAGGTATGTCGCATTCCTAGCGTATATTCGTATGAGCAAACTCGTAGCTATATCGAGTACTAGTCGAGAAAAGAAACATGTTTGTCTACTCCCTGTCTCGGCGTCGTCGTCTCTTGTGTGCAACATCTCGATGCCGGTATAGAAACGATAAATCTGTTTGTCTCGACGCCGCAATATTTGTACGTTTCATTCAATACAATACAATATCTAAAGTCAGGCGGAAAAGCGAGAAGCTTCGATATCACCATGGAGTACACATATCGTGAGGTAGATTTTATTACAATGCTTTTCGAGGGGGTTGGTACGGTTGAGTCTTATCGCTCGAGTGTCCGAGGTGCAGGGTAAAAGATCCGACTGTTATGTTGCCAGAGCTAGCGGTCAAGCAGCACGTACGTCCCTATGTTTGTTTTAGACACACGATTGTGTTGAAGTTGCGACCGTGGAAGGTTGTATGTAGGATTTAACCGGTCGGATAGGCTGGTTAAAGTGAGGTGGGCCAACGCGAAGGGTGAAATTACACGTGGAGAATGACGTAAGCGAAGATAATCACACAGTCGCGAGGGAGCGAAGTGGAGAAGCCTCCACAAGGAGCTCGGGATATCGTAGCAAAGTGTGGGCTTGTGCTGGAGTGGCGAAGGTTGATGCATCGTCGAACCCAGCTCAGCACGAAGATGTGTCCGAGCTAAACCCCGGTTTCAACTTTGCCATCTAGACAAACACTTGACTCTCGAAAATACGTTTGCAAAACGATCAATTAATTCACTGGAATGTATGAAAGAATATCCGTGGAAAAAAAAACCCACGGGAAAAAAGAACAGAAAAAATATCCGTGGAGAAATGACCCGGCGGAAACAAATATTCGAAGGAAGTAAAATCCTCGGAAAAGAATACGATGGAAAGAAAGATGCCAGTTGAAATATTCGAAATACATCAATTCTGTTGAAAAAAATGGAGGATACTGATAGTCTTTTTCTTTTTTGTACACAGGAGCATTGCAAATCGACGCATCGGATGTGGAGGATCAGGGTTCGTACGAATGCGTGGCGAACAACACTGTGGGTACCGAGTATTCAAAATCGACTCAACTCTACGTTAAAGGTAAGAAATGGACAACAATGGAATATCAGATAACTTTTCACGAGAAGTATTCCAACAATATCCACCTAATTTGTGTTTCAGTACGACGAGTTACACCAACATTCTCAATTCCACCGCCAGCAGTGAGTCAAGTAACACTCGGAGAATCGCTCAATCTGACGTGCGTCGCCGTTGGCTCCCCAATGCCCTATGTCAAATGGCGAAAGGAACCAGCCATTGACATGACACCCGACGACAAGCTACCAATAGGAAAAAACATACTTGTGCTCAACAATATTCAGGAATCGGCAAACTACTCGTGTATCGCAGCAAGCGACCTTGGAATTATTGAGACTGTCTCGATGGTCAAGGTTCAATGTGAGTTAGCCGCCCACCAAAAAAACAAACGAACAATATTTTTAGCGTGAAATATCGCTGAAAGATTTCTTGGCTCCCTGTACGCTCAATTTCCTCTCAATTCCCTCAATTCAACCCTCGAAGATCAAAAAGAGATCAAAGGACAAAATTATGATTTCAACTTGGATGAAATTACGAGGAGGGTTCATCGAAAATTGTAACTGGAAAGCAGAATAAGTTAATAAAATAATGTTATGCTTCTTGCAGCTCTTCCCCTACCGCCTGAAAATATTCAGGTCTCCGAGATAACGGCTACAGCGGTCAAACTCACGTGGTCTTACAAGGGTGCCGACGAAATTCAGTATTACGTAATCCAGCATAAACCCAAGCAAGCGAATCAAGCGCTGGCCGAAATATCTGGTATAACGACCATGTACTACTACGTCAGGAGTCTGAGTCCTTATACGGAGTACGAGATGTACGTGACGGCGGTTAACGTCGTTGGACGTGGTCCCCCGAGTCTCCCCATCATAGTCACGACTGGTGAAACAAGTCAGTATTTTATCCGTTCTTCTACCAATTTTTATTAATCTTATTATCATCAATATTGACCACTACTTATATAATAACATTATTACTTCAATAATTGTTTTATGCCAAACCCAAACTTGGCGTATATACAGGGGGAAATCATATCTCGCAGCATGTCTGTCATATACACTGCATTTAATCCTCCTGTCCCACCGTATCCACATGTATGAAATGCTGAGATTGTGACACAATCATCTCGCGAACAAATTAACCGCTGGAATCGACGATTATTTTTTTTCGCCTAGCTAAATTTTTTACATCTCCCTGGAGGTGTCGCATGCTTTTTTGCGGCCATTTTTTTGAGGGAATTTTTTCTACTTTTTTCATGCTGTCCGTCGCGGACACGTTTGTCATATGTAAGTGAAACATCAACAAAAAAGAAGCATTTGTTTACCCTCTAGTGGTTCCCAGATCCTCACAATACCATACTTAGGGCGGTTAAAAGAAAGACTTCATTTTTTTTCGGTTCAGCTGCTCATTGAGATTCTTTTTTATGTCATTATCAGCAAGTTTAATCCCGTCACTGTCAGTAACCCCTACAGGGGTAAAAACAGTTGTGCCACTTTTGCTTCATGAACCCTATACTATTACGATCTTGATGATGTTGATCGTTCGATTCGCCATTTTTAATCTTGAAATTCTGACATTTAATTAAAATTCAGTAACTTTAAAAACCACAAGATACCCATTTTATATTTTGGCAATTCATGTTCACATTCGGATTCATGAAATGTTCTTTTCCACCTGACAGCAAAGGGATCAAATAGGTCAAGAATTTAAAAAAATGACTACCTAACAAACTACCTAAACAAAAAAGTGTTGTTTTCGCAAAATATTCTAAATGCATTTATAGCATAATTTTCGTTAATGTAAATATATCGTTTATGGCAAATCTATTGTTTATGCGAAGTCTAACGACCTTACGTTGTTTTACTTACACTCAAAGGAAGCTTTGTTTTTAAGAAATTTTTATTTTTTGATTTCAAGGTCAGGATACGTAAAATAATCCAAAACATTTTCACAGCTTTTTCTATAACGGAATCAAAATTTATCAATTTATTTCCATATAGCGATTGGTTGATGAAAATTAGTGATAAAGCAATGTGCAAGCTTCTACCTTGTATTCATGTTTTCTTTTTATTGATTTTTTTTTCCAATTGACAACATACCACCGCAAATTTCTCATCAATGTTTTGAATAAGTGGCTATTCATCCACAATGTTTTTTGCCTTTGTTTAATATGTAAAGTATTTTAGAGTGAAAATTAAGAATATTGAGGATAAGCATTCGTATGCGGAATGGTTTGATATTGTATTCGCATAAATCTGTCCTCGGTAAGAAAATTAAAAAGAAATAGAAAGAATTTCTGCTTTATATGCATTTGAAACTTGCGAAGCCTTCACCCTTTTTAAAGACTTTTGCGTGAAACTGTTTTTTTTCTGACAGGTAATAAAAAATCTTCATGAGCAGCTGAAAAAAGAAAAATAAACTGTTTTTAATCGCCTTAATACCTTACATATAATAACTATACTGTCTCTTCCCGTGTGTTGCACTCTGTCGTTTTTGTTTTCAAGTCTCAACACGATATTTCCTATCGATTGTCTCTTCCTGCTCTCTGTATTGTCCCAAAATATTGTGTATGTACCTCGTGTAGGAGCGTCCGAGCATACATGTTTCACTCACTGATAGCACCTTTTTTCTGTCCAACTGTCGCACAGAGTCTCCGCCAGGAAACTAATTTCGCGAAAAAAAAAAAATGCACATGCTTATCGTTAGAAATTACGACATATCATTATGACATTAATTAATAATTCCAATATTTTCCCATAGCGGAATCATCAAATGGAGGTTCCAGTAAGTCAAACTATATACTAAGAGTGCAAAAAGTAGTAACACACCGTACACACTTGCCTTTTGTTTTACTCGTTTGTATTTTTGACGTGTAATAGCACTTCTTCGACAGTCCAAAATTGCACAAAACTGCAATTTCGTCAAACCTTATGGGACACTTGTAGTTTTAATAACAATATGACAACTGCAAGTGTCTCATTTGGCGCAATTACGATATTTTGCAGAAGTTTTTATTTCTTTAATTTGGGACATAATCTGCCAGTGTGATTAATAGTAGTATTGTTAAATCGTAAAAATCGAAATTAAATACTGATTTCCTTTTTTTCATTTCCAGAGACAGGCATCACGAAAATGGAAAATTATTTTAATTATCAGACGAAACAAATATTCCCATTTAAAAGAAGATTATTCATCTTTGCAAAAAGCGAATGATAATTTTAATGGTTTTTCGTACAAGTTTTGTCTGCCCATTTCGTTAACACAGTAGACACTGCACAAAATGTAGGAACTATTTTTTTGTTACTTTCTTTAAATTTGGCCATCGGGGTAGTTGAGATGACGCCATTCTACCTATATTTTATTATATAAATGTAGACATTCACATGTAGTTTGAAGGCTCATCGTCAGCGGATATTAAACAGACTGTTTCTGTATTTGTAGAACCGGGTTCATCACCTCGGAAAGTCCAGGTACGGCCACTAAGCTCAAGCACGATGGTGATACAGTGGGACGAGCCAGAAACTCCAAATGGCCAAGTGACGGTAAGACAGAATTCATGACTTAAAACTACCTTATAAAAACCGAATTATACTCATGATAAGTTACGTGATTTTTGTTCTATTTAATTTTCTATTGTCGTTACTGTTATTATTTATTCAATACATGTATATACATGTAAAATTCAATACTATAACGAACGGGATCATTTAATTCCATAGATTTGAGGGAAAAACGCATTTTTTCCTTGAAATCAAGTACAACTACGAAAGGATAACAAAAATAAAACACACATTTTTGCGTGAAATCGGCAGTACAGAATATTTACATCTCCCTTGATTTGGAGTATTTGGGATATATTTTTTTGATGAATTAAACACAAATAATATATTGTAATTCTTTTGATCGTGCCGAAATATTTCCGGGTCCGAGTGTAAATCGTTGCAATAAAAGTACAATTTTTATTTTAAATATAAAGCTTGAAAAAGGTATTCAGAATAAAATCTACCGTCCTTCCACAATTTTTAATATTCGGAGATGTTCGAATTTTTATATAATATCGGAAGACCGTCACACATAATGAATAGTATAGGATTTTTCATAGGATTTTTCTTCTGACGAAAAAAAAATAGACCACGCTTTTTTACCTCAAATTGATGGAACACTTCGGGCAGAATATTCAAAATATATTTTATTAAAATATTAACATGAAAGTAGATCCTACTGGCAGATAATTTCCCGAGAAACTTAGCATCACTGATTCTGCATTAATTGTCTAAATGAGCCATTTTACTTTAGTCATATTACATGAAGGGAGGGAGTCATAAAGAAAATCCTAGTATTCATAGGTGAATATTTCACTTGTTCGTTTTCAATACTTACATTGGTTCATCAATAAATATTTTCTTTAAAAATACCAATAGCCAAACAATTTTTCAACGAATATCAGCGATTTTGATTGATCTCCCGATATTGCAAAAAGATTCTTAAGACTAAAAAATTATTAAAAAAAAAAAAAGCCTGCAACTCTGTACTATTAAAATGACTTCACTGAAAAACCCCGAAAATGTATTCTGTCGCAGGGTTACAAAGTGTACTACACAACAGACCCGAATCAACAAATGGCGTCGTGGCAATCTCAAACTGTTGACAACAACAAGCTAACGACCATCATGGATCTGACACCGCACACAATATACACTATCCGTGTGCAAGCACTCACGAGTGTCGGTCCGGGGCCTCTGAGTCCGCCGATACAAGTGAAGACGCAGCAAGGGGTGCCAAGCCAGCCGGAAAATCTTGCGGCTGTCGATATCGGGGAGACCCAAGTGACGCTCCAATGGAGCAAGCCGGCTCATAGCGCTGAAAATATTCTGAGCTACGAGCTCTACTGGAACGACACTTATGCAAAGGTACATCACAATAATTTAATATATATATATATATATATTACTATCAAGGAGCCAATACCAGAGGCGTACTCGATCAATCAATGCTCCGAGACATCGGACAGCCGCTAATATCTCTCTTTTTATTCATCCTCTTTTTCCGCTCGCCTACAAAAAAAATAAATAAAATTTCACCATCAGGAGAAGCATCATCGGAAAATTCCTGTCACGGAAAATTATACCCTCACTGGATTATACCCAAACACTCTCTATTACGTTTGGTTGGCCGCTAGAAGTCAGAGAGGCGAAGGAGCAACGACGATTCCGTATCCAGTTCGTACCAAGCAGTACGGTAAGCAAAAAATTCAACGACCGCGGACACACATTTAAAGCAGCGAGGAGTGCCAAAGACAAATACAAAACAAACAAAACTTATTAAAAAAAGAAAAAAACAAAGAACAAGTACACAAAAAATACACAAATTATTGGTCAATGCGCGATTCTAATAGTTAAGTAGAATCGTGGATAGGCTAACAAAAAAATGGCACAGCAGGTAAGGACGAAAATAAAAAAGGAGGCAGGTATGCCAGTAGCGCTAGATACTCCCGCAAGTAGATTAAGCTAAACGAGTGCCCTTTGCACCGCCTTTATAACCGAGTATCAGTATCTATTACATCCCGGGATTATTTATCCCGATAGCTCTTCCAAAACAAAAAAAAAAACGAAACCAACAAACCGAGACACGTCGTTCGCGTATAACGTTTTGACGAAAAAGAAAAAACGTGTACACCAATTTTTTAAAAAAGTGTGGGAGAGTGAGAATGAAACTGCATGCGTTGAAACAAAACAACCGTTTTTGGATGCCAATATATATATATATTAAATATATATTTATCAATATATATATACGTACATATCATACATATAAATTGCACTAAGCACTGCATCGATATATGTGTGCATTTTGAGCACCTCTCTTTTAATTCTCGATAATCTATATCATTTATTCCGTTCCTTCGAGCCATATCTATCTCAGAGCTCGTCGTTTATTCGAGCTCTACAAAAGTCTCAATCTTCGTCTACGTTATCTTATAGAAACATCTTGTTTATGTCCTTATGAATGTTGAACCGATTGGTTCGAGAAAAAGAAGATATGTGTTTATTTTTTCGACCTCGCAGCCAATGACGGTCCCTCAGCTTGTTGCCGCTCTTGTGCCTTTTTTTTCTTTTTCATTGTTATTTTAACTTTGAGTGTGACAAGCAGAGGATCGGGCAGATAATAAAACAAACCCGATACGACAGCTTTTGTGTATTGATACTGAATGGTATGTTAGAAATTGGTGGACCTTCATTGGCTGCAATTGGAGAAACTGTCCCAACGATCCCAACGATCCTACCTTGTTTTCTTTCGTTTTCCCCCTCAATAATTGAGTGTTATACAGTACCCGGGGCTCCGCCTCGAAACGTATCTGCCCGAGCCGTCAGCCCTACCTCGATTGAGGTGACTTGGGCGCCTCCACCAATGGAAAGCGCCAATGGCAGGATCATTTACTACAAGCTACGGGTCGTCGAGAGTGGACGATCTGACTCTGAGGCAAGGGTCGTCAAACTCAACGACACGAGATTCGTGTTGGACGAACTGAAAAAGTGGACGGCTTATCGGATTTGGGTGGAGGCCGGGACCAGCGTAGGTGACGGGCCTCCGAGTTATCCTATCACTGTCAGAACCTACGAGGACGGTATGTATCACTGACCTCAGCGAAATACTCTGTGTAATCGGCAAGTACGAACGCATTAAGTGATTCACAAAAATTAAGGAAACGTTAACACTACAAAAATTCCTGTGAATAAACATTTTCCAATGACAAATTATTTTGTAATAATCGATAAAGTCTGTTTAATGAAAGAAGAAAAAAGTGATTTTCTTTATTTTTTGAATTATAGCTTGTGTTCGTACGCCTAATGATCGACAATGCGAATTTTGTTATGTTAACAAAATTGCGTGTTTTATCGCCTGAAAATCAAATTGCCCAAAAATATAAAAGCCCGCCAAAAAACATCTCGAATTTACGCAAATCTTTTACGCGTAATATCTGCCTCCCTGCCACAATAACCTACGACAACGTTTGACACCCGAACGACGAGAATCAGACGCAATTAATTATGTACTACTTTCCATTTCAGATTTTCGCTATATATATATATCAAAAGTACCCAGTGTCTCTTCGAACCTTCTCTCTATTTCCTTGGTATTATTATCCCATCAATCCAGAGACATATTATCCTGTCCTATTATTCATTATCTTGTCATGATCAGTCGTGACTCTCATTTTATCTCTCTATCTATGTCTGTCTATCCGAAATATTGCGCGTTGACCCTTCGATACGGGCAATACGCGTATTTATTTAACGATATTTTTCAATATAAATATATTATTTTTTGTCTCAGTACCAGTAGAGACCAGAACAAGAACATTTTTACACGAGTTATCGAATCTCGTAAAACGTCCTGTGATATCCTATAAAACGCTTCAGAGTTTCACAACACTTCTTCTTACCCTCTGTACATACGTTTTTATTTTATTTATGACGCTCGCCTCCCGGCTACTTTATGGGTCATGCTTTTTAAAAACTTCACACTCATGGACATCATTGGTCGACGTGCGAATAGTAACTTCAGTATACGTTATTTTCAAACCCTATTTTTATGTCTTTTTTATGCTGAAATCTGATATTAAATATGTTGCCTCTTTGATGAAAAAGGACGCAAAATACATCTTCAAGAAGTACAGAAAATCAGAATTTTAAAGTCGTGCACAATACAGATTCACCCAGTAAAAAATCTGTATTGTATTTATTGCTTGCGACCCGAGACCCATATAAAATATGTACAAATATTATATGAAAAATATCCGATAAGAGAAATAAAAATATTTTTGCCAATATAAATACGCAGGGACATTTTAAAAATAGTAGTATTTTGTGAGCTTTTGAGAATTCTGCTTTCTAAAGATTGAATTAAATTGGCGAAATTTTTATTACATAGCAAAGACTTCCTCTTCGCATAAAAATGTATATTCTATTCTATTTTTTTCTTTTTTGAAATTGGAAAACTGCGACATTCTTGCATAAAATGCATAATTTCTGCAACTTTTTTACGTAATAGAACTTTTCAAAATGATATACTTTTTTTCACTTTGTAAAAATGTTCAATAAAACGGAATGAAGACATTTTTATATTTTTAAAAACATAGGAATATTTTAAAAAAATGATTTTTGATATTTTTGGTGATACTTATTGCTTTTATTTACTCACCAGCAATTTCGTAATATGTTTATTATAAAACTGATACTTCTTCACATGAGAATTTATATTTCTTCTAATTTTTTTACGTAATAGATTTTTTTTTCAAAATTATATAATTCAGAATCCATTTAAATTGATAATAAAAAGAAAGATCTAAAAATGAGGTTTAAAAGTCTGAAAGAAGGCACAAATCTCACGGTATAATACCCCAACATATCCTGGAGTGACAATTCTATCGAAGACAATGACGATTCACGAGTGTATAGTTAAAAAAGAAGTATTGACTCACATACTATCCACATAAGTGACCGCGCGAACGTTCCCCGACCGAGAGATAAATATTTATATATATACATAATAGTACACGGAATGAAAACAATTAAGAAAAAAAAAGAGGGCCGCATGTTTGATGCCCATTTCGATTTCACGTCGTCGACAATCTTTTTGGCTGGCGAGATTTTATATTTTTGGAATTTTTGCGTCGTACAAATACCCCCCGAAGGAAGGAACACGATATTTCGACGCACTTCTTATTTAGTATCGAATTCCTCGTCCTGTGGTGTTGTGCCTCAGACACTTTTTTTTCAGGTGCAATCGCAGCCACGGATTTTTCGGATGCTGATAAAGAAATTTGTTCAACTCAGCTGTTTTTTGTAACCCAGAAACATAATTTTCTTCATTAAGGGAGAGAGAAAAAGAAAATACCTGGTTTTTTATTGTATATGTTGATGCAGAGTGCTGAATTCGATAAGCACTTCTCTCTCCCTGCGTTTTGTTTTTTATCGTTGACCAATCGTAGGCCCAGCAATTCCTCATTGATTGAATATTTTCTTCGTTATTTTTTTTTTTTTTTTTCCATAATCCATATAGCTCGGGACCGAATTTTTCTCGTACACGCTAATCAATTACCTGATACTCACTCACGTGTTTTTATCTTTCCTTGAAGCATTTGCAGGAGGATGTGCCCAGGTTTTCAAACAGCTAGTACTTAAGATTTACTTTTACACTACGTTAACTATAATTAATAACAAACCTTAATAATATGTATCTCCCATAATACTCAATGTTCTTTCTGGTGGTTAACGTGCTGGTTCCGTAAACGTCAACGTGTTACATTGATCTTGTTAGTTCGTTCAATAACTCTTGACACTTGAATCAAATAATGTTTTTTATATATATATATATATGTATACAAATTTACAAATTTTATACATACATATATATATATTTACAAATTTTACAACACTATATAAAACTTAGAGAACGTAGCCGCGGATGTCAATGATTCCGTGGTCGTATAATATTTACTTTCATCGTCACTCAAAAGCCGGACACAATGCATGCTTTTTTTTTCCATAAAATTCAAACAAACAATTCTCGTTATCACTTTTTAATTAATTAAAAAACAAAAAACGATGAAAGTGCCCGAGTTGAGCGAACGGACACCGCGGTTCCAAGACTCTCCACATACCTGTGAATTGTCACTAACACGTCATATTTAGCTTCACACGCGAATGTGTAAAACTCTCTCTCACAACACGCATACAGATATTTAAAAAAAAAAATACCTATTAATAACGCACTCTTTTTTATTCGACTATATTACTATACATATACTATATATTTCTATATCTCTGATATAAGGCTCTACTGTCTTTAGTTGAGATTTAGTTCTATCGTTTGCACATGTTAGAGCATGCCTCTGTTTGTTTAACATTCTTTCCTGAGATCCTCGATACCCAAAAACCTCGACCCTGGAAAAAAAAAAGCAATCCAATATCTCGCGACGATCGAGCTTTTTCAAGCGAAAAGCAACCTGAAGCCCCTTTTTCCTAAAACCTAATAATCCTCCGATAAGCGACACGCTTGCCAAAAAAAAAGAACGCGCGCACCAATCTTTTGCCGTCAAACGCGGCCGAGTCTGCAGAAAAAAAAAAGATAAAAATAAAAATCCACCCTTCTGACCTAATCTCGTGATATTATATTCGCCGTATAAGAAACTCCTATCTTCACTGTCTCCCTTATTTTTTTTTTTTTTTATTTTTTTTTTTTCGTCTGATCCGATGAATGGCATGTCGATGCATGGGACTCAACCTTTTTTAAATTTTTTATTTTTCTCTTTTTTTTATTACTTTTCCTATCCTAGCACCTGTGCTCTATACTTATATATATACAGTGCCTTCTGGCTACGACGATTTTTATTTACTCTGCCCGCACGTTTTCAGCATCGTCTCTTTATCCCAAATCGTCTCACGTCCGGACTCTGGACAGCCGAATGCCTATTCGCGTGTGTCTACGTCTTCGTCGTAGCCTCCTTCACACATCGTCGACATGTGTGTCTCCTTTTATAAGCCCGAAAAGTCGTTCTCTCGTTCGCGACAACCAATCTCGCGATTTCTTTCGATAAATTGTAAATCGGCTACCTTTGAGAAGCATCAGGAAAAGAAATTCGTGAGTTTTCACGGTTTTTTTTTTTCTCAATAATTGCCGAACCCTTATTTTACTTTTTTCTAAATATCCTCACGGAATATCCTGCAGCAGACTCGGCAAAGCGAGGCGAAAACAATTTAAACCAAAAAAAAAAGCACTGCTCAAAGCACCCTGTCGTGTAAGCTCGCACTTTGTGAAGCACCAATAATAATAAATAATTGCAAAATAATTGCCTTAAGGCATATTTGTCATGGGCACCATATCGCACCAAATTTACCCAATATGTATATTCACATTTATCACGAGACACTAGCTTAAAAATAAATGTAATATTTTCAAATATGAATAACATTAACTTTTTTTTTCGATGAGATAGTGTTTCCTGTAAATATGTGTTTATACATAACACGTTTTGCGTGTTAAAAATCACCGAGTACTAAAGCACATTTTAATAAGGTGGCAAGCACCGAGCACTGAAAGCACCCTAAAGCACCCTAAAAGCACCCGAGATTGTCGTTTATGAAACGACCATTCGCTGCACTGCCTGACGCGTTCATCGATAAATAAAATTAAGAAAAAAATAAATGCTATTGGAATGAAAATTAATTGACGTAATTCTGCAAGACGCGTCAGGTGAGGCAGCAAAAGTTTGAATGAGTGATTGCGTGACTGCGAAATAACGAACAAAAAATGAGGGGAAGGGAAAGTCAGATTAAAAAAACCGCTATATAGATCTCGATTCTATAATGAAAAAAAGCAAAAAAAAAAAACGGATTCGGGTTTTTTAAATGGGCTATAATGATGATATTGAGATAACGAAAACGTGAGTAATCAACGAGGAGTATAAAAAAAAGGGCTTTTGCAGCTTCGCTTCGACAATATAATATATATATATGAAGCTCACGTTCATAACGGAGCCAGGGATATTCGTATCGTTGGTACGATCGTTTACATACATTTGAATACCAATACAATCTATATTACTTCGCTTTGATTTCTTTGAATCGACGGATAGTCTGTATAACGTGTTAACTCGATGTCTATAATACACATAGCTATTTCACACTGTCAAAAAATTATAGGTGTATTTACACCTTTATAAATATCACTAATTTTCAAGTGTATTTATAAATTTGTGATTACTATTTCCGGCACCGATTTTTCACAGTGTCGTCCACTGGAAATAGCATTTTAGGGTAGAAACAATTCTCACAGAATCGAATTATTATTTTTTTTTTAATGTAAAAACATCAATTTCAAATCCATTCTCTTCATTACAAAAAAAATTATTATTTGCAATAAGGCTATGAAAAAAATTCGTTGTTTCTAAATTCTAATTATGTGTAACATCAACGATTGCAAAAAAAAAGAAATTATATCGCTACGCTGGGAATTATTTCTATTTTAGCCTATTGTATTCTCATTTCCAGTGGACTAGTGTGTGCACCATTTGCTTCAGCATGAGCAGCAAAGCTCATGTTGTTGCTAAGTTTGAAAAAAAAAAAAAAAAAAAAAAAGGAAAAGAAAACCCAAATTCGAAAAAAAAAAAATTCGAATCTCGCACCAAACCTTTATCCTATTTACATTGTATAAAGAATTGAAGATTTGTTCGAGTACGCAGAAAGTTGGCCTGATGTTCGGCGCGCGTGCCGTGTTTTTTATGACTTGGAAAATTTGTTGCCATTTCATTGGAATGTATAAGACACATTGTACTTACTAACAACACAATCTCATTATGATATTATATACGTTGCAGTTCGCTCTTTGCATGCGACTCGACCTCTTAACAACTTCTGTACGTAAGTTTATCATGTAATAGTTTGAAAACTCGAACATATATATATACATATATATTATATATAGTACGTGCCTACAATGCTATGGTAATATGACGCCTTTTCTATATAAGATCGCATCAACTTATTTCTGGTAATACTCTCGTGTCGTGTATCAAGTATTATCGAGCCTGTGTACATTTTGCATTTATCACACGTTTTATAATCGCGTTATATATATATAAACATTAGTCTGTTATTGATATATTTATGTTTCACGTATATATTTATTATATATTAACGGTACCGGCCGGTATCGTATATTACAGTTTTTGAATTTGGCAGTTTTTCTTAGCTGCGAAGACTATTTTTGGATGGTGTCTTCGGCTTTCTTTCGACTGTGGTTTATATAATCATTACATCACAAACCTTTGTCATTGTCCCAGTATACTGTATAGGCATGGTCATCATTTTTTACCTTTTATGTTTTTCATTGACTTGCCACATATAGTGTCGGACTACAGTAGAAAGAGCTAGCCGGGCGTCTCGCGCTATATATATTTCCAACAATTTTTTTAACGATGCATTACACACATATGTTTTTTTCCAACCAAGAGTTTCAATTTAGAGGAATTTAAGTACATTTTGAGATGAGAGAAAAAATAACGAAAAAAAAAACACACACAAACCATTACTGCAGGTACCAAGTAGTGTTGTTCGTCGGTAAATGACCGATTATTTGTTTATTATATTTTACCTTCGGTCATATATATTTCAGTTAGTTTCAGTTTTTACGCAATAAACACGAAACTGATTTTATTTTCTCATTCATTAAATATTGGAATTTTGACAAAGTTGTTTTTTTCTTATTAGTTTAGAAAAAAAAATGTTATTGTGAGACAGTTTGTTTTTTTTTTTTCTTCTACATTATGAAAAAATGGATAAATCCACAATTCTTTTTGTCACTTTACTAATGTAACAAAAATGTCAATTAAAAAAAAATACATTGATATGAGTTTGAAGACATAAAAAATATTTTTTCACCTACAAACATCAATTCAGGTGCTCTACGGCTAAATATAACAGTATATAAACTCTTTATACTATCAGTCAGTTAACAAACCGAACTATGATTTTTCGAATTTTAATTTAAAGTTTTATGATTTCTCCGAATATATATGCTTTTTTTTTAAATTATAGCCAATGCTAAATTTTTGTTCTGCAGTATTTTTTATGGCTTTTTTTTATAAAACTGTTCGTCAATGATTTTGAAATTTCTTATATGTATTTAAAAAAATCACAATTATAAGGAAATTCTAAAAAAAAAACAATGTATGCAGAAAAGTTAGAGAATTACTTTCGTTATAAAGAAAGTTTTCTATCGAATATGTTAAGACATTCTTCTCTCGTCTCAAATTCCTAAAATTCTATAATAAAATCAAACCGTTAGTTGGGAAAATTTGTGCATTATTAACGCGACGGATTTTTCACCGTGAATGTATGAGAGACGCGAGATTGTATGAGAGACGATCGAGCGATCGAGTGAGGGTCGTCCTTTATTTTCTTCTTTTTCTGCTTCTTTTTCATTAAAGAAAACCAAAATAAAAATAAAGAAAAAAAAAAACCAATGATAATAATCCCAAAAACAAAAACAAACCAAAAAAAGAAAAACCGTAAATCGTCGGTCGCGCTAACAGCACGAAAAGCGAGCCTACACAGTTTTGACGGGCCAACGTGATTTCTTGCAGTGTCTTTTTTGAGCTGCTATCAATTATTTTTTGCTCCCTCTTAAGCGAGCCATATACACATTATTCACGGACCAATGTAACGTTTGCAGTGTTTTCATTGCACTGCAAAAAATAAATGTACATATATTTTTGTTGTGTCATCCCTTTTACGCACGCCTAAACATTTTTTCACGGTCCAACGTGATTTTCGGTTGTCCCTTTTTTTTGGGTCACACCGAAATCAAACGGAATTTTTTCCGACTTTAACCAAAAGTGCCTATTTATTTTTTTTAACCGCACGTCCCAATCTACGATCGTAGCTTTAAATACCGAACCAACAAAAAAATACCCACTATTATTTTATCCCAAAACTATTTCATCATTAGTTATCTTCTTTCGTTTTTTCCATTTCGTAAGCATTTTACATAGGTCTTCCTTTTTCTTCGTCTCAGATCGTGGGGTAATATTATTCTTGGTTTAAAAATTAAATAATTTGTAGAGTGACTTAAAAAAAAAAATGTATATATGTATACTTTTTCGATATTTTCAGCCTTGGGCTTAGTAACTCGAACCCACGATTCGAGACGTTTGGACATGAGCCTTTAGTTATTTCATATTTGGAGTAGTGATTGCGCATGCCAAAAAAAAAAAGATATTCTCACGTCTCCCGCCTCTCTGCGATTAACCGCACCCGAGAGAACCATGCGAATAACCGATAAAAAGAAACTAAAAAAAAAAAAGAAAATTTATCCGTCGGCGATCGTCGAATTCGTGGCAAAAAGAACGTCAGTGTGATTGAAAGAATGATAGTGTCGGTAATAAAACTAAAAAAAAAAGAAAAAAGAGCGAGAGATTAAACCTTGCATGAGTTTGAGTGATCGAAAAGATTCTGGCATCAGAATCGTGTAAAAAAAAGCTGATAGATAAAGTGTCGAAGATTTAAAAAAACACACACAAGAGCGAATGTTTGCGCGTTTGTATTTGACATGAAAAAGCCACGTTAACGTTGCGATGCGTCGACGAGTAGATACCCATTTGGAAGATGCCTTTTTTAATCGAGAGAGTTTAAAAAAAAAAAAAAAACGAAAAATAAAAGCGAAAACGATAGAAATTTTTTTTAAAAAGCGAGAAAAGAACACGTCCACTCTGTAATTTTTAACTCATGTACGTGAGAAGATGACACGAATTTTTACGAGACTTTTTTTCCCACTTTTTTGGCGACTTTTGGGGCGCAGCTGAAAAAAGTGAGTATCTATGTTAAACTCGAGAGATCGAGCTCTCCAGCGAATTATTTCCGTAACTCCTATTTCGTTTTTTCCGTCGTCAGTGACATTGCTCTCGATATTTGTCTTGGGGTCTCGAAGCAACGTTTTGTAATGCTGGACCAGCGGCTTAAAATGGCCACAACGTCACGGCGAGTCGCGTTAAACATTTTTTTCAAGTTCTTTGTCCATTTGTTTAAATGTTTTTGTTTTTGATTTTTATTTATTTTTTTATATATAAATAAAGCTAGCGAGACACTCTACGCTGTTCGACACGTTTTCCCCCCACTGTACAAAGTATTTACACAAAGTAGAGCAGTTCCATCACTATTTTATTTTTTGTTCTATTCATTGTCGAAATATATACTAAAAATTGTCGTATTACGTATTATAATATATATATATGAGTTTGATCGACCGAGTGAGCGAGCTATATAGCATTTTTTGTTGCTACTATTTTTATATATATATATATTTAATATGTTTTGTATATCTTTTTGTAATTGATACGCCTTTAAGAAAAAAAAAACACTCGTAGTAGCTCTGTTTATTCACAATTGTTGCTCTCGTGAAACGTAGGTAGGCAGTGCTGATATTTCTCAATCTTTTACGTTGTCACGTATTTTTTTTTTTTTTGTGGTTTTTTTCTTTAATTTATAATTTTTGTTATACGTTGCTCATCCGTCGGATATTGGACTGTCCATGCACCGCGTGCCTCTGTACTATATTATACTACACACACGTACAAACTGTAGGCTAGTGCAAAATGTTTTGATCGTTCCCAAACAAAAAAAAAAATTATAAACGCAATTGTTTTATAATCCAGATACGCACGTATCCTCTGAATGCAAGATATACAATATCCGCAATGAAACCTTAAAGCGATCCACGCACTTGCTATATTATTACGAGCACAGCAGCTTTTGCCAATTGTAAATCACATCGCCGTTTAGTTTCACGAATATATTATTATCCAACGTTTTGTATCATCATGGACTTTCCAATACTACCGTCGATGAAAATAATCGTGCACTTGAAATTTTAATACAATAATAAACTGTATAGTTAAAAAATAAACTTTTTTCCAATTTAAACAAAGCCTTAAAGAGAAAAAGCAATGCAACTAATGAATTATTGGTATTCAAATGGAGGATATATGTAGTGAAAGGGGAATAGAAGAATTTGTTGGGGTATGATATATACCCCGTGATTGTCTAAGCGTCGTTCTGTCTGAGTACGAATGTGTATTTATTTGTTTCTCAGTTTTTATTTTTTTTCTTTCTTTTATTTCATCTTATTTTACTCTTCTTTGGTTTTTCATAAAGAATTTTCATTGAGTGTTGAGCGAAATTGATTGTGCAAATTGACTGACTTGAATTTGCGTTTTTTAAAATTTATTCCATCATCACTGAAAAAAAAACTCAAATTTTGTTTTCTTCTGTTTATTCTTTTTATTTCAGATATTTTCCAGTCCATTGAATAGCTGTTATCATGATAAAATGTGTTATTATTGTTACTATTATTTATTTTTATGAGTGGGCGAGTGTGTGTATGTGGGTATGATTGTGAGTGTCTGTGATATTAAGGGCCTTTAAGAGCACGAATTAATACTAATTTGCGTTACAGTGCCGGGAAATCCACAAAACGTGAATGCAACTTCCATCAACTCGACTGCAATCCACGTGGAATGGAAGCCACCTGGAGCACACGAGCAGAATGGCGTTATACGAGGTTACCACGTTCACGTTCAGGAAGTTCGAGAGGAGGTACGTTTCATTGCCTTTTATATGAAACGCTGAT
This sequence comes from Perithous albicinctus, assembly GCA_964016905.1. Classification (NCBI taxonomy): domain Eukaryota; kingdom Metazoa; phylum Arthropoda; class Insecta; order Hymenoptera; family Ichneumonidae; genus Perithous; species Perithous albicinctus. The sequence continues at coordinate 31,189,864 of OZ024688.1, read as the reverse complement.
TGCCTGAGAAACTAATCTCGCATATCGTTTTGCTTTTGTCGTTAAGGGCAAGGATTTACTTAACGAACCGATACGTCGAGACGTCCTCGAGGAAGTTCTCTCGCTCAACATTACCGGCTTACAACCAGACACCACATATTCTGTACAAGTAGCAGCTCTCACCCGGAAGGGCGACGGCGATCGCTCCACACCAGTTCACGTCAGAACTCCGGGTGGTGTGCCCAATCGTCCACAAGTTAACATTAAGTGAGTACCAATTAGTGTAAAGAGAATGGCAAACTATCAAAATGGAGAAATAAAAAAGTTGGTCGTATTGTCTATAAAATCTTTGGAATAAAGCTTGTCATAAGAACGAAAAAATTGCACCGTCAAATGTAGAAAAGAAAGTTACAAAATAGAACGTTGCTGATAGCCTCCGCATAATTTTTAATGTCGCACAAAAAAAAATGGATTTTAAAATGAACCACTTTACTGTGTTACAGTCCCTTCTAACGATTTTATTATCTTCCTCAGAGTCATAAATCAAGATCCAGTAATGCTGGAACTCGAGTGGGCGAAGCCCAGCCATACTTTAGGAAAACTATTGGGCTACCGCATCAAGTATGGCATCAAAAATCAAACGCTTCAGGAACAATTTATCGAGGGCACGAGTACATTAAATTACAAGATTGAGAATGTCGGTACGTGCAAAAAGCATCTATTTCTGTCGTATTAGTTGAAATTTCTAGCTATTCAGTATCCAGACTTTAAACCGGCCTCATATTTTCGAAAGCTACCGTCATTGAATGTAAATTAATGCCAGTTAATGAAGTTTCTATGCATAAACTTAAATATAATATATATGTATATTAAGTAGAACATTACCATGCTAATTACTTAATATTTACATGTTCTCGAATATAAGTTCAGTATACTCTACGTGTATGTATTCAAAGTTGAGAAATGTTATATTCATTTTTATAACATTTCTAACAGTTTCAGTTACTTTGTGAATTAAGCTTGTGCAAACGGGGTCACTTTTAACTGCTCCCTTCTGTTGCCACACTTTCTAATTGGTCTCGACCCTATAGAAATAAAATACAATGCAAGATATGAGGCGTTTTTTGTTAATTGAGAAACTTTTTTCTGACTCACTCAGATACTTTTCTTATTTGACCAAATTTGAGTACGACGTGATAGTTACGTACTGTACATTTTTTTAGACTTCTAAGTATGAAATTTTGGAAAAAGCTTAAATTTTTATAACGTGATGTTGTGAAAAGTGAAAAAATAGTTCAGACTTTAAACATTGCCGGATTCGTTTTCTTAATAATAACGTTATAAAATTACATGGTCTAAAAAGAACTGAAGATTGGCCAAAAAACTAACACTTAAGAAACGCAACTTCTTCATTTTTCAACTTTTTAAATTTAAAATATCCAGGGTAATATTCTTAAGATATGTTGCTTTCAGATAGAAAAATAATCCTTTAGTGCTTGTGTTAAAATATGAAAATTAAAAAAGGCGCTCAGTTTAACCTCCCGCGTGGCAACCGGGGATTTAAAGTGTTAAGATTTAAATTCATTTTCGTTGAATGTCTATTTAAAAAAAATTGTGTTTTTTCCGCATGTTCCAATCGACCCGTCAGAACGAGGTGTTCACTACGAATTTCGTGTAGCCGCTGAGAATCCAAATGGCGTTGGCCAGGAGGCAGTTCACTACTGGGATAGTCCAGAAAGCGTTCCAACCGGTCCACCAACAAACCTCTCATATCACTTCCAAACTCCCGACACAGTATGCGTAACATGGGACAAGCCACTGGCGGAACACAGGAATGGTCAGATAATCCGTTACGACGTGCAATTTCACAAGAAAATCGACCACAGTAGCGCCGAGGATCGAAACACGACACAAACGAGAGCGGTATTCACGAATCTGGAGGAGAACACGGAATACGCATTTCACGTAAGAGCTCACACATCGAGAGGCGCCGGTCCTTATTCCGAAAAAATAACAATCCTAACGGAAAAAGATATCGGTCGTGCTCCAATGTCAGTTAAAGCAGTTGCAACTTCAGAATCGAGCGTCGAAGTTTGGTGGGAACCCGTACCAAATCGTGACAAGATTATCGGCTATCAGATATTTTACACAATGACCGCTGTCGAGGATTTAGATGAGTGGAAACAAAAAGTCGTTGGACTGACGGAATCTGCGGATCTTACGAATTTAGAAAGGGACACGGCGTACGCAATTGCTGTAGCTGCAAGATACAAAACGACACTCGGTAGGCTGAGTCAGAAGGTAACTGTTAAAGTTAAACCTGAAGATGTGCCATTAAATTTGAGAGCTTCAGACTCTTCAACTCACTCAATGACGTTAACGTGGACCGCGCCTATGAGGCTCAATCCGATAAACTACAAAGTGTCGTTCGATGCGATAAAAGAGTTTGTAGATTCGCAAGGTATAACACAAACTCAGATAGTACCGCGAAGAATAATAATGCTCGATCCTCAAGCGAGCTCAACGACGATACACGAGCTACAACCTTTTACAACTTATAATGTTAACGTGAGCGTTGTACCCGCTGATAAACAGTACAGACCACCGGCTAAAATAAAAGTGACAACGCAAATGGCTGCCCCGAAACCTATGGTCAAACCCGACTTTTATGGGGTCGTTAAAGGCGAGGAGATTCATGTTATACTACCACAGGCTTCCGAGGAATACGGGCCTATAGCTTATTACTACTTGATCGTCGTGCCTGAGGACAAGTCGACGGCTAATAAAAATCCGGATGAGCTTACTGAGGATATGATTAGTGGAAAGGCTGGAAAACAGGAGAGAGAAAATGCCCCGTATATAGCTGCTAAATTTTCACACCGAAATATACCGTATACCTTTCATCTTGGTAGTGGCGATACTTATGAGGGATATGAGAATCGAAAGTTGGAGGGAAACAAACGATACAGGATATTCGTTCGAGCTATCGTTGACACACCGAAGAAGGTAATATAATTGTAATAATTACGTCAGTATTGGTCGTAAAAATGCAGGAATGTTACTGAAATTTTCGCCGTTTAAAAAAAAATGATAAGGGCTTTTCAATTTGGCAATTTTGACACTTTTTTCTTTTCCAAAAAGGAGAAATAGCTTTTGGCAAACAAAAAAATTGCTAAAACTGGAAATTTGCGGGAAAAATTACTTTTGCAACACCGTAAACATTTAATAAAATGGACGGCGTATTTTTTTTTTTTAGTAAATAATATTTTTCACGTTTGTGATTAAATCAATTTTCGAAAATGTCTAGAAACTGGTGTAGAAAATTTAATTATAAGACGCTAAAAAATACGATAAGGGGAAAGACGAGGTTCAAACGAACTGCTAAACAGCATGGAAATACCCGTAGTTTGCCACCAAATATTTGTATTTATTTTATATCTATTATATGAGATTATATATTTAAAATATCTGACGTATATCCGTCGAAGACAGAGAAGATATACGAAGGATATAGAAGATAAAAAACAATATTTTAGTTTTTAGTTTCAACTCCCCAAAAATACATCTGTAAAATTTCTGTCTTAGCATCTCTATACCTCATCGCCATTTTCGGAATTTCTCTCTTTGGACATGAGAGAAGTACCACCAGGAGATCCTCCAAGTCGTCCAAATCCCAACAACCCAGGCGACGGAAATCCCGAAGTTTCCGTAACTAACAGCGGCCAAGAGCCGGGAATGGTTTGGGTCGTAGGTCCAATAATAGCTGTGTTGATGGTGTGCATCTTCCTCGTTCTTCTATCAGTAATAAAAAAGTAAGTATAAAATCCTCAACATAAAAATCTTTCGCAATAGTTCTCCAACGAAGGATAAGATAAGCTTAAATTATAAGAGAGAGACTGAGGGGGCTCGTCGTTCGAGGCGAGGCGAATCTATTATTCATGATCTTGACACAATGTTGGTGGAATATTCTCAGACGCAGACAGCCGTGTAAAGCTCCGGATCAGGCAGCCGTCACGAGGCCCCTCATGGCAGCCGACATAAGTTCGAGTCACGCACCGTTGGACCCGGTAGAAATGCGCCGTATGAACTTTCAAACTCCGGGAATGATTTCACATCCGCCTATTCCTATAAGCGAACTTGGCAATCATATCGAGCGACTTAAAGCCAATGACAATCTAAAGTTCAGCCAGGAATACGAATCCATAGAACCTGGACAACAATTTACGTGGGATCATTCGAACATGGAAGTCAACACGTCGAAAAATCGTTATGCTAATGTTATAGCTTACGATCATTCGCGCGTTATTCTTCAAACAACCGACGGTATTCCGGGCTCGGATTATATAAATGCAAACTATTGCGACGGTTACAGAAAGCAAAATGCTTACGTTGCAACTCAGGGTCCACTTCAGGAAACATTCGCTGACTTTTGGCGAATGTGCTGGGAATTGAGAACAAGCACAATTGTAATGATGACTAAATTGGAGGAGAGAACCAGAATAAAGTGCGATCAGTATTGGCCAACGAGAGGCGCTGAAACCTATGGTCAAATGACAGTGACGATTAGCGACGTTCAAGAATTGGCGACGTACTGCATACGGACTTTCCAAGTTTGTCGTAATGGTTATACGGAGAGACGAGAGATAAAGCAACTGCAATTCACCGCTTGGCCAGATCACGGAGTACCCGAGCATCCAGCACCGTTCCTACAATTTCTACGTCGCGTCAAGACTCTCAATTTGCCTGATTGCGGACCTTTGGTCGTTCACTGTAGCGCCGGAGTCGGGAGAACTGGATGCTTCATTGTTATTGACTCGATGCTAGAGAGAATAAAACACGAGAAGATGATCGATATCTACGGTCACGTCACTTGCCTTCGCGCTCAGAGAAACTACATGGTTCAGACTGAGGATCAGTATATATTTATTCATGATGCTCTATTTGAGGCAGTTATATGCGGCAATACCGAAGTACCGGCGAGAAATTTGCACTCTCATATACAGAAGCTCATGCAACCCGAATTGGACAATATAACAGGTATGATTCTTCTTGTGATACAGATGTGACAATTGTGATTTGTTGTTACTTTTTAAATGTCGGTCATTCCACCAATCATACCCAATCATGCCCACATTTTAATGTACCTGAAAATTTAACAAGATGTTCAGTATGATGAAAAATGAGGTCAAATAACAGATCCGTATTTTTTTCCCGATTAATATTAATTAATTACATTTTTTTAATTTATAGGAATGTCAAGGAAAATATAAGTACCATTTTCGTAATGGATTTCATTTTATTTGAATATAATTCAACCTGATTAATTAATTCAGTTTTAATACGATTACGTATCCAAACCACTCCGAGGAAAATATGAATCTATTTAAACATGTGAAAATACAGTAAAAAAAATAAGAGCGGGATTTTCAGAGTGCAAAATCTTTCTATACATCAGCTAATATTTTTTTCAGAGAGATTAGACTTTTGCGTATTATTATTAAAATGTATTATTTAATAAAATATATGTTTTACTGACCTATCACATATTGAATTTTTGTCAGGTGTCAAAAGTTCTGCGGGTAGTGGGGGTCACATAGAACCATTTTTCTTGTCTTTACTCTCTGCACACTTTTGAAAGAGAACCAGTAGGTCAAATATTCCTAAATAATTCGAGTGTAGCGATTGGAGATTGACATAATATTCAAACAAAGTCATAGGTTTTAATGGTTATTTAAAAAATAATTTTCTTGAATAAATGATAATTTTACCAATTTTTACAAACAAAAAAAAAACAGAAACAAAAAGCTATACTTATGACATAAGGGTTTGTGTCAAGCTTAACTGAAAATTATTTGGGAAGATTCGGCGTACTGGTTCTCTTTCAAAAGTGTGAGGAGTGCAAAAACAAAACAAAAAATGGCTGTGGGTGACTCGCATTACCCGCATGTCTTTGCCACCTGGGAAAACATTCGTACTTTTCTTCAAATAATATTAGCAGTGAACTAAGTGAGATATTAATCTTCGAATATCCGTGAATTTGACCTCATCCTCTCCCCTTAACAAATATCGAAAAAATAGTTGATTCGAAAATAAATTCTACATATTTAATATTTGACAGATCCTCATTTCTTCCAATACTAAATATCTTGCCAAATTTTGAGATGAATGAAAAAATAAGACACCAGATTCAGGTCTACAATTAGCCGAATGGCCCATAAAGTGAAATATCGACGAAAAATAGAAACAAAAAAGAGGACAAGAAAGGGTTGTAAAAAGCGTAGAACGCTGTAACGTTGAAAATAAATATTTACTTATATTTGTATAACAGGTATGGAGCTCGAGTTCAAGAAGCTCTCAAACATAAAGGCCGATTCAACGAGATTTATATCGGCGAATTTGCCTTGCAACAAGCACAAGAATCGACTGGTCCACATTCTGCCTTACGAGTGCACCAGAGTCTGTCTTCAGCCTCAGCGTAATATCGAGGGTTCCGACTACATAAATGCCAGTCTTATCGACGGGTATCGTTATCGAGGCGCTTATATAGCAACCCAGGGACCTCTCAACGACACGACCGACGATTTCTGGCGAATGCTGTGGGAGCACAACTCAACGATAGTCGTGATGCTTACCAAGCTTAAGGAGATGGGCAGGGAAAAGTGTCATCAGTATTGGCCGTCCGACCGCTCGATTCGATATCAGTGCTTCGTCGTTGATCCTATTGCTGAGTACAATATGCCACAGTATATTCTTCGAGAGTTCAAAGTTACGGACGCAAGAGACGGCGCCAGTCGCACCGTTAGACAATTCCAATTTATTGACTGGCCCGAACAAGGTGTACCAAAATCCGGTGATGGTTTTATCGATTTCATCGGGCAGGTGCACAAAACTAAAGAACAATTTGGTCAGGATGGACCGATCTCCGTTCACTGTAGTGCCGGCGTTGGACGAACTGGCGTCTTTATATCACTCAGTATCGTCCTGGAAAGAATGCAATACGAGGGTGTCGTCGATATCTTCCAAACTGTTAGAATTCTACGTACTCAACGACCCGCTATGGTTCAAACCGAGGTATGTCCACGCACAATTGAAATATTAATGATGTTGGCTGAATTAATTAATTCACGAATAATTATTCGATTAATTTCTTCTAAATGAGATTCATTTTATTAATTTAAAGCAATTACACTAATATTATAGATAATTTGATTTAATTATTATACAAGGATTTTTAATTTTTTTCCAAACCGAGGTATATTATGCGCAGTTTACGACAAGAATTAATTACGACAGTTGAAGTAATTATTGGATAAATTTGGGTATTAACTGTGATTATCAATATCTAAATGAAATTCATTTAAATATATTACACGTTGTGGTTTTGCAGACAATAGTGACTTTTTTTAATAAGGGGAAAAAATCTTGATGAATAGCTACAAAAAAATAAAGCTTTTATTTCAACTAGTCTAATATTCATGCCTTCATTGTAGTTGAAAATTAGTTGATTTAATTGCCATTCAATGATTATTAATTCCATAAGAAAAATATTAATATTGTTATAGAGTAATAGTAACGGTAATAAACAATTTATAATATTGTGGTCGTGAAAAAATAAATAAATGTACAAGCAGAAATGCAGACATATTTCAAAGCAAAAATACCAACCTGTTTCTAAAAAGACTTTAAATTGTTGCTTATTTATTTGACAATTATTTTAACAATGAAAATGTTAATGAAATAATTGAAAACGATGGTAAAAAAAGTGTTTTGAGACAATCCTCACGTTGCTAAAATTGATTATTATATTTTCAGGACCAGTATCAATTCTGCTACAGAGCCAGTTTGGAATATCTAGGCTCATTCGATCATTACGCCAACTGACAAGCGGAAACTCGCGAGCCAAGAGAACCGCCGAGGGACCGAGGTGATCGACACACAAGAAAGAGGGACACCGGCGAGAGAGCTAAAGTCCGACGCGTTTAACGCAAGTTCCAAAAAAAAACCCTTAAAACGCCGAGTGTTTTTCGCGAGTGGTTGCGGACGATTCCTAACGGTGCGGTCATTGTTTGACAAGCTCGCAACGACAATACTATCGTAGATCGTATTAGTGATACGACATCCAAAATTCAAAGCAGCAGAGAGAGATTAACAAACAGCAAATAATGTATCAACCGACAATGAAGTCTTTTCCCTAAGAAAACAAACTATGAATCTCTCGATGGGACATTTTTAGGCTGATAAAAAGTATCAGTAATACCAGCGATCTAATTAGTTTCGATTAATAGACAAATTCGATATAGCATGTTGTAACGCGACGATCGAGTCGTCCAATCTTGGATTAGATGACGGAGCAAGACTGCCATGTAGTAGTCAACGTAAAACCCTTTCCCTGCCCCTTACGCCCGTCGTCGAGTCACGTTTCTTTTGAAACGGAGCCTTAAAGATTAGACGTGAAGAAAAGAAAAAAAAATACAAACAAAATCGATAAATCGTTTAAAGAAAAGATAATGAATAAAAATATTAATAATAATGATAATTGTCCAGAAAAAAAAGAAGAACCCTCCGTATAGATTTTTCTCGGTTTTACAAGTTGAATGTTTAGTCGAATTCGCTAAGGTAATAATGCTGAAAAAAAAGAAATGAAAACTCAAAAACCTCGTCTCGTCTCGTCGAATCGAAACATATCTGAGTGCGAGCGTAATTGTGTTCTTCGATTATACTACTTGTCTCCTTTGAGACGAAAAGAAAAACTTTTTGACACCCTTTAAATAACACTCCTCCATTCCATTTAATCTCACTAGCCTAACTCTAAGATAGACTGACGTTGATATACGTATATTGTTACCATTACCTCAGCCTTTTTATTCTGAATTCTGAAAAAAAAAAAAAAAAAAAAACAAAAATCCCAGCGTTCCCTCTCAGGCATATTCTTGAGACGAGAAAACGAATGGAAAAAAATGAAGAATGAGATTAAATAACAGCAGAGAGTGACGACGAATTGATGGGAATACTCGACAAAGGCGCGTATATCTTCCATATCTAAATAATAGTCAAATGCCACCCTTGCATTTGACTTGAATGAGAGAGAAAAAAAACACTAGTAGTATCGAGATTTACGAGTGGGCTAAGCAGGGAACGAACCAAGACATGGAGGAGTAATGAAAATTTCCGCTCACTGACAAGAAAATTGCCATACTGCCAAAATCGACAATTATTAATGCTGTACCAATCGCGCACGATTGGGATCTTCTCATTACCCTACCGTGAATTTAATTTAGATCTTAAGAAGAAAAAAAAACTGTTGTAAACTTAGTCGTTAAGTGATGCCATTAGGTTTGATGAAAGCAGCTGAGAAAATCGAGTACGAGGAATGATTTCAATGAGAGAGTGAATAAGAAACGAGCGTATGAAATGAATGTGATGATGTGTGATTGTATTAATGAGAGAAACAGAGCCTATATACGTGTACCTACTACTATAATGGTAGGTTTACGCTCGAGCGCGATATGCACGTGGCTGCATTAAGAAAATACTATGAATACAATGCACTGTATGTTGAACTCACGCAATGATGTCCCGAGCTCTCGAGGCCCAACTCACGATATGTACAGAGTCTCGACGTAGGCTTCTCAGTCTCGCACTCGATGGATTTATCATTTTTTTTCATTCATTAACTTCATTGACTTATTAATTAACAAAATTATATATTGACGACGTGAAGAGAGATAAAGTAATATCATCAAAACGATGGTTAAATAAAGGGCTTTCTTAGATTTCGCTTATCATACACATTTTCATTTAAAAAAAAAAATAGTTCACGCAAAAATCAAATTGAACATCGATATTGAAATTTCGAAAATGAATTTGACTTTCTAAGATTTGGAGAGGAATTTATCAAGATTTATGTACGGTCTATTAATCGATTAAAGCGTGTTAGAATCATTTAATTAAAAATCATTGAGATATGAATACAGGAATTTGTTGCATTTATACGTAAATTATACGTAAATTATCGGTGCATTTAATACGTTACTTTATTTTTTATTTATTGAAAATATAAGAAAGGCAACGTCTACTTAAACTTGTGTTAACGTAATGTTTTCTACGTTCTTCATATTTCGGCATTCGGTTGTTTTCACAATTCATTGATATAATGGACTGTTAATGAGTGTTCCTCATTGATATGCAATTTCTTTTTACCACAATTTAGCGATGTCAAAATAATTAAACGCCTTGTGGGATTTCTTCTTTCTTTTTTTTTTAATTACGATTTTAGGAATCTTTAATTCAAATATCCTTAAGACTAGTATGAGTATTTTTTTGTTAGCAAACAAAAGTAATGAGAAAACTGATAAAGAGCAAAGTATATTAATTTTTTTAAATAAAAAGAAACTAAGTTTCAAAAATGTTGTCATTGATTTTTCGATGCTGAAAAAAAAATCGCACAATTCCGAATTTTGTTTAGTAACACAAAACATACTCATCGAAGGATTTATTGATATTTCAATTTAACGATTCTCAAAAGATACGTTTATTAAAAGTTCTAAATCAATGAAACAGTAGTACTATTTTTTTTTCAAGTTACCGCTTTTGCGTGATCAGTTTTTTAAATAGTGAAAACGTCAATGAACAGCGCAGTAAAAAAGCCCTTTTTTAGTCGCCCGAATCATCACGAACTTTGGATATACCCAAATCGAATGCCAAATCAATGCCTCAAAACATTCTTGCCTGATCGTTTATAATTTTCAACGATTTCCCGAGTAATTTTAATCCCGATAAATCTCTTAGCCTGTGTAAAGACAATAAGCAAATGCTAATTTATAATCTCACTTTATCTAAATTAGCATCCACCACTCGTCCAGAATCGTTGATACTCTCGTAAAACTAAGACTGGTATTCGTGTAAATTCCATTTTCTCCACATTCGTATTTCATTTGAAAATTCGGAGCCGATTCAAGTTACTCGAAGGGTTTGACGTAATAAAATACAGTCGGCAATAAAGCTCGCAGCTACCTCAAGTGCCCTATCAATCACTCCAACTGACAGAGTCTTGCTTTGTACAGTGAAATAATGATATTCACGAGTAAGCTTCAAATCGATGTTTAGGTGGTTACGAACTTTATTTATGTCGTGTGTAAGCGTCTAAAAGCTTCCCCTCTTGTTCAGCAATACTTCCACGTCGTTCTCTGTTGGGTTGTCATTGGTATTAAAAATTGACTCTCGGGAAAGATGACGTTTTTTTTTTAATCGGCTTCCGAATGATTTTTCCTTCACAATCCACCATTTGTTATATATCCACGGGCAGCTTTTTTTTTAATTTGAGAGTGACAGGCACGAGGGCCGGGAATTCACGACTATGTGTACATAAATGCACCGTCTGTCATTGATAGCATTATACATAATACATTATAAGATAAAAAATAATATATAAATAGATATAAATATGACTATTATTCTAAAAAAAGAAGAAAAAAAAACAAGTTGGATATGCGTAGTAAAAAAAAAACAACCGTTTGGATATTGGCCAGACTATCCAGGATAATAAGCGTTGCGTTAAGAAAACACTTCATCTGATGAGCCCATCCCGAATCTATTTAAGACGGCATCTAGCTTCTTTAACAGCTTTTTTATATTTTGTATCCACCCGTTTTTTATATATTTTTTACGAACCGACTTACATATTACACATTTTTGTAAGGATACTTTAGTTCGTAGATTGATAATAACGCGTTACATCGGTTCATGAAAAAAAAAACGTTCCATTGCTTCATTCCTTTCATCGAACTCAATACTCACAGTATTTGTATTACGAAAATCCTACGGCTATTTGGATTTCTACGATTTAGACCGGAATTTATCAATAATTAAGTTTACTCTATTGTTCGACAGAATTTGATAAAAGCGCGTCGCTACAATCATTTTATTAAAAAAAAAACAATTGAAGTGTGAACTTTGGGTATTTATTGCATCTATACGTAAATTATCGCTGCATTTAATTCGTAAATTTTGTTTTCTTTTTCCTAGAAAGATAGAAGAAAGGCAATGCCTACTTAAACATGTGATTACTTATACCGCGTCCTATGTTCTTCACATTCCGGCAACTCAATCGTTTCCTCGTTTAGTTAATCATCTTATCCTCATAGCAGTCCCTTAATGAGCGTTATTGCATTACTCATCAATCACTGAGCTACTCGAACGTATAAATAAACTCTACGAAAAGAAGAAATACGATTTGTTAAAAGATTTCTCTGAAAAAAATTTCTGGCTGTTCCATTTCTCAACGGATCTATCTGACCAGTAAGAACTTTTGAAGAACAAAAGGAAAACTTGAAAGGTTGATTATTATTCCTTAATCATCTATAAAAAAAATTCGTAAATCATTTGACTCTATCTTGGCACAATTGCCGTACCTTAACTCTCTAGTTAATTAAAAAACAAGTTTTCGTTACATCATTTATTTTCATATACAAAGCACAACTCATTGTGTGATATAATGTACTTCTAATGAGTGTTTCTCGTTGGTATTCAACTTCCTTTTCCCAAAATTTAACGATGTCAAAACAATTAACCGTATTGTGGGAACTCTTCTTCTTCAAATAAATTTAAAAAATAAATGTGGCGGCTCGGCATCGAGACTTCGATAAATCTCAAGTAAGATCAATGTCGAAGTAACACTAAAAAAACAGCAACAAACAAAAAACAAATAAACGGATTGAAACTAAAAAGAAGACCCTGCCCGAGCTCTACGAAGCTCTAAAAGCGGTATTGATCTTAACTCGCGGTAAAGAATAGAGTTTAAACTTTAAACAGACACGGGGGACAAGTCAAATACTAAATAACGTTGAGATAATGGTAAATTATTTTGTGATACTTTCTTGCCAGAAAGAATACAACAGGCTGAGGCGAAAAAAAAATAGTAGTAAATACGATGTTACTGATTAATAATTATACATAAATTAAATATTGTGTAATAGGAAGACTCTGTGGACAAGGAGAAATACCATGTACATTATGTATTGCCCAGTGGCATCAATAGAATAGTGAATGACAGTGTAATTTTTTGGCATTTTTTCAATTGATCTCCTTCCTACTCCTGCTAATTTACCCAATTTATCGTTGCAGGTGTAACGTACAGGAAATGTTTACCACTCAATTAGCGCTTAACAGTGTTATACGTTGATGGTTTTATCATTTATAAAAATGATTGAGCTACTTTAAATTATATAACTATATATAACTGTCATATAATTATATGACACAAACAAAGATATTCAATATGTGACTTCCGGTACCAGTGTATCTGACGACAGCAACGACCAATCACAGCACGAATAAAGAGGCAACAATGCAAATATCAAATCTTCGATATTTTCGAGATATTTCGTGACCCACCAACTTATTAGAGAGAGACAAAAGAGAATTACTTTCACCTGCTTATATTGTTACTATGAAAAAGAATCGCTGGTCCCTGATTGATTGAAAATCAAACCTTCTTCACACTGTCAAGGGGAGACAATATTGATTATTTTGTTTTTTTTACCAATATAAATATTGTTTCCAAATTTTACGACTTATTTGCAAAGTACCGAGATGCCCAGATTTTATTTTTCGCGTTGAAGAAATGTTATGGTGTAATAATATATTTTAAAATATAATGACAAAATTCGATATCTAAATTTTTTCGAAAAAAAAGTGGTCGTTTCTGTTACCTTTTTCGAAGTTTTGGTTTTGGCAATCAACCAAAAAAATTTGGTCTCTAAAAATCACTCTGAAAAAATATACCATTACAATGATATTGTGTTTGCTCCAATTAAATCAATAATTTAAAATAAAATAAAGCGCTTAGCGTCCGAACGCTAGTAACTGAAGAATCGTTGTACCGATTGAGCTGGAATTTGGCATAGAAGTGAAGCAGCAGCTAGTTTTTTTTATTGTATCAGAAATTTAGATTGTATAGCTTTTTGAATTAAAAAAAGCGTGTGATCGATTTAACTTTCGCAAAATTAACTATCTTTTGCTAAACAGTTCTTCATAAGTGCTCCTAAACCTTGCAAAAATCGGGAAGGCGGTTCGGATTTTATGAGTTCGAAATTTGCGAAAAATTGACGTTGTTGCATTAACGTTTGCAAAACATAAGACAACGAACCCAAATTTTATACATAAAAAAGAACTATTCGGCGATCATTGATACATTAGTTTCGTCACAATCGGTAACGTGGTTAAAATTTTGAACCATGAAAAAAAAAATGCATACTTTCATCTTTTGAACATTTTGAAGCAATGGACTAAAATTTGTTGTACATACCTAACAGTCTCAAGGAATTATTCTTCATAAAATTTTAACAAAATCAGTAAATGGTTCTGCTATTAGCAAAGCTTCCTCAACAAGAAAGCCAAAATTGATCAACATACATCGTCGTAGAGGAAGCTTTATAAAAATTTAAAAATAATGAGGACGTAATGTACAAAGTTCTACTTTGCATGGTTTTTTTAAAACTAATTTATTCATAACTTTGTGACAACAATGTTGTTCAAAGTCAATGTTGCTGACATCTTCAATTAAGTCTATTTTTTCGACATTTCTCTCTTATCTCAATATACTAAACTTCTTCAGATTGAAATGTTGTTTTTAAATGTATCTGTGAATTTTAAAATTATAAAATGAGATGACGACACTCGCGAATTCATATTGATTAATAAAGGGTTCGACAAGTAACAACACCAGTTTACATCCGGTGTTTGGTTTATTTTAATAATGTTGTGCATCCATTATTACCTACATGGAAAATATGGTTAATAAGCCGTATGTACAAATGTTCAAACAATTAAATAAGGAATCAGAATTGTATCACAAGTATGACAAGAAATAATAATCTAAATAATGTTAGCTTGTTGATTCGGAGTTGTAGTCGGCGGGCTCCTCGCCGACATCATGGACGACATCATCTATAAAAATTAATAAAATTCTATTATTTTACTGCTCTTTTCGTTTACTCGTTCTGTATGAATTTATCGAAACTTACATTCTGCATCACTTGTTTCTGCAGGAAATTTTTCGTTGCCGATGAAATATTCTGATTGTTGCCCATTTTGCATTTAACGTAACCGTAGAGATTTGCGCCGGTTAAGAGGATGGCAATGGACGTAAGAAGTAACCATTTGAAGTTAACCCGGAAAAATGCGACCAGGAACAAGAAGAACCACATGAGCGGGCAGAGAATCAGCGCCAACCAAAAGATCCGGGCTTCTGCGGCGTTTATTCGATTCTGTTGAGAACCCTGAAACACAGGGCACATAGCAGCTCCGACTTAGACTATCAAACTCGCTCTTCATTGGCTGGAATGTAACTAAAGAATCAATGGTGAATATATTTTCCTGACGTTTTGTATAAAAATCTATAAGCGGACCATTTCTAAGATTTTCACAGATCTTCCGATATTAATTTGTGAATTTATCACCTATTTGTTACCTTTGATATTTTTTCTGCAGAACATTCAACATGGATATTTTAACAGAGATTTTTAGTATTTTTTCGCAAAATTCTGAGTTATCGAATTTTCTTTTTAATACCCAACCCTGAATTTTGTTAATAAAGTAAGTTCTTACTTTGAAAATTTTTTTTTGTCTAGTCCGCACTAGTAAAAGACTTTTTTTTAAAGTGAAAATTCGATTTTGTTTCCAATAAAATCCCAATTTTTAAAAATAACTATTCGAGAAAACTGGTTCAGAGAATTTGCAAGTAAATACGAGTTCTTCTATAATATCTGCTCATTCTTTTTTGGTGTACCAACAATAGACTTTTCCGAAAGAAATATGTTTTTTTTTCGGATGTACTCTGTTTTTTTGTTTTTGAAAACGTAGACTTATTCAAACAGAAAACACACTTGAAATTTTCGAGTCAATTTGAATTCTACAGAAAATTATTGAAAAATATAGAAGTGAAATAAGAAGAAAAAAATTTGAGATTTTTATACATTCAAAAAGTTATCGGTTGAGAAAACAAGATATTTTTAGAACAATAAGCAATTTTTATATTCAGAGTAAACTTTGACTTTCTTTGCAAATTAGGAAAACTCTAAAGACGTTAGACATTTTTTAAAAGAAATTTTCGAGAATTTCAGAAAACTTAGTGATTAGCTGTGATTAAAAAAAAACTTTAACATGATTTTAAGAAAAAATAACCGTTATTTTCAGCGAAATATTTTCACCAGAGTTTTAAACATTTACTATCTCTCTATTATTTATATCCGGAAGAACGTCATACTTTTTCCACATAATAATGCGAACAAAACACCAAGGACTTCTTATGCAAATACAAAAAACCGTGACCCCGCAGAGACCCACAATTTAATAGCCAATTAAATCCAACAAACAAGTATTCCGTATTATCTGGTATTTGAACAAATCAATCGAACCTTTCTCGACTCGAAGACCCAGTGGCTCGTGCCGTTATCGTCAACGTAATTCCACCATCTAAGCCCAACCATAAGCCTTCCCGTTATATTCTTTACAGTCCAAAAATCCATGGAAAGGAGCAGAATTATCATTACGAAACTAGCAATAAAACTGCTGGAGAACACTTCACAGAATATGTAGGTGAAAAGTGCAGAAGCTCTAAACGCCAGATGGAACAGCGTAACATAAGGGTGCCTGCAATAATAACGATAAAAATATTAATTCAAATCTCAAATACATAAAAAAATAAGGATATTTGTGCCAAATCCATGGCACATGATCTTGAAATCCATGATTATCCCATGTTTTTTTTTTAGAGAAATAGCTCCAAAGTAACATAGTTTTTTTTATAATGATAATCCTCTTTTCTATAATGAATGTTTGAATTTTTAATTTTCAGGCTGAAAATGAATGCCCATTTCTATCCTAGTGTCATTTGTAGAATCTTTTAATTTGTATTCCTCTGTTTATTTGTAAATATTTTATCCATGAGCAAGAAATTCATGGATTTTAAAACAAACCTTGCCTTCACAATTCTGTAGATTTTCTAATAATTTATTTAATATTTTTGTAATTTTTTTGAATATATGTTCATTAATATTTGCTCCAAACATAATTAATACATTTTTTTATACCTGCATAGTTAATGAGTAAAAAAAAAGTTTAATTATGATGCTACTTCAAGCACCTCTGAGTAGTGTAAAACGTGTAAAGACTTGGAATACTTTTTTATTGATAATACTATTGTTTAAAAAAAACTTGCATATCAACTTCATAAAATGCACATCAAGCACTATTAAATCTGCACTATTAAAATTCTACAGCCATATAGTGCAAGAAGGAACGTAAAATTCTTCACTCGTCACAACTTTCAGATCAAACTAAAGAAATATCAGAGTGTCTGTTACCAATTAAAGTTTCTGAACGTGTGTCATTGCATCAAAGTATTTCTTCCAATCTTTGAATTTGTTATACTTGAAATATAAAGTTGTAACTTTGAGCACATACTACTAAAAAAAAACAAAACTCAAGTCTATTCATGTAAATTATAAAGTACCATTTTATCTGATGTAATGTATTACAATAGTCTCCTCTATGAGCATGTGGGTATAAAAGCAAGTGCGGTAAAATAAATAAATGGAAAAAATAAATATATAAAATATAAAATAAATATAAAGTATATCTATAGAGAAATAACAACAATGATAACAATTTAGAAGAAAGAAAATATAAGTACAGAGAAATAAGTAGTGAAGTTTACATTATAAGAATGTGCAAGAGTTCGCTATTGTGTCTCTTATTTGGAAAATTTTTGATCACATTCATTTGTTTCCTGCTTGTGGGTCTATTTGAAAAAGGCAAGACGCAAGATTGATCTTTGTTTGCTTTGCATGGTCCTTCATCCACTGTGTGATTTGAGTATTTTTCTTCTTCCTGTTATATTTGAAGTCCACCTGAGTGTAAATGGTCAACTTGAATTCTGTTTATGGACTATTCATAATGTAAAAATTGATTAAAATTGGAAGTGAGATGAGGACAAGGACATATAAAATGATAATATTTCCAAATTATCCAAGAAACCTTTCCCTACTGAAAAACAACTTTTCAGAACAATTTTACATTTACACTCACACACAAACACTTCGGTATTCATTGTAATGTATAAAACTAGAGAAAGCATCAAAAACCTACTTGACAGCATCATACAAATGCTTCAATGTAGTGAAATACTCTATTAGTATAATTATTGTTGTTAGTTGTTACTTTTATATGTGAATTTATAAATAATGATAATAATAAAAATTCGTTTGCATAATAATTATTTACAAAAGAACAAGAGATAAAAAGAATAATTAAAACCAGAACTTAATAACAAAATGCAATATATTATAGGTCTCTGTTTTAAGAAAATACTATGAATCTTGTAATTGCTTAAGTAAGCACAGCATTTTAATTATTGTAATATTAGAACCTGTCTTTTTTGTCTATTCAGCATACAAATACAATTGTATTAAACCTAACTGTTCCTACAAGTGATTGGAGCTTCGATGCAATCAAACAGAAATAATTATCAGCACAAATATCCTTACGCATTTATTACAATTATAAAACAATTGTACTTGAGCTTGTCCGGTTGATTGGCGTCATCTTCTTCGCCGAATCCAATGGTATCGTCATCCATCAGCAATGGAACCTGTAAATAACACAACCATCATCCCGAAGAGACAACATTAGCTATCACATGTGTTTGACAAGTTGTCCATGCTCAAGATCAAGTGACAGCAGCGACCTTCGTTACATTCCTCTCGTTCCAACGTCAGAGCAAAAAAACGCAATATTTATGAATTACGAAAAAAAAAAGCAGCATAAATCGAATATCGAAGTTCCTTATGGTAACTCGTAAATTCATTACGACATTATGCTAATACAAGAAAGAAAATGCTTACGGTTCATTAGGAATAAACTTACCGAAGCGGAGGCCATATTTGACACTGACAACGACGCCCCAACACCCCAACAGAACTAACCTAAACTCTCAAAGAAAACCAAAAACTAACCTAACCTCGAAAAATATATCGATTACCTCGTTATCAGTGGCGAGAAACACGACACAGTTATCGACATCCCTCAACTCAGGATGTGTGAATAACAACCCTTTATTTTATTATTATCAAAATACGAAAGAAAATTACAGCGCAATTATAAGCAATTTTATCTTAGATACTCGCGTCAGTATTTTCATTTGGGTGATGTCAAACTCGGGTAATGTAGAGATCCGACTGTAGTAAGCAGAGAGATCTCTGTAGTATGTATACGTGGCTTCGTGGATACGTGGACAAGTCATCAACTCAATCGTTAACAATCAGTAACATCGTGCTAGCGACTGAAATTTCTTTGATTCTATTGTTTTATTCCATAGCGGTGTAACAAAAAGCCAGTAATATTTTTCACATAATGTGTGTTGATTAGTGAATATAAAGATAAGGAGGAAAAAGAAAAAGGATTATATAGCATCAGGAGTGGCGCATACGTGATTATGGTGACGTATACGCTCTAATCATCGTGTTGTTAGTTTATAACAGCTGTGTAAAGCTGAGAGTGAAATCAAATGCCCACGGTTTGGTGGTGGCGCTGTGTGGAGATGGAAATGCAAGCCTGCAAGTGGCTGAGATAAGCACGGGGGACTGAGAATTGCCGAGGTGTATGTGTGTGTGTGTGAGAGGGAGAGAGAGAGAGAGTGAGAGCCGGCAGCGTGATTTTCGTGTATATCGCCAAACTCAAACAGTCGATTCAGACAGAAGCTAGCTATTCGCATGCCGGGACTCTCGACTCTTAACGATACGGGACAGGAAGTTTGTATTGAGAGAATTGAAGATAACAAAGATATTCGAAGATGCTGAAAGGATATTCACCAATCGCGCAGGCCCTTCTTGGCACATTGTTCACTTGGGCGCTCACTGCTGCTGGAGCTGCCCTTGTCGTTGTCATTCAAGGCAAACAGGTGAGTCTTCGTCCTTAGATACTTTCACGTGTTTTTTAAAAAATATAAATTGGGAATAAGAGGCTTGCAAATAAAGTGGATTACGAGGTGGAGTATTTTTAGCGGACCGGGTGGCTAAACAAACTTACCTGTGTTTTATCATAGTTGGGTGGATGAAGAGCGCGAAAAATTGTGTTTGAATCGGACGCGCGCGCTTTTTTAAACGAGGCTTTTTTATGTTCTTTTTTAATACACGAAAAATATACAGAGGGAATATTTTAATTTTTGTACAAGTCTTTCTAGCCAGATGTATATTTTTTCAGTATGACGTTTTTAATCACCTTGCGGAACAAAAATATAAAAATATATCAGACAAATATTTTCGGCTGTTTATATATCAATTATTTATCAGTTCAGCTACACTTTTTTTCTTTATCCTTGAACATATTTCATAATTTGCTGGATTTTAATGTTAATCGAGTTTTGCGTTCTGTGAATTTAATTTTAATTTGAGAATCCAATATTTTCGAAAATTATGTATTTTTTTAAACACTTTTTAAGATAAGTCAAAGGAATGCATTTCTCACTATAAAAGCTTTAGTTTAAGACTGTTTATTAAAATTTGGTTAATTCTTCGAGTTCACGCCTTATTTTGGACTCTTTAAAGAGCACAATAGTGGGAAATCACAAACGACTTTTTAAGAATCTTATAGTTTCAGTTTCAATCAAGCAATTTATAGTATTATATGGGTCGTTTGGAAAATTTATATATGGGGCATTTCATTGTAATTCAGACAAAATGAAACCCGACCGTCTTCGAATTTGTGATCAATTTTTTCGCCATATAACGCAGTTTAATATGAAAATAGTATGAAATTTTATAAACAGCATTTTGAAGATTTTTATCTAAGTTTAGAGTGAAAAAATATTAGGTTTCACTCAGAACTCACCCATTTATTTTATTCGAAAAATTCACCGAAATCTTTCATAAATAAGCAAAAATGTTATCTTTTTTATTATTATAATTTTCTGTTTTTTTTTTTTTAACTCGTCTTCAATTTTCCTTATACTTTTTTACATTGTTGTTATCACTGAAAAGACCATCTGTTATTTTTAATAGATTCTTATGTTGGCTCGTTCTTGATTTATAAAAAAAAAGTCCAATTAAAGAAATTAATTATAACTTCAATCAAAAGCATGATTTCGACATAAATAATATATTCAGTTTTTTTTCATCATGTAACGTAGTTTAATATAAAGATAGTATAAATATTGATAAGCATCATATCGAGTGTGTTTATCTACTTTAAAGTAAAAAATATTAAGTACCTGTTGTCTTATTAGAAAAATAAACAAAAAAAAATCTGCAACGAAAATCGGAAATTTGAACTGTCATGATGGGAATATCAATTTTTCATATTTAAAACAAAATTTTATCGATTTATTTCAGAATACATATTACAATATCAATTTTTTGTTATTCTTAAAGTAGATATATTTTTTTACATGTCATATGTAAAAAATATATATAAAACATTTGCTGTTTATTCGAAATTAATTAAACATTGCAATATCATTTTTCCAAGCGATCTTACATAATAAATTTTTCGAAAACTAACAAATAAAAAAATTATTTAAAAAAAAACTTCGGATTTTCCATGCAGATTTTTGATCAATTTATCAAATAAGATAAAGAAACTTAATATTTAAATTTTTTTTTACTACAAAAATAATTAATATAATGTTTATCAATTTTTGTACTATTTTTTAATTAATCTGCGTAACATGACAAAATTGTTCGCCATGCTATTTATGTCGAAATCATGTTTTTAATTGAAATTGAAATTTCTTAAGTTGTAAATTTAATTTCCAAAATTAAGAACGCTACAAAACAAAAATCTAATAAAAATCACAGGTGTTCTTTTTAGTGATAACAGCAGTATAAACAGTTTTAGGGTTATTGAAGAGGACCCGGTTTCATGTATAACTTAATAATAATAATAAAAAGTAGAGTTGTTATTGCAAAAAAAAAGCGCAATTATTTTTCAAAAGTAGCTCATTACCTTTCTATCAGAGAAAATCGAAAATTATAAAATGCAAATTAAAGTGGAAAGGCCATGTTTTAAGGCAGTGCAGGTGTTTCTTTTATTGTCTATTTTTATGGACTTGAAAATATCCCCAACGTTAATTATGCTATTTAGGAAAAGAACACAATTTTCAAATAAAATAATTATTATTATACTTTTTATTGGAAAGTAAATTTAACACAAAGGGTTCATAATTTTAACGTCCTGATGAAATTGAGAAGGTTGATCTTTTTTGCTTTTTAAGTAGGACCACTTTTAAGTAGTTGTTAAATTTACAGAATCGCTACGGCAGCGCCGCTGAACATTCTATAAAAAAAAGTGAACAATCATGCAAAATCTTATATAAATCTGTGACTTTTATCGTGATAATATTTGATAACGTTTTTTAATCGTGAAAAACGAAAAACTACTTTGAGCTTCCACTGAAAACATGTGATTCAAACTGTAACTTATAGTTTCCCGCAATAAAAATATTTTAAGCATGATAAGATTTAGTTTCTTACAATTTCGCATGATAAAACAGTCATCAAGCCAGAATGACGAACGATGCTACTCCGGCAATTCTTGTATTTAACCGCATTTTGATTTTATTAAGAAAGCGACCATTCTTGAAAGGTCAGTTTCAAAACAAGGATAAAACCTTGAAGCAATAAAAATTCGAGGAATTTCAAATACTCATATTTATTTAAATGGAAGAATCCAGGTTCGCGAGGAAAAACAGATTTTACATCTTTATTGCATATTTTTTAGTTCTTGAATTTTAAATTGAACGGGATTATATTCATTGGATAACTGAGAAACATTTACATAACTTTTTTTGTTTATAATTTCACATTTACATGAAAATCACTATTTTGTGAAGTAATTTATTTTTTATTTTTCAAACATCAGTAATTCGCAATAGACTGAAACGGGTTCATTTAAAGATATCAAAAAATTTGAAGTTCCCTCAACGTAATGTGAACGCATGTCGAAGTTACGCGATCGAAGACCGTGAGGTCCACAAGTGTGTCGAGTTTCGAAAGAGTGATCCATAATCATGGCTTTTGATCGATTTCACCTATCATTATTGTTGGTCTTTACGAAATTGTCTAGACATGAATACATAGAGTATTTCACAGATGAATCTATTCATCTCCATACTATTTCATCATCATTCATTGATAAAGTATATCCATTACTAAATTATTTCATCAATTCCGACATGTACGACATTAACGACTGGCGAAATTCAAGGAAAAAAATACATTAATGTTAATATTTAAGTCAAGTCGACGACGTTGTTCTCGAGGCAAAAAGAAAAGATTAAAAACTTGATTAAAATAGAACCTAAAGCAAAAACGTGCAAATAGGAAAACATTAGTTCCAGAGAAATTATACAAAAACATGTTATTAAAATGTACGTCTTTTTATGGTGAAAGGTTTGCCTCTAAGAAAATGAGTAGCGGTCATTTTTAATATTCATTACCAGACAAAATATGCAGATTGAAAATCTGAAAATAAATGTCCAATTGGCCAGTTAGAACCGCTTTTATAGTAATTATGAAGAATTTTTAGCGAGCCGAAAAATATTAATTATTTTAACACACACACTATTTTAATTTCACCCTAATTAAATTTTATTTTAATAAAATAATGATAACATTTTATTTGTCCCTCACTGTTAAAGATGTTGTGGAATTTATGGAAAAAAAATACACACTCAGGAGTATGTGTGGTTAGAAAAATAATTATATAAAGAAAAACCACTGTCAGTAAAATTACAAATGACTTTACATTAAATAAATTAGTTAAGTGGTATAATGTAAAGAGATTTACCGTGAAACTCGAATTAATATTGTGCCGTTATTAAAAAGTATTTTTGTATTACATCAAAAATTAATTTGAGTAAATATACGAGAATCAAGAAATATAATAATAAATAGTTAAATTATCCAAAATTACATTTTATAGATTAAAATTGTATTTCTTTCCTTTTTTAAAAATATATAGCAATTCAGTCTCCTTGGTTGATTAATGTGTATGGCGAATTAATTCTTGGAGTAATTTTTTACTATACGTTGTTCTTAAGCGTGAGTGACTAAGTATTAAAATTAGTATTAAAGAACAATGTCAAGTTCTCTTATTCGATATTGACCAAGAAAAAGCAAAAACAAATTGAGACAAAAAATGTATAAACTGTGGGAGGTTATAGAAAATTAATCGAGGTGAAATTTTTTATCACAAAATCCGAAAGTAGATAATATAAAAATTATGTACGCGTTAATCTGGTTTTTAATAAATGGAACATTATTAAGGAAATTCTCAAGTCATATTTTTCCTTTTGATGGTCAATCAAGATATTATTCAATCAATTAAATAATTGCAGAAAAGAAATAATCCCTCTTTTAATTATTTACTATACCGTTAATTAAAATTTACGAACCAAGTATATGAAATGAATATTTGTACACATTTCATTGTTACGTAGTTATTCGAATTTGTTATCTATTAAGTTTTTTTTTAAACACAAAACAATGCACGAAATAACGCAATTTTATGCCCAAAAAGACAAAAACCGTCTGCACTATTATATTAATTGGAATACAGATTTCCTAACAGTATACATTTTATTCAATTTTAATAACCATAAACATTATACTAAAAAACATTGTTATAGAAAGCAGAAATTTCGATTTGTCATCGTCCATTTAGCAAATCGTATTTGCTAAATGGTTGCGCCTGAAAAAACGATGTACATATACTAAACAAAAATTGCATGTTGTAGAAGAAAATATAATAAACTATAAATAAAAAAAATTGACCACTAATAAGGAATTGTTAAAATTTCAATTGAATTCCAAAATTGTTGAATTCCCACATTTCTTCTGATTGTATATCTACTCTGATATCTGTAACGCTATTTATTGCGTCGTAAATATCGAAAACATTTATCCTAACGCCGTAAACAATGTCGATCTAAATAAATTAAACTCAGCTGGAAAAAATAAGGCGTTTAAAGTAATAAAATATTCAAACCAAATCTTGTTTTTTTTTACACCTATAATTAATAATAGTGCGTTACTTGATTGTTTCAGAGAAAATTGCTGGATGTGAGCCTGGGATTCGCGGCAGGTGTGATGATAGCTGCCAGTTATTGGTCTCTGTTGGCACCGGCAATTGAAATGGCAACGGAGAGCAAAGTTTACGGCGAAGAAGGCGAATTTGCGTTTATACCAGTAGCCGTTGGGTTTCTCGTAGGCGCGGCCTTCGTGTACGGAACGGACGTATTGATATCTGCCCTCGGCATTCAGTCCCCCAATGTGCTGTTAGCTATGCAGTCAGTTGGTACGAAACAAAGACGCAGAATCCACGAAAAACTAAAGAGTGACGAGGATTTAGACGATAATGACGTAATTAGTGGTGTAAACGTAACCGGTGGCCGTAATATGTATGCTCATGTCGAGTCAACCACGATCGATGGTATTGAAGTTTATTTCTATTTTTTTTTCTCGTTATTCTCTACATCGTCAAATTGACAATAAGGTCGATGCGTTGACCTGGAAAATACGATCAGTTGGCATCATAACGTCTCTCGACTCTGTGTATCTCGCCCCTCTTTGATTGAAGTGTAATATCCGTTTGATCTCACTTTTATTGAATTTTTTTTACATATTTTCATAATTTGGTCTTTTAGGGATATTTTATTGCAAATCTGATGTTCAAATTCCAAAAAATGTCAAAGTTATAAGGATTTTAGTGGAAAACCGTGGAAATCTAAAACGTGTTTTCTTGGATCTATGTTTTTCAAAATGATAGGCGTTCTAATCCACTCTACGTACTATATTCAATTTTTGCAGACACATTCTTTAGATGATTCTGTTGGTATTCATGTAGGATTTACTTTTTCTAATTCATCGTTACTTTTATAGTAAAAAAATATGCTTTTTTGAAAGTGGAAAATCTGCCTTTTGTACTTTGGCATTATATTCAAATTTCTTTCAATACTATTATCATGCTCAATGAAAGCAAAAAACAAGACGATGTGTTTCTTGAAGTCTCAAGACTTGGGGTCCCTCATTAAAAAAAGCTTCGTGTATTGCATTCTTAAAACAATGTGCACATTTTGCCTACTTTTTGTTTAACTTCTGAAGGAACAGTTCTTCCATAATTTCTACGACCTTGAGTTCAAAGTACTAAGAAATTTGACGCCAAAAATAATCTCTACACTCATATTCACTACAATTCCAAAAACCAAAATCGTCAACAAAATTTGCCAAAAATAATACCAAGTATCATCTAGATTCTTTTTACAAATTTTTCTCGAATTTTTACTCCAGTTTTAATATCCTGAGATAAAAAACACGAAAAAACATTTCCACGAAAACAAAGTTTCTTCTATAAAGAAGCATAGATAAAAAAAACACAACTTTAATAGTACAATAAAATTGAAAAAGTACTTGCTTTATCTGGTTTCGAACGGATATATCGCCTTAATCGGTTGTCGCATCTCGTGTAGTTTAATTTTTTGTATCACTTCAAAAGACCAGGAACAAACGAGTATTAATCGCACACCGATTGGAATAGTAATAATGACTTGGTGAAAACGTGTAAATGTTTCACGCCGCAGTTTCATCGCAAGGTCTCCTGTCGTGACTTATTTTAATTTTACGATCGGATAATTTTGCCCGAATGACCAGAAATACTCCAATTGCTCGCTTGTTCCGGTAGAGTCTACTCGACAACTCGCGACTCAAACGGCTCATGTTTCATTATTTTTGCTTAATCACGAACAATTAACTACTGTTACATACTAGCAAATCCATTGTCTGTAGATCCTGGAGCTTTGCCCATAGGCTCTCGCATTCGAATATCAGTAATGTCGCATGCATTGGCAATTATCCTTCTAACATCGTGTGGAACTCGAATGTACGTACTTGGCTGTCAATTAAGAGAAAACACTTCGCGACTGTAAAACCTACTACGATAAAAAACAAAACGCGTTAAAAAACGTATTGGCGCCGGAAAAGTGGTCAAGTGACTAAAAGCCTTAAACCCGATAAATCGAAATGAAACCTTGAAGAATTAATTTAATAAACACGCTAAACGATCATCGACGGTCGCGTAAAACGACGATTTTAAACTGATCTCTAATTAAGACAAAAATTTTAACAAATTTGTGAAATCGGATTTAAACAAAAGATACGTAAAAAAAAGCCAAGTGCGTGTGGAGAGTTTCATGCGTTTACCCGCTCAACTGATCATGTTTCCCCCTGCTTGCTGCCGATTTATGTAGTTTTATTGGAAGGACATTCCACATGAATCAAGATGAGATTAATCCGAGAATCGACTCATGTTGTTTTTTTTTTTTTTTTTTCAAGTTACCCTTATAATATTATACTCAGATCACAAATATCAAGTTTGAATAAAAATGTTTTCTATGACATACAGACTGAAAGAAATGAATTTTTTTCTTACACTATAATTTGAGATTCAACTTTTTTGGATTGCAATACTTTTTCTCTTAAGAAGGTTCTGGCGCTTCGCGCTGGTCAAATCGTTGCTTAAGTTTTGCACTCGTTTTTTAACCTTCAATGTATAAAATAATAATAATAGAGTTTGATTTGTGTATCTACTTAATGTAAGAAATCATAAATCATATTTATACCTCATTTGATTGGATACTCATGTATATGATGAAAAGGTAAAAAAAAGAACAGTTTTCCTGACGTAAACCCGCAATAGCAAGTACACTATATAAATGAACGAAATATTTTCTTCAAAATAAAAATTTTATCTAAGTTTATCTTTATGTTCTGAAATTGCTATTTTCAGAACATAGAGAAATCTTAATGACGTCTCCCATCGACATATTCTCAGATAGGAGAGCTATGCATGATACTTCTATAGTAGCAAAATTGGATTCCAAGGCCAATTCAACAAAAAAAAAAACAGCTGTATTTTCTAAACATTCTTTTTGAGGCTTGATTTTTCTAATGTGAATGAAATATCGTAAGCGTAGTTTGAAAAGAAAATAAACGAATTTGGAAATGGTGCAGCGGGCATTTTAATCCTGTTTCATGTGAAATTCCGTGGATTGATTAATCGTAACACAACGTCGATCTTGGTTTGTCTTTGAATGAGACGTTAAAAGAAAGCACGAGAACTGGGTCTTTTTCAGGATTTTACGAACAGAACGCAAGAAGAAGACAGGGAGGAGGTGGCGGTATCGTCAGAGGTTCGGAGGCCGATGGAATGGGAACGGTCTATGAGGATCCCAGCAACGAAGCTAGAAACAATCAATGGAGAAGAATATTGCTTCTCGTTGTTGCAATCACGGTACGTCATATGTATCGCGTGACGTAATTTCAGTAGCACGCATTTAAACGTTGCCTATCGCACATATCTTTTGCTAAATGTCATTGATTAATATCGTATTATTCCTCTTTCTCTCATAGGTTCACAATATTCCCGAAGGTCTCGCGGTCGGTGTAGGATTTGCTGCAGTCGGGAGCAGCGCGTCAGCAACATTTGAAAATGCAAGGTAAGATTTTGCCATGTTTCGGAGACGACGAGCTAAACTAAAAGGCTAAAAGGTGATTGCCACAACGGAATTACAAACCTCGCAAAAAAAAAAAAAAAATCATAAAAATTGCGCTTTGAAGCAGTTCGAGCTACTTCAAAGTGCTCAACTTCCTCCGTGACTAATTTCCAATCTATATTATCGATTTCTTTTATAAAAATGATTTTGAAAGATCATCTTCAACGCTCTATTAGATAAGAACAATCTTAAAGATTGCTTTCTCAGTACTGTCACGCTACCAATATTCCTGTTGCCGTTGTTGTTATGATAAACAGCTAACTCTCGCGGAAAAGATTGCCAAGCGATAGAAATAACGGGATTATAGATTGATTTAAATTTCTCACTGTGATAAATCTTCACCATCGACTGAGTCGAGTTTAAAACGCTGGGAAATTCTATCCGAGGTGTCTGTCACACCGACGTGAGCTGATGGCACGTAAGTAACATGAGTGAATGCTGGTTATTGGGGAAAAATAACACACGACAGCAACATAAGCAAAATTAAGAAAACGTTAAAATAATTTTTAAAGAAATATCATAATTGAAATTCATATTGCAAAGACGAATTTATACTAAGAATCTCGCAAGGTATTTATACTTATTTTTATTACTTGCTCGTTTAGTCAGATGCTTAAAAAGTAGAAGCGGTTACAAATTGAAAAATTCGAATTGTTACCAAATCCGAACTCTTCTACCAATATTCACCAAATTAAATACCCAGAATTGCTGATTAATAGTCATTTTTTGACAAAAATTAAAGTTCATCTGATTCATCTGAAGAAAAAAATCATATGGATCGATGGATAATCACACAATTCAATACCGATCGTTGGTCAATTTGATTTTACTTATGTAAATCAATTTAACCCAAATAACTCAAGAATTGCAAGAGCCAACGTGATCACAGACATTTGTGATACATTTCAAAACCGCGTAAAATCTTAACGGTCGTTAGTATTTCGTTAAAAATTGTATCAAAAAATAACAATTGACCATTTATACCAACCTGATAAATTTAGCAACTCATAGCATTCCCGAGCTATAGACATTTGAAATCTTCGACTCAACAAATGAAAAACGGTGAAAACTTAAATTTAACGAAATATGTATAAACATTTTATTCGATAGAAAAACAAAAGTATCTCCATAAAAATTCGTCAAAAAATGTTACAAAAATCAATATAATGTGTCATTATTTTCTATTGCCTATTTTGTATTGTTTAAATTTTTATCGCTCTCTCAAAAGAATTTATGTGAAAAAACATATATTTTTTTCTAATAGAATTTTTAGACATTTTCTTACCAATACCATATTAATAAAAGAATCATCAACATCCAATTATTTATTAAACAAATAGGCAGAGTTTATAAGTAATCGGATGTTTACATTCTGTGCAGAATTATTGTGCACTATTCTCTTCTTTTATCCAACAGATAAATCGTAGTAGAAAAAATTTTAAATTACAGTTTTCCTTAGCGACCGAGTAGTCTCACATCACATTGATCGTCAAGTTGACGAAACCTCGTCCATTCACGTATCACAAGTTTCTTCCACTAGATGGCGACACTCTGCAGCATCCGTCAACGTTTTAGAAGCCGATGATTGTCGCGGAGTGAGGGAGATGCAGTTATTCACGATAGGAGGCGAATGAATGGATTTCACGGTGGTCGCATGCGGTAACCGACCGAAGGCAAGGTTTATTGTCGCGGTTGTGTTGCGGAGAGGGTGGCGAGGAGCGCCAGCGCGGTTCCGTCGCTCCCCGCGGAACGAGGGGAATTAGACGGAGACACGTGTGGCCCTGGAATTCAACGAGCCCTAGGCGCCGCGCATTCCATACTTCCCACCGCTTCTTTACAAGACCATCTTCGAGGCTCCAGCTTGTTTTCTTTAGCTCGCATTTAGATCTCTCTCGAACGTCCTTCTATATCTGCGTACTGTTGGTACCTTCCGGCACCGCATTCCTTACGCTCTCGCAATCGGTGACCTGCAATCTTGTGAAGAATGATATTTCATCGACCGCATGTCGACATTGACAATCTCCGTTGATCCTAAGATGTAGTAGTTTGGCGGATTAAGCACGAGAATCTGGTCCCTTCGTTGACCCTTCTAATATAGCAGATATTAATCATTTATATTGGAACATTTTGGAGTGAACGGAAAAATGCGTGGAGTAACATTTTTGTATATAAAGCATTCTTTATCATCTGGGCCACTCTAACTTATATTATACATATATTATATTTAGGGATATGATCTTTCACTAGAGGCTTACGACCTTCATTTCATCACGAAGATTAAAATTTAATAAGAAATGTATATGTAACTCTTTGTTACCATATTCTATTCTTATTTTACAAGAGCAAGTAATTTGTTAACAGTTTTTTGAAGTCTTTGTTTTCCCAGCTTTTCCTGATGTTTGCTGACAGTTCATTAAAGCAATTAATTCCAATATAGTTGTATGCCTTCTTTAGAAGACCTTTTTTACCCTTTCAAATCGGTTTTGCCCACTCTATCAATTTTTCCGTAGGTTCTGTATATACCACTGTAGGTTATAATTTTTTAAAAAGTCGTTGATAAAGAATACCTCATGTTTAGATCGAAGCCGGCTCTTCGGAGCGAAAGAAGGGTTTAAGGATCCATTTTTTTGTGTATTCGAACTTGATTGTGTACTTCAGAAGTTGTACTTTTACCCTGATACCTTTGGTATCTGTTTGTTCAGATGTTTTTAGTACTATCTTTAAAGACCGTGTATTAAACATTTTATATAAAAAATCATATAAATTACAGTTTTAGAACCCTGAATAGACAGGCTCAGAGGTGACCGTCAGTTTTAAGCTTTAAAGGGACTAGGAAGGTTTTTACAATTTAAAAGGACTGGTACTTCAGTATTTAAACAAGTTCCAACAGTATGTGATAATTTATCAATTTTTTCTCGTTAGTTTTTTTGGTTAGTAACACAAAAATTGTAGAATTGCATGCGTTTAGCCGAATACAAATCTTGAAAACTGTTCAATATATGCATTTTCTTTGCTGAATAAAAAACGATAAATATATATGGAAGAAAATAGCAATTATTAACACAATAGTTAATATAACACAATCATTATTCTAAAAATCAATGTTTAAAAAATAATTTGAAGAATGAAATAGAAAAATCCATACAATTTATTGTTCTTTAAGATATTTTTATCATATAAAAAAGGTCCCTTAGATTCTTTGGAATTTTTATATTCTGACCTGGGGTTTTTTAACCTTATCAAAACAGCGCTACGAACATTCAATGACAAAAAACAAATATAACGTGCTTTTTCCCTGGAATTTTGCCTGCAGTTTCTTAAAAGAAATAGTTAACGTTTGTTAGCAAATAACAGAAGTATAATTTTTTAATATATTTTCAATTATCAACAAATTGAAACTCCTACAATTTCTTATATTGAAACCTGGGGGCCTTTTATCATATAATCAAAACAGCGTTATGATAAATCGAATGGAATTTTTAATATATTTTTTTTTTAACACTAATAAATGAAACAAACCTTTTTGCCTGAAATCGATGGAGCTCCCGTTTGAAACGATTCGCTAAATCTCGCGAAATTGTATATACATTTTACCGGTTTGAGTTCAAGCAGAGTGTATTTGTAAGGACGAGTTTAAACTCAGAAATAGCCAAGATACATGTAGTATATACGATGGGGCCACCCTTTCAGTAAGAGAAACGAGCATCGTAGCCCTCTGACGCCACCTTGAACCCGATCCATATCTGATCACGTGATTCCTGGAAGCCTCCGTTTCTTTCATCTCCTTTATTAGGGCGTTCCAAGCTGGTCCGTTTGGAATTCAAGTTCTCTACCACTATCGCATGCCATTCTTTCGCGCAGCAAAGCCTAATTTCATTTTATTTTTTTGGTATTATTCTGAAGTACATTTGAAGTTCTTTTTTTTAGGAGTCGAGATTGGAAATCGCGAGGTGAAAGTGGTGCCATGTTGACAATACTCGTGCTAGATGGCTGACGTAGTGTTTTGAGAGTCTGTTTGAGAGGCTCCGGAGATAGTGGCTTGAGCAACCGAACTTCAGACGCGCTGACCTCCTCCGGACCGTTGCGCGTGGTCGCATTCCAACGTATAACATTCAAATGACGCGGACTCTTCGTCATCTCTCCGTGCTTGCGATGTCGGTGGCCCATTAAGAATCTTTGGAATGAATGGACCGCGATCTCCTCCACACACGCTCATCCCTCACTCTCTCTAGCTCATCGACATAATTAAGAAATGGCGTAGCTCATTATATCAGACATTCACCGTCAATTCAGCCATTTTTTTTTATCCTTTCAGATATTTTTCATACTACTACCTACTTGAGAGTAAGTTGTGTAGTTTTTTTATATTCGAAAATCCAATGTTTAAGAAAATGTACAATAGTCCATTTTGCTTCCTAATAGATTAAACCTCGTATCAATGATTTCTTTTTCCGAGGCTTTAATATTTTTTTGAGAATTCCTTTTGGGCTATCAAACTATACATTTTCACTGGTAAATGAAAAAATCCCCATTATTTGATCCAAATTTCTGTGAAATGCTAGCAGTTGTTACGAATTTACAGAGTTTGTGCATTTTTCGTGTAACGCTAGGATGTTGAGATTTTACGTGGTTTTAAAATTTTTTAACTTTAAAATCAATGTGAATTTTGTAAGTAACGAGAAGGGTTCATTCTTGAAATAAAGATGTTTACTTTTGTTGACAAAAAATGGCGTTACTAGGTAGAAAAAAAAATTTTCATAAAATTTAAACAAAAAGCTGACATAAAACTGCGGCTTTCATCGTGACATACTTTTTTCCTCATGATTTACAGCTTTCAAGATACGTTAACTTGACAAAAGATCCAACAACAAAATCCAACATTCTGAAATATTGGAATTTGTAAATTTGAAAAAAAAATACACAGAAAACATTGTGTTAGAAAAATTAGATTAATTATGAGAAATACCATAAAGGGTCAATAAAAAGTGGCTAAATTTACTGAGAATGTCGCATATACGAGAATACACAGAGATGGCAGAGGTTAGCGAACGAGCGATATTCCCGTTGCTTCATGCTGAATTAAAATAAAAAAGTTAAATAAAAAGTGTCGCTGGAGGCCCGGTTTGGCAACATTGTTCGGTGATACGGTTATCAATCGCCCGTTAGGCACACAGAAATACAACCGCAATTTTGTCTCACTGGCTGAGTCTTTCGTGTCAGCTGCTAATTCCATCATTCACATCTTTTAATGCCTAGCATTTCCCGTTAAACTGGCTCTTACAGTAGGATTAAAGCACTGTTTTAATTCCTGAATTTATTCCATTTACGTACAGATCGGATCGTTAAACTGGGTTTAGTCGTATATAATAAGATACGCTATTTCTTAATTATGATGAAACTAAATTCGCGAATCTATTCACCTGGTAGTTTGACACCTTTCGACCAATGCTAGATAGCTATTAATTATTAAATAACACAGGACAATGAGGTGGGAATAAGAGGAAGAAAAGAGATCGGAATTCTCTTCCTATATTTATATAAATTTATCGTCTACTTGGCCTATAATTTATTCAATATCAATTTTTTTTATCATGGCACCCTAAAGTGTACACGTACCCACATGCAAAGCGTGTGCAATTTTTTAATCTTACTTGTGCTATCACCCAGAAAATATATCAACCATTTTTTTGAGTCTACATCCATTTTTTCAACCAATGACTCACAAATCATTAAGAGTACTTTACACACATATTTACCAACCAAAAATTGTTTTGATTAGATCTTGCGTACTTTGAAAAGAGAGAAAAATCTTTTAAAAAAATCAATATCATCGATTACACCACACATTAATAATTCAAGTTAAAAAATAATTAATAGAACAAACATTCTTTAAAAAATTAGATACAAAACTTGTTTTTATATCAAATTTTCTTATTTTTTTTACAATAACATAATTCATGTAAAGGATTTTCTTATAATTAAAAAAATTCTGTTTTCAAGAATTATTTAATGATTTTTAAATGAGTTTGTTCAATGATCTCGAAACTTCTCCAAATTCTCCAAATTAAAACTTATCCCAAATTCGCGAATGTTCAAAAGAAAAAATAAATTTCACAATTATGAACAAAAATTGAAACAAAAAAACTTGTATTTATTCGGAGAATTCACAAAATTCATACATAAAAAAATTAATTATATAACACTGAACAATAGAGTGAGAAAAAGATAAAGAAGAAAGAACGGTATTTAAAGATACTTTTCTGTGTACTTTGCCTACAATTTTTTTCGGCATTTATAATCTTACATTCTTAATCTCACCTTTAAGAAAGTAACTACACTGTTTTTGGGACGTAGAACTAATTTTTATTCTACATGGAATTTCTTACACTGCAATATTGAAGGATTTTGAGTTTTTAAATGAATAATCTAGTCAGAAGGGGCTGATAAGACTTTAGAAGCGACAAGGGGCCGAGATGAGGAGGGGAAATCCGGTTGTCCGGCTAAAAAAATCATGCTAGGAGTAGTATAGGTATTATGAATGAATCGGCGTTCGACCTGGAGAGATAACCTCGTATGATATGAGGGAGGTCAGCGGGGTGTGAACACGCGCCACGTTCGAGCTAGTATGCTAGCAAATGGTGAACTTCTTCACAAAGAAACATTTCGCATTCCTTGTACATACCCCTAATAGCAAATCCAGTGGCAATTTCATACTTAAACTGTGAAAAATGCGGTGTTAAATTTTACACCAAAGGAGTGGACCTATTCCTGTGAAATTCAACATCGCTTTTTTGTACTGTGTAAGGGCATTGAATTATCTAAAAAAAAAGACATAATAAAACATTTTTTTTTACATTAAATTTAAAAAATCTGGCATTTGTGGATCAAGTATAGACAGTTTTTTTGTGGTTCGTGCGACTTTATGAATTAAAATGTGTAAAAGTCGAAAACACGTCGAACTGTTTCATCTAAAAGCTTCAACAAGTGAAAAGTATTGCGTTTTATCTCCCAACATTCGCAAAATTATAATGTTTCATATTTATTCAAT
The DNA here is from genome assembly GCA_964016905.1 of Perithous albicinctus. NCBI lineage: Eukaryota > Metazoa > Arthropoda > Insecta > Hymenoptera > Ichneumonidae > Perithous > Perithous albicinctus. The sequence goes on along the minus strand of OZ024688.1, from coordinate 31,154,234 downwards.
GAGGTTTAAATACTAGTTTAATCTTTTAATCAATATTGTCATTAAAACAAAAAATGTTGTGACTTGCTTTGATGGGCAACTCAGTCCTCTTTACCAATTTTAATTCTACCCATTTTGGGGCAAAGACAATATTTTTGTATTGATATAAAAAATGTAGAAATAACTCCATGCAATTGATTTTTCATATCGGTGTTCATATTTTAAAAAATTCCCAGATCCGAGTGTAACAAATTGTACCGAGTGATTTTGTTTTCTAAAAACGAACTCCTACAATTTTATTATATTCGGATAAAGATTTTTGTTTAAATTATCAAAACATTGTTACGAATATTCAACCGGTTGGGATTTTTCATAAAACTTTTTTAACCGAGGAAAAAAAACACATAATTTTTTTCTTTCGTTATTTAGAGGAGCACCGACCGCGAATGCCAATCGACTTTTCTTGATATCTTTGAAAATAAACCGTGGTATGCAGTCTGCCTCCCGACTCGTACCGACTTTCCACAATTTTGCGTCGGTTCGAAAGAATTATCAATGAAATAGGTTTTGCATACTCCGGCAATTGGAGCGTGCATACCAGCAGTCTCGGCAACAGGTACGAAACGTTGTGTCAGTTCGTCTATCCCCCTTCGCGCGCACTCTCGCCGAGTAAAAGCTCAAGGAGATCTGGTAGTGAGTCACTCCTCGAGCTATGCCGATTTTTCGCAGTAACTCCGTCTCTCCGTGATCACTTTTCCGTCTCTGCCAGCGGCGTCAGCATCTCCATACAAAAGTTTTAACGCTTGTATATGAGCTTCAACAGCTCATCTACTACTCACGTTGATGCGCGATGATTCCATCCTGAGATTCTCGAGGGGAAAGAAAATTAATCGAAATTTTTCCCATTTTCGATAAATTCCATTAAATTCATCTTCAAGACAAGTTTGCAATCCTTACATTTGTTTTTAATTCACTCTATGAATTTTTGTTCATTTTCATTCTTTACTATTCATTTTTAGCAAGTTATAATCAAAACAAATATTATGAAAATTAGGAAATAAATGGTTTTTGATGTATTTATATGAAGAAATTTCCGAAAAATAATAGCCTATTTAATTTTCATGGAAGTTAAGAATTGTTTTTGACAGAATTTTCGTTTTTTATGTATAAAAATATGCATGCAAAAAAAACCGTATGTATTAATACTGAAAATATTACAGCGTCACTCTGTAAATTGCGAATTTCACTTGCAAAACAGTAAAAACGAAAACGATATATGGAATATGATAAATATCATACCGCCCATCAAATTGTACCCCATTCTGTTCACAATCAGTGTTGTGACTGGTATATGACATTGTACATTTACATTTTATGTTGTCATCGGTTATTTCTTAGTGCAATAGATATGGTTTGCGTTTTAAAAATTCATACAGTGTGATAATGTTACTTTGCAATATTTCCATTGTAGCCCCGCAATTTGTAAATGTAAAAATGCCCTCTTTGTTCCGTTGTTCGTGATAATTGCATTGCAGTATGGTAACTATCGTGGGCGTAATATTTTTTTATCATGCAGCTGGGTGAAATAGCTCACTCATTTATGCTTATTATTATTATTCGATACAGCAGTTAAATTGTGCAAAAATTTAAAAAATTTTAAATAATGTCATAAAATTAAAACCACTCGAACGATTCTCGCTAAATTCAACACTAATTACGGTTCAATGTTAATCCATTTGTTATACAAAATGACAGCCAGATATATTCATATTTCAAAAAGTTATAGCGTGAAGACTTTTTAAAGAATTCAAAATTCCGTAAATTTTCAACCTTTCGACGGATTCGGACCGAATTCAGTCCCAAACATTTTTATACAATAGTCAACTTGTTTAACAAACGTGAACAAAAAAAATGTGGATACTTCTGAATATCCTGGCATGAAAATCTAAAAAAGAAGTGTGTTCACGTAAACAAAGTTTCGTTTATATAGAAGCAAAATGAATTAAAAATTGTAATTATTGGTTCGTTTGTTCCATTAAATATGAATCGAAAATTTGCATAGAAACTTAATGAAATTTGGCATAGAAACCATGTCAAAGATAAGCAGGATTCGATCTAAATATTAATATGAATTATATACGAGGATCCGATAGGCTGTCGACGGAAAGACTACCTTTGCGATGTCGAGAGAAATATGGGAAGAAGCACCAGGGGGCGAGAGAACGTCGATCCTACACCCTTCTTGTATAAAAAGAGAGGAACTACGGGCACCGGTTCGGCGTGGCACGTAGATGAGGTGGTGCTATGTTAAACATGGCGTCGGACAAAGCTGCCGACGAAACCATCTCATTTCAGCGCTATCCTCTCGTCTGCCTTATTATAGTACCTATACAGAGAGGAGCCTGGTGCCTGGCCCCTTTGATCTTCCTTATCCTCCTTCAGCTCGACCAACAAGGCTTATACGCGTCTTCCTCTTCCTTGTTTTCTCGTTATGCGCCGCTTCTTCGTCTTTCCACTCGCGAAACTGCAACGCGATCCCTTTCTATTCTACCTCAATGCGGCAATTTTCCTCTCGCTCTCGGTCTCCCAAGCCTGCCGGTATACGAATCTTGCAGCAAACTCCTTTATAATCTAGAATAATACTCTAAGTTGTAATACCATCAAATCATTTTTCCCTGTTGGATTGAATGCAATAATTGCAGAGAGTTTTTTTTTCGATTTGGCTTAAATCCTGAAAGAAACGCTCAATATCTCATTGATTGATTAATTAATTAAAAGTTATGGAGTTTAACATTATTGTGACCACCGATTTTAAGCAAAAAAGCGTGTTATTTATATTTAGCAGAAAAAAAAGTATCGGAAAATTCAACCGTTGACTTGTTCACAATGGTGTTTTAATTATGCTTAATAATTATCAGGATCAGATATAAAAAATTGTAGGTACTGAATTTTTTTAACGAAAACAATATTGAAAAAGTAAAACTGCTTTTACAATTTGTAGGATTCGATTTTTTTTTTAAGATTTTTTTTACCGATAAATAAACATCAAAGACACGTTTTTTGCCTGAAGTCAACGGAGGCCTTCTTAAAATAAAAAAATAAAATATATTACTTTTATCAGTGAGCACTTAAATAATGCTCATTATCATTATGCAATGTAATGTTAATATGCATAATGTATATAATGTATGCCAAGTCCTTTGGCTCATCTTAAGAAAAACGTATTTTCCTACGAAGACAATCTTCTGATTTAGTGAAAGAACTATTATTTATTTATTATTTCAAGTAATTCTTTAATTAAATAAAAAGTAAATGAAAAATAAAAATCATTGCATTATCTACAGTAAAAAAAATCTGCCCTTTCCAACGAAAGACTCAAGAAGATAATAAAAGCTGCGGAAAATCCTTAAAAATACATTAATCTTTTTGTCTCCTCATTTTGAAGTCCATTGTCACATTCCAATATCGTATTATTATCTTTCTTATAACTTTATTACACAGGAATTCATTTTTATGGACCAAAAAAATTAATTTTTTTAGTAGCAGCTACAAAATTATTTAAAATATATACACATTCATTAAACTCTGTAACAACTGAAAAAAATCAAGTTTTCTTTCGTTATTTAAAGAGCAGCGATCGCCAATGTCACTACAGTTTTCTTGGTATCTTTATTTTTCTTTTAACTGTGCCATTATTACATAAAAAATCATATTCTTTAAACTTGCTACTTTTAAGATCGTCTGAAAAATAGAGCCTGAAGATAATGCAGGAAACGACAACGAAATCGTAGGGGTTGAAATACAAGTAGCTGGTTAATATTTGATGGACTGATTCACATATAATCTATTTATACAGTGGTGCAGTGCATTTTGGTTGTTACTGGAATAACGAAGTCGAATGTGAAGTGTTCCCTAGGCACAAGCTCCGAGGACCGAAGAGTCGCTTCTTCTCGCCGCCTAGATACGCTCCGGGAGATACGCGAAGGAATGCGAAAGCCGTAGGAGGTAGCGATACTGGAAGAAGCGAAGGATGGAGGCTGCGCGACTCTTGCTCGGAACATGTTGCCGTTCTGCCGAGTTCCGAGGGCCTGGAAGGTGCGCACCGAAGGTAGCAGTATCCACACTGTCGTCTTCCAAGTCCTCTCACAGCCAGCAGGAGTGCAGAGCACCAGCAGCAGCAGCAGCAGCAGCAGCAGCAGCAGCAGCAGCAGCAGCAGCAGCAGCAGCAGCAGCAGCAGCAGCAGCAGCAGCAGCAGCAGCAGCAGCAGCAGCAGCAGCAACAGCAGCAGCATCTGCAGCGAGAGAAACGACGTCGAGGGACTACGTGGGTACCGAGAGAGGAGGCTCTCCGAACCGCTCGAAAATGTCAGGAAAGAGAAGGGAAGAGCGAGCGAGAAACAAACAGCGAGGAATGCAACACCGCTCACCACTTCGAGACTATTATCCGCGAGGCCACTTTTCGTTTTAGCCCACTGACGATTTTCCATTCGTCTCCCACTGACCTAGAAAGTACAAAAAAAGAAAAATGAAGCAATCACCTCGAAATCTTCCACAAATCAAGATAGATGTGTTTTTGGGTAATAGAAAAAGAGCTTTTTTTTTAGATCTCGCTCATCATCGAGACTCTTGCACCTTTTCACTTAAAAATAGGGCCTGAAAAAAATGTATTTCTCATCAATATTGATATTTCGAAAGGTGATATTTGGCTTTTCGGTGTTTAAATTAAAATATTGTTAAAATATTCGAGTGTTTGACCAAACAAAAGCTTTCATCAAACCTCAGACTGTGCGGTGTTTATTTTGGCATCGTAAAATCGATGTTGATATTTTCGCATCCTTTTGTCACCTTTAAATGTCAATATATTCTGCTCGGAATTCATTCTTATCAAACGTTTTCGATCGGGATTAATGTTAGAAATACCTTAATTATAAGTTTCCACTTCTTCTACATTTTTGCTACTGTTTTATACACAACTAAGAAATTTTTTAATAACCACAAGTTGTGGTCCAGCTAAAAACAAAACGACAAATTACGCATTGTCGCGATTTTGCGCATTTTTGTCCGTTGAATTATGAGAAAAAAGAATCTTTCATTTCTAAATTTGGATATAATGACATTCTGCTTTAAGGGTGGAAGCTCGTATTGGTCATCACAAATCTGGTCTCCACCATAAAATAGTGATCTCGGATAGCATCAAATATACAAACGGCAGGCAGGTGAAGTTACATCGGGATGATCAGGAATCTCGAATTGTCCGTCAAATGTTAATATTTCCAAATCGCGACTGTTACCGTTGGTAATAATGATGATAAAGTTGCGAGAGAATGGTAGTCGAACGAATTCCGGTTGAAGCGAAGCTGCCTTTTAAGGAACGAACGGTCTGTTAGTATAGTGTAGGCATCCTATACGTGGGATCCGATTCTTGATATGAGCGTAAAGGACTAAAGCGCGGCGAACATGCCGATACGAAGGAAGGAGATTCGGAATCGAGTCTGTTGGACTCTCAAAGAGCTCCTTGGATAGCATAAGCGGCGAGAGGGCTTATTTCGCTGTTTTCCATGCGAGAGGACGATCCGGTTCAAGATTTTGAAGTCCAACTACATTTGAATTCGTGGTACAGTAAATCCAGAGACATATCCGTGGATTGCGAAGCGTTTATACGCTCCATTATACCACCGAGTGTGCGATTACGACGATAAACATATATTAATAGCTTACTCCTGCACTTTGAGACTGAGGAAAAGGCTCTCCCGCTCACTCTCTCTCTCTCTCTCTCTCTCTGACTCTTTCTGAGACTCTTCGCAACCTGCTGCAACAGCACTGTAGATGGGGGCTTTCGGACGCTGCAGAGTTCTGAGAACCGGACCCTCGAGACGTTCTCTAAGCGCTAGTGACATTCCATTCGTATACTTTTCTCGTCTCTTGTTTCCCGCTTGCCTTATCCCACTGGTGCGCGTTTGCGCGCGAGCCACAAAACTCGATACGCACATGCCACGGGATGTCGATATTGTCGATCGAGAATTCTGAGACCCTGTCGCATTACAAGAGAGAAAGACAGATAGAGAGAGAGAAATAGATATCGTCATTCCGTACCACTTCGATTTTCAGCATTGAAACTATAATATGCTTACGCTTTGAACGCGTGAGCTCAGCGGCAAAAGCGGTAGTAGCAAAAGATGCTTGGAATGTAGCGGCATTACGCATGCGTCGCGCGTATCTTATACTCGGAACGAAGCAGGAGCCGACGACTGAGCCGTTATCCGTCCCTTGACAACGACCTCACGAGTGGCCCGTCTTGGCTCGTCTGTCCCGCTGCTGAGAAATTGTCCCGTGGCATTCGCACACGGCGGTATATATGTGCCGAAAAGTCCATGGTGAGAGCTCTCGATCGTCAGATCACACGTGTACCTTCGTACCAACAGGTAGATAGGACTGAAAGATAGCAATCGTGTTCATTTTTACTCCAGAACTCTGGTTCTCTTTAGAGATTTAACGGTATAAGGTTTCAAATGATGGTAGAAAAATGTTGTTTATAAGTGGACTTTGGGGTTGATGGCCATCATAGCTGTATGATTAAGATACTGAGTGGACAACTTCCCCAAAATTAAACGAGTATGTCAGTGATAGAGTAAAATGAATAGAGATGAAAATACCTGGCACAGTTTTCGGTGTTTTCCTAACTTCTGTTTTCATTCACTTCAAAATAGACAGCTTATCAGATTGGAATTAAAACTACATCTGGTTTTGTCTCACAATTATATTATTAGGTCGTGATCAGACTAGCGGATGAGGCCCAGATTCGAGATCGAATTGCAACCTCGTCTGGTTCTGGTTAGGTCCGGATGCGAGCCTTATCGGACCCTAAATACGTAATAATAATCAATGCGTGTATTTACAGAGGCCATCAAATTAATGAAAGAAATGGTTTCATTAAGTTTTTTTTTTTAAATTCCCATTTAATCTGGATATACTGAATTATTACATTTCTAGATACACATTACATACAAGAGTCTGCGACTAAATTAAATTAGGAGTATCTAGATAGTTAATTAAAATTTACTTTTTTTATTTACCGTAGCGCCACAGGAAGTCACAACTTATCGTCCAATCGTGATCGTGACTATTAATCAATAATTTAAAATAAAAATATTAATTCGATAACAACTGTACTATCAATGTTTATATTATATATTTCAGATCTCATCAACGGCCGTACCTACCAAAATGTTTTTACACACTGTTCCTCTTCATTGCAGCTTTATCTATGAGCATATAGTGCGGTCCAATTTGGTATCAACTTGGAGCACGCCGATTCGCGAGACTAGTACAGTTGACGATCCCATAATCCCGGGTGCCTAGCCTAGTAGGTTGTCTAGCTCGTCGCCATTTTTAGATAGCCAGTCGGCGGCAAAGTCGATGACCTCTCGTCGTACCAAGCGTCAAGTCTTGGTCCGTTCGCATGCAGTCGCCATGCAGAGCGGCGCTGCTGCTGACCACTCGACGAAAGGAATTCACGCGGCGAGCTGCTGCTGCTGCTGCCGCTGCTTTTGCTGCTGCACAGCAGAAGAGGAATTGTCGTGAGCACAGCAGCAGCAACGGAGAGCGACGATAGTCGTCGTCGTCGTCGTCGTCGTCGTCGTCGTCGCCCCTTTCGTTGCTGCTATGCTGCTTCATTCCGCCGTGATGGCAAGGTCGGCTGGTGACCCCGGAGACGCCGTTCTCCATGTACCTTTCCTGTGGCGCGTCGCACATCGGCAAACTATCGCACCAGTCACGATTCACCAGCAGCACACTACATTGATTCACTTTGCTGTGTGCTTCATTGCCGCACGCGCTCGTCTTACATACATGTATAAGTGTATATAACAGGCTCACACGGTCATGTTGACCGACTTGCTATACGCAATGTCTAACAGGGCGTCTGTAAACCAGATAAACCTCAGTCGGAAAATGAAGCCTATTATTATTTCCTGTCAGTCTTCTGATCCTTAGCCTGTCGACCAGGTCAACTACGAAACATGTTTGCCCTGATTTAAACCTGAATAGGCAACCTGGATTCGGAATGATTTGATTGATTTGTGATTTCAGACTGGTGAGGAATGCGCAATCTTACAAGACTGTATTAATGAGGCTTTTGGTCTCAAACTAATACTTGGCTGTTGTCATTTGATCAAGATGTCAAATCTCCTCGGATTTGATGAGTTAATCTAGCATTGAAGGGTTACCATGCCTTGACTGACTGGTATAATTAATGTACACCATGAGAAGGATCTGGTGTAAATTATCATATTAGGTAGGAAAAACTATAAATAGAAATGTCGAATTGTTGCCCTGACAAAATTTGCTTAACTTCTCTAGACGGCTTTACCTTCAAGTCTTTGAAACTTTTAAAGCATTTGATTGATTACTTGATATAATATTCAGGTATGAAGCAAAAATATGCATTAATTTAAGAAATCCCTTGTGCAGTGTATCTTGTTACAGTGTACTAGAGCACCTTCAGGGATTAATATGAAACCCAATCTACAATATTCATTACAAGATTTTTTAATACTTGATCCAAAAATATTTGTTACATATCAAAATTTCGAAATTTTTATTTTTAATGTTATGAATTATAACTGAATCTAAAAAATTTGGGAATTAAGGTAGTAGAGATGATTGCGACAATCTGTGTCAAGTTGCAAGTCTATCTATAAAAAGGTTATCCTCAAGGGATTCATTGATCTAAGCTTCGGTTTTATTAATATTTTTGAAACAAGGATCCAATGTAGATTCTTGCACATTGCTTCTTCATTACTTTCTATTTTCCGCCCCTACAGGGAAGCCAACATTGATCAATATATTTTCTCACACAAAATATCGTTTTTTACAAATCTCTCAAGTTCTTTTATACAAATCACGCTAAATTTTAAGATAGAAAATTTCACCGCAGCATCCTCGAAATATCCGGGGACATTCGAATCCACGCGTTGTTCTGCTTTGGAAGGAAACAGGAGGATATATTGTACAAAGGTACGAAGAGAGGGATGCCAGGGTGTGCACTCGTTGTTTCAGCGATCGATCGAACGATCGGGAATCCAGGACCGGGTGCTGGGGCTCGCGATCCACGCCGAGAGGATCGCAGAGGAGAGCCAGTCGAGCAACAGCGATGCTGATGCTGTGCGGCGCGGGACGCGGGAAGAAAGGAAGAGGGAGAGAGAGAGAGAGAGAAAGAGGACGTTGGTACGCTGCGGCGGTTCTATGGACAAGGAGAGCGCGGGTGAAAGACGCGGGTTCTCCGACGATATGGTAGGGGTAAGGAATGCATGGGAACGAGGCGCAAGCGGGCCGACCGCGATTTGCCCGTCCCGCATTCCACCAACGCCGTGCGGCAGCGAGCTCTTTGCCGAGTCTCGGGGCCACCGACCACGGCTAACGCCATGGATACCACCGGAGAAACCCATAAGATCAACCCTGTCTTGGGCCCGTGTGCAGCAAGCAGCAGCCTCGCCTCGCTCCGCGCACCACCTTCGATATCGCCGCGGCTTCACAGCCGACACTGCCCCGCGACTCTCCACACGTACCAACACGTACACGAAGAAACCTCATTGCACATCACAGACCTCATCTTCTCCTCGGTCCATCGCCGAGTTTCATTCGCCAACATCCAGACACTGAATTCTCCTGAAATTTAGCTAGAGATACTTCTGCCGTTGAATTCACCTGAATTAACTTCATTTGATAATAATGTTTTCAAAAGAAACAGGAAAAAAATAACTTTGCAAAGTAGAACCTAGCACATTGTTTCCTCCTTTTTTTAGTTCACGAGTACACACAAATTCTTTATACAGGAATTTTTTTTTCATGGTTGCTATAGGGCAGACAGGCAAATTTCAGGGCGAAAAATTGGCCTGGGAAATTTGAGGAAATGCTAAAGTTTGTGAGGAGAATAAGAAAACGTGACGGAATATTAAAAAAAAAAACAATAAAACAAATACAGGCAATTAAATGTCTCATTGAATTTCAAACTAAATATTAACTTGTATGAAAATTCGAAACATTATTCTGACTGTACAGAACTTAAAGATGTTAAATGAACGTGTAGATAATATACATTTACTCATTCTGTTCAGTTGTGAGAATATATAATATAAAGATAAATTAACTTTTCCCATCGATCCCCGACTAAGTACAACAAGAAGGGATTTCGATTTCAAACATTTTTAATGTACGGAAATAAATCTAAGCGGGCTGATATAATTTCTGATATCCTTTTAGTTAACTATTTATTGAATCATAATCTTTCATTTACAGCCGACACTACAGTCTTTTTTATTTTAGCTTTTTTTTAGTCAGAAGATTTTAGGAAACATATATATATATTTTTTTTAAATATTGTTTGCATTCTATTTACTTATTGAAATAATAAATCAGTGCAATGAAGAATCAAAGACTTGATTAATAACGCTCGAACATACAGTAAGAACTTTAGTCAAGTAAAATTAATTAATAAGTTAGACAAAAGTCAGTAATTTTTTTTCTGTATTGAAGAGGCCACCATATTCGTGTACTGCGAAGTGACAAAAAATGAGGAAAAATGTGCAAGATTCTGTTTTGCAAATTTTTGAAGGCTTTAAGTTCGAAGCGTTCAGTAATTTGGCACCGAAACCCCTCGATTGGTTTTAACCAAATTGAATATCTTGCAATTTTACGAAAAGTACAAAATTATGTAAAATCTGAACCTCTTAAACTACTTTATTTGTAAAGTACTATTTACTTCAAAACCTGAACATTTTCAGCAGCTAAATTATTACAAGCAAAGTAGCGTAATTGTTCTGCCTGCATACCAAATTTCTCAAAGTTATTCATCATTTTGAATATTCTCACATGAAAATTTCGTTAAAAAAAAATAATTCCCGAAAACACAGAGTGTTCTATGAGGAAGCAAAGGGATAAAAGAGAAACCAATTATTTTGCGATTTTAAGTAGTACAGTGTTAACTCAACGTTCGTTGAAGCAGGAGAAATCTTCGACTTTCGGGCACAGACAGCTCGACGCCTTTCTTCATCGCGAAGAGGTCTATAACCTTTAGTGCGGCTCTTAAACGGGACAGAAAAACAAAAAATTATATATGCATATATACAATTATTTTTCATTTTAAGAGAAAAAATATGTTAATCGAATGATTGAATTAATTACTAATTTTATGGGAGGCCGAAACTTCATCCAATCAGAGAAGTCAAAGACAATTATTTAAATTTAATATAAATTATCTACAGTTTTTTTACGGATCTTTATAACGAGGTATTAAATCTTCGCATCTATTTCTATATGAACGCATTACTTTGAATTATTGGAATCAAATATAGGTATTCTTAAGAAAATCAGTAGACTGGAAGGCAGTTCGTGAGAAGAATTGTAAAGAAACTGACGTTAACTCCATCCTGTGTACTTTTCACAGTTAATTATGACATTTAACAACTATTTTTGATAAAAAAAAAAAAAAAAAAAAAAAAACAAGTAGTGGCAAAAAGAAACGTTAAACTGATTTTCTGGTCTCAATGTTCGTCAAGGAGTGATTGTAAGAAATACGACTCCCAGGAAGCTATTATTCTCGTGAATGAATGCTTCCTTTCCCTCCGCCGATGTCTCGCGGGCAAGTAGGTCTGTCACCCGCGGCCACGCGCTAATATTCTCAATACTTTCGAAAGGCTTTCAAGAACCAATCGGAGCGCATGCACGAAACAAGGTACAAGTAGGGGAAGAAAAAAAAATCAATGATTCAATACCATTTTTTGCTACGAACACATGTTTGTTTCACAACATATATGGTTTTGAAACACAACTTTTAGCATAGGTTTTAGATAACGTAAAAATCGGAAAATGTCCTGTCACATACAACTGAATGATTAATTTATTATCGACACTTTTTTAACTTCGCATGTTTATTTTCAAAAGGAACGAGTTAATTCATGTTTTAGTAGAGAAAAATATTAATCGAAAGTTTTAAAGTTAAGTAAAAAATAATAATTTTTAATCGATACATTATCAGCTTCGCATATAATTTCTATCAGAGAAAATATTGAACATTGAAAGCTGGACATTCTTTTAATAAAAAAAAATCCTGTATGATTAAAAAATTAATTTCCAGAGAATAATATGTAAAAAGAGTTTTTAGCAAAGCTTAATATTGGAAATTGAAGGTTGCGAAATTTTTAAATTAATAATCGCATATTATTGAATAAATAATCTACATTCGATGATGTTTTAGCCTCTCTCGTGTAATTCTTTCAACTGTTGATCAAATATAGCTTTTGGTAAAAAAAAAAAAAAAAAGAGAAATGGAAAGAAGTACTTCTAAATAATTAGTGAGACAAAAAATCAATTAGTAGTAGGTAATCGAGTCTTCGGTAGGAGTGCTGAAGGATAGGAAAAATATTTTTATTTGACGATGATAAACCACTTTTAAAAAATACTTAAAAAATGCAAAGTGCTATAAGGTCCGAATCCTATTTATCTTAACTAAATTGAATATTTAGTATCTGATTATTAGTTTAACCGTGTTAAAAATTTAAGTGCAAATAAATCTGTCTAAGCTGATAACGAAATTCGAAATTCTATAAAAGCTCAAGTCATTTATGATTATTTCGATTAATTTCGGTTTCCTCATAGAAGTTTTGTGCAGTTTAAAAAAAAAAAAATATATATATATATATATGTAAGTAAAAAAATTAATTTGTTAACTTCGTGTGTTTAATGTATTACGAAATAAAAAAACTTCAGCTCGAAACATAGATCGGTTCTCAACTTAAAAGACTTAAAGAAATCCAATTTTTTTTCAAATATCAATTTTAATCAACCAACCTTGGTCGTAACTCCTATTTCTGTCAAAATTCTAGCCTGATAGCTTAAAATTTACTCAATTTACCGTGTTCACGTAGTTTTGCACAAAAAAAGAAAAATCAAGCTTGACAAATTAAAATTTGAGTAAGATAATCAATTCCAATTAAATTCACAGCGATGGAAGGGTAACGAAAGCTCCTTTAGCGTGCCAAATTTCAGCCAGACTGTCCAAGCCCTTCTCAAGTCATAAGAGATTCAATACACCTTGAAGTATATTGACATGAAAAATTAAAAAAAGAAAAAATTGGATGAATAAAAAGCTTCCTTCATGAGGGAGCAAAATGTGTTAAATAACACGACAACCTTGAGCTACCATTCAGAGTACAGAGATAAAAAGTGTAGACAGGTAATTCTGGGAAGCTGATTGACCTCCCTTCCGGATGCTCGGTCTGCAGAGTCGTAAGATTCGTATAGCCTGCCGGGGGTTAACTGTACATCCGCTTATGTACTGAGAGAGCGATAGGAATGCACGAGAGTCGACGGTCTAGCTGGCATTCGAAGAAACGGGCCTGCATCAACAGTATGTCCGTTGCGTCGATATGACGATGTTAAACCCCGTGCAGTCAACGACTGCATGAATTCCGAGCTGGACACGCTTTGACGTTGAGATAATTCATTCACGGGCCTCTCGTGTTAGCCACAGCAGCTGTCCCTCGAACTTTCTATTGTTCATCGTAAAACCTCGAATGGCCTGGAAAAATTTATACTACACTCGAGCGAGGTATATACTCGTCGCTACGCAGTCTCTCTCTCTCTCTCTCTCTTTCTCTCTCTTGGTTTACTCGGTTTTTTTACTCCAATCCCAGTGGAATGCGCTCTTGTCGGGTCATTCATTCACCGCTCGTTCCGACGCGATCATCGCATCGCTGTGGTAGAATGATTTTGCCGTTAATCGAGGCAGCCGTGCTTTTCTTCCTCGAAGCAACGAGACTGAATATCCCTTCTTTGGCTTTGTTATGTTGATAGCCACCACGAATATTTCAAATTTTATTGCAATTATTTCTATTCATTTAGGCATACAAAAAATGATGTTTCTATTTACAACAGTTTTTGTAAAGATATTTGTCTAAATTTTGCAATATATCCTCTGGGATGTAAAATTAAATGAATTTTATCAGATCCTTAATAATGCATGAATACAATATTTGAATTATTTTCTACTAAATAAGTAAAATCATGTTTATCGATATGACTGTTGATATTTTCATTTTGCCAACAAAAATTATGTTTCTTTTTTCAACAGTTTTTGTAAAGGTATTCGGCAAAATTTTCCAATATGTGCTCTGGGAGGATAAATTGAATGAATTTCAACACAACCTTAATCATTTAGTCTGCATTATTTTCTGTTAAATAACTACAATCATGCTTATGGATATTACAGTTTATATTTTTAAGATAAGTTTTGGTTTCATATCGCTTTGTTCATTTCCAGCGAGACTGTCGCCCTTAGGGTTGGTTCAACCCTAAAGACGACCCGTTGACAATTTATTTGTATTTACAGATCAACAAACTAGTTTGACAGAAACTATACCGTCGTTTACCACATCTGTTGCAGAAACTTGGCGATAGGTATAGGAATTCAAAACTTTCCGGAAGGCTTAGCGGTTTCGCTGCCACTACAAGCCGCGGGCTTCAGCACTCTGAAGAGCTTCTGGTACGGTCAACTTTCGGGGATGGTCGAGCCGATCGCTGGTGTTCTAGGAGCTGCCGGTGTCACCCTCGCCGCACCAGCACTTCCTTACGCTCTCGCCTTTGCCGCTGGAGCGATGATCTACGTCGTTGTCGATGACATTATTCCGGAAGCGCACCAAAGGTTTGTGAACAGACATTGTAAGACGTCATTTTATTTTAATTAATTTCGTTGAATAAATAAATAAGTTTTTGACGCCATTATGCAAGCGCTATATTGCCTCTGAAAGTCAGAAAAACGAAAAACTGAACCATCGCGTTCTGGTCTTTACTTTTAACTCTAAATCTTAAAATTCTAAAATCTTTTTCGAGTAAACGCGTCTTAAGTCTTTTTTAAAGTTCTTGCTTTAATAAAATGATAAATGAAGTTTATAATCAGAGGTACATATGACTTTTAATTCTCAAAGTAGAGTCTAGAAAGGCTTCAGACAATGTAATTAAAAAATAATAATTTGAATTTATTTCGTTGAATAAATAAATAAATTACAACAGAATTGCCCTTTCATTAATAAACGCGAAGAAAGTAAAGAATTAGCTCCTGGGGTTCTATTCTCTACTTCTCACTCAAACTTATTCAAAGCTCTCTTTCTTTTCAAATAAAAGTAGATTAATTTTAAAAATCCAGATAATTCAATTTGGTTATATAAATACAGTTATGACTGTCGACCTGGCACCTGACGTTCTACTCTCTACTTTTTACTTTAAAATTTGTATATTCAACAATCATTCTCAAGTAAAAGTAGCCTACGGATTTTTTCCATTACTTGGATTAATTACATGATAAATACACAAAGTAGAGTCTTTTAACTTTGAATTGCGATGAAAATCAAAACAAGCAGTAACATCCGACGATTTAGCAAAGTGTGAAATAAGCTTGTATAGCAGCACAATTATGCAACAGGAAATGTATGTCGGAAGCATGAGGAGGTCATTTTCCTGTGTGATTTTAACCGATCTTGTTAAATAATGGCGCGTGACGTCAGCATCAGTTGGTATATCTGGTATAGTTAGCGAGCAAACGAACGTAGCGAATTTCTTTCCCAGGGGCTGGTTGCCAGCTCACAGAGGCATTGTCATTATAATTGGCTGCTGTTGTTGTATTTCACATACGATGTAACCGACCGAACCAGCTCCCCATGCATGCATCCTTTCTTTCTCTTCTTCTTCTTCTTCTTCTCCTTCTTCTTCTTCTTCTTCTTCTACTTCTTCTTCCTCCTCTTCTTATTCTTATTCTTATTCCACGACTACTTCTTTCTCTCCTCGATGCCGACTACCCGTAACCGCTGGCTGCTCTTCAACACGAACAAGAACCCGACAATCCTCTACTCACTCGCTTACTCTTAGACAATCGATCAACGACATTCGTCTCTTGTGCAAAAATTTAAACGTCCGATTTAATTTACAGCGGTAACGGCAAGATCGCAAGCTGGGGAGCCATGGTCGGTTTTCTCATCATGATGTCCCTCGACGTTGGACTAGGATAATGATCGCACTTCAGCAACGAGGGGATAAAAAATCTTGTCATCCAATTTTTCAACTGGGATCTACGAAAAAAAAACGTATTTTTATAGATTCGCCGATTGTTGATTAATCGGCAGTTGATGATATTATGATTCGTGGAGTCGATAATTTTGGGAAAGATCAACTTCACTGCGCGTTGAAAGTCGACTTATTTTTTCTTGAGATCGGTGAGTTTTAAAGAAATCGCTCAATCTCACTCTCTATTACATGCAATAAGCATACATCACTATTTTTTAAATAATTCGAGGTAGATTATTCTCATATGAAATTATTTCGGCCTACAGTCAATTACTCCATAGAGTTGACTGAACAATTTGTATAGCAGGAACGATCTCTTGAAGATGCACACATAGGGAGAAAATTGAAACACTCCTGTACAGAATTTGTATTTTCATATTACACCGATTTATCGAGTATCTCGATAGACTATTTGATACGGATTCTCTTGCTCATACGTTCCTATAGAACAAATTACAAATACGTTTCTTCGACGAGCTTATTTAACACGAACTGTCGAATGATGTTAAACATCTATGGTTTATATTAAACCACTGTACGAGCAAAGTTTTCATCTACTATTCGGCCCAGATACTATCCAACTCTTTAACTTTAAGGATATTCCATAGTAATTTTTTACCCAATAAATTACGTAAAAACATTCGTCGGTGTAACCCTAAACAATTTAGGGCCTACAAATGTTAGTTTAATTTTATAAAATTTCAACTATATATTTATTGGAAAATGGCAGTCTTGTGTAATTCATTAGCAATAATCGAATTTTTTGCGGGAATTTTTGCCTTGAAGAAATAATTTAATGGATATTTTTGAAATCTTTAGGGATACATCTATTGTGTAATTTAATACTTAAAACAAGTTTGGTTCGATTTTATTTTGAAGCAAATAATACAGACACTGTAATTTATTAAATACGTAGATTAACAAACTGTGAAACAAAAAATAAAAGTTTCTAATTTTTTAAAATCTATAATAAAATATCCTAAAAGGTTAAAAGAGAATCTATTGAATTGTTTCTAAAAAAAATCTAGAAATTATGATATTTTAGAGAGTTACATGAGGCTTCTCCTGTAATTTGATTTTAAGGGTGTATAACATACATTCCTAACTAAAATTTAAGTGCTTTGAGACGAGAGAAATATCTAAATAAAATGAACTTCGTTGAGAATACCAAAATATTGATTTTGAACTTTAATTATTACTTCGGTTAGGCGAACTTATGCCAGTTTTGACATTTCACATAAACAAAAAGTTTCAATGCATGATGTCGAATAAACTGGAACATTTTAAAAAGTTAAATAAGAATTCCAAAATAGTATTAAGAAGTAAATAAAAAGCATAGTTCAACAAATTTAATAGAAAACTTAATTTTCTAAATATCAAATGAATTTTCTAATTTTTGCGAATACACGATTTTTTTTAGACCCACTTTCCTTACAATTGTGATATTTAAAAAAGTTATTAATCGATCATAAAAATTGGAGGTATCTGTGTAGAAGATTCGCATTACAAACAAGATGTTTCAAGATCGTTGAATGAACAGTTTAATGAAAGCATCGTTAAAAAAATCTTGAAAACGGAAATTTTCTAATTTTAAGAAAGTTCTTAGATAACAATATATGTATTCGGAGAAATGAGAGAATTTATTTTATATAAAAAAGCAAAGTTTTTATCGAATTTGTTCGACAATTATTTATTAATCTTACTTATTAATAACAAAGAGGTTTGGCGTTGTTATTATCATAATTATTATTAATTAAAATCAACATTCCTGCTATAAATGAAATTGACTTTTTTTTCTTTGTATTTTTCTCGTCTTAAATAACTTATTCTAACAAAATCGAACTTTTTATAGAAAATGTACAAACAATTCATCTTTAATTTGAATTTAAGGGTCTTGAGTGGCATGAAAAGTGGCATCAGAAAACAGTTTTTTTTCTTGTGAAAAAAAATGAAGTATTTATCAGCCGTCGTAGCTTTTGAATGAAACCGATCGATGAATTTTAGTTTTTTGAGTCTCATATTATTCGTGGAAGAATACTTTCTGGTCCGAGTATAGGAGTTCAGAATGCGGCGGGAATTACACAGACTGTAACCCGTTATTCGGACAGTTAAAAGAAAAAAAAAAAATACAAATTTTTATACGCTTTTTTATTCATAACTTTGTAGCACAAAGCGGACAAGACAATTTTATGGTCGAATCGAAAAGAATTGTCCCGCGACCAATAGGAGCTCAAAAACTGAAATACAGGACTTGTTTGATTCAAAACCTGCGACAAATGAAACAAAATTATAATATCCGATACATATTTTTTGATGCTTTAATTGATGCCATTTTTTTTTTTCAATCATTTGAAAACAAATGTTTTGTCATGCCTTTTTTAAACCAGTCAGTATCCCTTAATCAAATTAATGTTAGTAATTATTAAAATTAACATTTTCTATTGAATAACTTTTTTCTCAATTAAAATTTCGATTTATTAGCAAAGTTTTTTAAAAGGAATTTTCGAAAGTGTCAATTAGTTGTAAATCAATTGAACCGTATCGCATCTCCTTGAAGTGATTCGGTTAGATTACCATAGTTGAATAAATACTTAGATAATTCGAAACCACGAATATTAAAATCTACAATAATTCAAACCACTCCCATATGCGTGAGTAACGTATTGAAAACGTTCGTCGGGATATTACGCGACGAGGAATTTCCGTCCAAGAGCGGGGATACTGTAACGCCGCTGGACTGCATCCCTTGGCATTCTCGGTCGCTCTCCAGGGCCGCGCGCGTTGCATAAGCGACAAGTGCTTGAGCCCGAGCATGAATGGAGCAGAACGTGATCGAGCGAGCGAAAGAGAAACGTTACGATAGGTTTTCATGCGGTGCAGTCGACAAAGGACAGAGAGCTTCGTGGATTGTAGTAGGAGGAGAAATAGTGAGAAAGGAGAGGGGGGGCAGCTGACTGAGGTGCAGCATTCCATCGCACCTCGGAGCGTCGAAAAGGCCACAGAGGATGGGAAAATACGACCTAGAACATCACCATATATTCAAAGTTACCTGCATCGCAGCAATTTCAAAAAGAAAAATTTAAAAAAAATGCTTAAAAATACATGTATACACACATTTATAATTTATAGAAATGAAAGAAAAAAAAAAAAAAAAAAAAAAAAATGCTGTGTTCTGTTAAGCATTACCAAGCGAATAACGGATAATACAAGGGCTTTGATGTACCACAGGCGGAGGGATGAAGTGGGGCAAAGTCCATCGAAATTCTACGGTGCCTGTAAAGCCTGACGAGTCGAGCACGGCTGTAAGTACGACTCCGGCAGTCTTTCGATGCACTTGGTGTTCGCTCGGTCACGTGCTCAGTCGTGGTGTAAAAGGGGGGGCTTCGACGTAATCGCTGCTATAACGGTGCTGATATGACTGTTGAATAATTGGACAACAAATTTCTCGTACTAAGTGCATTTTATTCGCAAGTTTGACTGTTAAATTAAGGGCACTGAGTCGACAATGTAATAAGCATGATAAGACATTTGGTGAAAATATTGATTAAAAAATAACTGGCAATTGAGCTTTTAAAATTGTCTAGAAAATACTATAATTTTTGTAACTCTGTAGTCATAAAGTTCACCCAGGATGCTTTGAGATAAAATTCAATATTTTTCACTTATCGCAGCTTTCGAATGAAACCGATCGATGGATTTCAATTTTTAAGGTCTCATATTGTTCGTAGTAGAGTGCTTTCCGGTTCGAGTATAAAGTTTACTTTTTGTTAAGCCGTGCAACAAAGTTATGAGTTAATATGTGTAAGAAGATATGTGTTATTTAATATCCAACCAAATAATGGGTAACGATTACTCGAATTCCCACTGTAATCTGATCTTTTTTGCTTGGCTGGGAAAACTTTTTTCCACGGACAATAAGAGACTTCAAAAATTGAAATCCATCAACCGGTTTGATCCGATATTTGCGACAAGTAAAAAATATTTAATTTCAAAGCATCTTGGTGTGCTATATGAATTTTCGAAATTATAGCGCTTGTATATATTTTATGATGCTAAAATTTCAATCAATATTGTTACAAAAAAAAGTTTGCATTTTTTTTTTTTAGTCACTCAATGGCCTTAAACTTTTATGTTTAGTCGTGGCGAGTCAGAAGAGTGAATGGCAAGCAGTGGCGAGTTCTTTTGCCTTAGACAACGAGCTGAGCAGATGCTTTTGTGTGCTCCGTTCGGCAGCGGTGATCAACCCCTTGGACATTGCCCTCGCTCTTCTCTTTTCTTTGGTTCTCCTACTTCCTCTATTTCCTCCAAGTACACCGTACTTCGTTTCCCTTCACTATTGGAGTCACTGCTTGCATAATCTTCACCGCATTCAATATTTCCTCGCAGAGTTGTCAACCAATCGATGTCGCAACTATATTTATCGTAAGTATCTCTGCATTCCAATATTCCAAAGAGTAATAACTTTTATATAGCGTAAAAAATTAAAAATATTCTTCATAAACGTGTTTTACTTTTTCATCAGCAAAAAAAGGGATCTTACAAAAAAATCCCTAGGTCAAGATAGAATAAACTGCAGTATAAATTCTATTTATTTAAAATAGGGAAGATTTATAAAATGGATCTATTTTTTTTTACAACAAATCACACGATTTTTAAAACAATTATTTTTACCAATAAAAAAAGGATAGCTTTATAAATAACAGTTAGATTAAATCAAGCAAGCTGCTAATTATCAAAAAATAATTAACTTTGTCAAAAATTCATAATTTATCTACCAACAAAAAATTACTATTATTTTTATTGTAAAGCATTATGCAAATATTTCATAAGAATGAATTCTCAACATTGCAAGCAAATTCAGTGTCGAGAAAATGGGAATTAGAATTTATTCATAGACTTCTAGGGAAAAATTTACTTCCGTATGCAAAGTGACGAAAAAAAAGATAAGTTGTCAGAATACAATTTCACCTTGTAATGTTGAAAGATCTACGACGCTGACACATCTGTCTGTCTAGTCTGACGTCATCGGTTCCTTTTTTCCTCCACCCATTTCCACGAAGCACTTGAAGACGATTTTTCGAATTTCTTACTAAGCAATAGATGCGATCATATATACATTGCGTTAGCAAAATCCATCAGTCATTTTCCTCGTTGATCGAGCGCATATATGTTGATCGAAGAAGGATATATGTCTCGCAGAATATTATTTTGTGCCTGCTCGAGATATAATTTGAGATTTATTTTGTTATATTTATATATAACCGATGGGAACGAATGGTTCAAGTGTGTTTGGTCGATAGAAGAGTGAGGAAAGTGGAGCAGAAATCTAGACCTGGATTGGATGCGTGCATTAGGCTGTTTATTCTCATATAAAACTGTTCTATATACATAGTTGTGTTAGTAGTTGCAGTAGTAGTAGTTGTAGTAGAGTATAGGCATACAGAAATAGCCGTGGCGGAACAGCACCGGAAGCGAACGAGTTCCGCCCTGGGCTCAAGGGTCACCGTCCTCTTGGCGTAGCAAGGGAGCAAAAGATCCCACAGCGATGGTATTGAAGCGAGCATGAAGCTGACAGAGAACCGTTGTCTCTTCAACTTTCGCGGAAAGTGTCGATTGGCTATAAAGAAACCTGATTTTTTTAATCTGTTTTTCGTTTCGATAACATTTTTCAAATCGAAGTGGCCAGAATTTAGATTTTTGTTAATTATCTAATTTATTTATTTTTATTAATCATTTAATTTATTTATTTTTATTTATTATTTAATTTATTTATTTTTATTGAAATTGAATATTTCAATTGTATATTCGTTTCCTTAGTAAATTAATTTGGAAAATTATATAGAAGGTAGAAAATATGTTTTCCACCTACAATGGTTCAAAATTTAGTATGGCGTAGTGTAAAATTGTTCCAATTAATTATTCTGAGTTGCGCGTCCGCATTTTAAAGTGAGTTGAACGCAAAATGCTCGAGATTTTATTAATGAAATAACTATAACGTGAGTTATTTCAAATCTTGAAAAAAAAACCTTTATACTTTTCTGTGCAATATATAAAAAAAACACCGGATCAAAATTTTAATGCATTTTAATCATTTTTCTTAAACTAAATTTCAATTGAATAACAAATTTAAAATTTAAAAAATGTACTAATATTTTGATCGGAATTTTATTCTTATATTGCACAGAAAAATATGAAGGATTTGAAAAAATTCGGATCAAAAACATAATCCATCAAGAATTTTTCTTACATTAAATTTAAATGAACTAATTGTTACATTACATTCCTATCAATTTAATTCGGAAAATTATTTAAGAAGGTAGAAAATATATGGGGTATTCCACGAGTAGCGGGATAGGTTTTGGCCGCGGGTCTTAATATTTTTCGCCGGTCAAGAATATTGCTTTCTTCTATCATATAATAACATTCCCACATAGTAATGGGTCCCAATTAAATCTTGGCTTTTGTTCAGTCCTAATTGAGAAATAAAAGAATAAAATATGTTTCATACCTTAAAATCACTCCAGTGTGAATAGAGCAAAAATAAGATTTGTCCAGCGCTTTTTAACCAGAAAGAAGCTATCTTTCCAATGAAATTAATGAAACATAAATCCGATGTGTGAAAAAACCACAGCCCAAAAACTAGGAAAGAAAATCGTTTTTATTTTTTTCAGCTTTTAGGGTCTACGTAATTTATCAAAAATTTTAGTGAACATAGTTCATCGTGTTAGAAATGTTCTGTAAAATTGTCAGCTCGCCCTTTTTTCTATTTGCTGGCAATTAAATATGTAATAATGTAATAATAATAATAATATAATAATCTTTAAAAAAAACCTTAATACTTTTCTGTGCAATATATGTAAAAAAAATCACATAAAAATCTTAATGCATTTTAATAATTTTTCTTAAATTACAACAAAATAAAATTTAATTTAATATATTTAAAATTATAAAAATGTACTATTATTTTGATCGAAAATTTGTCTTATACTGCACAGAAAAATATGAATGATTTACAAAAAAAATTCGGATCAGAAACATGATCCATTAATAATTTTTTAAAAATTAAATTTTAATAAGCCGAATATTACATTACTTTCTTATGAATTTAATTCGTAAAATTCTATAAGACGGTGGAAAATATATTTTCCACTCACAATTGATTGAATATTTAGTACGACGTAATGTAAAATTGTTCCAATTAATTAATCCAAGTTGCGCGTGTGCGTTTTAGAGTGAGTTGAACGCATAATGCTTCGAGATTTTATGAATGAAACAACTACCGGTCATGCTGGCTTCTATGCGCGTAGCTACGTCGAGGACGTATAGATATGGTAGTGGGTAATAGACGTATGGTAGTATTACGTTGAAGCTACCTAGCTCGTTGACTGGCTCTGGCTTGGCTGACACGCTGGCTTCAGCAACTCGGTAGCTGGTAGACCGGGCCGGCGCACTCGTTCCAGAACGGATGAAGGAAGTACCCGAGTGCGGCCGGGCTCGGCAAGTATTGTCCCTTGGTACGGTAGCCGTCGAATGCTTCCGCATTAGATTCACGTGGTCAACACTTGACCGACAGGAAGCCTCGTTCGAGGAAGTATAACTTGGTCGGTACCTCTCGCACGCCGCATCTACCCAGCAGCTGCTCTATACCCTCTAATAGCAACGATGCATCCTGCATTATTCATCGTACAATTAAATCCTACTTCGATATCGAGTTCGCTGCGAAATATTTTCAATTAACAAAAAAAAAAAAGAAAAAAGAAAATAAAAAGAGAAACATTTTGGGCAAGCTAAATGTATATTAAATTGTTAAAATATTTTTATATTTCATCCACCTTATCACTAAACATACAAATTAAATTTAATATTCAAAGCTCAGTATCAAAGTTCTTATAAATTGAAAATTACTCAATACAAATTTTAAGAGGGGTTTCAATTTATATTAAAGGCAAAAAAAAACTGTTCAGTCTTTTCTAAATCGTAACATTTTTAACACTTTCACTAAACGTTCCATATATTGATGAATTAACAAAAAAATTCTATGTAATTGAAATATTATCCCATTTTTGTGGTCAAATATTGCAACACTTGCAAAGTAATAGTTTTTATTTTATCAAATATTGTTAAAAAAGGATAAAAATGACATCACTTCTGATATATTTTGGAAATCTTCAGTTTAATGGCTTCTATTATTTTCTTCCCTTTTCAATAATATTTTATATTCTATGTGAGTGGCACTAGTATGATATTTCAAAAGATTTCTTATGGTATGCGAAATTACATTCCAAAGATAACTTTGAAGAGAAGACGCTGTTTTCCGAAAATTAACTAATCATCTCTATTAATATATAACGATACTTTTGATAATCCTCAATAAATTAGAAAACCATACAACGAATATTAATAAAACGGTATATACCGTCAGATTCATCCGACCTTCCCATAAATTCCAAAGTAATTGAGTAGATTCTGAAAGGTGTTGATTTTAGTAACGTTGAACTGAAAAATAAGTCAGCAACTTGTAAATGCCGTTTTAACAGTTCGAATCTAAGATAACAGCGCTGTCAATCAACTGCTTTCGATATTTAATAATTGTATTGTTATATTAAAAAAATATACGCTATTTGTGCACAAAAACATGTTATATTAATTTTCATAGAGAACAATTTTGCAGTAACGATTGAAGTTTCTTAGCAAAGATCTGCAACTTTTCTTACATCACCAACAGCCAATCTGGTACGAATACTTCTTTTTGGACTGATACCAAAATAATCTTGCTATAAAACTTCATTGTACAAATAACTCATGAAGTTATCGGTATCTTGAAACTTATAATATGCTACTATGTCAGAGAAGGCGAGGAAGAGGCCAGCGCAAGGTCCAAATATCCACGGAGTTATCTACATTGTCGTCTAACGTGAATCAGCGTGACTACGCAGACATAAGCAGGAGATTCGGTTGACATACTTTGCCTGGTCACTGCTAAAATTCAAAAGCTATAATTCTGTCCTACAATTTATTTTTATGTTTCGTTCTTAAAGAACGAACATTATTATTTTAATACAAAATTTTGAATACAGAAATTCAAAATTCAAAATTCAAAATTCAAAGACTTAGTTTTTCGAAAAATTATTATTGTAGCTATAACTCATGTTAAATTCCATCAAATGAGCATATTTTTGCAGAAACAAACTAATAACCAGCGGTGTTTAATATTGAATTGCGTGAAGATTGAAAAATATTTTTTTGTAATTTCTCAAAATGTAACCTCTTCGATTTTTGAAACATTTGATGAGCTGAGCTAAAATCTTAAGTAAGGTAAATGGTAAATCTTAAGGCTATTGAATTTTATATAAATAGAACCTCATTTTCGAGGTCTTGCAAAGAAACAAGCGCGTGACTCGAAAATAATTTGAAAAATTGATGTAAAATTAGCTACACAGTAAATTAAAGTATGTTAAACCAATGAGATTTTAGATCTTTGAATTTATAACTTCTCGTCCACTAAAATTTCTTTACACTGTAGTTTCTACAATTTTTTTTTAAACAAAGATGCAAAACAGAAATTTGCACATTTTTTCCACTTTTTAGAATTTCCTCCATGAGGAACCCAAAATTAACATAACTTCTCATGTTAGGTGTAAAAAATGGAAAATAATAAGGAAACAATGTTCGACGGTCTACTTTCCAACTTTGGTTTATTTGTAAAAACTAAAATATTGATTCACTGAATTTTTTCTTAGTATAAATCAGGGTTATTTTAAAAGTGAATGGAATGTAGTATTATATCAGCAGCGTCGTGATTATAAGCTATCCTCGTGAGTATGTAGTATTTTATTCGTCAACTCTTGAACCCTCTTGTGTTATCACCTGGCAAGACCGACAGAAATATGAGTGCCTTATCTAAAATGCTTGGCGCGTATATATATATATATATATATATATATATATTCCTCCATCCGGAATGAAACCCACGAATTTTGCTCGAGTAGCGTCTACTGCGGAAGTGAAACGCGACGACGCCGCTTTTCACACACGCGTACACACATACGGACATTTTTTCTAAACCATTTTTTTCGACATTTTGGACCATCCTGAGTATCCTGACATGAAAGTCTGTGAAAAAGAAATTTCGTAAAAGCAGAGCTTCCTCTATGAGAAAAAAGACATTTCTAACAAAAAAGTGTTTCACTTAAAAATATATATATTATAAAATATATTTTTCATTTTTTTTTTTTCGAATATACTTATATTTTCGTTTGGGGGGAGGGGGGGGGGGGGGGCTCCTGCTCTATTTCTATATCCATTTCTATTTTCTATTTTCATACATCGTCGCGTTGCTTGCCACGACCGTTTTATTCGTCTGCGATATTTTGAGACACATTCGCGCCGCTGCGCCAGCAACGCCGACAGTGAAAGAACATATGAGGCGTTCTTCATCAACTCGAACACTTTTTTTTTTTTAATCCTCTCGGATTTGTTCCATAATTGGCTATGTAGTAGTATAACTGAAAGGTACTCCTCTATGAAATTTTTCTGATTTTTTGATTCACTCGTTTTGGAAATGGATGGATTTTTTGGTTTCAATCTCGTATATATATCATGGAAAATTTTGAGATCCGGCAAAAAAAGGTAAAAATAAAAACGTTATGTTTTTTCATAAACTATTTAATGCAACATATGTTATAATTTGACGTCATAAAAATAGTTAAGTGAAAAGAAGCACTCGGATACATCTTAATGCACCTTTCTCTGTGAAACATTTTTTGAAACGTCGAGTTTCAAGATTCGATTTTTTCCTTCGTTCTCAGTACATTGCCAAATTCTCTGTAAAATCTACAGCGAAATTAAAGTAGTCGCATTGAAAGAAAAAAATATATTTTCCATTTTCTTCCCTGAAAATAGTCATTTTGACGCCATAAAAATATATAACATATATTGCATTAAATACTTCATGGAAAATCATAACTTTTTTGTTTTTACACTTTTTTTTTGCTCGACCTCAATCTTTCATTATATACGGGTTAAAAAAAAAAAAATCCAAAACGAGTGAATTAAAAAATCTGAAAAAATGCAGATAGAGTGCCTTTAAGTAGTACTCCTATATGACCAATTATGAAACAGATCCGAGAGGGTAAAATAAAAAATGGTCGAGTTGGTGGAGAATGCCTCATATACTTGAGCACACAGCGTAACCGTGTCGTGTGTGTGAAACAGAGTTCTCACATTGACTCATGCCAAATCGATGTTTCGCTCTCGTTTCGTCGTTAAATTTCACACAATTTCCTATATTATTTCATACTAGCACGTCTGACCGCTTCGAAAATATCTTTGAACCAAAAGAAAAAAGCATTCCATAATTTAAATCAAATATTATATGAAAACGGGTGGAAAGTATTGAAAAAAGTTTGAGATAAAAAGTGTTGCTTCATTCAAAATAATGAAAAAATGTCCTGAGCCATTTAGTCGTATCTTCATTACTTATGGAGTTATGTATCAGAATATCGACCGCTCGACGATTTTTTTTTTTTTTTTTTTTTTATCTATAGTACGTCGTGTCCTCTGCACAACTTCCGATCTTCTCTCGTTCCAAAGATGCGACATTGATAGAATATTCCTGCATAGCAAATACTTCCAGAGCAGGACAGATCGGCGATATCGCCACTCGTAGCTAATACATATATAATCCAAGTATCACAACGATATTGATTGTTTTTTGTGTTTGCAACATTACTCCTTCGTGCTACATTATTCATTGAATTTTCGTTCTCACGTTATCGCGACACTTGGACATTAGAGCCGGTCCCACGTGCTTGACCCTGACCGTTTTCTATAGCCAACAAAAAAAACTAGAATCGATGAATTTTGTTGACCTCTACTGTAATCGCAGATCCGTTTATTTCTCTCGTCTGCTCCAAAATTCTTATTTTCAAGCTTTAAACTACCACATTTTTATTTTATTTGAAATAACTTTTTCTTTCTCGTTATTATAATTTTTATGAAACATATATATATATATATATATATATATATAATGAAATTGGCGATAGCGTCAAGGTAGAAATATATTTAATAATTTCATCACTCTGAAAAAAGGATCTTAAATTTTATAATCCAATTAAATTGTACATTCATATGTCATGAACTGTAAATTAATCTAAGTTTTGTAAAATTCATAGAGCTGACATTAGATTTAAGAAAAGTTTGTACAAAAATTATAAAACATTTCAAGTAATTCGATTATTAATGCATAAGATATTGAAAATGAATCAATAAATCGAATACATTTTTTTATAGCGTAAATGCTAAAAAAATGGTGTTTTGTGATGTATTCGAATGCACAAAACAAATGCAAAGTCAAACCTATGTATGCATTTCTTCAGTGCGTCGTTTGCAAAATTTCCTTTACGACGAACCCAATATTGATCGACGAATGTTCTCATAGAGAGGTTTTCTTATACACAATGCTCGACACTAACGCAACAGTATCTCAACACATGCCCAAACTCTACATAAGCACAAATTCAATACAGCAAAAATCTCCAAGTGAAAACTCTACACAGAAAACACTCGACACGGGCAACATTTTTCACGGCAACCTTGTACACCGATAAACAGAAATACTCTGCCCTGCAGATTTTTGCTGTGTTGAATTTGTGCTTGCGTACAGTTGCGGTTGTGTAGAGTCGCTGATGTGTAGAGTTCCTTTTGTGTAGAGTCGCTGATGTGTAGAGTTTCTTTTGTGTAGAGTCGCTGATGTGTAGAGTTTCTTTTGTGTAGAGTCGTTGATGTGTAGAGTTTCTGTTGTGTAGAGTCGCTGATGTGTAGAGTTTCTGTTGTGTAGAGTCGCTGATGTGTAGAGTTTCTGTTGTGTAGAGTCGCCGATGTGTAGAGTTTCTGTTGTGTAGAGTCGTTGATGTGTAGAGTTTCTGTTGTGTAGAGTCGCTGATGTGTAGAGTTGGTGGTGTAGAGTCGCTGATGTGTAGGGTTGGTGGTGTAGAGTCGCTGATGTGTAGAGTTGTTGGTGTAAACTCGCTAATATGTAGAGTCGGATTCTGTAGAAACAACGCCAATTACAGCCGATATTGTAGACATTTAATTTGAATATTTATCTGCATTTTTGTTGAACATCGGCAGCCAGTATATATTGGGCTGAAAATAGTTGACAGCATTGGGCAGGTGTGATCATTTGAATATCGGCCCAGTATATTCTGCACTCGATGCTTACTGTATCTAAATTATCCGCCAGTATTGGCAGCTTTGGCACAAGTATCACTCCAGGATTGTGCCACTCTACAATTCGTACATGAGACCATGCAAGATTCAATGTTGAAAAGATTTATTTTCAATATTTTCAAATCAACCGCAACTTTTTTTTAATTTTAAATGCCCACTCTGGGCATCTCGATTTTAGATAACTATGTGACCGATTGCGAACGATAAAAGTAAAAATGTGATATGATAGTTGTGCTCTCTTAAGGGACGGGAGGGGATGGTGATCCACGCAGCGTGAGTTTCCACCTCGATGTCTCGGAACGTCTCGGCAAGCGCAGAGGATCCCCTTCTCTTCAGCAAAAGCGGCAAGTAGCAGCAAGCACCAGCAGCAGAGCAAGCACAGCTCCCTGTCACGAAGTCGCGAAGGTGCCATGGAGAAGGGGATCCGCGACTCGCGAGGCCACTGCTCGCCTATTCAGTTCTCGCTCGCCAGCGAGCCGTCCACCAAACCTGGATGACTGCCGCTCGCTGTCCTAAATACTGTCAGTGTACTTTACCTCGCGCCCAATTGTATACTTGAACTTCCGCTCGACTCCTCGTGTGCTTATATCCACGTTCAGCCACAACTTGAAATTTATCG
Source organism: Perithous albicinctus (assembly GCA_964016905.1). Lineage (NCBI taxonomy): Eukaryota > Metazoa > Arthropoda > Insecta > Hymenoptera > Ichneumonidae > Perithous > Perithous albicinctus. The sequence goes on along the minus strand of OZ024688.1, from coordinate 31,124,290 downwards.
TCATTTACAAATCTCCCGCGCGAGTGTAACATTTTCGTTTTTCTCCGATATTATGAGAAAAGAAAAAAAAAAAAAAAAAGATACAAAAATCGTAATTACAAATAATTGAAATTATTCAAGTGGCTCGGTGCAATTCGCCAGGATCAATACGACGAATCATCATCATATAGTTATCCGAAACTTAAACACGGATCTTACGAGTTTAAACGAACTACGTCATCGTACCAAGAATAAATTATCATTGAAGATATAAAATGCACGATGAAATTTCAACTTAACGAGATCCGTGATCGGTACGAGCTTACAACACACACCAAGTTTAGTGAGAGTGTGGCACTTATGTGCTATGTGCTCGAAGAACTTGGTATTAACTACAACACAATATTCTTATCAGGTAGGTTAATTTGTGGGATCGTTGGTGTAATGCTGTTATGGTATTCCTAGATTTTGAGGAAAATGTTTTTTTTTTTTGGTTTTGTATTTCATATTTCTTTCGTCGACGAAAATTCTATGTTGATTTTGGTTACAGTTGAAATTTATTAGGTCGACAAGTTTTTAGATTTTTTTTTTTTTTTTGTAATAATATGACAATTTTTTCAATATATATCAGTTGTACGATTACTATTTTGAAGAAAATAATTAAAAAATAAAATAATTATGCTATGGAAATATTATAGTAATCAAAATTGTACTTGTTTAAAGAAGAAAAACAAAAAGAATGCTGTCGTTGATTTTTAGTTGCAACACAATATTTTGTATTTTGTAAATAAATTTTAATTTTGTTGTATTTTCCTTAAAATTGTTATCGCTGTACTGTTACAATTTTGAAGAAAATTAACAAGAAACATAATTTCTTAGGAATTATAATATTACTTTTAGGGTTGCACATAAATAAGGCATTATTTTTCGTTCATCATTGTGAAATTCTGTTTAGTATGTCAAAAATATCAGCGAATGGTCAAACGAACAAAATATTTTTCAAAATTACACAAACCAATTAATTTTTCAACTTTTACTAAATTCAATTTTTTGTGTGTCAAACTTTCACTGTCCATTTTTTTCAAATTAAAAGTAGAAAAATTTTGAGATGCAGAAAGGAAAATTCAAACATATGTAATTTTTGTCACCCTAATTATTACATTTCAACCTAATAGAAACATTTGAATATTTCTCTTGTTTCGAAATTATTTTCCGTAGCCTTCAGAAATAGATTTATTTGCAATTACTCCAGGTACATTAATTGAGATGTTTAAAAAAAAAATTAAAGTACTTTGTAATTTGTTTTTTAACAGCCAATTAAGAGAAAAGAAATCCATATTTGGCGTGGATTTTAATAGATTTCTTTGTCCTGGTTTGTCAAAAAAAAAACGTAATTATTACATAGTCTTGTTTAGAGAAAATGAGAGGAAAAGGGCTTTAATGTACGATGGCGCTGCGGGATTTCCGGAAGTGTTAATGAAGTAGTTGAGTATTATTTACCGATAGGAAATCAACGAAGTAAGGTGAATGTACGGTCAACACACCGTCACGCACACGCTCTTTCTTGCCGTTTGATCTTTCCGCGAGTTTAGTTGGCCCCGGACTTTACGAGTAGTATGTATAATTAAATAGATAACGGCTATACATTTTTTGGGTCTGAGTTACGCAAGTTGAGCAGAAAGAAAAGTGCTCGGTTAGGCTCACTGCGTGATCTATTTCGGTTTGCCTCGAGCAAATTTGTCCTCAGTGATTCTCAAACTTCGCCACGATTCAATGATCCAACATGTATATGGCGATAATTGGGCATACGAGAAATTAGTTTAATCTAATGTGATTTTCAACGGTTTATTCCAAATAAACGAAGAAGATCAATAGAGACCAAAGTTTCTAGTTATACTTATGACGTAAGAAATTTTTTGTCGCGTAAACTAATATTATAAGTGAAAAAGGCAATTCTACACTGAACTGACTTGAAAATTAGTTTTTTTTTTTTTAAAGAAACGGCTATAACATTTTTCGCTGCTCATATCGACAGAGTCTAGAACATACTTGTGCGTCACGTCGGAACATAAAATTGCTATTTCGAGATACAACTCAAGACATTCGACAGCGAGGATTTATTTTCATTTTTCGTGGATAAAAGAAAATGCTTAACTTTTTTTTTTTCACTTTGTTAATTTAACTAAAATTAATTTTTAAAATGCTGATATTTTTTTGTGTTGTACAAAAAAAAGTGAGCGAAATATGTTATTTTGTTGGAACACTTTTTGTATAATATTCAGTTTTACTCAATTGGCTACGAAATTTTTATTTTCCCTAAAGAACATTTTTTAATATCAATTTTAATAAAAAGTTATTTTATTTTTCAATTTTCTATTGAACTTCTAAAAATCAAAAAATCAAAATCTAAAAATCAAAATTTGGGTCCCAATTTCACAAAGTTTAGTTTATTAATTTAACTCAAATGAATTCAATTAAATTCTTGATGAATTGAACAATTGTTAAAAATTGTAACGTTTTCGTGTTTTGTAGGGACAATTTTTCTATTGAGAATCATTAAATAATTTTCAGTTTTACGAAATTTTTATATTTCTTGATGGACATTTTTTAAATCAAATTCAAATAACAATTTTTTTATTTTTCAATTTTCTGTTAAATTAAAAAAAAAAAATTTTAATTTAGTTTGTGACCCAATTCACAAAGTTCGTTAATTTAATTTATTGGTTACATTAACAAAATAATCTGAGCCGACAGCTTTCTAATAAAAAAAAACCTATAATTATTTTAATTAGTAAAAAGAAGTTGATAACCTGTATAAAATGGTAGATTTTAAAGCAGTTTGTCTCGTCTTAAGCTTATCTTCTCCTCGCAACGTCTATTTGCCTTTTATCAAAAAATTCTTTTACATACGTGATTATAATTCTCCCCAAAATTCGAAGGCGCAAAGGAAAGTGAGAAATAGAGTCGAATCATTGCACGTGTAACATAAATCTGCGTAACCTATACTAACAATAGTATGTTTGTGAGTATATAAACCGCGAAAGGAAAGTGGATGAAAAAATTTTTACTTCACCCAGCGCGAAAATGGACGTTTTTTTTCTTAACTTTTTCTTAACTCATATGCTTACAACTCGTCAAAAAAAGGTTTATCGCACTCGTGTCGTAATGTACTGGTTCTTCCCTCCGTGCGAAAAGTGTCCTTTTACAGACGCTTACTAAAATCCCAGTTTTCACACCTTGTGAATTAAAATTATGTACAATACTCGTCGGAAAAATTCTTTCTTTGTCAAAAAACATTTTACAGCACTCGTATCGTAATGTACAATAATCATTAAGCTTTCTGCGGCTGTTCCGGTGTTGGTGAACGCTGGTCCCACTGGCCGGCTAGCCAATAAATAGAGCTCGCGTATTACAGTTCGTGCTTCGCGAACATCGAGGCGCCGCTCTAGAGCTTCGTCTATTTTCGTTAATTATTCTGATATTCGTGAAAGCCAGAACCTACCAGTGAGCTGCGAATATACAGTTCGCTCAAAGCAAACGCTACAGAGATTCAGCGAAATTCAAATCCACTGCAAACTAAATATATTGGGAACTCTATTCTTACTGATAATTATATTTTTTAACAAATATATTTACATATTTTAAACAAATTTTTATAATATGTATTTTTTAATTAAACAATTACAGTTTATTATTTGTAGTATTATTTGTCTTTCTTTTTCTTCTGGTTTCGTGAAAAATAATTCTGAGATTATTATTTAAGAATGCAGACATAATCAAAAGAGTTTCCAGTATATGCTCCATTTAATAAATATTATTTTATTAATAGTTTTCATAGCTTTATGAGTTGCACATGAAAATTATAAATACGTATTTTTTCGGGATAACCGAATCTACATAGCTGAATATTTTTCACTTACTATATTAATTTCAGGGAATAAGAATGATTCTTAGACTCAAAGGAATTTTTAATAATATTTTTCAAAATCAAATTACTGTAGCAAAAGTTTATTATTAAATTACGAAATTAGTTTAATGTATCTGATTTTTATATACAAATTCAGATGCCAATAAGTGAATTGAAATTCCGTCGAATTTATACAATTTAGTGACAATTGATCAAGATGATTTCCTAAAAATTGCATTTTTTTTCAAATTTATATTAAAAATGTGTATCAACATAATTTTCAAAAACGAATTTCTAAATACTTCGAATTCAAGGTCACAGGAAATACGAAAAAAAACTGTCCTTTCAAACGTAAAAGAAAAAATTACAAAATACAGTCTTGCACATTATGCTTCCTCATTTTTTAAAATCCAAAATCCACAAAGCTTCCTTTGAGGCCAATAAACTGAGCAAAGTACTACAAAAAAATGTAGTCTCATAAACGAAGCTATTTATACTACAGACTCAAAAAATAAGGAAGTAATGTGCAAAATTCTACTTAGCAACTTTATTGTCTGCTGCAATTATTGAATATTCTATTTTTATTTAAAAAAACGACACGCAGTGCGAGCACTATAAGATAACTCGCCTATTCATATCAGCTTATAGTTGGGGTACTCAGTTTGCAAACTAGCTTCTCAGTCTCTACACAAAGCTGAAGCTCTGGTGAGCAGCTGTTTGCGGCGACACCGAATAGCACATGTACATAGTTGCGTGGCTCTATGACGCAGTAGAAACTGCTGTAACGCACGGCCTCTCTGAACTAGCATGTATGTATATACAAGCGACTTCTACAAGAGGCTTTTCAACACAAATTGCATACATATACTTGTGTGCATATCTATACGGATTATATTAGCTCTTCCATTCGCGTGGAACAGCACGAATAGTTCACATCTCTCGACGTCCATATACGTACAACTATGTAACATTCTCGTAATAAGGTAAAACGATGATGCGGAATTCTATGCGTGTGTGCACGAGACTTGGCGGCCGTGCAACAGGTTCATTCCATGGAGATCGACGAAGTGCCCGACGTATATATAAAAGGCTCTACGGTTATTTCAATTCCAGTGAATAGGCAGCTGAAGCGCAGGTGCTGCTCGTAAATGTTATTTATACACAAATGCAATCCAAGTTTTACCTGTCGTGGATGCATTTTGTGCTCGTCACATGATCTGAAGAATATATATATCTCGATTATAGAAAATTTTACGAGAATGAATCATACTTTTTTTTTTTAACATTATTATGAAGAATATTAATTCTGCATTCTTCAAAGTATATGATCTGTACTTTTTTTATTGTTCGAAATACATTACAGGCTTAGAAACGTATCAAGTACACAGACAACGATTTTTGTGCAAAATTGAAAGTATAGAATATATATCTCAATTAGAAAAAATGTTACGATAATGAATCATACATATTTTTTTACATTATTAATGAGAAATCTTTGCATTGTAAAAGTAGGCTTCATTTTTTTAGCTTTACAATTTCAGCAAAGTACCTAATAATGAAGCAGACAGTCAACATTTTTTATGCAAAATCTAAAGTACAGAATGTGTATCTCAATTAGAAAAAAATGAATGAATCAAAGACATTTAACAGAAATGATTCTGTCATTTTTAAAATTTTGTTCTGATAAAAAGGTATTTAAAATCTTTTAAAAAAATAACAATGATTGATTTTGATTCAAAACTTAAGATCTTCACTTTCTGCAATAATTAAGAATTATTCAGACGAGTAATTCTTTTTCAATGAATTTTCACAATCATTTAGTCATGAAAGTATTTCAAATATATTTTCATGAAATGACACAGATAATTGTGTAAACATAAATTAATACAAACGCAAGCCAAGTTACTAATTAAAATATGGCTTCTAAAATTAATTGCAAAAATAATTTTTCACACAATCGTTTGGGAACTAAAAAATGCGGATAATATTGTCCGCATACATTTTTTAAACATACATTTTTAACGCGTTGCCGTCATGGTCGCGAGCATAAAGTAATTTATTCCTGAGGGTCATCATATTCCTGAGATTGACAATCTGTATAAATATAAATTGATATAAATACTTTTTTTTTTTAATCTATACAACTTTTTTGGCAAAAATATATGAAAATATTTTAGAAATATTATATTTATATGCTTTTTTATTATACTGTTTTCACCGCGTTGCAGTAAAGGCCTCGAGAATAAAGTATTCTGTTGCCTCATTCGTAAAGTTCGTATAGTGCTTATTTGTATGGCAAGAGCGTAAAAAGGAAACTCTTAACGACTGTTAAGTTCCGCAAGAGCCGAAAGCGAGTATGTGGCACTTCACACGAGTCAAGAATTTCCTTTACGTCCGTGTCCCATATATTATTTTCTATGCAACCTGCTGTTAAAAGTTCTACTTTGCCTCTAATCTGATATCAAAAGAAGAGGTTTCGCACCAACGTTATGCATGCTGTTATAGAAAGTGTCAGAAAAGTCGAACTTTTAATAGCAGGCTGCACGAAAAATACTTAAAGCTAAAATAAAAAAAACATAATTGAAAATTTGTTGTTTTTTTTTATTTTTAGTAAAAATGTGTATCAAAATCATTTTCAACGCCGAATTTCTAAATATTTCGAATTTAAGGTCATAACGAATACGAAAAAAACTATCCTTTGAAAAGTAAAAGATAAATGTTACAATGTAAGATTTTGTACATTGCTTTCTCATTTTTTAAACAATATTTTTCAATATTAAATTGCTATAGAAAAACGTTATTATTTAATTACAAAATTTGTCTAATTTATCTATTTTTTTATTTATAAAGAGAAATGCCAGTAAGTGAATTTAAATTCTGCCGAGAATTTGGAAAAAATCGGTCGAGATGATTTTCTAACATTTAGAATTTTTTCGTATTTTTAGTTATTTGGCATGAAAAGTCGAACTTTTAACTGCAGGTTGTACAGAAAATATTTTAAGTTGTGTTATGCAAATATTTTTGAAGCATTAGATTTCTATCATATTTTTTTATTAAACATTTCTCAAAAATGTTAAACTTAAAGATAAAAGAAAAATTAAGATAAATTTAGTACATAATTTAAAAAAAAAAACATGACTCACACAACTTTATGACAAAAATATATGCAAATTTGTGTGAAACACAAATTGGAACTCGCTTTTTTTTAATTGTACTTTTTTTTTACTCGCGTGGGAGTCGATGTCGGGTGAATAAGGTAACCGAGACTCATTCGTAAAGGTATTAAAAAAAATCGTTGTTGCAACTCGTATTTCGATTCCCACACTCGCTAGTGCGAAAAGTTGGAGCGTTACGGCTAATATGTAAGCGCTTTAATTAGTGATAACGATGTCATTAAAATCGCAGATACTGGAGGCGACAGGTTCTGCTTTCCATGCACTATTTTAGCTTAACAATATTTCACATCAACTGGAACTCTATTTTTATTATTTTGCTTTATTTTGTAACGAAAAGTCAAAAATATGAAAAAGTCCGTCTCTAAAATGACAATTTAGGAAGCATTTTTTTTGGGATCTGCTTTTCAAAATTAAACGGAATCCGAAATATGCATTATTAAAAATATAAATTAAAATAAAATAAAATAAAATGAAATAAAATGAAATAAAATGAAATAAAATGAAATAAAATGAAATAAAATGAAATAAAATGAAATAAAATGAAATAAAATGAAATAAAATGAAATAAAATGAAATAAAATGAAATAAAATGAAATAAAATTGAAATAAAATTAAATTCTTCAGTAATTCCATGATACACGCATTTCAATATAATTACAAGTGCGAAAACTTTGCCTTTCGTTCCCAGGCTAATATATTCATTGCAATATATATAATTATTCGAGTGTCATGGTTATATAAAGACATTCTTCTAAAGATGTCAAATTCCACGAAGACGAATTCCTTGCGTCAAAGACCAACTCCGATTCTCCTGCATTGAGAATTCTAAGAGAAGTTCTTGGGTATACGTGGCACGGTATATGCATGCCTTCGCCAACGCGACACCAGCCACGAACGCGCTACTCTCCATAATTACACGGGTGTAGTACTCCATGTGTGTAGTACGTGTAGGTGCGCGACTCGTCATGGTAGAAATATGCGCGATCGACACACCGTAAACTCTAAGCACGTGCTGGCTAAACTCACCGAGACTGTCGATTGTCGTGCATTATTTAATTAAGCCTCGTTTTCCACTGTTGGGTCAAAATGACCCATTTTCCATTTTCAAATGCATCTTAAATTCTGGTAGCACCCAGAATTGTTCAGCTAAGAATGTTTAAAAATTTAACATTCATGATTGTCTAAATACCGTTTTTGAAAAACTTCTTTTTTTTTTCTCAAAGTTTCATACTTTAAGAGTGTCCTCAATTTATTTCTAAACAAATTTTTAAATCAAAAGTTTATCTTTAAAATTCCATTTTTTTTACCTATGATCATTGAATTTGTTACATTATTATTATTACGAAAATTAGGTCTGCATTGTTTAAAATATGTTCCATAATTTTTTCGTTCCATACACATTATAAATTCAACAACGTATCTAATAATCAAATACGTGTCATTTAGGGTGTTTAACAAATTTTCGAAAATTCAACAAAAATGTCATTAAGAAAGATGACAAAAATAAAATTTCGTCTTCCACTCCCAAGTATAATTACAAATAATAATTGAAATGAAGATGATTTTGCATTTATTTAATTCAAGCACTCACTTAAAATTGGTTGCCAAATATATGTATCGTACGAACAACGAGAATTTGAGCACCTCTGCAACAAAGCTAGACTCAACGCGCGCGCGCCTTCGGTGTCTCTTTAAAGTTTAAAAGCCGGACGAACGACTCAGCCGCCACGTAGCTTGCTCGCGGTGTGTCCTGCGTGTCGCTGGCTGTAAAACTATTGGCGCCGGGGATGCGTCGCTTTTTATATCGCACGTTAGCAGGTAAATGTCCCAATGGACACGTCCCAAATTTCTGGAAACCTACTACAAACACATTTATTTTATTGCAAATTTAATGGTTGAAAACATAAAATTAAGTCAGTCGATTTTCGCAGTCGAAACTTGCACTAAAAATTGCGGTTCAGTCAATTTATTCGGGCATTGAGATTCCAAAAGTAGTTTGTACACGTTTTAAATTAAAAGCTAGTGCGAACTAAAGTGAATCTGAATTAAATAGTTTCTACTTAATTTTTAAAAAAATGTATGATTATGAATTTACAGAAATTCTCTCAATTTAGGCAAATAAAGCCAACGGCATATTTTTACGCAATTTTTTTTTGTAAAACAGAATTCCAATTTCAGTTTGATCTTAACGAGTGAAATTTTATTTTGTTTCTCTATAGATATTGAAATATTTTTATGATTCATCATTTGCAAATTACAGTCATTTGTTTATGAAAAAAAAGACCGAAGCTACATTATCCAAATTTTTATACTCAACGAGAAGTAAAATTAAGCAAATGACTTGGTGAATTCGTAAAACATCTTTCACAAAACGATATGAGTTCGCACTCGTCAAGATCCAACAAAAATTACAATTTTGACCTCACAAAAAACTACGTAGAAATTTGTCCGTGGTTTTATTGACGGAAAGCAAATAATTTTTCTTTAAATTTATTGTTACATATTTCTGTTAAAAGTACACAATTTTCAATTTAGTTTTTATTGTGTACATTTGTCTGTCTCGTTATTTATATCCATGAATTTAATAATATTTAATGTTTCATCAATTAATTTATATGATTCGGAAATTGAAAGACATTAGCATGACGTTAGCTTGAATCATTTTTTTTTTTAATTCTTTTCTTGACCGACTGATATTTGGTAGAATTTGGGCTTGCTCTTAATCGACATTTGGACAGTTTGGTTTAAGTGTGTACCTCTTTTTTTTTTGTAATCCGAGCTCTTTTCTTATCTGTCGTCGATATACCTGTCGTCGAATCCCCGTGGATTGCTGATACGAAAACACTTCTTTGACTCTCTCGCGGTTACGCAAAATAAACTTGTTGCGGAATGCGGCCACCTGACGTCATCTTACAGTGGTGACAATGCGTACAAGCAATTCTTGAGAATTATGACTTTTTTGTTGCTTTTTTTTTATAGCTTCGCTTTTGTATCTCAGCAATTGCGTTAATATATTAGCGACAGCTAATTTTAAATTACCAAGAAACTGTGTATGAGGAATACGAAGATTGATTTGCGGTTTAAATTTATTGGAATTTAGAATATACCTTGAAGCTAAGTATGAGACACAAGACTTGAACAATTATATTTTTATTACACAGTTTTAATAAATTCTATTATAATACACTAAATAATAATGATAATTGGAGTGTTGGACACTTTTGTTACATTTTAATTACACTAACATACATATAGGATTACTTTAATCAAGTTTATTTCAATTGGTTTTTTTTTTATCGAATATAAAAATATCAGCACTGGATTGTGTGGGAGACAATTGATTACTCCACAATGTAATCAATTGTCATCTTTACGATCTTCTTTTATGTCTGTATCGAAGAACACGACTCACTTTGATGTGCTTTTTTTTCTATTTAATTCAGTCGTTCATTAAATTTTCACACATGATGTTCTTGTATCAAATTACTGTCAAAATTATCGTAAAAAAAAGTTACTATCCAATTAAAAATAGCAGTGAATAATTCCTTATTGCCTTTTCAAGATTTGTTCTCACAAAACAATTTTCTTTATTAAGTGCTTCAATTTGCATTTTTGTCGTATCGCATTAAAAAGATA